>JACGCM010002180.1:600000-1121853 GCA_014058105.1 Kingdonia uniflora
GTGCCTTCTTGACCACAACGCTTACCGACGCCACCACAGGGAGCTAAGTATTCATGACAGGGTATACCACAGGGATAGTGGTCTAGCGGGAACGATTTTTCTGTTGATAACCGACAATGGGATGACTCTGATTAGAGGGGATACGGAGACATATATGGTTTCCATGACAGGAGAGGTCGGGGTCACAGTGGTACTCCAAATAACTTTGGTCCACGTTCTCACACGGACAACTATCAGCCGAATTAGGGTATTGGTACTACTAGGTACGGGCAACAACTACAGTATGACACTTATGGGTTTGGTTACTTGGGCAATTCAGAGAGTCAGGTCGTGAAAGCCATTATTTTTGTGTTCCAGAATATGAACTTTGACGTTAAGATTAACGTGCCAGATTTTGATGGCAAATCAGATGCTGACGGTTTATAGATTGGCTGAATAGAGTTGATAAGATGCTTGCATTCAAGAAGTGCACGGGGCAGAGGGCAGTGACATTGGTAGAGACGAAGCTGACAGGATATGCACTAAATTGGTGGGAAAATATTAGCAGTTACAGGTATCCGGCGGTCATGATTATATCACTGATTTGGAGGTTATGGGGGGCGAGATGATGGCTCCTTTTATTCCGAGCACGTACGAGGAGGAGAGTTTTGCCAAACTTTAAACCCTACGTTAGGTTCAGAAACAGTCTGTGGATGATTATGCTAGCGACTTTTACATGTTGTCATCCCGCGTTGTCTTATCAGAGGGTTAATCGCTTTCGTTTGGGTCTTACAAAACGCATTCTGGATGAGATGATTTTGTTCTCTCCCCAGTCCTTGTCTGAAATTGTATAGATGGCTCGTAGGGTCGAGGCTAAGTTAAAACCTTCAAGATAATCGTCTTTTACAACACCAGTTACAGTGACCACGACACCTCCTTCGACAGCACCAGCGGTTGGGGCCAAGCCAACAAGCCAACAGGCTGCCAACACAACTATTTGTTACAATTGCGGGAAGACGGGACATATGAGGCGTGAGTGTCCTAACCCCTGGAAAGCCATGACACTCATTTCTCAACAGTTATATGATCACGTGGACGAGGCATTTGAGCAATTACTTAGTACAGAGTATGGGGATGCGGAGGTGATAACAATTGATCTTCCTTCTCCTTGAATTCGTGGACGAATTCTTCAAAGAGGGGGAGAGTTGATAGGTCGTGGGGAGATCTCCTATATATGGGAGATCCTAGGGTAGTAGAAAGTTGGTGTTGAGTTTTAGAGAAGAGGAAGAACACTTGAGAGAGAGAGAGAGAGCTTGTATTAGGTAAAATTGAGCAATAAAGAGATGGTTATTTTCCGTTTGTTCGCTTCTGCACGTAGTAATTAACTGTTTGTGTAGAGACAACATCACAAGCCTTGACCCGGCAAAAAGAAACCTACAACTCTCAAATTCACAACCTACAAACACTGCACTCTTTCGTGCCAACTATGTTATCAGCGGAGGTAGAGTGACAAATTGGACTACATTGTTGATACCTGGAGTTACCAAAATAAACCTATCCACAACCTATGACCTCGACGTGCTATAGGGTGTCAACCACTGTTTCTCATTGTACCGTTTATCTTATCGGCAGGCGCTGAGTTGGGAAATTGACTATTTTCTGGGTGCCATGGGTTACCACAGTATACCTATCCACAACCAACGACCTTGACGTGCTATTGGATGTCAACCACCAAATTTTAGAAGTCCTCAAAGATGAGGTAGGCAAGCCGGTTAGTAGTAGGCCATGAAATCTTTGGAAGACCCGTGTATTGACTGGTTGGGTCTGGATGTTAATCTTTTTTCTTTTTTGGAAGAAAGGGGAAAGTCAATCTTTGGAAATATCAAATGTGATTAAGTAGAAGACTGGAGATTATGTAAATAATATTTAATCACTGAAATGATTATGGTTGTCTTTTTTTTCTTCTTCCAGAACTTGATAGATTATACCTAGATGCTGCAAGCCATTCAAGGGAGTTATTCTCTCCACCTTGGTCATAAAAATAGTGTTTAAATGTCCATATTTCTGTCTTTCCTTTTCTCTCATTTCCTTCTCTCTGTAAATAATCTCTTTCGTACCTTTATGTCTGTCCTTGGTTAAGTTCCTCTTCTATCAGGTTTCTTTCTTGCGACCATCGTCTCCGTGAGACATGATGAATTAATGGGCAATAAAAACCCTGCATGGACCATCCTGTACACCTCCGCCACTGTCTAGACGGTTCGACACCATTATTGATGTACTAAAAACAAATCCTATCATTGAATTTCACAAAGTGTCCCGCGTATGTCTTTGTATGCCGATACCACAAAGTTCTTTGTTAAATTTTTTTAGAAGATAAGGCATTTTATGTAAATCCCGATGTGTCCTGTTATAGACATCCTAGATTTTGTAAACCCCTAATCATTCCTCAATTTTGTCTGTGTTATTATGGACGTTTAAGACTTGTTTTATTACTCTGAAGTCTGAACTTTATATAGGCTCAGCGAGCATTTTTGAGGCATCCTGTTTAGATGGTGAGCATGTTTCTCCGTAGCTCCCTTGTTGGTTTTATATGGTATTTGTGTCTGGTGATATTAGACTAACTCTTCCTATACAATGAGATTATGCTTGATTTGACTTCAATACTTTGCTTTCCTGTTTGATGGATAAAGTTTGATTTTTAGTACTTGCATATGATGGGCAGCTATTTCACTCCCGACACTTATGCCAATGAGCATTCGGCATGTGCGGCAAGGCTAGCAGCAGGATTGTGTGCAGATCTTTCTTCAGCTATAATGTCAGGACGTGTCAATAATGGTTTTGCTCTGGTAGGCTCATCCAAACTCATAGATAGTTTTACATTTTTAGAGGCGTGAAAACAATACTGTCTCTACTAAAAAATTTTACGCAGAAGCAGCGAATCGGATACACAAGAGTAAAATAAATCAGAAGTACTCAAGAAGACTGAATTTAATTATTCTGACAATGGAGGCTTTAGTCTTTAGGTTTAATTCTCTTAGACAAAAAAAACATTAAAATAACCTTCAGTCTAAAGCATTTTGAAACATAAAATAAGAACCTAGATATTCTAAAAAATCCTACTGATCTAAGAATCGAAATAAAGTAAAATATGTTGAAATAAAATCAAAATGTGGGTGATGTTAAGGATACATCATTTAAAAATAAAAGGTGCCTCATAGTCTGTGTAACGCATGTCTCGATGGGTCTTTACATCAATCACTCTCATTTTGAGAAGTTAGACCATGAACTCACAAGACCGGGGAACATGAAGAATTTGACTACTAATTTGGCTTCTGTAGATGCTCCACGGATTGTAAATGAGCAATTCAAGATTTAAAGCCTTTCATGGGTTTTTCCTACACGAACAAAGAAGCACAATTGTATTTGTTGGTGCAGAAATTAATACCAAAAATATCTTTGCTAGAAACAATTGACGTTGCAACCAAGGTAGTTGCTGTGTGCTGCGATGCAGCAACTGCTTTAAAAAAAAAGAAGCTACTATGAATATACAAAATATTGCAATACTCTTATTAATATTGTGAGACAGTAGGTGAAAATCTTAACATTCCTATATATATGCATTTAATTCTCTATATGCAATATATTCATTGATTTTTGTATACAAATTCTAAAATTATTACTAACAAACTTGATAAATCAATGCAAATAAGTAACTTCGAGAAACACATGCCAGGGTAGTAACTACTAAACCATAAATAGGAAACCCAAATATATCATGTAGAAAAAGAACAAACTGTTGGTTTAATGGAAGTTGTGTGTTTCATGTTTCTTATTTTAGGTTTTCCTCGCAATACGTTAATTGAGCATCTCGTATCTTCTATCTTAATTTCATTAGGACAGTTATTTTATTCGAATTGTGTCGTACATTACATTTAGAACTTATTCAGTAGTGTTTTTCGCGTAATATGTAGAGTATATCCTAGAGATTTTTTTTTTGTCAATCATTTTTAAATTGGTTTCCGGATTTTCTATCAATATGATGTGTGGCATTAGAAAATGCTTTGAAAGACGACAATATGCAACGAAATGAAAGTATTTGCATTGCACCTGCGACCACTCACATTTTAGGGGGTGTATACACGATGCCTAATTTTCTTAGGATATCCGTAAAGGAATCCTACTAAGGCAAAATATACTAAACAAGCTAAAGTGCATAAACAATAGAAAAATAAGAGAACAACCCAAAAATTATAAAATGATCTTATTAATTTAAAAAACTTAATTAAATAAAACAGAAATAAAGATAATTTAGGGATACATCGTCCAAGAGATAAAAGTGGGGTACCTTGGGATCCGAGTGTTCTCGCTTCGATGTGCCCTCACATCAGTCTCATGTGTGGGTGTCGTAGGGTGTTAATGCGATACATAACTGGAAAGGAATGATTTCCTTGACGACTGTCAACGATGTAAATATGTGGGATGTGAAATTCTAACTTTTCTTTGTTCCAATCATGTTGAGCCCTCTTACTCGAATATCATGGCACTTCTATTGAGGTGGCAGTTCAATGGTCCAGATCTTATGTTTTTGCTTTCATGAATCAGGTTAGGCCTCCTGGGCATCATGCCGGTGTAAAGCAGGCAATGGGCTTCTGTCTCCATAACAATGCAGCAGTTGCTGCATTGGCAGCTCAGGGTGCAAATGCGAAGAAAGTGCTAATTGTTGACTGGGTAATGTGTACTATTACATTTATGAATTAGATCTTTTGTGGCACCCATCCTGCTGGTTGAATATAGTGACAGATACCCCCTTTGCACTTGTTGAAAGAACTGATATAACACTCTGCAAGTAGTATTTCGCTTGAGATACCTGATTGTATGCACGGTGGAGTATTGTAAGACGACCGTATAACATATGGGGGTATTTCAGCTCTTTTGTCAATATTTCACGGGGGAAGGGGTTTCTCTTGCTATTGAAAATGCAAACGCTATTACCAAATGTGCCCTAAAATGTAAGGGGTTATTTCCAAATAACTCCTTTATAATTACTTGCTTAATTCTTAAGGTGTTTGCTGTCTCGTAGTGGTCTTATATTTGCACTCTCATTTATCTCGAGTCTACAAGGTTTATAAGATGTATGCAATGAATATTTTTCATGTTGTTTGCAGGATGTGCATCATGGAAATGGTACCCAAGAAATTTTCGAGGAGAACAAATCTGTAAGCTCCTCCAGTATTACCAAATATTTTCATACTAAGTGCATGGTGTTCTTGGAATCCTGTTTTGACTTTTTTTATACCTACTTTACTTAATTTTTTCCTTCTATTAATAAAATACCAAATGCTTACTTCGCAAAACACATACGTATTAAAACACAGGGTCAGTTATATGATTGTTTTGTCAATTTCAGGTATTATACATATCCTTACATAGACATGAAGGAGGGACTTTCTATCCTGGAACTGGAGCAGCTGATGAGGTATACATTTTATTGTTGAGAATAAGGGGTACACGCTTGTTCCATAATATGTAATGGATTTCAGGCTGTAATGTGAGCGCTAGCCATAAATCTACACTTGTAGTTGAGATGTGGTGCGACTTGTTATGCCACTTTCTTGAGGCTTTATTGAACTCACATGCTAGGACATTAATATCCCCTCATGTTTTGACAAACTGATCGCCGGCTGGGTTTACGCCCGAGTACTATACATAGCCTATGGCTTGTGGCTGCACATCCTATATTACGCGAGTCCCATTACAACGGTGTTAATGTGGCTATCTGCCCTTGGTATATGGTGAACTGGACGACGCCAAATTCAGATGTGAACAGTTGAACTTTGATGGAGAAAATTTATCAGAATCTTGAGCTGTTTATGATCTCAATTATTTAAGATCTTAAGAAGAAAGAAAGATTCAAACTCTTACGATTATTTCTTGTAACTTCCTTGTCAATATTATACATCTGGATAAACTTACGAAGTACTTTTTGTTCCATTATTCCATCACTGCAGGTTGGAATTATGGGCGCAGAAGGATACTGTGTGAATGTTCCTTGGAAATGTGCAGGAGTTGGGGACAATGATTACCTTTTTGCATTTGAGCACATTGTGCTTCCTATCGGTGAGTTTTTGAACTTTCTTTCTTCCATCATGTAATAACCAAATTTTATACATGGTTAGATCTTTTTTTTAGAGAATTGGTGCATATATTTAGCCACAAAGTATGAAAATTAAAAAAATAATCACAAAAGCAACAAAACCTCACAGGACAAGAGGGATTACATATGAACTAAAGGCAAAGGATAAGCACGAAAGCAACTAAACCACACATATAAGTTGTAGCACTTACATGTCTAGTGCCGCAATGTTGAGTAGTCTTGATTCAAGGTCATAAAAATGATGCCTGCCCTCTTTGATTTGGCGTAGTAAAAGAATGAAATTGTTAATGCTGCTTGCCATCAATTAATAAGTACGAATTTTTTCTTCTTTCTTTTATGGCAAAAGTAAACGAATTTGTATTATGTGGAAAACCTAATATATACAAAAGGTAGAAATAGATACAAAGTGGTGAACTAAAGTCCTACTCACAACTGCAAGCATCCCAATTTGGTTGGTACCCTTACTATAATGCAAAGCAACTAATCAAGTCTAAAGTAATCTTGGACTGGATCCCCCAATCTAGTGATGAATTGGGGCCTGGGAGAATACCATTCTCGAATATGAGCCTCTTCCTGCTGCTTGTCTACCACTGAAGTTTATCTCTACCCCCTAATGAGAAAATTCTTTGATCACGTACAGTGGAATGATGTACCTGGTACATTCGAACTCCTTGATTTTACACTAGTACGAGCACCATTCCTTTGCAACTTTAACACCACTTTGGTGTTGAAATAATTCAAATGTATTATTGCCACCTCAAAGGGAAGGAGCATTTTTAACCTGATCATCAGAACCACGAGCAAACATTGGAGTTGAAATAGTTCAACTGTATGATATACTCCCTCAAAGGGAAAGATCATCTTTAACCTGACCATGAGCACCATTATAATGTGTGTCCTTCCAAGTAAATAGTGGATTAATTCAAAATAAATAGTGGATTAGTACATTTAGTTTTTTATGCTATGTATGTTCTTCCAAGTACAGTCATGGTAAGGAGTCATATTATACTGTGATCTATAGTTGTCTACTTTGATTTATTGCTTTAAGCCTTATAATATGTGTTTGGATGTCATTAAATGCAGCTTTAACGTTTGCCCCTGATCTGACAATTATATCAGCTGGATTCGACGCTGCAAGGGGTGATCCTCTTGGCTGCTGTGATGTAAGAAAGTTCAAACTTTGGTCAGCAAATCCTTTAATGCTCAAATCATTTCACCAAAACTCATTATACACGTCTAATTGCTAACCACGTTTCGACTTACTCCCCTCAATCTAGCTATTTTTCTAGTTGATTTATTTTTAGAAATTTTGGTTTGGCAGATGCAAGTTTTACAAGTTCCATTTTGTGTTAACTTGTGATATTATTTTGTTAAATGAAAGGAGTTTACTTTTTGCAGGTTACTCCTGCAGGCTTTGCTCAAATGACGCAAATGCTGACAGCTGTTTCTAGCGGAAAGTTGCTTGTTATTCTTGAAGGAGGGTTCGTTGTTAATCCCTATTTTAAGTTATGTGTATTCAATTTTTTTTAGGTCTGTGTTTTGTATTAATTTACAAAATATATTGGTTTCCAGCTACAATCTTCGGTCAATATCATCTTCAGCTACAGCAGTGATAAAGGTAAAAATTGGCTAAAACCGGAAATTATATTCTTGTATCGTTCTACTAGCTTTCTTACTCGCTTCAAAAAGTAAAATCGCTGTCCAATGGCGCTCTAAATTTGTTAAAGTTCTGGAAACTCTGAAAGAATTTGAAATAAAGTACATGGAACTGTGCTGATAATCTTTAATTTCATTTATTATGTGAAAAATTAAGGGCATGAAGCCAATTATTTTAGATTGGCTCCCCATCGGCAGTAGTTTTGAATAGCGTGCTATGCCGTTTATTATTCTTTCTTGAATATTTGAGGGTTATCTGTCCTGACAGTCCTAGTTGGCTAGAACTTAACCACTGGAAAATAGCATTGAATGTTTTGACTTCTTAACAAATTTAGCACTTCAAGCAAGAGTATTTTTGGAGATACTTTAATAATCTTGACTATGAAAATTGGCAATGAGATTTATGTTCTGATGTGTATTTCAAAGATGGGAGTTCTGAGATAAAGCTGATTACCTTGTTCTGTACTTTGATGTATCGCTCCTTTGTAGTGCTTGGCTAGAAGAAAGCTCATGCAAGGAAATATTTTCTTAAGATTGGAAATTTAATATAATATCTATTAAAAACCAAATACATGTGTTTTTAAGCTTCCGCTTCAAACCAGATGCCTCTATCCCTATAAATTGTAGGCCATACATGTCACCGATATTGTTCCCACTTAACCACTGCGGATCTCCGGCAGTGTGGGATTTTTTTTTTAAGAAAAGGCCTCGGTGACATGTAGAGTGAAATCTTAACGTAAGGACTATACACCTGGCAGGATCTTAAGCGATGTGGGACTAAACCATCACCGCTATTGGGCTAGGCGCCTCTCCAGTACCCGCTCAGCCGGGATGTTACAATACATAGTAAAAAAAAAAGTTTACATTCAATAGGACAGGATGCAAGTTTTCTTCTGGACTAAACAAATGTGAGTTTGAATTTTGTAAGAAGACAAAGGATTAAAGGTTTGATACTATTTTCAAGAATGTACCTCTTTGGAGAAGGCAGTAAGTACAATTTCTTATTAACCCGAAAATGACATGTAGAATCCCGAAGCACTTGACCACAAGAGGTTGGTAAGATCAAGTTATGTATGAGACGAACTCCCTCACTCAGGTTACAAGCTGAGGTGGAGGGCTTTTCGGAAGAAGAATGTAGAAGTAAGGCAGAGATTAGAGTGGAATGTAAGCCTCTGATTTTCTTAAGCGGAATGTTTCCATCCTGATGATTGAAGACACTTTTGAGGGCATTAAGATATGTGTGGGTCCTTAATAACAACTGACTTGTTAAGTTAAGGGAAGTTGGGTTTCTGCAGGTTTGTTTCTATGACTTTCTTGAGATTCTGGAAGATATGGAGATATCCTTTTTAATCCGATTGCACTTTTTATGAGTATTGGATATATTTGGGATCTCGTACTTCTGTTTCATAATTTCCCCATAGTAGGAATGTTGCTTAATATAGTTGTGAAATACACGAGTAGTAGTTTTAATGGTACAAGAGAGCCCAGAAATTTCTTATTGGGAAGAAAAACATACTCCAAAGTGATAACAATTTCATAGTACTACTTTTTCGAGAGATATGGTGAGAATTGTTGGGATAGCCTTTGGGCTTTCTTGTGGGTCTTCAGGCTTTGTACCCTTTGGGGCTTGTGGTTGCCTTTGGGCTTTGAACCCCTTTGAGGGTCTTTCGGGGCTTGTTACAGTAGTTACGGATCTCCAAAACCGGCTTACTTTCCAAAAGAAGATACTAGTACTTTTTCCTAGTCAACTCCACCCTTCATAGTTGGTCGGAAAGAAAGGCAGAGTTTCCATCACACAATGGCTTAAGTTGCAAATGTGGCCTGATGCAATGACACGGCATTTTCTATAGATCATACATGTCTAATTTGCAGATGTTATCATTTTGTTTCTAAGGCATGAGCAGGTCGCGGAAAGACATCTTTGATATTTGTTAAAAGGTTTTCATTTGGTATAAGGGCTTAGAACAAGTTGAGTTCGGTTATAGGTGAAGTTGAAGGATAGATCAGCTTCACTTGATGGGTTTTGCTGGCGAGGGGTGGTTTCTTGGTGGTTTTTATCTTTGATTTTCTTGTCCACTTGGAAAGGCGTGTATCTTTTTCGTCGTTTTTGATGTTCTCTTGTTTGGACGACGGGTTTGTTTGTCTTCAAAGTTTACATTTGTAAGAAAGAAGAGAGTAAGGTTATGCGTTTGGTGGAGTTACTATGGATGTTACTGTGAAAAAATTGGGGTGTAGCATTGGATCCATTCCGACTCGTATCTAGAGATGCTCCTTGGAGCATCATCTAGTAGCATTGAGCTTTGGAACCCTGCAACAGAAATTATCAACAAAAATTTGGCTTAGTGAAGAGGGAGATTCTGGCTAAATGAGGAAGTCGGTCTTTGGCCGAGAACGCTGTGTCTGGTTTACTTCTAAATATTACATTCTCAAAAAAAGAAAAACCAGTTAGTAAAAGTGAAATTTTTGCCCTTGGTTGTAAGGAATGTGATGGAGTGCGACGGGAAGGCGTACACTTCATATGCAGTTGATAGTGATTAATTTATTTTCTATTGGCCTCCAGCTTCAAAGATATAACAGGGTGATATTCCAAATCTTGGCGATGGGGGTCTTTTGGCTATATCAGCTTCTATCTTATTTGTGTTTTGTTTTCTCCTGTGTGAGATCTCTTCTCTTTTGATTTTTGGTTGTAGTGTGTTTTCATCTCGAGAAGCCCTCTTTAAGTCATTATAATAAAACTAACCTTTTAATTGTTCTTCTCCGAACTTCCTCAAAGGCATAGTTTGATGATCGGCAATGGAGATAACTTCTTCTCTGGCATGATATATGTGTGGCTGGATATTTATGGGTTATTCTGCAAAAGTAGGGTAATATGGCTGGGTTTGGTGTAAGTAACGGGAGTGGTGCGGATTCGAACCTTTACGTCACTATGAATAGGTTAATGCTTAGAAATTAGATGCTAGAGTAACGAATTTCGGACGATTAATCTTGACGACTGTAGCTCATGTTGTGGACGGTCAGAAATAGAAGGATGAGAAATTCTCGGTTGGCAAATAGCTGGTATCATCTATAAAGAGATTGTTGGAGGCGAGATTTATAGAGTTTGAGGTCAAGAATGAATGGTGTATGTTAAAAATGTCGTTCATCTGTGGTACTTGTTGGAGGGAGAACTCTTAGGGGCAATTCAAATAACCATTGATGCGCATATCATATTTATTCTTTAAGGGGATGGGTGTAATCAATCAACACATTTTTCTTCATTATTTTTTTTTCCCGTAGCATTGGTGTCACATTTGTCTCTTCCAGGTGAGATCTATTTTTTTGGAGATTTTTGGTGATGTTTTGAAAGATTGTAATAATAAAGGAAACGTGGCAAGACCATGCTTTTTTTGTTTTTGTTTTTCGCTATGCTATTGGGATGATAATTTGGAGAGAACGTAGTGCAAGATTTTTTGACAAAAGGTTGCTGAACAGAAGGTAAATGGGTATTTTGGCACCCTTTGATATTGGGTTAGCGGCAATTCGCCTTTCACGCCTTGACAATTTTCTAGCTACTGAGGATGCTTTACTTTTGATGTATTTTTCTGATTTTTAGCCCGGGTGGGTTTCTATTATGGTATTTGTTAACTTCCTTTTGGTGTACTCTCTGCTCGTTCTTAATTTACTTTTATCCCTAGGAACAATTGTGAAATGATACTCTGGCATATATAGTCACAAAATGACAAACAAATTTATCAAAGTTAAGCATTGTCATGTTTATAATAATATCAGTGTTTCAAGAGGTACAACTTACAACATTGACATTAGTCACGCTTATCTAGTTTTGCATGTGTTATTTTCTTGTGTTAGTACTTTTTAACAAAATTAAATTTTCGTCAATTTAAAGGTACTGCTTGGTGAATATCCTGCAAATGAAGCTAAAGGCATTTACCCTTCCAAAGCTGGCCTGGAAACTGTTCTCGAAGTTTTGAAAATTCAGATGAGATTCTGGCCTAATCTGGAAGACATACTGACAAGATTGCAGTCTGAATGGGCATTCGTTTCTTTAGGTAACTTAAGTCTGTATTTTATTATATGCCAGGGAGATCAAAGTAAAACTTACATGAAAAATGTTCTTACACTGCCGTCAGGATTTTCATTCTTTCTTTATAGTCTGTATTTGATGGTGAGCCCCCCCTTAATTGGATATCCTATCAATGGATTCTAGGTGTGATGCATGAGCCTAGTCTTTAATTACATTTGAAGGGCTATACAGATAGCCTCCTGAAGAATCAAGGAGATGACTGTGTAACAATTTCAAATAAGAAATGGAAAATTTGTGCGCCATTCAAATGCCCGAATTTTCACATTGCCCTAAAGTCATGCTGAATGTCAACAAAGTTCAACTGAGTTCTGCACAAGTTCTCATGGTCAATGACCAGTCAAATTTAGTGGAAATTTTGGGCGTTCTTAATAACCCAAACTACGCCCAAAATTCTTGATGAGATATCTAAATACCCCCCCTCTCTCTCTCTTTTTTAGCTTATTTCTATTTTCGTAACTTGATTTCCTACTATTATTGTGTAGGATTTTATCTAAAAGAATCTTACCAGATTTGCTCTAGCTTCTTTTGAGTAAATGTATTAATAGTGAGGTGAATTACTAGATCTATTAACTGATAGGAAATTTCTGTCCATTTTTCTTTGCCTTCCCCTTTTTTTGCTTATCTTCATGGAATAACAACTCTTCTGTGGGGAATCACCGTCAAATAATATTAAAGCAAGATATAATTCAAGTTGTATTGGCTTGTGGCCATGACAAGTAGAGAAGTATCACCCTACTCTTTCTAGGATATCTCGTGAGGAAGGCGGAATTCCACACGGAAATCAAAAGAAACGAGATTCGTATCCTCTCTTGAGACAAGGTAAGAGAAACATGTCAATTAGCAAGTAACCCCTCGTGAAACCTTTTGTCAATTAGCAAGTATCCTCTCGTTAAACCCTAGCCCCCACCATTTAACCATCCACACTTCCATATGAATCAATCAAACCTTTTCAAAGGCCCACAAAAATCTATTTAAACCCACAAAATTTTTTCCCCTACCACTCTGTTAGGGCAACAACCATCTCACCCTACCCAAACCATCTCATATTCCATTAATGCCTTTATTAACTTCCATACCCAATTTCTTACCATACGACACTCTTTTCGCTGTGCTTTTGTGCATACCTCTAAGATAATAATGGTAAAACAGGGATACAATACCCACCAACAATACCTATGGGCGCCTTGCTTCGTTGGGAGAATCAAAACTGTAGGGGCCTAATCTCGTAGAGGGGAGATTGCACTCTTACACCACATGGTTAATAGTCGACTAGGGGTCCAAACAAGCGTATGTAATAAAAATATGGAGAATCTAGTAGACACGCTTGTGTGGAGTCCTAGAATGGAATCCCTCCACGACCTCTAGTGAGAATTCTTAAGATGAGATTGTATAAATGGATGAGATTACAAATAAAAGTTTGAGTAGATTGAATCTTGAAGTTTTAGAAGGTGCTCGAAGATTGTTAGAGCTTCTTAAGGGTGTGTATGGGGGAAGATCTCAACCCCTCTATGGTGGCTCTCCTTTCCTATTTATAGAGGATAGGAAAAGTGACGTCACTATAGAGAAGTTAAATTACAAATATATACTTCTTTACAGTTGTCTTGTACTAGAGTTTTTCTGCTGAGTTGTTTGCCTTCGACCTTGTGTTGAGGTATATGTTCGAAGCATTAGAGGTCTCGATGGTATACTCACCCTGTCTTGCTTAATGTGCTAGTTCACATGGTAGGCTTCGAGCTGCTTGGAAGTCTTCGAGTATTTGGCCTGTTCTCGATGGCTGCGAGTAGGCTACTACATTCGCCCTCTCTCAGCTGGGGCTTTCGAAAAATCGAATAGACGTTAGGAGATTGGAACAATCTCCAATTTTTTGTACTTGTGAGTTTGTGATTCTCTCCCTTGTTTTCCTTCTTGTGTTGAGATGAAGACTCGTTCACAAAGCCACCAAGAAAGTGTAGAGGCTAGGATTGCGGCGAAGGTGACAAAATTGACGATGAAGTACTTTGGCCATATGGGCCTAGAGGCAAAGCTTAAAGAACTCATCGACCTCCAGATTGACAAGTTGATAGGTAAGGGAGCGAGATGAGGCTGAAGAGTACGGGTTTTGGTGGTGATGTTTGGCCAACACCTTCTGACTTCTGCCGAACGGCTCGAAGCACTGCTAGGTATGGCGAAACAGATGGTCGAAGCCAAAGATTCCGCCGCGGGTAGTAGCAGCTCGGGACAGAAGAAGGGTTGCCCTGGTTGTAAATGATGTATTTTTGGTTTCTTTTTATTTTGTATTCGTGTTGACGAATGAATAAAATTCCTATTTATCTTTTGTGTGTTTTTCTAATAAATAGTAACCGACTGTCGAAGATTCTGTAATTAGTCTGAAGTGAACGAGTTAGAGAATCAGGGAGGTAGGACTTTGATATTTTCGATCTTGTACTCATTTCCTGAGTATTCTACCATCGACCTTGCCGACGGTGATGCGAATTGCTGTGGGAAGCTTTATAGAAAATCATTCTTACTCGTAGGTTTCTCGGACGAAGGTTTTAGAACAACCGATAATGTGTATCCTTCGATTACACACTTCCTTCAAGTCCTTTGTCGAAGCCTGCACCAGTTGTATTTTTGCAGGCTTTATTTGTGGTTTATAGGTGCCCACTCTATTTGAATAGAGTGCAGAATTAGGGTTTTTAGTCACATCATGTCTGAGATAGTAGGCTATGATGGGTGTCATGTTAAAAACACAAATGATCCATTGTTTTAAGGATTCAAATTGAAATAAACACTTTGATATGCCAATGATTTTTTCATTCGAGAGGCAAAAATAAAGGTTGGTGGCAGTCAAGATATTGAGGGAGATTGGGTCAACGAGGGTGTTTGTTTACTGAATGTGAAGAACTCGAATAGAAAATTAATTAGCGAAGCTAAAAAAACCAGGTGGTCGAAAAGATTGGAGAGGTTGGAAAAAATGGTAAGGGACGGTTTAGTAGCATTCTTGAGGGAAGGTGGAGAGGCGAGAGAGAATGGGGTTATTGGGAGCAATAATGGCAGTCGTGGAAACCGATACGGTTTAAGACTGGTGTATTTAAAGGAAGAAAGGGAGAGAAAGTGAACCGTTTTCTCTCAACTGGTAATTTTTTGTAATTTTTTGTCTGAGGAGGAGAGAGGGAGCTCTGCAAATCGTTTTCTTGACACCGTTGTTACTGGAGATTGCCTGAAAACTCCGTTGCAAGGTATGCGTTAATTAGATTGTTCTTGCCTTCTACTTGTTTGGTACTATTCTCGTTTCATTGTGTACGATGTTAATTATATTGTAAAAAAAATGTGATATTTGTCATTAATGGCTGATTTTGTGGATTTGGGAGAGATGGTGAGTTGTTAACTAGGTAGGGTAGGAAAGGGTCAACTGGGAAGTCAATTTAAATATCTGCAATTTGAAGATTGCTTTTGAATAGGTCTTGGGTTATGTTTGGATTGAGGTGGGGGTTTTGTCTGATGTAATTCCTTCGAGTTGAGTTTTGGGTACGCTCGATGGTGAATACTTATGTTATACCAGGGGGTTGTTGTGACCGAGCAGGTAGGTTGTGGTCGCATGTTTTCTAGAAACCGTGCAAATTAGAATTAATGAGGGGTTTCAACTCGAATGTATCAAGCTAACTGGTTCCCTCTAATTCTGTTGGGCAACATATGCGTACTTGTGAACTAACCTTGAGGCTAATGGATGAGGTCGAAGATTTAATGAATATGCCGAGTACTTCTGGTCGGGAGGAAGAGGGTAATAGCGATGTGGAGGAGTTGCAGATAACAGATGATGCCCCTCTAGCTGTAGTTGATCCCGATGTTGAATCTGTGAGACGAAGGCGGAGGAGGGTTCGAGTGGTTGAGGTGAGTGATGATGAAGATGATGAGGACGAAACAGGTGGGAATAACGAAGTGGTTGACGAGGAGGAAAGTGAGGAAGAGGGTGAGAATGAAGGAAGTGATGGGGAAGAGGGTTACGAGGATACCGAGGATACCGAGGATGATGGTATCAGGATTGGTGAAGTCGATGCTCGAGAGAGAAAAAGACTCGACACATTTTTGAAGAAGTATAATTTGGCGGGCAAGGGCTTCTTTATTGCCCTGTGGCCCGAGGTTTTGTTTTATGAATGCGCCCGCGAGGGGGATAATGGCATTTCAAGGGAAAATTGGATTAGGTATGCAATTCCCCCTTTGACCTCTTGTCAAAGAGGTTTTAAACTTCTGGGATGTGGTTCCTTGCCAGATGAATGACAATTTTTATGAGATGATGAAAATCATTAGGGACTTAAATGAAGATTTATTGGCCGAAGGTAAGCTCTTAGTGGGGTGTGGGGATGTTGTTGCCTTCTACTCGAAGAAAGGCATCCCGAAGGGCCAAACGTATCATATTCAGTGCCATCCAGATAAGCCCTGGTTCCAGCAAACTGGTTCTATAACAAAGGTACAATCCCTAACAGATTTTGCAACATATAGAAATGCATTTTGCTGTTTGCTTGCAGTTTGCATGTGTCTTATTCATCAATTTCATGAAGGCAATTACACAACTGACACTCTAAAAAAATTGGAAGCTCTCAGATCTCTCAGTTCTTTTATGATACCATTGAGGTTCCTGGAAATGTTAAAGCTGCTTACTTGCTTGACAAAATGAGAATTGCCCATTTCAGAAAATAAATGTAATGATATGAGGTCAGGCCTAGCCCCCCTCCTGTAATTCTTGATTTTTATTAGTAAAACTTCAATTTGGATGAAAAAAAAGATAAGCCTTGGTTATTCGATCTTTGATCGACGGGTCGAGGGTGGGATACTGACCTAGTTGTTGTAAATGGTAATTATGAGTATCTCGATGGTGAAGAAGAGCTCGCACTAAGAAATAGGGTCTACAATCCTAGTAGGTTTCATTTATTTTGTTTGGTACACTTCTTTGACTTTTTCTTCTGTTTGCGGAACCCCGGAGGAAGAAGACAAATAGGCTTCTGAAAGGTCCCTCAAACTCCCAAAGACCTTCGAAAAGGAGAAAACTCTCAAGCCCCCAAGAAGACGCGGGATACATGGATTATGATAAGCTCTTGAGGCCAAAGAGTACCTATGTTCCCAGGAACCAACGAGGCAACTCGGGCTCGGTTGACATACCCACAATGGCTAGGAAGTTTTCCTCTCAGAGGGACCAGCCGAGGGCTTCCCAGAAAGATAAAGGCAAAGCTGTTGGAGAGGGGTCGGGTACGAGAGCCCCTGGGTCGTCGGCCCTAAAGAGACCTTGAGTGATGGAGGATGCGAATGAGGCCTCTTTACTTGCGGTTGAAAAGAACGATGTTGCCCGGGTCACGGTCGAGTTGCTGGTACATATCTGTATGTCTGATCCGGACGAAGTCGGGCGCAGATTCGAAGCTTCTCTGAAACAGGTATCTATAGCCTTCACTAATATTCATATTCTATATCTTCAGTTCGTGTATTCCTGAATGTTTTTCTAGTTCGTGTATTCCTGAATGTTTTTCTTCGCCAGGTCTCAGCTTGGGGAATGTGCTTTCGGAAAGCTCAGAAGGCCAAAAGGTGAAGGATGTCACCGAGTCCGCAGACGTAGTTAAAGGGACCATTCTCTCGCTGAATACCCGCGTGTCGGAGTTAGAACGAGAAATCCTTCAGGTTCGAACTGATGCTTCGAAGGAGAAGCTAGCCATGGTCGAACAACATGTGAAGAAGGCGATAGAGCTGGAAGGGAAGCTAAGAGAGAACCACGCGAGGTTCCAGGCAGACTTCGAGTGGGAATGCAACTTGACTACGTCCCTGAAGCAATTCATCGACGACCTCGGCTATGACCTTGAGACCTTCGAGCGTTTTGCCCCCGACCCCGTTTGCGAGCAATACCGTGGATGGCATGGTCCAGACTCCTGAGATTGTACTTAGTCCGCTGATTGAGGAGCCAACCGTTGATCACGAGGGTACCGCACTCGAGGTTGATCTTCGGCAGAAGACCAATGTGGTAGAACCTAGTGGGGCGGAGCCAAATGATCCTCTCGTGTAATAACTTTAGTTATGTGGTTGTAATCGGCTCGTAGCTACAGCTGTAGCCGTAGGTACTTTTATTTATGTGTTGTGGGTTGGTGTTCACATACTTTTGATTTGAGTTGTATGCCCATTGTTCATGCTAGAATATTCATTTGCTTGCATGACTTGATATTTGAATTTGTATTTGTTAGAATGTGGATTTATCTAGATCATAAGGAATGATTTCCTTTGGTGGGCCTCCCAAGGTAAAAGAACTTTGAAAAACTTCGAGGTCGCCCCCAAGTATCAGTTAGGTCGAAGGGTTGACGTGGTACTTGGTTTGACCAACTCAAGAAGTTCATGATGGTTCGAGGACTCCCCCGAGTATTCGAATACACGGGTTTGAACCTAAACGAAACCAAACGTAGTCGGCTATGAGGTCGCCCTCAAGTGTTTAATCTGTTCGATTATTCATGATACTTGGATTTGCCCAAATCAAGGGACTTTAAAAAACTTTGAGGCCCCCTCGAAGTATCAATCAGGTCGAAGAGTTGACGTGATAGTTAGGTTTGACCCACTCTAAATGTTTATGAGGATTCGAGGCCGCCCCCGAGTATTCGAATATACGAGTTTGAACCTAAATGAAACCAAACGTGGTCGGCTTCGAGGTCGCCCCCAAGTATGAGTTAGGTCGAAGGGTTGACGTGATACTTAGGTTTGACCAACTCAAGAAGTCCATGAGGCTTCGTGGCCGAGTATCCGAGTACATGAGATTGAGCCTAAACGAAGACAATCGTGGTCGGCTCCGAATTCACCCTAAGTGTTTAATCTGTTCGATTATTCATGACAATTGGGTTTGCCCAAATCAAAGAAGTTTGAAAAACTTCTTTGAGGTCGCCTCCAAGTATTATTCTGGTCGAAGTACTGACTTGATACTTGGGTTTGCCCAAATTAGTAAGTTTAGAGAAGCTTCATGGTCACCCCCAAGTATCCGAATACTTAAGTTTGGTCCTGGAAGAAGCAATATGGATGGCTTGTTGGTAACCCCCAATTGTCGTTCACGTAGAAGGCTGATTTTGACACCTGGTTTGTCCAAGTTGAGAAGCCATGTGGAAGCCGTACGAGGCTTGAATTATGTGCTCGAGATATGATATGGTAGCTTGAATTATGTGCTCGAGCATTGTTCTTGAAAAAAAAATGAATTGGTAACTGGCTCGAGCATTCTTGAAAATAAATAAGTAACTGACTCGAGCTTCTATCTGTCGATGAGCTTGAGTTTTGTGCTCAAGCATTTTTTTTGAAAGTAAATTCATAACTGGCTCGAGCTTCTAGCACGAGTTCAGTGCTAGAGCATTGTTCTTGAAAAATGAATTGGTAACTTGTTCGAGTTGCTTTCTGTCAATGAGCTTGAGTTCAGTGCTCAAGCATTCTTCTTGAAAATGAATTGATAACTTACTCGAGCATTCTTCTTGAAAATGAATTGGTAATGGCTCGAGCATTCTTCTTGAAAATAATTTAGTAACTGGCTCGAGCTTCTAGCGCAAGTTTTGTGCTTGAGCATTCTTTTTGAAAAAATGAATTGGTAACTAACACGAGCATTCTTCTTGAAAAATGAGTGGATAACTGGTTCGTGCATTCTTCTTAAAAATAATTTGATAAGTGGCTCGAGCTTCTGCCGCGAGTTCTGTGCTCGAGCATTCTTCTTGAAAACATGAATTGGTAACTGGCTAGAGCTTCTTCTTGAAAATAAATTAGTAACTGGCTCGACCTTCTATCTGTCGACGAGCTTGAATTTTGTGCTTGAGCATTCTTCTTGAAACTAAATTTAGTAACTTGCTCGAGCTCGGGCTTGTGCATGTCTGTCTTTTGCTTAAACGAAAGCTTGACGTTTTTGTGTTTGATAGGTGGCCAAATCTTCTGGCTGGGTCACCAATTAGGGCTGAGGTAGAGTATAGTGAGGTGACATTTAGAAGGGTTTTTTTTTTTTTTCTTCTGGCATATGGTTTTATCATAAATGGAGTGATTGTCGTTTAGAAGAATTTTCTGGAGTTGAATTTTTTTGGTAGAGGGTTGAATTGCAAATGGCGTGAGTGCCGTTTAGAAGTTTTTTTTGGAGTTGGATTTTTATGGTAGAAGGTTTTATCGCAAACGACGTGAGTGCCATTTAGAAGTTTTTCTGGAGTTGGATTTTTATGGTAGAAGGTTTTATCACAAACGACTTAAGTGTCGTTTAGAAGGTTTTGCAGGAAATGAATTTTTCTGGTTGAGGGTTTTCCTAGTAGAGGGTTGTATCACAGACGGCGCCAAATGTAGGGGCCTAATCTCGTAGAGGGGAGATTATACTCTTACACTACAGGGTTAATACTCGACTAGGGGTCTAAACAAGCATATGTAAAAAAAGATGGAGAATCTATTAGCCACACTTGCATGGAGTTCTACAATGGGATCCCTCCACGACCTCTAGTGAGAATTTTTAAGATAAGATTGTATAAATGGATTAGATTACAAATAAAGGTTTCAGTAGACTTAATCTTCAAGCTTTAGAAGGTGCTCGATAGTTGTCAGAGCTTCTCAAGAGTGTGTATGGGGGGAAAATCTTAACCCTCTATGGTAGCTCTCCTTTCCTATTTATAGAGGATATGAAATGTGATGTCACTATGGAGAAGTTAAATTACAAATATATCCTTCTTTATAGTTGTCTTGTACCTGAATTTGTTTGCCGAGTTGTATGCCTTCGACCTTGTGCTGAGGTGTATGCCCGAAGTATTAGAGGTCTCGATGGTATAGTCGCCCTAGCTTTGCTTAATTTGCTAGTACACATGGTAAGGCTTTGAGTTGCTTGGAAGTCTTCAAGTATCTGGTCTGTTCTCGAAGGCTGCGAGTAGGCTCTCGATCAAACTTCAAGATGATGGTTGACTTTCCATTAGCCAGTACACACTTAATCATTGATGACTTCTTCAATTTAACTTCCGAGGTAAAGCCTTTCTTTAACTATGTGAACATCCTTGTAGAATGCTTCATCCACTGCAAATTTCAAGCCAGATTTTCACATGGTGGGACCATCTTGTCCATGAAGGTGAACTTGTAGGTGAACCAACTATCATTACTTGGGTACGCATGCAATCTATTTTACAAACCATGTTCACTTGCGGACTATGAACGGACTCTTACATTTAAATTTTCAAAATTATTGATGTGGTCCTTGATCGGTATAAGATTATGTGGACAAATTTGCTTTAAACTAATACGCATAAATCTTAAGAGACCGGCAACCAATAGTTCCTTGATTTCCTAAAGATATGAATTGTCCTATTAATAATTGCATTTTCTTAGAAATTGGAAAATCTTAGGCTTGCGAAAACAACCCTTGGCTCGGCCCAACCGTTCCCTTACAAATTAGGGCTTCAGCCCTTTAAAGTCCTACTTTGAACATCTAAGAGTTGGGCTGACTCGTCCCTTGCAACTAGTAGGGTGGGGTCATGGTCTAATGTTTGCAGCCCTTAGCCCGTTCCTTAGCCCAACCCTTTCACACTTAATCTAGCCCTCATTAAAACCTGCCCACACTAAGCCTTGCAACAATGTAGAGAATTAACGCATATGTCCCCCTCTCATGTTTTTCATTATTTATAATAAATTGATTACTGTTTTTGTCAAAAAATATTGATAGTATTCTAAAATTTTAATATGATGCCTATTTTTTGTATTTATTTTAATTTTTATTAATAGACATTAAAGTCGACCAAACGGCCCAACACTAATTCTAGCCCTTAGCCCGACCCTGAGCCTTATCACTAGGGCCAATGGGTGGGTAAGGGTTGATGTTATAGGCTATGGGTAGGGCCGGCCCAGCCCTTAACACTGTTGAGGGCCCGACCCTAAGTTCTTAAGGGCCTTATCTCTCTAGGGCCGGGTTGACCCTAGCCCGACCTATTTCGCACCCCTGGAAAATCTTAATGATCGCATTATTATTCCTATTCTAGCAATGATCGATGTTGCTTAAGAGTTGCCCTTCAGATAACATTTGTGAATATCCCACTTACTGCGACTAAAGCTATTATCGTGACTTCTCAAACAACAGTTCCAATTGATTACTGATGTATCATTTTTATCTTCATTGTTTAATACCTTTAACATCTTTATGACCACAAACTTCTCAATATCTTGCACCACCACTCCATCATAACCTTCGCAAAATGATACTTCCCTACTTGATTTTTTTGGGGGAAGTTAAAAATAATGTATTGATTATTTCAAAATAAATACTTTTCGAGGCTGAATGAGTTCAACCTGAAGAAGGCAAAGGAAAAAACGAAACGTAAGCGAAAGTCCCACAAATCAAGTCGGATCCGCAATAACTAAATTTTTCCAACATATCACAAAATCTTCTAACCTCACAACGTTCACTATACGAATAATGATGCCTAGTACAAAATTGACCCAAAATGTCAAAGATGGTCGTTTCCATAGTCTAGTCTTTCCTTTGATATGCATGTTGTTCCTTTCCTTCTATAAAACCTATCAAACTGCATACAAAGTGAGGTACCACAAAACTTATCCAATCGTCCTCATAAATGCTTTCACTGCCACGTTTTTAAAGATGGAATAGAGCCCCAGTCAAACACCCGTGATACGCCAA
This sequence comes from Kingdonia uniflora, assembly GCA_014058105.1. Classification (NCBI taxonomy): domain Eukaryota; kingdom Viridiplantae; phylum Streptophyta; class Magnoliopsida; order Ranunculales; family Circaeasteraceae; genus Kingdonia; species Kingdonia uniflora. The sequence continues at coordinate 622,495 of JACGCM010002180.1, forward strand.
AAAGGTTGAAAAAGTGATTCCAAACCTTCATTCGAGTAAGCAATCAATGGACTCGTATGTTAAACTACTAAGTAGGGTAAAACAAATCCACTTTTACACCTATTTGTCTTAGTTCATCTCTAGTCATTGTTTACCCCCAAGCCACCCCCTATGGTTAAGAACTACTTTAGAAGAAATCCTCTTACTCCAAACTACGCATCTCGTGAAATCCACACTTCGGTACCTATCTCTTGCGCTCCTAACTTATACCAAATGTTCGCCCATTGATCTCACCGTGAAGTTTTCATTGTCGACCCACTTCATTTTTATTTTTCTTCACCCAATCATAACCGAAGTTACTTTTTAAGTCATAGAGTCGAGAGCCGTTTTGAAAATATCAAGCATCCACCAAGCCCTTTGCTCGTCCTTTGATATACGCTAGTAATGTCAATAATCAGGTTTTAAGTCCAACTCTAGTGTGATGCATAAGAATTATTGGCATATCCAAGAAATTGGGATGAAAATCTCAACTTGTCTATCTTCCTAATTAGGATCTTGATTTCCAACGACCATAACTTGGAGATTCAGGAATACAATTCCGTACTTGTCTATCATCATAATTTGCGTCTTAAGGTTTTACATGTTTCTCCTCTTTTATTTAATCTTTTTTATTTATGGATTGTTTGCTAACTTTATCTTCTTCTCCAATTTGTTAACTTGTAGCTTTTTTGTTTTTGAAATAAATAGCTTCTAGTTTCGATTTGCTAGTGTTGTGGAGTGATTGTTCTTCAATCTATGGTTTGTACTTACTTTTTTGTTGAATTTTGTCTTGTTCGAAGACTCGAGTGATCACTTTACGTCAAATTGGTGCTAGAATGTGTGGTGTTCTTGAGGTCATTCGATTTAACACCATATAAGGAAGCCAAAAGATAAAAGGAAGTGCGCTGAAACCTTGAGTGACGACATTAACTCGCAACTTATTCGCTTTGAAGAAGATTGTGTTATTCTCGTCAGAAACATTTAAAATTTATGCGTGTTTGTTTCTCAACTTGTGGGAAACTACAAGGGAAAAGTTGCTTTTAGTACTAAGGGTGTCATTGTGTCATATTCAAAATAGAAGGTTTGGTGTCAATTCAGAGTTTAAATCTGCGGCAAATCCCAAGGAATTGGAAGAGTATTCTCACGTCGGTAACTTCAACGATACAAACTGTTGTGGAGGGCTGTAAAATCTTTTTCTATCCCCCCCCCCCCCCCCCATCCGGATCAACTACCCCGGCAACAATTTTGGTCTCAATGTGGTGTGGATAAAATTGATATAAAATTCAATTCCTTATTCTGTGATAAACTTGCATAGAAAGATAATGCCTCATTCGATTATGACTCCCAAAATATTTTTGAAGAAACTTTAGACAAAGACAAGGAGAACGTGAAATCTAATTCTATAGCTTATATGGGTTTTAATTCGAGTGAGATTATTTTAAAAGTTTAATCTAAATTATTTTACATGGAGGATATTAAATATTTTATATTTTTGATGGGGTTGAGTTTTGTTTCTGTATCTTGAGGCCTACTTTTAGTTATGGTGAGCCATTTTTCTATTCCCATCTTTTATGACCCTATTGCTACGACCCCACTCTGCGTGCACCGATATTGTCCCCACGTAACCACTGCGGATCTCCAGCATTGTGAGATTTTTATTCTTAAGAAAAAACCTCGGTGATATGTAGAGTGAAATCTTAACTTAATGACCATACACCTGGCAAGATCTTAAGTGATGTGGTACTAAACGACTAGTGTAACCATCACCGCTATTGGGTTAGGCGTCTATGTAATACCCGCCCAGTCGGGATGTTACACTTATTATTTTGAGATATTTTATATGTCGATTGTATTTTTGGCACTGAGAGATTCTTTTTGTTTCATTAGGTGACTTCTTTCTAACTGATGCTTCGGGTTGTCATGATCGATTTTTTGTTGTTAACTGTATGTGGGTTATTGTTGCTTCTTTCCATGGTTAATTTTTTCAGTTGGGGAGATGGGTGATCTCCTCAGTGTTTCTATAATTTTGGGACGCAGGCGACCAATGTATTTCTATAATTTTGGGGTGCAAGCAACCAAAGTTTATTGGGTTTTCCGAACTTTATCTATCTTTTCAACATACTTTGATGTGTTTTTTGTTAAAGTTGCCATGTTCTTATGGATGCATGTAAGCTTATGGGTGTATGGATTCTTTTCTTGTGGTAGTTGCTTGATTCCATCTTAAGGAGCCACTGGTTCGACTAATTAAAGCCTACATATTTTATAAGAAATATTTATCGCATACTCATCTTGGCGTTTTTATGTCGATATCTTTTTGTCAAGTACGCCATATAATGGGTGTCGCTCTTATCACAAGTGAAAGTTGCCAACTACAATGTTGTTCAATGTTTGAAGGACTTTATGTTATGATCATCGTGTACAACGAAAATGGAAAAATCAAGTCTTCTTATAGTACATGTTTCCAAACGTTTAAATTTTGGAGGAGGCGGCCTAGTTAGACCTAGGTCTGGTGTCGTTCATCTATCATTACGATTTTTGACCATAATAATTTTTATTTGATGAAAGTGCCATGTTAGGTTCCAATGTCTTATGTTATGGAATGAGTGACGTGAAAGGTTTAATAAGGCAATGGTGGAGAGAGGTTGGTCGGATTGGTATGAGGCTTAAGACTTCATTAAGAAATAATAGTACCTACTTCAAAAAACAATTATAAATGAAAAAGTACAGTAGTTATAAATTATGATAGGACAAGTTGGCGGAAGCTTTGACTTCGAAAATCCTATAAATTAATACACTAAAATTTAATAAATTCACTTTATTAAAACTAAAAATTCCAACTACATTCATAATCCAAAATTTTGCAAAATTTCTCACCAAAGGAATAAACCTAAGCCCTTTTTATACAAGATAAGGGCGTTACATATTATAAATTCTAATTTTACTTTAAATAAAAAATTACTTCATTTTTATTCATGCAAGCAAAATATAAATAAAATGAAATCCATATTAAGGTAGGATTTAACTTTATAAAATTAAGAAAAAAAAAAGACTTGATAGGGTGGGGTAACGGACCTGACACATCAACTTTTTCCTTTTTAGAAAAATTTGTTTCACAAATTTAGATGTCTGAGGTGTCCGTGGAGGGTTTGGAATCTTATATTATCTTGTGTTGTCTCCGAAATCTTGGCCAAATATTAAGGTTCAAATCCGCTATAAAGACTCTTGCTGACAAACCTCAACAACATTGGGTAAAAAATTCTCAAACTCATTGCCAAATATTGAAAAAAAGTTTCACATCTCAAAAGTCTCCGTCAGTTAGATTACCTTCTTAGGGGTCACCCCATGGAGTTAGGGATTCCCATATGGGTTGATAGCTCAATCACGTGATTGGGAATTATCCACGATTCGGTGGCTGAAAAGTCCATTGATGTTGCTATAATTTCTTCCTCATCGTCATTTTCTTTCTCAACTCCCCATCGTCTTCATCGATTGGGTCATACTTTTTAACTTACATCGGCAGTCCCATAAAGTCTATACTAAGCCCTTTTGGCTTTCTTCATTATTTTCATCGTACACCATTCGGATCTTTGAACTTTCTTTTCATCAATAATTAAGGGTTTAGGGTTGTGATAGCCATCGATTGTTGTGCATGCTGCAATCGCAGAGGCAAGGGTTGTCCATAAATGTTCACTCTTTGAAAATGTCAAGGGGTTAAATCAGTGTATCGAAGTTGAGGATATGGTTGCCCATATAGCGGTGATGATTCAAATAAGGATTAATTTTGCGATTCGCTGTATAGGTAGTTATGACGATATGTAGGCAAGTACTACGGGGTGGAGTATCATCACAGAGTTACTCACAACGACGGTACTTGCGAGGCAAAGTATCAGCACGACGGGGCCTAGGAAAGGACTAGTCATATTTATAATCGGTAAATTGTTGGTGGTGACAGTAGTATTTCCATCTCTTGCTGGACTCGTACACCACAACTTGAAAAGAAAAGAATCTTTTCCTCTTGCTCTTAAAGATTTTTCGGCAGCTCTGTTGAAGCTTCGGCTTTTAAAATCCTAACAATCATCATTTTAAAAATTAATAAACTCGTCTAAATTGAACTAAGCTAAACTTCTGCAAAGCTAAGCATTAAAATAATAATAAACCTAAGCCTCTTTTTATAGTTTACGAGGAGCCTTCATGTTAGAAGCCATATCTTTTTAAAATAAAAGACTAATTCTCTTTTATTCATGCATGCAAAATAGAAATATATATAAGAAAAGAACATATGGCAGTATATATTTTTCAAGTATATTTTACAACGCTTAGTTGGAGAAGGAAAATAACGTGCTTCCAAATCAAGGACAATTAGAGAAAGCAAATAATCAAATTAAGGTAATAAAGTTGATATCCAAGGCCAATTAGGAAAAAGTAAATAAGAAAGTCATGGAAAAATGACAAATAATCTAATTTCTAGACCAAGTAGAAAAGGTAAAAATGAACTGATTTAATGAAGGAAATAAAATAATATTTTGCCAATTAAAAGAAGGGACATATTTTAAAATCAGCAATTGTAAAAATGATACGAAAAAAGGAAAAGTAAAAGAAAAGGAAATCGAATCAAATCAATTTTCATATCTACACCGTCTCCTTCGAAACCCTAATCCATCTCTTCCTTCCGTCTAGAGAAAACTTTGAAGATTTGAGAAGATGATATGATTTGAGATTTGTGGAAAAAGGTAAATACCCGCTTTTTGAATCCAAATTTGTGTTAGTTTTTGTTTTTGGACTTTACCATCTTCTTTCATTTGGCATTTCGCCTTTATCTAATGCCTTCATATAGGCACGCATCTAGTTGTATGCATCCTTAAGCCTTGAAGCTATTGAGGTCGCGAATTAATAAGCCTTAGTAAGGAATGTGCGGCTTTAGTCTTAGTTTGATTTTTCATGTGAAGAGTAAGGCATGTCTCAGTTCGGCGCCTCAGTGTGTTCTTAAAAAAAAAACGTGAAAATCGTGTTGAGGGTATCTTGTGCCATGTCTCGGTACCTTGCAGGAAGTTCACTCGGATTTTACAAGTGTTGTGTCGATTCAATCCATCCATCCGAACTCTAAGTCCAATTCTCGGTACCCTATCATCGTGATTTCCAACCCCTCAAATCAGGAAATTTAGGTTTCAAATCCTAATTTTCCGATCACCCTAATTTATGTCTTGAATTCTTGACAATAATTTCCTTTCTCTCTTGTTTTTCTCATTTTTAATTTGCATATTGTTTCCGCCGTAGGGTTATTATTGTTGCTCTATTTTTGGCCAATAATGAGCCTTTTAACTTATAAGAGGGCTCAGATTAAGGTTAGTTTATTAGTTGTTTTTTGATAGAAGAAGCTTTGAGCCTGTGTTAAGTTTCATTTTATTAGCTTTATTGGGTGATTTTCCTTCGTTCCGTTGTGAGAGCTTGATTTATTTTGTATAATCTTGTCTTGATTGAAGAGTGTTTTCATCCACTGCTAGTTTGTATCAAATTGTTACTTTCAACGTGCGTTTTTGGCTTCTCGTGCCAACAACGTTGATGATGATTGCCAAGAGGTACTACAATATTATGACACCTGTGAGGAGGAATTTATTGGTGACGTACATGGGTACTTATCAGCAAATTTTGCTTTCACCTTGTGCTTTTCTGCAACACAATAGAACATTATTTTCCGTACACGTTCATGGTCAAGGCAAATTTATGAGTTATTTATTGATGGATATCAAGAGTATTTTGTTGAATCTTATCCGTCACGGCTTTACTTCACCAGAAAATAAAAGCTTTGATAGAGATCAAGATTCTTGCTATCCATCAATATACTGTGTTGAATCTTATGGTCTAGGCAAAGTTTATGAAGTTTGATGTCATGTATAATTGGAATTTTGATATCTGGATTTACCTTTGATGAGTTACCTTTCAGATATCGGCTGTACTTAGTCTTTTTTGAGGCAATTGTTTTCTATAAAAAGCAAGACTTAAATCCATCACCGCAACCACAACAAAGAAAATTGTAACAGTTTTGTATGGTATCAAATTTACCACTTTAGGAGTTATTATAGTCTCATATTGAGAATTACTATTATGAATGTGGTGGTATGACACTATGACTAGTACTATGTTGTAAGTTAGTATATAACAACTTTTTGCGAGGATGATCTGTTGCATATTGATTCCCCCTATTTTATTTCTTGATTTTTTTTAATTAGTAAAGGACTTGTAATCCAAATAGAATTAAGAATTTGTCAGAATTAGATTCCAGAAGCTTATTAGAATTTGGAGGTCTTTTCCTTTAAATAGAGCTGATGCTCCTCACTGTAATTTAGGTCATAATAAAGTCGATTTTTTGTTTTGTTGATTAGGATTAATTTAAAAGCCCTAATATTTAACTTAGTGAGATTTCTGTGATTTTGATTACAGTAAAACCCTAATCTGATTTTGTTACTGGTATTCAATCTTATTTCTTCCGTGGGATTCAAAACTCATAAGAAGCCCTAGAAACTTTTTTCGTGGTGGGCTCCTAGTTTTCTCACCATGATAGAAAATAGGTGTGAGAGAAGCTATAACACATATTTATGCACTCAAGGCATTATTTAACAATCATCTAAGGTGTGTGAGGTAGTGCCTTGCCTTCAATCCTTGAGCATTGTGTAAATAAAACAGGTTCACGAAGCTCATATTTTTACGTGTTAGGAAATACTAGTTTTTAGTTTTACTATTTTAGTATTATTCCTTAGTAGTTTCTTTCTATATGTGGGATTATATATGACTTAATTTATATTTTCTGTACAACAGTTGTGGTACTGGTACATCCTTTAATTGCAGACAACCTCTTTTCTGTAAATAAGTTAAAATCTTGTGCAATTCAGTCCTGGCTCTCTTTGTCATCTTGAGAAAAACTAGTGTATAGGATGTTTACAGTAGTGACATCCAAACTGTCAGAATAGGATCAGCGTATTATCCGTGTGAAGTACTCGTATAGAAGCACTTCAAGATTTAGATGCTATTCTACCATTCTTACACTGAGAAATATTTATGATTGTAAAGATTCTAATGATTTTACAATATGTGATCATTGGAAACATTCCTCTAACATTTGATTCTAATGGTTAGCATTTGCTGAATCACCAGGATTAGTTGTGATTTGGAAAGAAATCGGATGTACGTAGCAGGGTGTAAGTGTTTGTATTTGAGGAGTTGATCTTGATAAGTCTTTCATTTTTATTGTCTGTGATTGCAGAGAAAGGAACAAAGAGGAAAAGAAGAAGACGTATACCTATGTGGTGGAGATTTGGACGAAAGAGGCTAATGTATAACTTTCTTTATGGGAGGCTTTGTGCAAAGAGAAAGCAACGTGCAAAACCTTCGTCCTGATCTCAATTCTTCATGCATCTCCATTTTTGTTAATCTGTTTCCGCATCCTCAGGTTCAACTAAAGCTGATCTAAGAAACATCTCATTTTGTATAGAAAGTTGTGCTGGTGATGAGGCTCTGTTTTGGTGGTAGATTTAAGCACATCATTCTATTGAATTACAGATGAAATCCTGTTTTTGTACACTTTTGCATTTTAGTTTATAAGACTGCAGTAATGCTGCTGAACTACAATGATCCTTTTGAATGGGTGTTTGATTAAATGGTTTAATATGAAATATTTCAGATTTAAATGGTTACCTTTACTATTAATGTTCTCTTATTCTGAAACTATTGCTGTCTGTTCGATTAAATGGTTTATTGATCCAATTCTCCCCTTGCTCTCTATGTCTGTGTATGTCCCATGGTCTCTGTATTTGAGAATATTATTTTTCTTGCCCATTGCTCGGAGCCATGGAAATATAACTTTTTTTTACGATATTTAGCCCTGCACACTTTATCCGATACAGCTCCTAGGGGAACTTTTTACTAAATGCTAGAAAAGCGTAGATATTTTAGGAAGACGAGTAGTGGAAATTGCTAAAGGAGACGACCTATCTTGGGGAAAAGTTTGAATGATTGAAATATTAGTCTTATTAGTCCAAAACTATATAATGACCATAGGATGCATTGTGTGGTTTACAATTATTCTTAAATTTGTTGTTTCTTTTTCTCTTCCTGTACCTTTCATCCCATTGTTTTCATTCTGGAATCCAATGCCCCTTCAAAAATATCTTTGTTTGCTTGGACATCCTTTTGAGTATAATGTTCCAAGTAAAACCACTCTAGCGGTTCTAGTCATAAGTTAGCTAGAGATACCACAAGTATGCATGTATTCTTAGATCATTTCTTGCAGGAATGTACTGCTCGTCCGGTTTCTCAAGACAAACCTAAAGCTCAAAAGCCCTGTCCGGCAAAGCATGAAAAGATTGGGTTTTTAACATTTAACTGTACGGCTACATAATTTTACTGGGATTGCTAAAGTTGTGCTAATTTTCTATTTCTTTTTTTCAGGAAATTCTACAATCTGACATTTTTATTTGTACATAAATCAAATTCTCACTCTAATATACTTCAAGAGTACCCCTTAATCCCTTATTTATATCTGAGACTTTTAACAGCAGTACTGAAATCTTACTCCAGTCTGTAGTCTTAATCAGCTCTACTTCATGGTATTTATATACCTAAACGATCCCGAATACGGTAAACTTAAGTGTCATTGACGGTAATAAAGATCTAAAAATGGGGTATTGTGGTGCTATGGATGCATTGTTGGTGGAACAACGGGGTAAGCGACAGGAACAACGTAAGGTGGGTGATGATGAGGTCCAGGAGGAAGCATAACAGGAGTCCCGACCGCAGATACCATATGCGCTGGACCAGTGACTGGTTGACCCATCGGTGCTCCGTACATTGCCACACCCGGTAGATTCACCTGAGGAATCCGGTGGTGATGTTTCACAGACGGTACCCCGGCTACACTATTTACCATTGAAGTGTTTGCGTTGTTTTGATGTCCTGTTATAGGTGGCCCTTGAGATGGAGAGACGTCATTGTTGTTGCTACCATTTATGCTTGTAATGTCGTGTATGCTTGACCTTCTCCTATCTCTATTCATCGAAGTTAAGCGAATGAAGTACTTTTGTGCATGACTAGCAACTTGAGTTGGAGTCCTTGAAATTACAAAGTTTCTCGATATACTTCTCCAGTCACCTTTCCCAAACTTGTCCAGCCCCAGTAAGAACAATCTGCAAAAAGAAGAAAAAATCGTCACAAAATGTCCATTGCTAAAACAATAACAATAGCCTCATCCGCAAAATAATTAGTTTCATAATCATTTCAAGAAAGATAGGCAAAGAAAACTACATTTTGAGCGAAACATTCTAAATTCTGGCAAGACGGACTAAATATTTCACCGATAAAAGATTATGAAAGAAATATTGGTAGTATGCAACAACGGTAATTACCCCAACTTCACTAGGCAAACGAGATGTTCATACATAAGAAAATACAACAAGCACAATTTTTTTAACTAGTGACGCCGCAAATTCATGAACTAGTTGGCCTAGTACAATAAAATGACACAATACCTGTGCTCTTCCTCTGTCCAAGGAATCCCTTTCCGCCGTTCTTGCTCTGATCTAGACCCACTTCTCAACCCTTGCCCGGTTGATTCATTACTGATTCCCGAAAACCCATTTCCGAAACTATAATTAGAAGACCTACTACTATTATTATTATTATTGCTGCTAGAGCTCCCTTTGAAACCATGCTGCTCCTTATTTGTAATGTCCTCACCAATATATTTCGGTATAGGTACTCGTCCTGCCTCAATCGCGTTAACATCTTCCATAAGTAACTCAAAATGTTTCTTCAACTCTAACATAGTTTTACTTGGTACCGCGGAGGCTATCTTCTCCCACCCATCAATGTTGTTGTTGTTGTTGTCTCCTTCTTTCAAGTGTACCGCGACAGCATTCTCAAACGATTTATCTTCATCTCTAGTCCATCCCGAGACGGACATGTTTTTGTTATGTGTGAATTCTAGAGTCTAAAGGGGAAAAATATTGTCTAGGGGGAGTTCATTTTTTCCAAGTTTGCCCATTTGGGTGAGACTAGTAGAAAGAAAGGGTGTGTAGGATAAGTGGGAGTGAGAAAAGAAGGGGTGTAGGATAATGAGGGAGATGGGTATCAATGGGAATTGGAGGAGGACCACATTGTTGTGAGTCTTGTGACCCTTGTGAATGAGGGAGAGGCTTTGTGAGTTGAAATTTGTACTCACAATTATGGAGAGAGAGGGAATCTTTCAAGAGTATTTGGTCCACGTATCTAATTAAATTTGGGTGCATGGCATCATGGCACCGGCATGCTATTTGGCTATTTTTGGCATGCAGGTTAAATTTATAATTTTACAAGTTTAGTAGTATTTGGTATGTATATCATGTATGAATAAGTTCGAAAGTAGCATTTTCATCCATTCACCTTACTCTTAAGAATAAAAGACTAAAAAGAAAAAAGATTTTGTTTAATTTAATACTTAATAAAACATCATAAATTTTGTAGAAGTCAAAAAATAATCCTTACTCGTAGTCATAATTCTGCCAATTTCAATAATAGAAATCAAAACTACGTTTTCTAAGTGACCAACAAAGAGGTAAAAAAAAAATTGTTTTAAAGAAAATTCATAATCTAAAAACCCATCACATTTGAATACTAGATTTCGTTATGGTAAACATCACAATCATTTCTTCACTCTTTAAGTTTGATTTTATTTATTTATTGTCTAATTGTATTTGATCTTATAAACATTAATCTTGTAATAAGTAGTATGAATCATATAAATTTTGTGGAGAATCCCATCAAGAATATGAGTTATTTTCTAATACCCGATAATTTTTATAAGCCACTAAGTACTCAGGGTGTAAGATAAAATCACTTTTATAGTGCTGATGGGAGAATAATGTTTTAAGTTGTAAAAGTTGGTATGAGAAAGTAACATTGGTATATGTTGTACATAAAAAATTGGTGGGAAAATACATAATTTCTTGGCATGCCATTTGGGTTTGGCATGTCTGAAAAATGCATGCCAAGTACCCTATATTGGTTTAGGCCTACTTTACTTGGAAGTGAAGCGGGCAGGAGAAACGATACTAGAAACTGAAGTGGGAAACGTCCATTATTTTTAACATGATTCAGGAAACGGAAAGCGTATTCGAGAATTGAAGCGAAATATGATACATGTGGGAAACGAGTATAAAGCGTAAGATAAGCGCGAAATGAGAAACGAGTAAGAAGCGTACAAATAAGTAAAATATGATACACTTTGATAGTAAAGAGATGAAGGTATATGCATAGACAATACTTGTTAATGTAGTACAGAGAGAAAAAAATTCGAAAGGTTAAGCGTGCTTACGTGCTTATTCTCTTAGCTAAATTTCGTTATAAAGTGGTACCTATAGGGTTGTGTGTGTGTTTTGCCTTTGTGGGTATAAGATCATCTAATCACGTACATTATCGTTTCATAATCCTTTCGATTACGAATCGCAAAAATTTCGGATCGAATAAAAAATCACTTCATAATGTGAATCGAATCGAAACGCTAATTGCAAACGTTTCCGAATTCGTAGAAACAGAATGGCACCCGTTTCATATGGGCCATTCGCAACATATGGGCCTTTGATGTCTCTAAAGGTGGATTCATATAGACGTGGCCAATTCTTCTCTACATGTATTTGTTTTTTTTTTTTTTATGTGGCTAAAATGCGCTTTGATGATCAAAATAATTTGGTACATGAATCTAGGTGATTTATTACTATGTTCTTTCAAATCTTGGAAACATGATTGATGGGTACTGGTAATAAGGTTTTTTTTGTATGAAGTTTATTAGGTTGTTACCTTCCTCAAAAAATGTTTGATGTTTTGGTAGAGATCACAAATCTGTTAAGTGGTGAAACCGAAGTTATTTGATCGGGGGTTCATTGGGAGCATCGAATGAGGCTCTGGTAAAACAGAAACGAATCAGAAGCTGGCATGTCACATGGGTCATGCAAACACCTAACACACACAAGAAAGTAAAGTTAACTGGGCTGTTAATCTGAAAAATTAGCTATTGTGCGTAAAAAGTTGGGAGAAAACCGAATGATGATATCTAGGCTATCAAAAAATCTTATGCTCTTCTAGAAAGAAGATCAGTGGGTTTATAATACTAGCACACTTTGATTTAGACCTTGATTCTAACTTCTACACGTTGTTTGTAGATCGTTGGTTTGCAACGATTTGCTGAAGGAATGAATATAAGAAGGTTTCCAACCTTGATCTGGTTTGATAGTGGACTAGTATGTGGCCCAGTTTTTTCTTCGAAAGCTCAACTTATGATTTTTCCACTTAATCTTTAGCATTTTGTGTATAAACATTGATGGTTTGATTTATTAATCGCTAAATCCTCTATCATTACATTGGAGTGGGAATTAGATGCGCTATTTCCTAACAACTACTACACTACAGTGAAACCTAGGTAAATACACACCCTTGAGACCACTAAAAAAATGTGCAAATAATGGGGTTGTGCAATTATATAGTTTGCCATTACAAAGGATTTAAAATTTGGGACAAAAGTTTTTTGTGCATTTAGAGAGGTTTTGCGTTTTTGTAGGGTGTAATAAGACATGTTTCACTATATCTCTAGGACATACCAACTGTAAGAGCCTAATTTCGTATTCCGAACTTAGTATCTCACACCGAATACGAATATAACGTAATCAGCAACAACTAATCAAACACAAGAATTAGCGTGAAAACCTCTGAATAGTTAAAAACCACGACCTCTCTTAAGGATTTAGAAAGAAAGATGTTATTGATTGACTAGCTATTACAAAGAACGCTTTGATTAATTATGTATAGACTTTCTTGTGTAGAATTTCATGTCCTTCATCTGTAGTTCTCTGGTCTTATTTATAGGTCTTATAATATGACCGTTTGACGACTATTACTATTCTTAATGATGAACGTTACAATATAGATTTGATGAATCTTTGAGCTGATTGCGTAACAGTCTGATCCTTCTATTTTGTAACGGCTTCATTAATGACTGAGTGTTTGCTGAATCGAACTGCTAATATAGAGGTCGAGAATAAGAAGTACTAAACTCTTCATTGTAGTTGTTCCATAGTGTGCTATGTAATCATATATTGATGAGGTCGAGTAAATGTATGATGGTCGAAGATGAGGCTTAAGTTTTTGATCCAGAATAGGCCACTACAACCGCCCCCTCTCAACTAAGAACACGAGAAGCATTATGGGCGAGTGTTGGTTGAGAAGCCTCATTGATACTGTATTTTAATATCCGTAGATCATTTCCAATGTTCTTTCATGAATATCTGTTATGGCTGTACGGTTCCCTAGAACCAATGGTTCTGGTCAAGATTGTTGTATGAGAATTCCTTCTAAGATTGGGAATTTGGAACGTCATATTTAATGGGGTTTGTAGTATAAATATTACTGTGGTTGGCTGTAGTTGGGGAAAGTTTTGAAAAGTTTTGATTTTATTTTGTTTGACTGGGTAGGGTGGGGTTTTTATTTTACTGTATGTGTGGAACATCATGTGACCATAGATATAGAGGAAATAATAAAAAATTGTTTGTACCTATAGGTCCAGTATGTATTCTAAAAACCCAAAGCCTAGTAGTAAATTTGTAGTGTCGTCCAGTTCAGAGGAAACATCTTTGTCGGGTAGAAAGGATGATTGTGGAGGAATATAGAGGAGACTGTAGATAGAAGGGAAGTCACTGTAGGTGTAAGGACTGAAATGCCCACTGGAGTGAGCAAAGTTGTAGAGCAAAATGATACAGAGGCGGATGATGAGATATTTTACGTATACCTAGAGGGAGTAGATGTAGGGAAAGAATATATGAAATTTAAAAATAAATTAACAGGTAAATGGGGAAATTATGTAATGGAGTGGGGTATGTGGTTTAGGACCTTTGTACTAGGGGAAGGGGAAAATGTACATTATCAAGTGCCCAGTCTCAATTTGTGGAAGAGGGAGAAAGGGATTGGGGAAGATGTTGAGATTACGTACTATAATGGGTCGGGTATGGCAGGCCTGAATGATGGGTTTTTGTGCTATCTTTACCAGGTGGTATACGGTCTTAGGATTCCTTTGACATATTTTCAGAAATGGGCAATGAATGTGTTGCAGTGCTGCCCCGCATAATTAAATGAGAATGTGTTTAAGATGATGAGAGTTTATGAGGTGTTGAATAAGAAGTGGAGAGAGAACGGGACTGCGAAGCAGTTCATTGCAGTTGACGTACTGAAATTTTACAAAATGAAGTACATGAAAGCTCATAATAGTGGTTACATGTTTAGTGATTTGTTTAGGCTAAAGTTTTTTGACTTCGAATCTGCAGGTAGACCGTAGAATGACCATCTTGTATGGGTAATGGGTAATTGTATGCAGGTTCCGGATGAACCAGCGTTCGACTTGGACCATAAATATTTTAATCCGAGTAAATAACCCCTGCGAACTTGACCGAATATCAGTTTGTCTGTGAGCTTCTAAGCATTTCCTTGATTTTTCCTGTCAGTTCCTGATCCCAAATCATTCTCTGATAAAACAAGCTTGTTTGACTGCGTAGCCCTTGAACAGGTCAAGTTGAAGCAAGTGCTTGTAGAGTTGAATATCTGTAGGGATAAAATAGTGGACTCCAGAGTTCCAAAAGTACAATGAGCTCACAAAAATTGAGTTATAGCTGGTTAAGAAGGTACTGAGAAGGTTGTAAAGAAGACCCTTATTCCTTTAGGGGATTTAACTGGTATCTCTTCGCTTCAGCCAAAGAGTTCGAGCGAGGCGCGAAAGTTCCTAAGGTCAAGAAAGATACTGCAAGAATCTTCTCGGCCTACTGTGGGGGCAGCCTAAGGGAAAAAGGATGATAAGCTAGATGTCTCGGATGCTGTGGAGCAGTAGATAGTGAGTGAAGTCGTTCCTCCAGAGACAGCAAAGATGTTTCTGAAAAAGAAACAACATGAAATCGAGGGTAGTGACCAAACTCGGGTTAAGGCTATGGCCAAGTTGAGGGACATAGAACAAAGAAGTTTTAAAATGGCGAGAACGGAGCCGAGGAAACTCGAAGGGGCATTTCAAGAGCAAACAATGAATGTACATATTAATATGCTTTATTTGTTGTATTGTGGTTAATATGTCTATTGTTGATTTTGTGTATTGTATTGGCAGCTCTCGATGTTGGTAAAAGGGGCTACGAATTTTATTGAGAAGAGAAACCAGGAGTATTTAAAGCTTACTCAAAAGTTCGATGCTGAAACAGCTTGGATGAAGGATCTCGAGGAGGAGCTCAAGAAGGAGAAAGAAAACAAGGCAGAGGAGGGGAAGGCTGCTGAAGAGTGGTCTGTGAAACTGTCGAAGCGTGAAGAGACCCTAGAGAAAGCTTTCGCAGAGGTGAGGGTTGGTAGAGACAATATGATCCATTCTTACTGTCACTTTGGGTTAACCGAGGCCGATATCAACCTTAGCCTAGAGAGTAGGTACCATGAGATAGTTTTTGCTTCAGATGTAAAAGATGAACTGGTTGAAGATGTCGTTGCTCCAGTAAATGTACCCCCCCTTAAGCTGAGAAAGTTTTAGCTACTGGCACTGAAGTAGAGCCTCCGTCTGAGGTAGAGATTGTCAAGAATGATTAATATCATTATGGTATCCTGTTCGAATTATTTTGTGTTGTTCTGACTGATGAGACTGTTTACTGTGTGCTTTGAAATTGTGAAGTTTGATAGACATATGTTTATTGTACCTTGTTTGAATGTGTTGTTGATAACATAAAATTTGTAATCTGTATAGAAGATAGAGCGGTTAAGAAAAATTATTACCACCCTGGAGAGATCGTTGAGTAGAGCAAGGGACTCCGTGACTCGTATTCAACAGGTATTAAATAAAACTGAATATGAGAGAAAACAGTTTAAATCTAATTCGGAGAAATTTTTTAAAGAATTATATGATCTACAGTGTAGATATGCAAAAATAAAAATAGAGAGGGATGAGGTTTTAAGAAAAGAGGAGGATAGAGGGGCGATAGTATAAAAAACTAAAGACTTGATTTATTTTATTGACCCGAGTGATAAAACCAGGTGTCATAAGTTTTTGGTAACTCTGACACTTTATTTTGAGGTAGAAGTAGATAGTGAGCGGGGTTTAAATAGGCTTATGTAGAGCTTTTAAAGGAAAGGGGTGTAGTACCTGACCCATCTCGAGTTATATTTTTAGCTCAAAAGGCACGTAATCGTCATAGCGTAGAGGTAAAAAATACTCGGCTCGAGCTAGTGTATCTTTTATATGGGGTGACATAGGTCCCATACCTGATGTTCTTGGTTTTATGTAGGATCGAAGAGTAATGAGGATTTTATTTTTCAAAATAAGGAAAGAGCAGAAAGAGGTACAAGTCAAGTTAGAGGGTGAGTTAAACAAGTTGCAAATGTGTTGAGGCAAGTAGATAACAAAATACCTTTCTGGAAAATCAACTGAAAAAAGAAACAACTGTTAGATAGAAGGTAAAAGGGGAGTTGAAAGCGTTGGGTGTATTGCAGAAGGATACACGTAAGTGTCTGCATAGAATGACAATTAGATCCTAAGCAATTGGGATTTTCTGTAATCTATTGCAGGTACCTTTGGTGGTTTAAATTTGAGCTTCAAATAATTATTTGATGTATTTTTCGACATGTTCCTGAGTCACAACTGACGTGCTGTGATGGTCTGACGTGAGATGCATCCTTCTCAAGGAATGTGTTCGCCACTTCCTTTACTTAGACATTCACGTATAGGAGTGCAAACTATTCCACGATGCGGGTCCTCTGCTTACCTGACTGTAGCAGGAACGTCATCAACTTCTTGTTAGACTCCTGGTATCTGAACGATTTCAACCTCAAACTGATTATGATCGGATTGAGCATTAAATCCTTAACTATTGCCTCGAGGTACCAGCCTGTCCCAAACGGAAACTCGTGAGATGGCTAGCTGTGCGTCTTTGTTCTTATGGGCTGCAATCTATTGTCCCTGCAGAACTTTTAACGCATCTTGTATATCTGCCAGCTGTTGTTCCAAAATGGCCTATCTTTCTATCTCATAGTGTAGAGTAACCCGTAATTCTGCTAGCGTGATACTTCCTTCTGCTGGGACAACTGGGGTATTTTGTTCTGGAAGTTGTATTCTGTGAAGAGAGTAAGTATCAATTGTATCTGAGAACTGTGGTTAATAACTTCGTTCCCACAGACGGTGCCAAATGTAAGAGCCTAATTTTGTATTCCGAACTTAGTATCTCACACCGAATACTAATATAACGTAATTAACAACAACTAAACTAATCAAACACATTAATTAGCATGAAAACCTCTGAATAAGTAAAAACAACGACCTTTCTTGAAGATTTAGAAAAGGAGATGTTATTGATTGACTAGCTATTACAAAGAACGTTATGATTAGTTATGTATAAACTTTCTTGTGTAGAATTTCCTGTCCTTCATCTGTAGTTCTCGGTCTTATTTATAGGCCTTATAATATGACCATTTGATGACCATTACTATTCTTAATAATGAACGTTACAATATAGATTTGATAAATCTTTAAACTGATTGTGTAACAGTCTGATCCTTCTATTTTGTAACAGCTTCATTAATGACTGAGTGTTTGCTGAATCAAACTGTTGATATAGAGGTCAAGAATGAGAAGTGAACTCTTCATTGAAGTTGTAATAGCCTAATTTTGTATCTTGAACTTAGCCTTTACACCAAAGATATTCAGAGCGTCTAGATGAATAATGGAATAATACTAACACAAAGTTTAGCGTGGAAAACCTTTGAATAGGTTAAAAACCACGACCTCTCTTAAGGATTTTGAAAGAGTAAAGTTTATTGATAGCTACTAGATATTATAAGAGATGCTCTGAGTATTTTAGTATAGAGTTTGAGTAAGCATTCCTCCGTCTCTAGACTTTCTTGATAGGAAAAGTCTGTCTAGAATTTTTTGTCCCCTTAACCTGTTGCCCCTTGTTCAAATTTATAGGTTGAGTTATGACCATTTTATGACCGTTATCTACTTTAATGATGAACGTTGCAATATATGGTTTTGATGAGTCTTCATAATGATTGTATAACGGCTTGAGTAACTCATTTTCTTTGTAACTGCTCCATAATGGGCCATAAATGTGTCATGTGTATGTTGGCGAGGTCGAGTAAATGTGTGATGGTCAAATAGAGAGACTTAAGCTTGAGATTCAGAATATGCCCCTTATATTAGATGGCTCTCACCCAAGAGCACGAGAAGCATCATGAGCGAGTGGTGTTGGTTGAGAAGTTTATTTTATTTTAATTACCTGACGTTGCTGTCTTGATTGCTGACTTGCAATTTGTTGGCCAATTTGAATGAACCTGTTGATGACATGAAATGTGTTGTAATATAGTAGATGTGTTGGTCGCATTGGATAAACCAATTGTGGACCTGCAATATGCAATCTGTTTGGTCGAAGGATAAACCAATAACCGACCTGTAATATGTACTCTATTTAGTCGAATTGGACGAACCAATAACTGACCTGTAATATATAATCTATTTGGTCGAATTGGACGAACCAATAACTGACTTGCAATGTATTAGATGGGTTGGTTAAATTGGGATGAACCAATAACCGACCTGTAATATGTAATCAATTTGGTCAAATTAGACGAACCAATAACTGACCTGTAATGTATTAGATGGGTTGGTCGAATTGGGATGAACCAATAACCAACCTGTAATATATTAGATTATGTAATCTGTTGGTCGAATTGGGCAAACCAATAATCGACCTGTAATATGTAATTTGTTTGGTCGAATTGGATAAACCAATAACCAACCTGTAATGTATTAGATTATGTTATCTGTTGGTTGAATTTGGACGAACCAATTATCGACCTATAATATGTTGGTGGAGCTTGCCCTCAAGTATGATTTAAGTTGATTTAATAATGAGGTCGAGCCTTGTGTTTGAAACGGAGGTCAAGCTTGCCCCCGGTTTGTATGCTGGCGGAATCAAGCAGTTCTGGAGTGCGCAATAATGTCTTAGCTCCATTTACGACATAAACATTGAACTTTGGCAAGGGCAGCCATATAATCATCAGACCTTAGTCAATATGGAGACTGACTTGCAGCAAGTATGTGAGGTGTTGTAGCTTTTGTTTTAGCCTGAGATTCATAGTAAAGCCCAACATATAGAGAAGCATAAAAATATTTGTACTATGTCCCCTTTTTAACCTCATGAACAATCTTTTATGGGTTACGGTAATCTTTAATCATACTAAAGTATACCCATTGATAATCGAATAAGCGAGCAACCTATTGAACGACATTCACGAAACTTTAATGCTAACAGAGAACTGATCTGAAGGTAAAATCCCAAGCATAGTAGAAATCGTCTGTTTCATTAAATCCTTAGCTGCTGGTGAGACCCCTTTTGATATTACCGGTGTATCCAATAGTTTAATCTGCTTAAGCATGTTAGCGATAACGGAGAATTCATGATCAAAAAGCTGTGTTTATGAGTTTGTCAGCACTATAAATAAGGCAATTGATGGGTATGTAGTTGTATTTGTTGGGGTTGCGAAACCGAATTCCACGACGAAGACGGCAATTTTTTTTGTTACCATTTAACGGTATTTTAACCTTAAAAATTTATCAAATATAACATTATATTTAACTAGCAAATTATTCGGATTCACTTATCCTCTTGCCAAAAAAATGAAGCTTTTTTCAGCAATGACATGATCAACTTAAGGTGAAAAAATTATCAAAATAATATTCTTATTTGATGACATCAAGAATTGAACCTTAGACTCTTAGATTAGGAGCTACAAACATTACTAGTTGAGCTAACTTTCCTTAATGTCTTTAAGTCAAAGAAAATGTACATATTTAAAATAAAATAAAATTATATACCTATATAGGTATTTTTTAACAAAATTCTTGGGGGGCGACCCCCCCCCCCCCCCCCCCCCCCCCCGCGCCCCACTAAATCTGCCCCTGGTTGCAGTAAGACTATCTGAGATGTTTATGATTGTTTGAGGATAATATAGTGACTTGTTGTGAAGCAGGAGGTGGTAGGTGAACTTAATGGTGATGGTGAAAGAAGGGGAGACAACACAAGCTGTTATCCCCATTAGGTATGTGTCCTTGCTTTCTCTTGAGAACACCTAAAACAAACCCTAAAGCACTGGTGGTTGTATGATTGTAGAGATACGCCAAGTAACCAACACAACCTTATTTGCAGTTTGTAAAATTGCGATGGTTATAGTATGATGGTCAAGCTTGAAGACAATAATTTTAGCAAAGATGCCCTATATATCTTTAGCACTTGCAGCAGTTCCTTGGATAACTCCACAAGATAAAACTTTTGATCTGCAATGAATACAATTTTTAGACGAATACAAACGACACTGAGCCTGATGAGACCGCGAAGGCTAGTTATTTTATTAAAAATCAAATATAGAAGATGGTTGGGCAAATCTAACAAATTAGGTTTTGAGGCCTCTTCATCTCTGAATCAATAAAACAAATTGATGCATAGAGTCAATTTTTCTCTCGAACTCAGGAGACCACCATAAAGTTGACTTAGTGCGCGATTTGAATCGGATACCTTTGGGTATGAGCCTGAAGCATAAGATGTGAGAAGTTATTGATGAAGATGGAGCTCTTCTAATGGCTATTTTAACATATCTGAACATTGAGGTCCTCATCTTCGCTTCTGCATTTTGAGATTGAGAGAGATTTGGAAATGAAGATGGTAGAGTTTTGTAGAGAGAGAGAGAGAATATCGTTCTTTCCCTTGAATCACAGCCGACCCCCATTGTTTATGGACCTAAATTTAGACACCTTATTTGTCTGAGAGTTATACATGTAAAACTCTAGATCGAAAAGAGAGAGACAAAGAGAGGGTTTTGTTTGCTATGTGTTTACTCTATCGGTCCCACTAGAGGATTTTGACTTAGGCTCGGCCTTTCGTAGTGATGAAATGATATCTAGTACTTCGAGAATCGTGGCTAGCTATCTTGATTCCTATAGCCTAGAATCGTACTCTGGTCTCGAAGCGTCATTTTGTAGAGGGATAATCAGCTATTTCTGAGATAATGAGTTTAAGAACTTCGTTCCCATAAACGACGCCAAATGCAATAGCCTAATTTCGTATCTCGAACTTAGCCTTTATACCAAGGATATTCAGAGCATCTAGATGAATAATGGAAGAATACTAGTACAAAGTTGAGCGTGGAAAACCTTTGAATAGGTTAAAAACCACGACTTCTCTTGAGGACTTAAAAAGAGTGAAGTTTATTGATAGCTGCTAGATATTACAAGAGATGCTCTGAGTATTTTAGTATAAAGTTTGAGTGAGTATTCCTCCGTCTCCATACTTTCTTGATAGGAAAAATCTATCTAGGATTTTCTGTCCCCTTAACATGTTGTTCCTTGGTCATATTTATAGGTCTCATATTATGATCATTTTATGACCATCGACTATCACACATTTACTCAACCTCATCAACATACATGTGGCACATTTATGGCCCATTATGGAGCAGTTACAAAGAAAAGAAATTACTTAAGTCGTTACATAATCATTATGAAGACTCATCAAAATCATATATTGTAACGTTCATCATTAAAGCAGATAACAGTTATAAAACGGTCATAATATGGGACCTATAAATATGATGAAGGAGCAACAGGTTAAGGGGAGAGAAAATCCTAGACAAACTTTTCCTATTAAGAAAGTCCAGAGAAGAAGGAATGCTCACTCAAACTCTATACTAAAATACTCAGAGCATCTCTTGTAATATCTAGCAGCTATTAATAAACTCCACTCTTTCTAAATCCTCAAGAAAGGCTGTGGTTTTTAACCTATTCAAAGGTTTTACAAGCTAAAATTTGTGCAAGTATTCTTCTATTATTCATCTAGATGCTCTGAATATCCTTGGTGTAAAGGCTAAGTTCAAGATACGAAATTAGGTTATTGTAGTAGTTGTTCCATAGTGTGCCATGTAATCGTATGTTGATAAGGTCTAGTAAATGTATGATGGTCAAAGATGAGGCTTAAGTTCGAGATCCAGAATAGGCCACTACACCAGCTACATAAGGTAGGGTAACACCAACCAGGATAAGGTAGAGTAACACCAACTTGGAGATCAAGGGTTTAATTTTCACCATTAGTGGGTTTCGATGTTGGTATATTAAGTCCAGTTGCCCTTGTGCCAAAGTGTCTAGTCTTGTGGTTTGTGGGCAACTGCACAAACTTAGAGTTAGGAATTTATGGTCTGGCTAGTGGCCCGGATACCTTCAGTAAATAAATAAATAAATAAATAAATATAAATAAATATATATATATATCGGGAAAGGATTTAGAGACACTCAAAACCAAATACTCAAGTCTCGCTCAATACCAACCACTCATCTCTATTAGATGAGTAGTTCTCAAAATTGGTGATTTACTATATAGGAAATGAGGTGAAAAAACAACTAGTATATTCTGCCCCACTTTCTCTCTCTTCAGTCACATCGTATTTTACTCTCTCCTCCCATGATTTTCAAATTCAAACAAATTGGTTCTCATATCACTCTCTCACCTATACTCTTCTCTCTCTCTCTTTCTTGTGATTTTCAGCCATTAGAGGTATAATTCTTCTCTCCAAAGAACTGCGATAGCCACAGTGATAGAGGAAAAGAGGAGAAGACTTATCTTCGTTCATAAGTATTTGGAACCCTTACCTATCTCAAAGTTAGACATAGTAGTATGGGATCCCCATTAGTATACCTACCTGCTTTGTATGGAATGTTGTGAAATTGTAATTGTTAGTGTTATTAATTCTCTTTGTAATCCAAATTTTGTCTCCCCAAGCAATCCTGTATATGAATTATCGATAATGCGTCATTCAATAATTTTATAAGCATAAGTCTCAGTCAGCACGCATGAATTGTCGAAATCGACAATATTAGATATGTAATTACTCACATGCACTATCGTAATTATCGATATCGACAATATTAGACATGGAAGTTTATATACACTACTACATTGTCGAACTAGATAATAGTTTACATGCAAGTCCTGACATAAAGGAGTATATTATCCAGCTCGACAAAATTACATTTATTTTCAGCTTGTTTTAGGTTACGCCATATGTTGTAAGCATGTTTTGTTAAGGCATGACAATTTCATAGGGTTTTAATCCTATTATTTTAGAGGCCTGACAATGGTGTTTTACATTTTCTATTGGGTTCATAAATTATTTTGTGCGTATTTTTCCATGGAGGAGTCAGAGAGTTACAATAGTGTCCACATCCCAGTTTATTCGCAAACTCATGAAGAAATCTATCCACCATTGCAAGATGTTGAACCACACGAAGCGCGGCAAGTCAAAATGGAGTGGGAATTAGAATTTGGACGACTAAAAAATAAGTTTTGGGATGAGCAATATTTGATATATTTTAATTCAGTGCGTAAGATGGCTGATTACAATTTTTTTTACGATTCTTCAGATGGGTGGCAAAAGGGTCAATATAGATGGGAAGAATGTCAATGTAACTTGATTTTTGGATATGAGTATGTGTTAGAAGTTTGTGTTGTACAATGAGTTTTTGTGGAATGATTGTTTACATTTTGTATTCCCTCTTTTTTAGTATGTGATGTAATGAAGGCTTTCAAATGAAATGAACATTGTGTTGGACATTACTTGTGTTTAGTTTCTAATATTTTCCTAAATTACTTGCGTTGGACAACTCACAATTATTTCTTTTATGTGTCAACTTGTCAGTGAGATCGACAATGGAAGACACCATAGGTAAAAATTGGAGTAAAGTTATTCGTGGCAAGTCCCCAGAAAGGTTTGAATATGAACGTATTATAGACCTGTTATTAGCGGAAGCCATATACGAGGGTCAACATTTTGATACTGTTGAAGACGCACGTCTGTGCTACGAACGATATGGCAAAGGAAAAGGGTTTTCCACCAAGATACGTAATTCTACTAAGTGTTCGAGATCGGATGATATAGGCGGAACCCACTTCTGTTATATAAGTAATGACTTCTCGATGAAAAACCATGGGATAGATCTAGAGACTAGTGACATATCTGGCAATAGAAGATCATCTGATAAGTGTGGGTGTAAAACAACAATGAATATTAATTGAAATACCAAAATAGGCAAATATGTTGTCACAAGTTTTATGGATATTCATAACCATAAACTCGTATCTCCACGGAATCATCATCGTATGAAGGTTAACAAATTCTTTCCAGAAGCAGTAAAAAACTTGACAGCAGCGTTTGAGCTCCACAATATTCTGGTGAGCATGGTCCTGACATTATTCCCAGATTAAACCTTCAACAAACGGGATTGTTACAACTACAATGCCAGAGTAAATAAGGAACGACTAGTCAGAGGAGATCCATAAGCCATGTTGGAGTGGTTTAGGAAGAAACAATCTGAAGATCCGATGTTATATTTTGACATAAAATTAGATGAGGAGGACCGAGCACTAATTTTTTATTGGATTGGTGGACGTTTAAGTGCGTATACGAGGCATTTGGAGATGTCGTCACCTTCGATACTACGTATACCAGACCAATGTCTACAAGATGACATTTGCTCCTTTTGTAGGGATCAATAGCCACTACTAAAGAATTTAATACGGATGTACTCTACTAAGGAATGAGCAAGAAAACATATTTGTATGGTTGTTCCATACTTGGTTGAAGGCAATGAACTACAAACACCCTGTTTTAATTATCACTGATCAAAATGAAACTATGGCCGCCACTATTCCCAAGGTAAAGAAGGAGTTCGAATTGGACAGACTAGGCACTGATCAAATTATCAATTTACCATATAGGTCGACAATATTAGATATATATAACTCCAATTGTACTTGGTATTTGTCAAAATTGACAATGTTATATATGCAATGCGCCATGTACATTGTCATAATTGTCGAGATCGACAATATTTTGTTTCATAATTCCAATGTTATATATAACTCCAATATATTGTCGAGTACGATCATGTATCAACATTTTATTGTCGACCTAGGCTTCTGATCGACAATATCATAGATTATGAAATAATGTCTCTAAATCATTCTATGTGTTCCCTGGTTTATTTGTAGGTCTTCCCCAACACCAGACATCAATTTTATCTGTGGCACTTCACAAACAAATTTCCTGAAAAGATCGGCCATGTTTATTGGGAGCCATCTACATTTAAAGAAGATATCGGTTCGATAATGCACGATACATATGAGGCTGTAGAGTTTGAAATCAGGTAGATGGACATAATGAAGAAACATAAATTGGATGATAACCTTTGGATGCAAGGCATCTTCAATATTAGACATAAATAGATACAATTATGGAATTGCTCAACCTTCTTGGCAGGCATGAGCAGTACAGGACATAGTAAGTCTACAAATAACTTCTTTAATGGTTGGCTGCCAGTAACAACTGGGTTGTATAGTTTTGTGACCAAGTATGAGACTTTATTTTTAGAGGTATACAACCGAGAGAGTGGAAAAGACTTTGCATCAAAACACAGATATCGTCAAGTTCGTCCTCATCAAGCTCTACTAAAAAATACTGTAAAGATTTACACAAAAACAATGCTCCACAAACTTCCGGACCAGTTTGACCAGGTTATCCGCTTCATTGCAATAGAAAGAAACATAGAAGGTAACCTTCGACAACTTACGACGAAGTCCCATAGTGGTCGTACCGAGTCATTTGAGTTAAATATAGACTTAGACAAGCTAACTGGTAATTGTGGATACAAGTAGTTTGAGTATGTTGGACTTCCATGTTGTTACCTCCTGAAAGTTTTCTCGAAATACGACATTCTCAAAATACCTGAAGCTTTCATTATGACAAGGTGAATGATTGGTGCAAACAAGTTTTCAAGGTCTTATGATGAAAGTCACTTGGGAGGAGAAAACTTACGACATCCCTTATGCCATAGCCACTTATCCCTTCATGCATCAAAATTATTTGAAAGGGCCTCGAAGATGAAATCAAGTTTTGAATTCGCAGTTTTGAAGCTAGATGAGATTGAGTCCAACCTTGATAACTACGACGATTCTTTAACACAGACAGATGCATCGCAACCAAACATCTCTACTTCTTTAGCAAATTCTATGATATCTGAAACTATCATTTTAAACCCTCTCGTTGTTAAAAAAAAAGAATGAGCGAAGACTGATCACAAGAAAGGGGCAAGATGGAAGGGGGGGGGGATGGAAGAGGCTGTAATGAAGATGAAGAGAACATGCAAGGGTTGTGGAGTACTGTGAAACCATGACAAACGGACATGCCTACTTCTCAAAATGAAGATAATGGAATCAAGTAAGTACATATTCGATACTATGCATAAACGTCATATTCTTTATGATTTCTCTATAATGTGTTTCCCATGTATTAACCCTGTATTTACAATTGGAATGAATTTTATGTAGGAGAAAGTCATGGGGATTTTGTTCAGCCATTGCAAGAGAATCCTGACAATCAAGACATCCAGGAAAACTGGAGTCCACATGGTACCGATCTGTTATTGATTTTAATAAATTTGTTTTTGATAATTATTGTTGACGAAGGATAGTAGTGGTTCATTCAACATTAAATTTGGTTTAATGATGGAATTTATGACAATAGAAATGAACTATTTGGAATTTAGGGATTATGTAGCTTTATGCACCCTCTATGAATTTGTAGATTGTCGAAAATATAACATTAAATTGTTGGTTTATGTAATAGATCGACTATAATTTAACTACATTGTCGAGTTCGACAATATTATAAACCTTTAATTCTAATTACACTTAGTAATTGTCGGGCTCGACAATATTACAAATTCATAACTCCAAATACACTACCAAAATTTCCGAACTCGACAATATTATATATTGCAAGTAACCATGTACACTACGAATATTGACAATATTTTATTTTTTAACTCCAAGTGCACTGTTAAAATATTCTTCACATCCAATCTGTAGATACTTTGAACAGTCAGAAATGAGATTCAGATGAGCTAACAGAACTGTGTATACTACAAAAAATAAATCAACAAGGGGCACTTCTTACAAAAAATTATATACTGTGATTTACAAACAGTGAGCTAGCAGAACTGCGATATACAAACTTTTGGTCGATAACCCTATTTGATTGTAGACAAAACAATAGCAATCATGTCATTCACTCTATACCCCTTTACATTGCGCTCCCTAAGTAATGCCTTGAAGGTCCTTACCCTCATATCAAAATACCTAGTCAGTTGTTCTTTCACAAAGCCAGATAAATTTCCAGATTTACATGGCCGTAGAAAAGAGTAGAAACTGGATACATTAGTACATCAAACCTTGGAAACAAATGAGCATAATGATTGTCCACCCCCAAACCAAACTACTAGTACTTACTAGTATCCATAAGAAGGTTTAGAAACCTCTTCTTATTTGAAGTAGTATTTCTTTTACGTGCCCAAAAGAGGGGTAAAAATGTATATGCTTCATTGTGGCTAATGAAGACCACAACCTTCTCATAGTAAGTGGATAGTAAATGTGCCATATGCCTATACTCCACATGCTGATGACCAAAAGAATACACCTGCAATAGACTTTGATAGGCATTCTCACCGGCTGGAGTAAATTGTATACCCAATATTTGGCTGAAGATACTCTTCCAGAATGTGGGGTCCTTGGAGAGAAATGACTTCAATGATTTCATTACATCTGGGAATCTATGCTGGCTCTGGTGCTGAATCGTAGCGGTAACCATAAAAGTAGAATTATTATCACTGATTTTGACACCACGAGCATCTAGAAGATACTTCATCCACGGTTGGAATAAAACTTCTTATAACTTCTTCTTCTTAGCCATATTCTCCCTCCTAGTAATGACAACATTTTCAAGGGTTACCCCCGTAGAAACCAAGTCTTCTTGGTAATCTCCCTTGGGTCCTTGCTGTGCTATTGTGAAAAATCTTTCATTCTGGTCAAAAAGTTCTTCAAACGTTGGGTCCCCTATGTCTTCCATCCCTTCACTCGTCAGTGCCTTCTTCAATTATTGATGCCAAACCTCTTGCAACAACAACTGGATATTAGAGTAAACACTAATAGGTGCATCACCAAATCTTATCAATAATGACATGACATGGGGTGAGATAGGTACAAGAGTTAAGAATAGGTCATACCCATTCATTATTATTTACTTCCAAAGACTTTTTCATCTCTTCAGCATTAACCAACTTCTTACGCTAAAAAAAAACTTCAACATTAGGATTAACAATGAAATAAACATTCTATTAAATTAATATAAAGATGGGGGAGGGGATTACGAGATCGTTAGTTTCCTTCGTAACTCTCGCAGCTTCTTTTTTATACTTGGATGTCCAGTTCAGTATCTATTCTAAAGACATAAAGGAGATGAGCATCCAGTTCAGGTATTTGTGATTTGGCAGTCAATTATTGTCGATTTTGACAATACTATATTGTCTAACCAAAGACAAATTGTCGATTTTGACAATACTTTTTTTTTTCTAACCAAAGATAAATTGTCAAAATCGACAATTACTTCAGTTGCTATTTTCGATGCATTGGTTAAAATCGACAATTACTTCAGTTGCTAGAAATTCATTGTCACTGAAGAAACTGAGAGAGCGCTATGCCTACAAGTTGGGGAAGGTTCTCAGTGACGGTACCACTACAGCTGCAAAGAAGAAGAAGGGGTTAACAGCCAAGTCTGTTGCCCGTACTTATATGCTGTATGTCTGTGGCTCCTTTCTATTTCCTACGAAGAAGGGTACAGATGTCAGCGTACGGTACCTTGACCTGTTTGTCAAGGAGAAGGTCGCGAAGAAGTGGTCATGGGGATCAACAGTTCTGGCCCACATGTATTATAATTTGGTTGCAGCATCTCGAGATGATGGGAGGCAAGTTGCATGTTGTACCACGCTACTCGAGGTGATTCCATACAAATTTCTGTAATTGTTTTAACATATGCCTTCAACCTCTTGACTAATTTTATTTTGTTTCTCATTATCTATGTAGTCGTGGATCTTTGCACATTTCCCAAAGCTGGCTGGGATCCCCAAGGAGATGGACTCCGACGCATATGAGCACTGCGCTTGTTGGAAATGCGACGCATCCGTTATAGATAGATACGCTGCTCCAGCTTTGCTCGTGTTTAAGGAGGCATTGGACAAGTACAAACTAGAGGATATAAGTTCATTAACCTGCTACACTGTATGATATTTAACTTAGAGTACAAAGATTACACTGCTCAGAAATTATCGAAATCGACAATACTGACTATGTACATCTACTGTTGTACATATCATATTGTCGAATTCGACAATATATAAGCATAACTCTAATGCACTCGAGAAATTATCGATTTCGACAATAATGCATATGATAAACTACAAGTCCCTATTATATTGTCAAATTCGACAATATGATTAAATCTTTCTCAGGACTACTGGAAAAATTATTCAACTTAATGGTGCCATAATACATTTCATTCATTTTTCATGTAGGTTGTTTGGGACCCATACATAAATAAAAGGGATTTCGCACATGCGTTCAAGGAGTTCACATTCTTTTATGGTGTATTAGCTTCTCCAGATCATGTTCAACCATACTACCCAAATAGGGTTGTGTGGCAGTTCAATCGGGAACAAGGCATCCTTGGAAAACTACTGATAACAGAGGTTTCGAACCTATGGAGCGCAGAAAGACCGAGAAAATTCAACCCTAAGTATGAGTGGGTTGATTGTTTCTCTGGCCAAAAGTGGAAGGACTTTGTTTTGAAGAAGGCGGATAGGGGGTGGAGGGTACGAGAGGGGCCTCTAGTATGTACGGAGGGATACTTGCAGTGGTTTGCCTCCGTCTCATGGACTACGATCTGTCCCATTGCTGTTGACCTGGCTGCAAATGATAATGCTAGAGTTCATCAAAGAAAGGAAGCCATTGTCAATGAGCATGGTGACACCCCCGTGCACCATTCTCAAGATGTTGCTGAACAATATGATGCATCGGTTAGTACATATTACAACCATTTTTATCTCACTTGCCTTCTATTCTATTCAATTTAAAAATAATATTGTCTAATATTCTGTTAACTTGTAGCATCATGAGCACTCTAGTCGATCTCCAAATATAAACTAAATGACCAGCAAATCACAACACTAAATGACCAGCTTCAGAAGCTCAATGAGGATAAAGATAAGGAGTCTGAAGCCAATATCAATCTAAGAGAGGCTCTCAAAGAGAACGTCAGTCATACCTATCTTTAGTTGTGCATAATGTGTGTTTTTATCTATAGTGTTTAGTATAAATAATTGTCGAGTTCGACAACTATTACAGTATACGTGTAAGTGAACAAAGGTAAATTATCGAATTCGACAATTTTTACAGTTATTATGAAAACTGGCATATATGTATTATTGTCGAACTCGACAATTATATAAGATTATTGTCGATTTCGACAAAAACACATAAACTAATCTAAATGTTTTATGTCAATTTAACCTCAGACAAGTGAATGTGATCTGCTTAAAGAAACCATTGAACAAATGAAGGCGGAGATTGAACTAAAGTGTGTAGTTGACGAGCAATGTGCACTAAAGTTCACAGATCTTCCAAGGCAGTTAGATGCGAAGGTAAGGTCTTAGGCAGATGTCATTATCGCATCCATTATTTGTTTTTGTCAAAATCCTGATTTTCTTTGTCAAATTTATGTTTTTAGATATTGGAGTGCAAAAATTTGGAGGAAAAAAATACAAGTTTTGAGGCAGAGCTAAGGCAAAAATCTGGCCTTGAAAACTGTAATCAAAGCTTATCTGTTGAGTTGAATAAAAAGGTAATAGTGTTGAGTGTCCCTAACCCCTTATTACTTATAGTCTTCCACTAATAATTCTTGTATCTGACATAATTATTTTGTCCCCAAATGTGTACAGTGTAAAGAGATCGAGTCACTGAAAGCGATAAATGCGCTTTTGATGGAGCAGATAGACTTACAACTTTCTCCAGCTACACCTCTGAGTTTATCAAACTTCAATAATGTTTAATTATTTGTCACTTATTTGTAAGTCAAGTAACATTGTTCTTGTGCTCATGTTTTGAACAGCTTGCTATGCTACCATCACATCAGCCTGTGCTAGACACAACCCTAACAAAGAAGTATGAGGACTTGTTGGCTGCACATAAGGATATTGAGAAGAAGTTTATTGCGAAAGAAGATTTTGTAAGTCATTCGAAATGAATGAAATTAATTGAAGTTAGTGAATTGGAGTTTGTGTTTGATAATAGTGAATTAAAACTTAATTTTGTGTACGAATTTAGTGAATTGATAATAGTTAATTTAAGTTTCATTTTGGGGGTTCATTTTGTATACTAATTTTTTAGTTAGTAGAATGGAGTTTGTGTTTGATTATCCCAAAATCAAATGTAGTACCCAAAATCACATTTAAATGAACTGGAGTTATATAACTCATCTCTTTTATGTATTTGGAACAGATAATGATCTGGACATCCAAGTATAAGAAAGAAGCAGCGAGATATACAAAGGAAACTAACCATCTCGTAAACTCCCCCGCCCATCCTTCTGAATTATATGGAATGCTGATTTCAATGTTTATTCTAATGTTGGATATTTTTACAGCGACGGAAGTTGGTTAATGCTGAAGAGAGGATGAAGTCTTTAGAAGCAAATAACAGTAAATGGGTATGTCCTATTCCTAACTCTTGTTCATATTTGAGATTGCTCTGTGTAATGCATGGTTTCAAAATCATGTTATTGAAATCGAATATTGTCGAATTCGATAATTAGGAATTTCATCTCGAGTTGTGCATGGTAAATATTGTCGAACTCAACAATTTAGATAATGTTCATGTACATACCAAGTGTATTTATCCTAATGTTTGAGTTTTTTTTTCAGCATAAGAAACTAGTTAATTCAGAAGAAAGGAAGAAGACTTTGGAAGTAGATAACAATGAATGGGTATGACATATTCCTAACTCTTGTACATATTTGAGATTGCTCTATTTAATGCATGGTTTGAAGTCATAGTTGTCGAATTCGATGATTACTATCTTCATATTGTCGAATTCGACAATATTGGTAATATATATTTCCACTTGGACAATAAATAATTGTCGAGTTTGACAATTATGGCACTGTAAATTGGAATTATGGATACACAATATTGTCGAATTCGACAATATTGCTCTAATATTACTGTCTGTTATAATATGAAGACTTGTTGTAGGAGGTTTGACGTCAAACATTGAAGAAGGCACTCGCAAGTGAAGGGATGGGAGACATGGGGGACCTAACCTTCGAAGAACTTTTTGAGCAGAATGAAAGATTCTTCACAATAGCGCAGCAAGGACCCAAGGGAGATTATCAAGAGGACTTGGTTTCCAGCGGTAAACCTTGAAAATGTTGTCATTGCTAGGAGGGAGAAAATGGCTAAGAAGAAGAAGATGTAAGAACTATTATTCCAACCGTGGACGAAGTATCTTGTAGATGTTCGTGGTGTCGAAATCAGTGATAACAATTCTGGTTTTAGGGTTACCGCCGCGATTCAGCACCAGAGCTAACATAGATTCCCAGATATAATAAAATCATTGAAGACCTTTTTCTGTAAGGACCCCGCATTCTGGAAGACTATCTTCAGCCAAACATTGGGTATACAAATCACTGCGGACGAGGAGAACGCATACCAAATTCTGTTGCAGGCGTGTTCTTATGGTCATCAACATGTGGAGTATATGCATATGTTGCATTTACTAGCCACCTACTATGAGAAGGTTGTGGTTTTCATTGACCACGCTGAAGCATATACATTCTTACCCCTGTTTCGGACACGCAAAAGAAATATTACTTCAAGTGAGGAGAGGTTCCAAAACCTAGTTATGGATACTAGTAAGTATTGGTGGTTTGGTTTGGGGGCGGACAACCATTTCGTTCGCTTGATTCCAAGGTTCGATGCACCAATACCTCCACTTTCTACTATTTTCTACAGTCATGTAAATCTGGAAATTCCTCCGGGTTTCCAGAAAGAACAATTGACTAGGTATTTTGATGTGAGAGTAATGAACTTTAGGGCATTACTTAGAGAGCACAAGTGTCAGGGGCATAAAGTTAATGACATGGTTGTTGTTGGTTTGTCGACAATCAAATAGGGTTGTCGACCAAATCTTTGTATATGACAGTTATGTTACATCAATGTTTGTCACCGTATATAATTTTTTCCCTTTTTGTATATGACAGTTCATTTAGTTCAATGTTTATCACAGTATATAATTTTTGGTATAACACTCTATTGATAATTTATTTTTGTAGTATATAAATTTATGTTATGTCATATGAATCTCATTTCTAACTCTCCCCTCTTCAAAATGTACATTTTGCCTCTGAAGAATATTTTAACAGTGCACTTGAGTGTCTCTAAAAATTGAAATTTTGTCGATTTCGACAATACTTTAGTGTATATGGTTACTTACAATGTACAATATTGTCGATTTCAACAATTGTAGTAGTATATTTCCAATTATGCATTTGTAATATTGTCGAACCCGACAATATTACAATTGGTAGTTAGTTATCTAGGTATATAATATTGTCGAAATCGACAATTTATGGCAGTATTTTCAACAATAAACAAATTCATAGAGGGTGGGGGTGCATAAAGCAACACAATCCCTAAACTGCATATAATTCATTGATATTTTCTTCGTGAAATACAACATTGCTATTGTCCTAAATTTCAATTACAAAGCAAATATAATGTTGAATCAACGTACTAATTTATCAATAATAATCAATACATATTTATTAGTCAATGAACGTGAACTCCTTTTGTTTCCCTAGATGTTATGCTTGTCGGAATTTGAGTGCAATGGCTAAATAGATTCCCCATTATTACTGTCTCCTTCATGGAACAAATTATTGTAAATATGGAACACATTATAGAAAAATCACGCAGAATGTGCCGTTTATGCATATTGTTGGATATATACTTACTTGATTCTGCTATCATCGTTTTCAGGAGTGGGCATGTCCGTTTGTCATGGTTGCTGAGTACTCCATAACTTTTACATGTTCTTTTCTTTTTCATAATAGCCTCTTCCATTCCCCCCCTTCCATCTTGCCCCTTTCTTGTGATCAATCTTCGCCCGATCTTTTGTTTGAACCACGAGAGGGTTTAAAATCATAGGTCCGGACACCAGAGAATCTGTGACAAAAGTTGAGATATTTTGTGGTGATGCATCTATCTGTGTTAAAGCGTCATCGTAGTTTTAAAGGTAAGACTCAAGCTCGTCTAACTTCAAAACCGTAAAATCAAAACTTTCTTTCATCTTCGAGGCCCTTTCAAATAAGATTGATGCACGAAGTGATAGGTGGCTATGGCGTAAGGCATGTCCTAAGTTATCTCCTTCTAGCTAGCTTTCATCATACGACCTTGAAAACTTGTTTGCACCAATCGTCCACCTTGTCATAATGAAGGCCTCTGGTATTTTGAGAATGTCGTATTTCAAGAAAACCTTCAGGAGGTGACAACATGGGAGTCCAACATATTCAAACAACTTAAATCCACAATTACCAGTTAGTTTCTCTAAGTCTATTTGTAGCTCAAATGACTTGGCACGACCACTATGGGCCTTCACCGTAAGTTGTCGAACGTTACCTTCTACGTATTTTTCTATTGCAACGAAGCGAATAACCTGGTCAAATTGATCCTGAAGTTTGTGGAACATTGTACTGGTGTAAATCTTTGCAACATCTTTCAGTAGAGTTTGATGAGGTCCAACTTGACGATATCTGTGTTCTGATGCAAAGTCTTCTGCACTTTCTTGCTCGTATACCTCTATAAGGGCAGCCTCATACTTGGTCGCAAAACTGTACAACCCAGTTGTTATTGGCAACCAACCCTTAAAGAAGTTGTTTGTGGACTCACTCCGTCCTGTGCTGCTCATCCCTGCAAAGATGGTCTCTCTATTCCATAACGGTATCCATCTTTGTCTAATATTGAAGATTCCTTGCATCCAAACGTTATCATCCAATTTATGTTTCTTCATTAGGTCCATCCACTTGGTTTCAAACTCTACAGCCTCATATGTGTTGTGCATTATCGAATCGATATCTTCTTTGAATGTAGATGGTTCCCGATAAACATGGCCGATTTTCTCAGGAAATTTGTTTGTGATGTGCCACAGACAAATCGATGTTTGGTGTTGGGGAAGACCTGGAAATAAACCAAAACTTAGAATTAAAGTGTCTCTAAATACTATATGATATTGTCGAATTTGACAATTTACAAATGTGATTGGATTGGAGTTATGCTAGCAATTATTGTCGAATTCGACAATAGTTCAATTGTAACTAGAGTAACAATTGTCAAATATTATCGATTTCGACACTATTGATAATGAAAGATAGACAATATACTTCAGTTAACAACACTGTAACTCGAGCAATAAGTGTTCAAGTACTCCTTTACCTTGGGAATAGCCGCGGCCATAGCTGCATCTTGATCGGTGATAATTGACACAGGGTGTTTGTAGTTCATTGCCTTGAGCCAAGTATGGAACAACCATAGAAATGTGTTTTCTTGCTCATTTCTTAGCAGAGCACATCCGAATTGAATTGTTTGGTTGTGGTTGTTGATCCCTGCAAACGGAGCAAAGGGCATCTTGTACACATTCGTCCGGTATGTAGTATCGAAGGTGACGACATCTCCAAATGCCTCATATGCGTACCTTGAACGTCCATCGATCCAAAAAAAATTCAGTGCTCGGTCCTCCTCATCTAATTCTATGTCAAAATAAAATATCGGATCTGTAGTTTGTTTCTTCCTAAGCCACTCCAACGCGGTTTGTGCATCTCCTCTGACTAGTCGTTCCTTATTTGCTTTGGCGTTGTGGTTGTAACAATCCCGTTTGCTAAAGGTTCTATCTGGGAATAATGCCAGGACTTTGCTGACCGAAATATTGTGGAGCTCAAATGCCGCAGTAAGGTTTTTTGCTGCTTTAGGAAAGAATCTGTTAACCTTCATCCGATACTGATTCTGTGGAGATACGAGTTTATGGTTATGGATATCCGTAAAACTTGTGACCACATACTTGCCTATTTTGGTATTTCAATTTATGTTCATTGTTGTTTTACACCCACACTTATTAGATGATCTTCTGTTGCCAGCTACGTCACTACTCTCTGGAGTGCCAAGGTTTTTCTTTGAAAAGCCATTGCTCATACAACAAAAGTAGGCTCTGCCTATATCATCCGATCTCGGACGCTTAGTAGAATTATGTTTCTTGGTAGAGAAACCCTACCCTCTTCCATATCGTTCATACCACAGACGTGCATCATCTATAGTATCAAAATGTTGACCCTCGTATGGGGCATCCGCCAAAAATGGGTCTACAATACGTTCATTTTCACACCTTTCTGAGGACTCCTCACCAATAACTTTCGACCAATTTTTATCGACAGAGTCTTCCATTGTCAATCTGACTAAGAAGTTCACACATAAAAGAAATGATTATGAGTTGTAAGTAAAGTAATTGGAGAGATCAAAATATCACAAACCAAACACAATTCAAGTCTAACGCATGTTAATTTCATAATTACATCACATACTACAAAAGGCAGAATACAAGATGTAAACAATCACACACAAAAACCTGTTGTACCATACAAAATTTATTCATCACTTGCTGAATACTACAGCTACTTCATTACATGTACCTCCCAACGATATTACAACCAGAATACCTAATCAGCAAATCCTAAACTGCACCGACAGAACCGGAGCCATCCTTCTTAGCCAGTTCCCTGGCCCGGGCAACAAGAGCTGTTCTCCTCGCCATTGGATGCAGGATGACAGAACCGGAGCCATCCTTCATTACATGTACCTCCCAACGATATTACAACCAGAATACCTAATCAACAAATCCTAAACTGCACCGACAGAACCGGAGCCATCCTTCTTAGCCAGTTCCCTGGCCCGGGCAACAAGAGCTGCTCTCCTCGCCATTGGATGCAGGATGACCGTCTGCATCTGACAATACAAATGGAAATCCTCCCTCCACAACGCCGCCTCAGCCTCGCACATTTCTTCGTAGCTCTCCTCACGCGGTGGCAATGGTGGACCGTTCAAATTAACCGAACCAAAATAATGCATCGCTAGTTCGTCATACAACTGCTTAATACGGCTAGAAGCAGCTTCCCGACTACTCTGAGACCTCGTTTTCACCATCTTTGTTGACTCTGCACAGTAATATTATCGAGTTTGACATTTTAGTTGCTGTAACTCAACCTTCATATAAAAAATTGTTGAACTCGACAATTTTGTTACTGTACCTGAACGATTCATATGTAATATTGTCGAGTTCGACAATTCAGATATTATGTCTCCAATAGTCATATATAATATTATCGAGTTCGACAATTTAGTTACTGTGAATATTACATTCATATGCGATATTGTCGAGTTCGACAATTATTTAGTCTTACATCAGTGTAATACAAATATTTTGAGTAAATTGTCGAATTCAAATGGGACCCACTAGCAGGTAATCAATCAAAGAGAAATTGTACAGGAGATTACAGTCTTCTAACAAATTTCACAGAGATTAAGTGGGGGGATACCATTGGGGCCCGATACCATTATTCTAACATATTTCACAACATCCAAGTGTACTACTGGCGAGTAAGGGTCAGAAAGTATCTGTCGAGTAAGTGCACTATCAACAAGGGTGTCGAAGTTCTTTGGAGATATCAATTTCACCTCTAATGGCAGAAATCGCCCCGATTGTGTGATATGAGAGAGAAAGAGAGTATATGATATGAGAGAGTATGTCTGTGATATGAGAGAGAGTGTGTGTGTGTGTGATATGAGAGAGAGAAAGACTTGACTGATATTAGTGATGGTTGTTCGAATTTGAAATTTCTTTAAAAAGAGAGGGAAATATGAGTGACGGCTAGAGAGAGTGGGGCAGATAGGACCCCTTAATTTTTTACCTCATTTCTCTTATAGGAAATCCCAAATTTTTAGAGCCACTCAGAAGTGGTTGTGGTTGAGTGAGAGTTGAGTGTCTCTAAATCCACTCCTTTAATAAGAGAACATATACGACACCGAAAATGATTCCCATCACAAACATTTCCGATAATTCGGAGTCTGTGTTATGCGTACACGCGTGTGATTAGTCAACTCCTCTTTCTCTCTCTCAAATTTCTTCCCAATTTCCCCTCCAAAACCCTAACCCTAATTTCCCCAATTTCATTTTCAAAATCACCCCCAACTTACAAACCCTTACCCTAATTGAAGATCACGATCATCATGGGAAACACAGAGAAGCTGATGAACCAAATCATGGAACTCAAATTCACCTCAAAGAGTCTCCAGCGCCAATCACGCAAGTGTGAGAAGGACGAAAAAACCGAAAAACTCAAAGTCAAGAAAGCAATCGAGAAGGGCAACATGGATGGAGCTCGAATCTACGCCGAGAACGCAATCCGCAAGCGTAGCGAGCAGATGAACTATCTCCGTCTCGCTTCACGCCTCGATGCAGTTGTGGCGCGTCTTGATACCCAGGCGAAGATGCAAACGATCAGTA
Organism: Kingdonia uniflora; assembly: GCA_014058105.1. NCBI lineage: Eukaryota > Viridiplantae > Streptophyta > Magnoliopsida > Ranunculales > Circaeasteraceae > Kingdonia > Kingdonia uniflora. The sequence goes on from JACGCM010002180.1 coordinate 661,132, forward strand.
AGTCGATGGGGTCGATCGTGAAATCGCTCGAGTCGTCGTTAACGACTGGAAATTTGCAGAAGATGTCGGAGACGATGGATCAGTTTGAGAAACAGTTTGTGAATATGGAGGTGCAGTCGGAGTTTATGGAGAGTTCGATGGCGGGGAGTACATCGTTGTCGACGCCAGAGGGCGATGTGAATAACTTGATGCAACAGGTGGCAGATGATTATGGGTTGGAAGTTTCGGTTGGGCTTCCGCAGGCCGCAGCGCACGCGATTCCCACTAAGACGACGGAGACTGTTAGCGAGGACGATCTTTCAAGGCGTCTTGCGGAGCTGAAGTCCAGAGGGTAAGTACAACTTTTTTAACTGATTTCATTTGGGTATAAAATGGTACATATTGATGTGATGTGGTGTAATTTGTGGAGTTCATACTTGATATGAATTGGGAATGAAGAGTTTATATTGTGTTGGGTTTGCTTAATTTCTGTTTATGAAACAAATGTTATGAGTAAATAAAAATTGATCTTTTTTATGGCATTCTTGTGTTGTCTATGGTAACATTGTTAGTTTCGACTTTTGTGATTGTGGGTGTCATGTGGATGTCTAGGACTAGGAGGCTAAGATATTGGTAATGTTTAGGCATTCCAAGGGAATTTAGCCTCTTAGGCTGTAACTGCTTCTTAATCTATAAGATCCCTGTGATGGATAATGAACATCTAAGGCAGATACTTCCAGTACTTCTCCATAATGTCGGTGTGTGCTAATGAAATCTTGATGTGGTGATCCAGTCTTGGTCCATGATGTTTGTTTTGTGGAATTAAAGTTGAGACTGATTCACCAAATTTGAGTGAAAAGTATAAATCAATATGGTGAAGTATTTCACATTCTTGTTGCCATTTCTGCAATGAAACCGGATGCATCCCTTGTTATTTGGATAAATATTCTTTGGTGTTGGATGTATTGTCTATGGTTTTAATCATATTCCTAGAGTGTTTGCTTATTATTTATTTAGTGTCTTGGTACTATGAAAGAGAACTATATAATGGGTTGGGCATCTCGTCGGTCAGTGCAGTTTGTTGATTATAATTAGTTAGATCTAATCTTTTGGGCTATCTAGTGACATCTTGCTGAGTTTGGTTGTTTCCTTGCTTTAATCATTTAGTTTTTATAGTGATTTTACATTACGTCTTTCAGTTGATTTGCATTACTGAATATCCTAAGATCTACGCTTTCCAGTAGGCTTTAGGTTAAGTTTTACTTCAGAGAAAGGGCAAACCTTTGATGACTTTGTAAGAAAACTGTCTTATTAGCTCCTCATCAGAAATATGTAAGTGGAGGGTCTTTTCTTTTCTCAACATTTCTTCCTTTTTACTCTTTTTTGAATTTAGAAAGAAGGTATAACTTTTTTTATTCAGAGAGCCTCTCAATTAAAACTTTCTGCAATGGAAAGTTTTGAAACCAAATGCCAAGAAAGAAAAAAGCCTCATCTATGAGGCCACCAAAGCCCTCAAGATATTACACCAGGTCCGAGAGAGACATGGTTTTCTATTTGACTGTGAGGTCTTCAAACCTCACCCCTTTTCTACCCTTTCGCACTCTTTTCTTCATTACTAGTATTTTTTCCTCTCGTTTATTGAATTGAAAGGCATCGGGGTTGCAGCAAGAAACTAATGCAATTGCGAGCAATTCTTCTCCTCTCAAATTCATTACCGTAAATGATGTATCACAGTTCTCACGACCGCGTACGTATACTTAGAGAAAGGGCGTCTCTCTCTCTAAGACGGTCAAGTCGACGCCACTCTCTCCACGTTTTTAATTTAAGTTATTTATTTGATGTAAAGGGCTCCACATTTTTAATTTAAGGTATTTATTTGATGTAAAGGGCTAACTGCTGGAGTCTTTTTAAGTTAGTAACCCTAATGCTAGTAGGATTAGGTTTAGGCTTTCTACTTCTATAAAAACCTCCCTAGGTTAGTATTTTCTTTTAATTTGTTATTGGATTATTTCATTTATAGGGTTATTTTGTTATTGAATAAGAGAAAGTTTGGAGTCATAATCTTTAAGTTATGTTTTGATTCAATCTCGTATTCACGTCAGCAGAGAGGAAAGGGATGCCAATTAACAATTGTATATGGTTAGTGGACGCAAATAAACTTTTGATTCAATCTCGTATTCACATCAGTAAATGCAGAGAGGAAAGGGTTAACAAGTGAACGCAAAAAACTGAAAGTGCATAGATTTTGTGGGCATGATCTCAAAGATCGATTACAAAGGAACTTCTAAAAACAAGTGAAAATAAGATCATGATTCAATATAGAAGAGAGTTTCCAGTAGGGTTTATAGGCGCTCTCCAGTAGTAAAAATATGCCCAAAACTCTTTATCTTGGAATTTACAAGTTTCTCTTAATTTATCCTATTCCTTTCTTGCAAATGTGCAGCCTATTTGTTTCCTTCCTGGAAAGTAAGTTTTCGTTATAAAAAACTTCAATATGGCAAGTGCTGATTTTTTTCAATATTCTTGGGGATACTATAGTTTATTTTGTGATTGGGAACCTGTAGATCTGGCTTGCTAACTAGAAAACTCTGCAGAGTTAACTGCTGAACCAATTTTTATCTGCCACCATGTAGAGGAGGTTGACATATGAGCCATTGCCCTTGTTGTGCATTAATTGTGGTCTTGAATCTCATTTGTGGGAACTTGGCAATGTAAGAAGATGAAGTAATGATGTCTGAGAGATACTCAAATCTGGAAGGGGGGAAAATAGGTGCCCTGGTCTAATTCACTGGTCTTGCTAGAGTCAGTACCTAAAAACCGGGTCATCTCACTGAGTTCTATTGACACAGGGCAAAGCCAGTATGATGGCCAGATTTTACTGAGAATCGGAGCAGGCCAATATCAATTTAATTTGGCCAGTCGGAGACTTTTAAGTTTTGACCATGCTTTATACCTTTGTGAGAGACTTCTTGTAACATGATAGGCTCGTGAACTTAAAACTTCGCTGTGCTAGGAGTATTTTGGTATATCTTCCTTAAAGATAAGTGGCTTTAGCAATAGGAGGCCAATATCTATGTATGGGATGGTCTTATTACTAGAAGTAAACCTCTTTAGTCTTTAGAGGTTAGTGGCTTTGGATACTTGATGAGGGTACGTACTACATATAGAGGGGACCTGCAGAGGGGTAATGTGGTTTTAAGCAGGTGGTGTGTGAGAGCAATTGTATCTGGATTACTTTGTTTCTTTAACATTTTCATAAGGCTTTATGCTATTCATAAGGAGTCTCCACCCTACCAGTAAAGACACCAGTAAAGAACTGCCTCCTTGGGCATTCCTATCATTTTTTCTTGCATCTCAGTCACTTTTTTTTTCCAGGTTTTGATAGAACTATCTCCCCTTGTGTCTGTCAACTTATGTTGAAACTGGCCGAAGATCTTATCTTCCACTGCTATTTTATAAGACACTCATGCCCTCGTTTGTGAAATGTGTGCCAGAATCTTTTGTATGAAAACAATTTAGACTTATTTAGTACTGAATCTTCTGCTGTTATGTATTGTACTGTTGGTAGAGAAAAACCAGTCGAGGTTGGGTTAGAATAGTTGTGTGCATTCTGGTTCTTGACTGGTGATCTATCTATTAATAAAGATCATTCTATGTATTTATTCATTACCACTGATTTTATGGTGACATCTTTTCTTTGTAAGTTAAAACTTGGGTCTGAACTGAAACTTAACGTCCAAGTAGTCCATCGCTATGAATTTGGATTCTAAGTAGGCTTGGCTTTTATAGGGGCTGACTTTTTATTATAGATTTTATTCTGACCCTTATTCTGTGTTTATACAAAGTGACATTACACTGCATTTTTGGACTTCAAGACCTGTTTATTTTGGCTCAATGTTAGTTGCAAATTTGGTGTTATTTATGTACTCCAAGCCAAACGTCTCTAAAAATTTAGGGTTAATTAGCTTTTAGACCTGAAATAATGACTATGAATTGCGTTAACCCCCTATGATTGTCATTATTAGGTTTTGGACCCTAAAACACATCGGAGCTGTTAGTTTTTTTTTAATACCAAAATTACCCTTTTTATTATGTTTTAAATTTTAATTAGAAAATTTACGTGTTAAATAATAATCTAGTTGGAATATCCAACTAGATATTCCAACTATGTCATTTTTAGGTTTTGGACCCTAAAACACATCGGAGCTGTTAGTTTTTTTTTAATACCAAAATTACCTTTTTTATTATGTTTTAAATTTTAATTAGAAAATTTACGTGTTAAATAATAATCTAGTTGGAATATCCACGTGGACTAAAAAAAATTTACGTGGACATTTCTTCGTGTCTACGTGGATTTGAGCGCCAACTTCATCTTCTCCGAATCTCTACCATTAAAACTCTGAAACTAAATATTCAAACTAAAAAATATATCAAAACAAAACATAAATCACAATATTCAAAACTAAATAATTAACATTCAACATTATCATTCATCAACATTCATTATCATAAAAAACCCCAAAAAATGTCTATTTCCAACAAAACCCTCTGCTTGGGATTCTTCCCAAACTAAAAAAACCTAAAACCTAATAGAACTTCATCTTCATTTTCATCATCATCATCGTCCGCATCATCATCATCATCATCATCCTCATTATCATCACCACTACCACCCTCCAACAACTCCCGGTCTTTCTCGACGTCGAAGTTCTATTCGGGACATTCGTCTTAGGTGTAGTCGTACTCGGTTGGTTGTTTTCCCTCATCACTATCACTATAGTCGGTTGTTAGAGGAGTTAATAGAAGAAAACCAGACATTGTTGAGAGAGAGAGAGAAAAAAAAAAAAATGATGGAGGAAGATGGAGAGGTTGGAGTGTTAAGACTTAGGGTTACAAGTTTTTAAGTTTTCAAACTGACAAACGTTAATCGATGCGTCTCTCCCTCTCTTCCTCAAGTAACCACTCTAGACACCTAGCCATAATTACCCTATTTTTTAGATTTTGCTTTTAGACCCTCTATGTTTGAAGAATATTAACTTTTAGATCCTGTAGGTTTCAAGTACGTGATGCACAAGGTATTTTAGAGCACATAAAACACAACACAACTCGATTGTCAATTAATTGTAATTTGTAATTTAGAGATTGTTTGATCAAGGCAATTGGGAAGGTTATACAAGTGTACAAGGTAATCTAAAATTTGAATTTTCTTATATACCATTTGACCATGTCTGATGATAAAATCTATGAGATATTTTATATAGTAATTGAGTATGGTGGGGAGTGGGATGAACCATCTTAGAGTGGGTACGAAGTGAGTCAATACAAGGGTGGTAGTTGTTTTGCCTTAACTGTACCTGTAAACATTAGTTTTGTGGAACTGTTAGGGTTAATTGCTATAAGGATAGACGATGAGCATGGTCCAGATAATAATGTTTTTGTGAAGGGGGTGTGATTGGGTTGTTATTGTAATGACCCGAATTTTATTTATTTATTTAGTATTATAAATTATTGTTATTATTTAGATATTACTTTACGTTAAGCTTCCGATTATTGTTTTCTATCGGCAGGTTCTGTGTTATTCATTTTCTGTGGTTTCGATGGTTTGGTGGTTGTTTGATTTGAGGAGGTTGTGTTTTGATTGTAGGAGCTCGTGGTTGGTATCTGATAGGGTTGTGTTTGTTGTTTCAAGTTGTTCCTGTCTTCTGAGGATCTTGGTGTGATGTATGGTACAGGAGGATCTCAGAGCGACTTTTGGAGTTTTTCCAGTTCCCGTTTGAACGAAGATCTTTGTCGTTCGAACGAATCTTCAGTATCTTCTGGACGTTTTGGCCATTGGACAGATTGTCGTTCGAACGAGTCGACTTATCCACTGGAATTTGGCCCAAGACCTCTTGGTCGTTCGAACGACTTTCGTATCCGTTCGAACGACTTGTCGTTTATATATATATCACTCTTCATTCTCTCTCCTCATTTTTCTTCTCTCTCTGCCGACTCTATGATCTCTAACCCTAACTTCTTCAATCCTTCTCCTCCCTTCAACCCTTCTCCTCCCTTGCTCATCTCGGCTCCATATTAGGTTTGGGGTGATGATCCTTTATTGTTCTCGAGGGTGGTGGTTGGTGTTGCTGATCTTGGGCATGGAGAGAGGGTTGCGTTTCCCTCGTCTGTCGCCGTTTTTGGTCGCTGTTCCTTTGCCGAGCTCAGCCGCCCTTCCTCCGGTGACATGATCTCCCTATAACCTTCCTCTCTTTGTTGGTTTGATTACCGCTTGGGCGAACCCCTAATTTTAGGGTTTGTGATTAATGATGGATTGGGTTTGATTGTGGAGTATTGGGGTTTATATAAATGTATGTTTGTTCGCAGGTGTTAGGCTGATTTTGGGGTTGTAATTATGGGGTATTTGATTGAGTTGGCCGGAGGTGGTGTTTGATTGGGTTTATCCCCGGTGTGGGGCGATGAGGTGTGATTGATTCTTGGCCGGTGGCAGCGATTTCGTGGGTTGTATTGTTAGTGATTGGGTGGCTGAATTGGGGTGCTGTTTGGATATTTTCGCCGGGTTTGTCATTTCGAGCTTTATTTTAGGCAAGTTTTATCTTCCTTAATAACTAGATCATTATACTAATTCGCGAGTTATTGTAACGCCTAGATTATTATGTTTATACTGTGATTGGGTTAGTATATACTTATTTGCTTAGGGCATCTATACAGTTTATTCGCTTAGTACACTATGTGCATGAGTAACTAAGGATTGGCTAAGTTAGCGCAGCATTTGGGTACATTGTGAGTTTAGCTACTAGATAGAACCTTGTAGGTTATAGATAATTATTCTCAGTTGTAGGGGTTGCGACGATTCTGCGTCGCTATACTATATATATGGAATTGTTGGTTGGTTATTAGGGTGCTAAGCCTGTTTCTTGGTACTAGTAATTAGGTTCGACTAATAGTAGGAATATACGAACGACACGTGGTTTAGCCGCTATTATTATTAGTATATAGTTTAGATATTATAGTTATCCCTTTTAGATATAGCTTCCTCGAATTGTTAGTATGTGATTCTTGGTTCCTTGATAGTCTCTTGGGCGGTGTAGCTTCCGTTAGACATGGTCTTTGGTTCGGAGCTTGTCCTCTTAGCTGTCATTATCTTGATTTGTTTTAGGATTATCCTAGGTGTCCTCGGTATTCTCGTGGCCTGGCCCATGAGAGATGTTGATTGGGGGGTTGTCTGGAATGTTAGATTCCATGTTGGAGTGCGGTGTCTCGTTGACTGTTTAGCTGTTGGTGGTGGATAGACAGCTTGTCTCTAATAGTTGGTTGTGGTGACGGTTAAGTTATTGTTTCATCTATGTGTAGATGGTGTAACTGAGTCACGGCTAGCATCTGTGTTTAGGATTGTTTACCACGCTCTGAGGCAGGTGGTTATCCTATGTGTACTACCGGGTTGACGGTAGTTGTGTTTCAGTCTTTAGGATCCTGCTCACATCTGTAGATAAATATTGCTCCGGTTATTGAAATTGTTGATTTCAGTATTGTTGTTTCCTATCCTTAGACTATAGAATGTGTTTCTCCTTGTCCCTTAGGAGGGTTGCTTTGTGGGGCATTCTCTTGGGTCGTGCTTGACTGTTGTGCTCCAGTCGGTAGAGACTGATGTTGTTGGACGTCGTGATTGGTTAATTAGCCACTGTCCGTCTGTGCTTGGATGTCGTGACTAGTCAATTAGTCACTGTTAGTATCTGTGTTTGGATTATTTACCATCCTCTGAGGCAGGTGGTTATCCAGTGTGTGCTGGCCAGATTGTGGTTGTTAGGTTAGGATTGTTTGCCCTTCTCTGGGGCAGAGGGTAATCCTGTGTGTGGGCCGTGGGGGTGGCTATAGTGTTTTGATCCTTGGGATCTGGTTTCGGTGTGAGTTTCTTTTATTCCTTTAACTTAATGGGATCGAATACATAAACCAACTCTACGTCGGCTGACCCTCGATAGGTTATCAAGATTCCTACATCGGGTTGAAATAGTAGGGTAATTCTTTGGTGACAGGTACTATCACATCTATTACCCATCCGGGAGTGTGGGATGGTGTGAGACAGTCCTTAGATATCGGGCTTCATCCTCGGTGAGGTTGAAATTCTTTGGAATGTGTAAAATATAGTTCAGACATTGGCTCCGTGGGATGCAAATCCCGGAACACTCTGATCAAGTGGTAATATCCTTTAGACTGGTCGAGCTTAGACAAGAAATCGTACATTTGTATCCAATTGAGGTTTCGTTAAGGTTATTATGCATTAACGGTTGATCAGCCCACTATATTGATTTATTAGGTCTAGTTCTCGATTTCATAACATTCACATTAGGACAATTTTTTTCATATCTCTATCATATCATATCATTAGCATCTGGGATAATTATGGGATTATCCTAGTTCATCATATCATTCTTCATATTCATCGCATCCCTTCCTTATCTCTATTTTCTTCTTCTCTTAATGATTTACTGTAACCTTAGCTTGCCTCTTTCCTCTGCATCTATTCCTTCTTCTTCTGCATCTGATTTTATTAGGCTATTTAGTTTTGTTGGGTGTTGTGGAGTTTTGCGCTGGTGTATCTGATGCGGGCTATCTCGTTAAGCTTGTTTTAGCTTCGGGGTTGTGCCTGGTTGGGGTTTGGGTAACCCTGTTGGATTTTAGTATGCCGAGGGTTGTTTGCCCTCGTAGGTTTTGCATTTCTGAGGCAGGTTAGTTGCGTGTGGCGCTGAGGGTCACAATAGTGATTGGGGTGTAGTTGTAGTCCGTGTGATTGGAGTGTAGTCTATAGTCTTAGCGCTCCTTCGCACTATGCTTATATATATACATATGGCTTAGTTTATTTAGATATATTAGACTAGTTATATATCTATTAGATATTTATTATACATCCTTGGTATATCTATTACTTATCATTAACAATTATTATATCTTATTACTATTATTATTATCATCTCATTAGTTGGTATAATTGTTTAGCTTATTTGGGGAGTTAGTGAGCCGTGGTTTGTTCATTCTCGCATAACAACATTCCTGGTTTAGAGCTGTTGCAGTGGTGATCTTTGGAGAGTTTGAGCTGAAGGCTTGTTGCTCTGTTATTATTTTGGGTCCTTAGTTTGTGGTTCTAACCGGCTGAGGTTTGTAGAATCTTTTGTTTAGATATTGTTTCTTACTCTTCCGCTGTTTCTGTTTTCCTTATTACTCTGATGTATTGCTAAGTGAATGACTGAGCCTGGATTTGTATATGGCTCGGTTGTTTGTGGGGCGAATCGGTTAGATTCCCCGACCTTCACATCCTCGAATCTCAGTAATTGGTCTAGCTACCGATTATTGAATTTTGGGGCGTGAGAGTTATTTAGTGTAGACGAGGTTTTGTATGCCGTTAGTAATGATTTAGAAGCTAAGTTGATGCTTAGGTACATTGAGGAATACCCAATTCTTGGGTATTACAGAGTTTACATAGAAACAGAGGAAACACCTGAAATAGTGTCAATCCCTGTTGAAGAATCACCATTACAGTTAGGATATAATAAACTAAAAATCAATAAAAAAATTCTACCAGATGTTTAGAGAAGACAAGGACCATTAAAAGTGCCTACTTCTAAGACTTTTAATGCAAAATCTTTAAAGAGAAAAGCAAAAAACCAAATCACAAAAACCTAAGGTGAAGAAGGTTAAGGTTGATTACCTTTATGAGGAAGAGCTTGATGATTTAATCAAAGACTATGCCAGTGAAGAAGAATTTGAAATTAAGGAGGAGGATGTAGATAATGTTGATGAGGAAGTTGCAAGATGGACAAGAGATGAGCTTATGAGGCAGTTTGAGAACAATGAGTTTGAAGACTTAACTAAGGACTCATTCTTTGACAATGCAGATGCTGAAAAAAACTATCTTAGTAACCATACATCACATGATGGTGATGATGTTCCTACAATTGATCATATTGCAGATCATAAAGGTTTTGTTGATAATAGAGATTTTGTGATGGCTTCTTCAAACTTGTATGAGAAAGAAGATCATGAAGTTGAGGAACACTTTCTGCCACCTCTAGCACCAGAGTCTATGTTGACAATTGGGATGGAGTGGCCAAATATATTTGAGTCTAAGTCATTTATGAGGAATTTTGCAATTACTCAAAGGTTCACATTTAGACAGAAGAAAAATAAAAGTAAGATGATTAAATATGTGTGTAAAGAGAGACCAAGTTGTCTTTGGTGGGTATTCATAACAAGGCTAAATGATGGCCACACCATGACACTTAAAAATGGTCATTTTATACATAATTTGGGTTGCAAAAGAGATTGAGAATCTAATCAGAGATGCAAGTACAACAAAGCCAATACAAATATCTGATATTATGTACATAAGATTTGGAGTAAGAGGTTCATATTATACTGCATGGAATGCAAAGAACATGGTAATGGAGAAGATAGTAGGGTCATATGATAAAGGCTATGGTTTATGTCCAGAACTATGTGTTGAGATTCAAAAATCAACCTCTGGTAGTATTGCTAATTGTAGTAGGGAAGATGGTAATCTTAAGTTTATAGACATGTGTATTAGTTTTAAGGCAGCTTTAGATGGGTTCAACAAGGGTTGTATGCTAATTCTTGGTCTAGATGGATGTTTCTTGAAAGGCAAGTATGGAGACCAATGTTTGAGCATCATATCTCTTGATGCAAACAATGGTCATTTCCCTATAACAATATCTATTTGTAGAAGTGAGTGTCAAGCTACATGGATGAAGTTTTTAACTTTGGTGCAAGGCCAACTCATCTTACACCCATCTATATTGACAGTCATATTTGATAGACAAAAGGGTCTTGTTGAGGCAGTTTCATAAGTGTTCCCTCATTCCAATCATAGATTTTGTTTTAAGCACATGTACAAAAACTTTAAGCAACTGTACAGAGGTACTTATTTGATGACATTGGCTTGGAATGCATCAATGGCATACAAAAAAACTGTAATAAAATGTAATTTGGACAAGTTGGGAGTTGCAGAACCTGATGCAAAGATATGATTAGAAAGGGAGCCATATGAATCTTGGTGTAGGTCTTACTTTGATGCTTCTACAAAGTGTGAGCATGTGACCAATAATTTCTCAGAATCATTTAACAATTGGATTGTTAAGATTTGAGATAATTCTTTAAACAAGATGGTAGAAAGGCTGAATTTGATGGAAATGACACTCATGTATGAAATAAAATTAAAGGCAAGAAAGTGGGATCAGAATGGATTGGTACCTAGAGCATTGAAGAGGATTGAGTTGTTGAAAACATACAATCACCACTTCAAGTTAGAGGGATTTGAAAATGATCGGTGGCTGGTCCTTAATGACAGTGGCACAAGGTGGATATTGAACTTGGAAGAACACATATGCACTTGTAATGTTTGGCAGATCACTGGATTGCCTTGTGTACATGCAGTGAAAGTGATTGATCAACTGAAATATGAGTGGGTTGGGTAAGTGCTCTATTTTTTAGTTAATATGTCCTTATTATAATTTTATTATACCTTTCACTATTTTACGACTTTATTATGACCCATGTACATATATTGTAGTCATTACCATAGGGTGGCAGCCTATGTAGTAACATACAACCAAGCTGTAAATCCAATTGCAGACACATCAGAGTGCGGAGAAGTATGTTACTTTTGCCCTTAGATTACTGAATTATTGATTTCTCTTGGTTTTCACAGTATACATTTACTTTTATGAAATAGCCTACAAGAGAGATCAGACCACCACCATTGTTGAGACCAGCATGGAGACCTAGAACACTAAGGAGAAGAGAGGCAGATAAGGTAAATGGTATGGTGAGACAACCAAGAAGATGCAGTAAGTGTCAAACATTTGGACACAACAACAAAACTTGTAAATGTCAACCTGTAGAAAAGCCAAGCATGGGGAGAGGAGGAGCAAAGGCAAACAGATTAGATACTGAATTTAGGACACCTTCAACAAGGGGGAGGGTGAGAGGGAGAGGGAGAGCCGAAGAACCATCACAGCCACCTTAACCTTTAACTCATATTTCAACTCAACCATCACAACAATCACAACAATCTCAGCCATCACAGTCATTTCAACCATCTCATTCAACTGGTTAGCATAATAGAACACCTAGGCAAGATCCTAATGTTAGAGGAGAACATAGTGGATATAGAGCCACTCAGACATCCAGAGTGTTGGCACATTGCTCTGGTGCTTCAGGGAAAGAAGAACCATCTAATAGAGTGACTAACAAAGTTGTACTAGTTAGGCCCTCTTGGAGAATTTGATAATTTTGTAAGACAATTTGAATTTAACAAATGTGATGTTTAACTGTTATTTGTAAGACAATTTGCTATGTGCTTTCTTGTTTGGGTAAATACAACATTTCAGATGTTTAACTGTCATTTTATATCATCGCATTTTCTCCTTCTTCTCTACTGTCACTTTGGTAGCAAATTGAGCTACAAATTCAAATGACATCTCCACTGACATTTTTACATTCTTTACAGATTGTTCTTTTATTGTATCAGTTAACCAAATAAAAGTGTTACAGATTGGATCTTCACATTTCATAAACTTCTGCCCAAATGACTGTTGTGTTTAAGAAGTAAATATTTTCATAAGGTGATTGCACCCATGTGCAGTACAGAGAAATCTAACCCAAGGACAGTCTCTCACCCAATGCTTACTTTGACCACGCCCAAAACAGCCATTTGAACTTAATGAACCTCCTTCTGCTCCATTTGCTTGATTAACAACATCTGATAACCATTGAAAAGATCCACAAATTGAGTGTTGACACTTTAAGAACTTCCTTTCATAGTTATTTTTAGTGAGAGATATCATCAGCTTCATGATGCCATTGCACGTTGCTTTCTTGCATTTTGTGTAAACCCAAGATTATTTCGATGCAATGTGACCCTCAAGATTACACATTTAACAAACAACTTGTGAAAAATTCAAGAAAACCAATGTTTTAATTTTAGTTTTTAGACCTTCTGTATCTTAAATAATTAGTTTTTAGACCCTATTTTAAGTAGATCCGAAAGAAACTTCTGACCTTAGATTGTGTGCCAACTTTATGTTTTTCACCACCCATTTTGAGTTCTGAAGATGAAGTTACTTCCAAAAGAAGAAGATGAAGTATTTAATACAAGAGAGGAGAGGAAAATAAAGTTCTGGGTTAGTTTTATAGCCGTAACTCGGATTGCAACGGTCAGATTTATCGTGGCCTACGTGGATCTGGTTTTACAACGTGTCATTACTGTAGGGGCCTATCCCTCGATCTCACATAAAATCGAGTTGTCGCTAGTTCAAATTACCTCCATGTCAGACTCACGTATTCTCCACACGACTTCTCCAGTCAGCATCACCACGTACTCCACGAACTGTTAAGAAACGTGAGCTGAGCTCAAAACCGAAAAACCTAAACAAGTCAAAACCACCTGTCTCTCACAAACTTAGTAGTTACTCAGTTAAACAGTCATTAACCACATTGTTCGGAGAACGTGCTTCAACACGAAGAAGAGCTACAAAAGAGGCCTATATAAAGAAATTTTTTTAGAAAAGACAGGGACTAGAAGATTACAAGATAAATTACCAAGAAACCTATATTTTCTAGGATTCTCAAAACTCCAAAAATTCTTATTCACAAGGTCAATCATTTCTTGTAATAAGATATCATCAGCCTCAAGCAATAAACGTCACTATTACAAAAAACTCCAACACGAGGTTGTAGTTTTTTACCTATTCATAGGTTTTCTACGCTAAACACCTGTATTATTTCTTGTCTATTAGATTTTGTCACAGGTACCTAGATGTAAGGACTAATTTCAGACCACTTCGAGCTCACGGAATTATGCCATTACAATTACGATATAATCCTACGTGGGACTCATAATTACAGCGTGGCAGAGCTAGAGGTATTTATGGTGGTTCATATTATTTTCATCTCGGAGAGCGACTTCCGGGATATTTTAGGGTCCAAAACCTAAAAATGACAATCTTAGGGGGTTAGCGCAATTCGTTGTCATTATTTCAAGTCTAAAAGTTAATTAACCCAAAAATTTATTACGTGATATCTGTTAGAAGTTGGGTCCAGCCCAAGGTGGGAACCCAACTCGGCTGGGGTGTTCTACTGGATTCCTAAGAAGCCTATAGACCATTAGGGTTTATGGGGAGAGTTTGAGTAATTATAGACAAGTACTACCCGTGGCTCGCCACAGTAAATACATCGACTCGCCTTCGGCGCTATATTTGATGTGTAGACATGTGTTCGTCCAACAACGCAACAAGAATGTTGACATGTCTTCGGTGCAATGATTAAACAGCCTATGTTTTCCATAATTTTAGTGCTTCAGTTAAAGGCTTAAAGAGTATGCGCCATTGACCCTACATTTCCAGAGTTTCATAACATCTTTAATATTAGTTGCTCCACTCCTTATTGCTCTTTTTAGAGTAAAACTATCTTAGAGTCTTTCTATTCATCAAAGGTTTCATAAATGGTAACACATATCTTTAAATGACTTCATCATTCAACCAAAACGCCATATAAAATTATGACTTCCATGAGTTCTCTTCCAAAGATAATATAAAGAAACAAACAATTATGTGTGAACATGTTAACACATTTTTAATATCATAATACACCAAGAGACATGTTTAATTTCCACAAATCACATAAACCTATGCAAGCCCTCATTACTGTCATTACAAATTTTACACCTCCTCCATGGTAAAAAAAAACCTAATAATCCACCAATGGTATTTTATTAAAGGAAATTCTAGCAATGTCCCATTACAGCGTTGATTCCCTTAACACCATTAGTCTCCCTTTCATTATGCTCGGAGTCTTTCCATCTACAAAAAAATAAAATAACGTAAAGGAATAAAAGGGTGAAGGACTCTAGATTGCTATATCATCATACGCAAAACTTACTAATTAGAAATCCAAAAACCAAATAAATAAAATAGCGCAAAACTCACTTCATTATGCTCGGAGTCTTTCCATCTGCAAAAAAAATAAAAATAACGTAAAGGAATAAAAGGGTGAAGGACTCTAGATTGCTATATCATCATATGCAAAACTTACTAATTAGAAATCTAAAAACCAAATAAATAACAACTTTCATATCTGCACCTATATTTGAGAAACTACATGAGGCACTACAAAGATACAAAAAGGTAACTTGTCTTGGGATAAAAAGCCCATTCTCAATCAAGAAACATACAGCTAAAAAATCAAATGAAAAAATCAAAAATGCTTCCAAGAAAGAAAAATATGTACATATAATAAAAATTTCATATTAAGTTGCTAAAAAGTCCTATAGCTTCCTCTTGTGGAGACCTTTTTGAACATTGCTACAGAGTGTAGAAGTCAATGAAACCATGTCTATGACCCTGATTAAAGATGATCCTAGTCTTCGCATCTTCTATTTTGCAAGATTTGGAATTCATGTTAGTTAGCAGAATTAGCGGATGTTGTGACTGCTTGGACATGGCTTTGATTACCCTTTACCAGAACAGGAAGAGTTTCACAAAACATAAGGGAATTGCTTTGCATTAAATCGAGTAAAATGCAATTTGCACCAAGTTCTATGGATGATTATGTTGTCTATTTCAATATCAGGTATACGCATTGCAGGTTAGGACCCCTATTCTCTTAAGGAAATAAATCATTCTCTTGCCATAGATATAAGATAATACTAATAGTAAGCGGACATTTCAGAGTAACAAATAAGTAGAAAGTAGAATCAAGATCTTTTAATAACTTTCTCTCTGTATTGGATGCGGTGTTTATTTCACTGGCCATTAAATGTAAACAACGTAAAAATTTTTTGTACATTTTAACTGCTCAACAGTATTCTTGAAAAGCTATACAAGTGTAACAGAATCACAAAATACCATATTGCCTTAACTATTCATTTTAGATCTCATCCTTTGATCTTTTTATATTGTCTTAACTTTGCCTTAATATTCAGAAATGGAATATGAATTAGACATTATGTAGATTGAGTAGAAGCTTGAGGAACAATACTTCTTAAACATGGACAATTATATTTTTGAAAATTGCACCCTTTAATACAAGCAATGAGATAAAGATTGACCTATTAGTATTATATTCACGCATTTTATCCTATGTGCTTCAGGAATTTTGTGACTCGGTAAATAACTATATGCTTCTGGAAATTTATAAACTCAGAAAATAACTTTTGATACTCCATAATTTAACAGATAAGTGTAGTAAGTAACAGTAAGAAATTCATACCAACTATCCAAGACTTAATCATAATAAGAGGTTCAGAATATATGTTGCCTACCAAATAAACAAATTTAAATTTCCAATACCTACTACAGACGGAGTAAATAGAAAAATCATCAATCGCACTCAGTGCTACTCCGCCAGTAATACTAAGCAGCACAAAGGGTACCACCATCCGAGTCCATTTATTGCTATTTTCTTCTTCTACAGGCTTGGCAGTACTGCAAGGAATAAATTTTCTCTTTTTAATTAAACAAATGGGTACTCATTAATCATCAAGCATAAGACAACAGATAAATAAGATTGATTAACTTGAGAGAAACTGCAAAAACCAATTTTTTTTTCAAATAAAAAAATCATTGAAATCATCTAACGATGTATATATATATTTTGACGGGTTAAGAAAATCTTCAAAACTACCCTTATCTACAACCTTTGCACACTAATTGTTAGCAACTCACAATAACTTAATGCAGAATTCTCATATTAATTAGCAAAAACAATATAAAAAAAGAAGACATAATCATGTTATGAATTTGGGATTAAATAAGAACGTACCTATAGCCAATGCCAAAACACCATGCCCTAATGTATTCAGTGAGAACATTTGAAAACATACTAATCAAAGAGCTAAGAAACCACCTGAAGCGGTAAATACCAAGCAGCCAATTAGTGCAAATTTGAACCGAAATGGGCTTGGGAATAGACTGTGTCCCATGTCTGTCGTACATGTGGGTACCTAACAGGAATTTATCCCGATAAGCATTCAGGCATGTCAGTACCTCACAAATGAACTAAAGCTTCTAATGTTTTATCCCATTACGACGGATAATGTAGTCCATACCTTCATGGCAATGCAAGCTATGGAACTTGCAAAATAAGAAGTACATATGATATTAATGGACTTGCAATACGAAATTTAATAGTAAAAGATTACAAATCATACTTTGGAAATAGTAAGAATAATGGTCCTAAGAAATAAATGATAATCAAGAGTAGCAAGTAAATAAATCTGACCCAAATTCCCACACACTTCATTCAAATTTTCCCTCTTGAACCAACACTATCTGTTGATCCCTTTCTCTCTTCTCACTCTACCTCACATTATCTCTCTGGAACACTTAACTAAAACCTTTCTCTCTCCTTTCAATTTCATTATATTCTAATTCAATTTTCATTCCTCTTTTTGCACCAAAACTCCTAGTTTTCCCTGAACTAGTTTCCTCTTCAATCTTTAAAGCATCTTAATACCTTAGCTTCTTATTTGATGGCTTGTGAGTCGCAGTGTTTAGATGCGAGAAGATGTTGTCGGGCTCACATAAATTTGATGTTAGTGAAGATCCACTACTGCTTTCATCACTCAAGTGAATGTCTTCCAGTATATCTCTTACCCTATCCACATCACTGTCTTTTGTAGCCTGACGTACTTATAGTAGCAAACCTTGAATCCCGTTGCGCTTAATTATTTACTTGAGCACATATTTTCCATGAATGAACAAAGACTGCTAAATTTCCACGCTATTATGCCAACTGAAAATGAAAAAAAAATCGTTCAGCTAATTGTCATTACATCATCAAAATGCATGTCGTTCCATCTATAAGTTTCTGCAAATGTACACGGAGTATTTTAAGCTACTGCAAGACTATCGTGTACATGTTTTAGCCATAAAATTCAAAAAATTAAAGTACAAATAATAACTAATGTAATACCAAAATTACATAAAGTCACTTAGTCAGAGGTCCCCGCTACTTTGGCAAACGTAAATAACAAAAAAAAAAAAAGTCTAAAGAACCATTTTTTAATATATTCTTACTGAAATTAAAGAATATATAGGTGCAAATTATCACCAAAACCCCATTAATTGAAACATTCATGCCCTTTCTACCTCCAAACCCCTTTAATTGAAAAAACCCTATTTATTAAAAATACAAATCTCTAGCCCCCATTAACTAAAAAACTCAGTTCTCCAAATCCCTTTATTTCAAATGCTCATATCACTAAACCAACTAAATCTCAATGAAAAAAAATTCCATACTTGAAGATTTAAAGTTACCTACACCAGTACCAATCAAGATCAAAGTGAACCACTGCACATTCCAAGATATGAGTCAAAAGAATCCAAATCAATGTAACAAAACAAACAAAAATTATACGTCATTGTTGTTAGATACGATGAGCTCCGACGGTTTTGATGTAGAAGAACTTTGAATGAATTGAAGTCTTTTCTCTATGAAATTAAAAATTAAAAACGACCCAGATGATGAAATCTCTTCAATCTAAAAACCCGAAATGGAGAGACGACTTTGGGAGAGAGAGATGTGATGGGAGAAAGAAGAGTCGGAGTTAGTTGCTGAGATTAAAAATATGCAGTAAGACTAAACTACCCCTTTCTATGTCTTGTCCAAAGTACCCCTAAAGATGAGAGCAAAATGAATATAGGCCATCCATCTCTCTTCTTTCCACAAATCCCAACCCCTCTTTATCTTTGAGACAATGGCAAACTTGTCTATACGAAAAACACCATTGTGTAATGTAATATAGATAACCTAAATTGGGTTATCCTTTGTAATACAGAACCTCTGAGGATCCGGAGAGATAGTATTCATCAATAAAGATATCCATACTCTTTTCTCAATATCAACTTGTCTTTGATTAACTGATTGAGTATCCAATATTATCTAACAATATCCACCTCAGATGCTCATAGCTTCAACCAAATTCCTTCACATCAATATCACGATGAACTTCTCATTTAAGTGCCAACCATCATTTATCTTCTCCCACATGCAAAATAACTGAAGTGACTTTAAGAATCACATTATGTAGATGCTCCAATCGCACGAAAAGTAAGTCTCCATCTAGTTTCTAAGGTTTTTTTTAAATTTCCAATTATGGCCTTATCATTACACGAGCTTAAAATGCCTTTACAATGTCTAATGATGGACTTCATTCTATTTATACTATTATATAAAAAAATCAAGTGTTTTCCCTAACCTTTCTAATTGACCCAAAGGAGTTTGTTGTTATTGTGGAATTTTTCTTCTTTTGAAATTTTGTGTAGTACAGAATTGATAGTCTGCCATGACAAGGAGCAAGCTTATTTTCAACTGTGAGTGTATCTCCAAGAAGGCTTGAAAAAATTCTTTCTCAATGCTTGAATTTTTCAAGCCTTAACCTCTTCCAACAAGGCTCAATACTCAAATTTTAACTTAAACCATTAGGCACATAACCTAAAGGCGCCTGTGTGTGTGTGTGTGTGTGTGTGTGTGTGTGTGTGTGTGTGTGTAACAATAAGGCACATTAGGGTTATGCGCCTCATAGTCTAAGTTTTCAAAAGGCTAAAGTTTCTACTTGGTTCTCCTATACCGATTATAATAACGACTAGTTTTTCATTACCTATATTTTGATCATTTTTCACACAAAAATTATCACAACTCTCCCCAAATCTCAGAATTCATCCTTGATCAATTTCTTCTTCTTCTTCATGACATGGATACCAAGACGATTTTTGAGTTCTTGAACGATTCTTCCACCAATGAAGATGCGATGTTGTTAGACTCTTCATCCTCTGACAATGATATCACCAATGCGATTAAAGAGGAGATTATCCTCAATCCAATCGAAATCAACAACCTCGAAGTGGGAGAATCTTCAGGTGGCCAAATAAGATGATCGGTTGTTGGGCTTAGTACATTTGATCGCAAACGGGTACCTATAAATTACCTACTCATGAGGTACTACTTCAACAAAAGTATGATTTATCAACATCAACATTCCGCCAGAGATACTGCTTAAACCAATGTATTTTCATCCGTATTATGAATAAGCTAGTTGTTAATGATAACTATTTTGTGAAAAAATGCAATTGTGCCAAACAACTTGGATTATCCCCACATCTAAAACTAACAACGACATTTTGTATGTTAGCATACGGGATGTCCGCGGATAGTGTGGATGAATATTGCTGAATGGGTGAGAGCGCCGCAATTGAAAGTCTTATTAAGTTTTGTAAGATGGTTATTACTAACTTCGGAGAGGATTTTTTGAGGTCACCAACCCCAAATGATATCCAACGGTTGTCGCGTTGTGAATAGTCGTGGATTCCACGACATGTTTGGTAGTTTAGCAACATGCATTGAAAATGGAAAATTTGTCCCAAAGCTTGGAAATTGATTATCATATTAAAAGCGGTTGCGTCATACGACTTATGGATATGACATGCATTTTTTGGAATATCGAACCACCATGACGATGTGAACGTGTTAGACTGATCATATCGTTTTGACGATCTCATGAGAAGTCAATGCCCATCTTGTAACTTCGCCATCAATAATGTTCTGTAAGATATGGGCTACTACTTGGCAGATGGGATATACCCGAAGTGGTCAACTCTCATTCAAGCAATATGCTACCCTCAAAGCAAAGTTGATACATTATCTGCAAAGTTTTAAGAGGGATACCGTAAAGACATCGAACGGGATTTCGGTGTGCTCCAACTTTGATTTATAATAGTAAAAGAGGCGACACGAATGTGGTCTCCAAAGAACCTTGATAGAATTATAAAGATATGTATTATAATTCACAACATGATCGTTGAAAGTGAGTGCGAGGGCTACACGAAGTAAAGATGGGCAAAGGATTTCAAAGAAAAATACCGAAAGTAGAGGTTCATAGGGAACCTAACACGCTACAACAATTTATATCGATGTACAAAATAATAACGGATAAGGTGAAACACTAGTCACTTCGAAAGAACCTCGTTGCACATTTATGGAATGCCCATGGAGGTACATGATTTCTACTTCAATGTAATTACAATTTCTTCTTTAATGTAATTTTAATTTCTAATTTATTTGATAATAATTTGGCATTACATAGGATAAAACAAACACATTACATAATTAAGCATTACCAGAATACAATAGAAATAAAATTAAAGGTCAGGATTGTACACCAACTATAAGAACTTATTCCCGCCCTTAACCTCGTAGATGTTTTGATATCGACCTTCGTACAAACAGTTCGATTCTATAGTCGCTTAACGTCATTAAAGACGCCGTTACAAAACAGAAAGATCATACCATTACACAACCATTATGAAGACTCATCAAAACTATATTGTAACGTTCGTCATTAAGGGAGATAATGGTCATAAAACAATCATAATACGAGACCTATAAATAGAACCAAGGAAGAATAGATGAGGGGGCCGAGAGATTTTTCTATCTAAAAAGTCAATATAAAACTATCCAAAATGCTCATTGTAATAGATAGTCACTCAGTCAATAAGATCACTCTTTCTAAATCCTTAAGAGATGTCGTGATTTTTACCTATTCAGAGGCTTTCATGCTAATTCTTGTGTGTTAATGATTGTTTGTTATTGCTAGCAATTTGATTATTTTTGGTGTGAGATACTAAGTTTGAGATCCGAAATTAGGCTTTTACATTTGGTGTCGTCTGTGGGAACTGAGACAATAGCCACAATGATCTCGAATACATCAGATATTTATCATCTTTACAAAATGTCGAGCCCAAGTTAAAATCTTCTAGTTGGACAGACAGAAGGAACTGGCACGGGAATAAATTAGATGGCAGAATTACGCGCTACTCTGAGTTATGAGATAGAAAGGTGAACTATTCTGGAACATCAATTTACAGAAGTGCGAGAAGCGTTAAAAATTATTTAAGGACCGCATATGACAACACAGAAGAGAAAATAGGCACATCTGGCTACATTAAGAATTTTGGCTTGTGATAGGTTAGGACCTCCCAGAGGTGTTAGCCAGGTAGTTGATAGTCGGCCTAATCATAATCAGTAAGGACCCAAAATCATATTGATACCCGTTGTTCAATAAAAAGTTGATAAAGTCCCCGCCGACCTCAAACAGGCAGAAGAGCTACAAAGGGGAAGAACTCGAATCCCTGCACGCGAGAGTCTCAGTGAAGGGAGTGGAGATCATAATCCCAGAGAAGGACGTCTCCAGCGTCACACGATCACAGCTCAATAGTTCGTTACTCAAGAACACATGGACAAACGCATCAAAGATCTATTTGAAGCCCAAACACGCGCATGCAAGAACATCTCTAGCAGACTACAGAAGAGCCCAATCCCACAAGATTTGTTAGACAGTAAAGTGCCGACTAATTTTCATACGCTGAAAAATTGAAAATAAAAAGGGTCTCATCCCGTTGAACACGTTCAAGAGTTCCAAGAATCTTTGGGTTTGCATTCTACGTCAAATTATTTTGTGTTGACTTTTTCCCTACCAGTCTCCAGGGCGAGCCTCTACGATGGTTCCATTTATTAGAGGAAGGGTCGATTCATACTTTTGAATATCTGCGCGATTTTTTTGTTAAGAACTATTCGTACAACAGAAACTAAGAGGAGAACCTTTACTCCCTGATTAGTCTTAAACAAATACCGGGGGAGAAGCTCGAAACCTTCACCAAAAATTTCCTAGATTTGACAAGAGTGGATAGTCTCGACCAAAAAACTATAGTTTTGGCCTTCACCAATGCTCTACTCATGGAAATTCAAGTAAATGAACACCTCATCTTGAATAAACCTACAACTCTAAAAGACATGATCAAAAAAGTAAACAGTTACATTGATCTCGAAATGATGATGTTCGAAAGACAAAAGCCACAAAATTGGTCCTGACAATAGAAGGATAAGCCATAGAGTGACAATTCAAACGTAATACAGATACCGAAGGAGGTAAAAAATGAGCTAAATCTGATAGAGTTCACCCTCGAAAGGGTAGCGACCTTCCAAAGCTATGCCTTCAACGATTAACTGCTAAACTAGCCAATATCTACCCCACACTTCAGAATGACAAATTCTTCAGAATTGCCCAACCTCTCCATCCAATCGAGGTTAAGCCATACTATAAACACCACAAAGTCAAACATCATGATACAAAACGTTGTTATGCTTTATTGAGACTCATGGAGTACATACTTAAAAATGGAAGATTGCACGAATACATCGTCGATCTAGAGAGTTACATAAATGGGAGCTATTAACTCGATAATGTGGTCGTTCAGATCGAAGGATGAATAGAGGAGAAAAACTTGTACCATCTTCGTCTTAACCACTTCATCAAGATATACAAGGTCAACAGATCAGTAATATTCAAAAGACGTCGTCTCATCCAATGTCACGACCTATCCATGGTGGAAAAAGAAGCCTGGTTACTTCTAGAATCTGATCATAAGAGAATGGGGATCTCCTTTAAAAATTGTGATGTCAGCCATGTCAAGATCCCTCATAATGACGTACCCATTGTCATGTTAAAAATGCGGAATACTATCATGCATATAATGATGGTAGATATCGGGAGTGGTATTGAAGTACTTTGTTAAAGTACAATCAAGCAAATAGGCTTAACAGATCAAGTCGAGGCTAGCGATATAGACATCAGCGGTTTCAATAGACCTAAAGAGGAACTAATTGGCAAGATCATACTTCCCATTCTAGCAGGACCAACAACAATAGGCATAACATTTTACGTTGTAAATGCAAAATCATGTTATCTAGGAATCTTGGGGCAATGTTTGCTACATAGCATGAGGACCATTCCCTCGACTTATCATTTGGCATTGTGCTTCGATTGGAATGGAGGGATAAATGAAATCAAAGGCAGTCAAAAGTTAGCTCAAGCTTGTAAAAATACTGTAACTATTGTAATAGAACATTCTAAGGAATTTGAAGAATAGCAATTACAGAATACTCAACGCATAGAAAACCAACTGCCAAGCGCTGAAGTTATAAAATATGTTGAGAACAACAGAGAAAAATGAGGCACGTATATTGGGGCCCTCCTATCATTAACAGAACATGACACTCTTATTCAATTTTTAAAAGAAAATAGTGATGTGTTTGCGTGGACTTTCTACAAAATGCCAAGAGTTAATCCTAGTTTAGCTTGTCATAAACTCTATTTAAAACAAAAGGCCGTGGCGATAAAAAAAAATAGGGGACGTTAGCACCTAGACTTCGAGATGAAGTAAACATGGAGATTGACACACTTATTGAGGTCAGTTTTATTCGAAAGACAAACTATCCCGACTGGATCTCAAACATTGTTGTAGTCCTAAAGAAAAAGGGAAAGATCAAAGTTTGTGTAGATTTCACGGACCTAAATAAGCATACTCCAAAAGACAGTTTCCCTCTTCCTATAATTAATCATTTGCTAGTTTCCACCACGGGACACAAACTTCTGTCCATAATGGATGCTGCATTAGGATACAATCAAATCCCACTCTTACCTCACGATCAGGAAAAAATAGCCTTCATCATAGAACATGGGTTATACTATTACAAAGTCATGCCTTTCGGACTTAAAAATACGGGAGCTACTTATCAAAGATTAATGACCCAAATGTTCAAAGACCATCTCGGGAAAACAATGAAAGTCTACATCAAAGTCATGATGTGTACAAGTCTAAAAAAAGAAAATTATCTCGCAAATTTGTACACAACCTTTAAAATTCTTTGATTATTCAGAATGAAGCTCAACCCTGATAAATGTCAGTTCAGCATCCAATCTGGAAAGTTCTTGGGATATTTGATCAATAAGAAGGGAATCAAAGCTGACCCTGATCGTATTTGCGCTCTACTATCAATGCATTCGCTAAAAACGAAGAAAAATGTACAAAAATTGTCTGGTAAAATTACAGCAATTAATCAATCAAAATCATTAGATCGATGTAGATGTTTTTTTAATCTACTGCGTGAAGGGATAAAGAAAGGCAAAACTAAATAGGATCCGGTGATCGAGTGGAATAATGAATATGAGCAACATTTCAGGAGCTGAAAAGTTATGTGGGAAAACCCCCTATAATGATTACCCCCACAAAAGGTGAAGAACTTACAGTATGCATTGCCGTTACAAATAACTTTCTAAGTTTGGTGCTCATTCGACTTGACAAAAAAACTGAAAAACCCATCTATTTCATCAGTAAAACCTTTACTCTAGCAGAAGCACGATACACTAAAATCGAGAAGCTACTCTTAACCCTCATGTACACCTCGTAAAAATTAAAACAATATTTTCAAGCTTATTTGATTCGCATAATAACGAATTACCCCCTACGAAAGGTCTTGTCCAAAATAGAATATTTTAGATGGGTACTGCAGTGGTAAGTCAGTTTGGGGGGGGGGACAATATTCGTTTTGAACAAAGGTATTCAAAAAAGGGTAAAGCAGTAGCAGATTTCTTGGCAAATTATCTAGTCGAAGACCCCAATTGGAAAGAGGATGACACCGACTTCTTGGAAGAACAATTTGAAGAAAAAATGGGATGAATTTCAAAAAAGGGGTGACACCTTTTGATCGACGGATCCGTAGGATCAGCAGGCTCAGGAATCAACATCGTTCTCATCACACCCTCAAATGATATGATAGGGAAATCATTCCAACTCAATTTTGAGGCCACCAACAATGAAACAGAGTACGAGGCATTGATTCATGAAATGGATATTGGCACTTGAACTTAGAGTACCCAAACTATCTATATATACAGATTCCTTATTTATCGTAAACCATTATGCATAACAATATCATCAAAATAGAAAAATGGTAGATTACGCGGCGTTAGTATCTGGCAGAATGAGCAGATTCCAAAACGTTGTAATTAAATCTTTACCTTGAGGAGAAAATAGACATGCAGATAGATACCCTTGCTTATCTTGTCAGAATTCTTAGAACAAAAGCTCGATATTTAAAGATCGAAATCATTTTAACCTCATGTATTAATGTCATCAGATCAAATGCCATTAACACTAGGGACAACGAAGAGAGGGAAGAATATTAGAGATGACCTTTCCTCAAATATATTGGACCAAATAAAGATTTTACTGGTGAACTCCCTGAAGATGTCAATGAAAGGAGACTGATAAACAATATTAAACGATGCATTGTTATTAACAACATCCTTTACAAAATATCAATTGCAGGGCCTTATCTCAAATATATGTTCGACACAGAAACCTTGGACTTTTTACGAGAATTACATGAAGGCACGTGTGGGTCGTATGCGGCAGGACGATCCTTGGAAAATCGTGTTATAACTCAGGGAGTCTTTTGGCCTAGAATGAGAGCACAGGCCATCGAGTATGTGAGAAAATGTGACGTATGTCAGTGACATGGACCCAAAATTTGAGCTCTGGCCTTAGAATTTCATTATAGCAAAGTATATTAGCCCCTTTAAAAGATGGGTCAGGGACCTAGTGGGGGAATTACCAAACACCTCTCGGAAAAAGGAGGCCTTTTGGTAGAAACCAATTACTTAAGTAAATGGGTAGAAGCAGACCCTTTGTATCGAACACGAGAAGAAGAGGTTATCCAGTTCATATGGGAGAACATCATCACAAGGTTCGGTTGCCCATATCTCATCATAATAATAATGGACTGCAGTTCGTTGGTGAAAAGATGGCCACCTTTCTCAACATAACATCATTCACTCTCCTTCAAATCCTTATTATCCATAAGGGAATGGTCAACCAGAAATAACCAACTAAACTATTAGATGGGATAAAAAAACATGTGAAAGAGAAGAAAGGAAATTGGATTCAGGAATTACCAGATGTATTATGGGCATATCGAACAGCCCCACGGATATCTATGGGTTGTACCCCTTTCCTTTTAGCATACGGAACGAAAGCTATTATCCTAACTGAATATCATAACCCTGTATGCGACCATGAAATGACAGATGAAGAAAATGAATTTCAATAAGCATGTAATATGAACTGGATCGAAGAAATAAGAGATCGAGCGATCGATGCTATCATCAGGCGTTGGCCAAATCTTACAACAAACGAGTTTGTAATAGAGAATTTGACATTCAAGACCTCATCCTATGGGAAATTTCAAAACACATAAAGGAATTAAATGCAGGGAAGCTTGCAGAAAATTAGGAAGGGCCTTTCATTGTAATCAGTAAAAGCAAACTCGATTCTTACGATCTGATCACAGAAGAAGGAGTTCAAGTTTTAAATCCTTTGAATACAAGGAGGTTGAAAACATATCGTAGAAAAGAATATTTCACATTTAAGACCTCATACTATGGGAAATTTCAAAATACAGAAAGGAATTAAATTTAGGGAAGCTTGCAGAAAATTAGGAAGGGCCTTTCATTGAAATCGGTAAAAGCGAACTCGGTTCTTACGATCTGATCACTGAAGAAGGAGTTTGAGTTTCAAATCCTTCGAATACAAGGAGGTTGAAAACATATCGCAGAAAAAAATGTTTCAAATTTCATATTTTTAACTCTTTCATGGGAATTATTTTTCAATTTTTATGTAAGTTGCTCTTGCATTAATGAAATACTTATGTTTGATCGACGTACACATCTAATATATATACAAAATATCCACTATACAAATAGCACACATCAACTTTAAATTTATATAGATAACTCAATCTACTATAAACAATACATTGCACCTCTTATCAAAACAACATAACTATGCACACAGGCAATTTATTTCTTTCGCTCCTTTGTCGAATGGTATGAAGACTATTTTTTCATCCTCCTCTCCCCGAGCTACCTACATGATCAGTGTCTAAGAGACCAAATTTCATGATATCTTGCTTATGAAGTATTCATTGGGAACGAGGTACTAGATATTTGACCTCCTCCTCCTCGTCCTCATCCTCTGACCAATTTTGTACAGGTACAGGACTTGGATCTTCATAACAATTAAAATCTTATCCGTTTTCATCTTTTACAAACCAAATATTTTCATCCTTCGCATTTTCAACGTCAAAGTGTTTTCCACACTCAGTAATATACTTTTTAAATTTGTTCTCCACTCTGTCCAACTAACTACCGTAAAACTCAATCACAAACTCTATATGACACTCATGGTCAGTCTTAGCAACGACCTGTACCTGCGTAGGATATAAATATTCCCTCATCTGTTTATTTGAATCATATAGACGACCACGAGTTTCTTTCAGAACCACCTCTAAGGCCATCAGTTTCTCTTTAACTTTATTTCTTAGCGATATCTCCTCTGTCACTCGAGCTGTAAGCCGAATGTTTTATTCGGTACACTAATTTAATGTTTTTTGAGATTTGTTCAGCTTACTCTCTAAATTGGCTCGTATCATCCTCTATTCTTTATTGACGTTTAAAAACAAGATCCTTATCTCCCTTCGACCCTAAACAAGATCGAAGACGTCGATTCAGATCTACACAACCCTATATCATTAAGTTCTATATATTATTGATACACCAGCTCGAGCTGACATTTTTTTGCTTCTGGACGATGATGATTTCTTGCTTATTGCGTAAAAGATTACACCTGAGTTAGATTTGATATCTCACCCCCTTCTTTTAAAATGTGTATGTAAGCGCCCTTTAAACCTCGCTCACTATCCACTTTGGCCTCAAATACAATGTCAAAAATAGTAATACTTTTTGACACTTAGCCTTATCACCCTTGTCTGTGAAAGGAGCCTCTTTTAAGATTTTTTCTAGTAATTTAAACCTATCACCCTTTTTCCTCCTGGACTCATCCCTCTTATTTTTCATTTTAGCATATCTACCTTGAAGTTCATATAATTCACTAAACTTCTTCTCCAACACAGATTTAAAATGTCTTCTCTCATATTTAGTTTTATTTATTACTTGTTGAGTGTGACTCAAGGAGTTTCTAGCTCTAGTCAACGTTCTCTGCAGATCATTAACAGTTTACCTCGATCCCTCTACGTCCTACACCAAGTATAAATTTAATATTATTAACACAATTCAAACTCACATACCAAAATCAATTATATCTATCAAAAACCTACAGTTTCCCCAAATAGACATTTACATTCCCATAACATATCAAAAATTAAAATAGGAGGTCCCTACAGTTTAAAATGGTAGCAAAAGAAAGAAAGATATGCCTAACAGCCTTTGACAGGCTCTGCCTCTTGGGGTAACTTTGCTTCGACAGCAGTATCCCGAGCTTTGTCAATATTTTGAAGAGGAAGTACATTTGTCACATCTACAAGTGCAGAATCACCATCTACCCGATCCTCCTCGACTTGTCCATCCGTAATGTTAGAAGAAAAGGTATTATTTTCGTACTTGCCAGCTAGCCCGAGAGAGATATCTTTTTAAGATAAACCGAAGAAACAATACGACTGGATCAGGTTGTCCGCCCAACCTTGATTGTCTTCACTGCCTTCTTCATAATTTTTTGGCACTATGCCAACTGCGTCTGGAGCTCCAGTCTAACGATAACTTTAAAAGCTTCCACCGCTCTCCCTTTTTCTCTCTTGAACTCAGCAGTCAATCCACTCAACTGAACTTTCAACTGCATATTTTCTTCCATTTGAGCCTCGACCTTGCGAGAGAGCTCCAAATGTTTTTTGTTCCTTTTCAGGAGAAATTGCAAAGAACCCTTCACCAGCATTGACAGCTGCAAAACACCATTCAATTCAGAAATAATCATACTAAACAAAATCAAACTACAGAATCAGGTCGCATTGAAAATGTACCTATGTAACCTGCTCTTGGAAGATCTCCTTGAACTTCTCTGGATCGTTCTCAGCAAGATGAAAACAACGACTCTCCATTACCCTAAGCTTCATCACCACGTCCGACCAAGTTTGGTCACTTCCTTCGAGTTCATAATATTTCCACTTTGTCAGCGCAGACTCATCTTTTTCCTGGGTGACCGCATCACCAACCTTGTGTTTTTTCGGAACCCTAACTTCAGAGGTATCCTGAACTGATAAGGTACCACCTTCAACTACTTGTGGAACCATTGTAGTAGACCGTGAAAGCTCCAGATTCGACTTTCTCAGCCTACAGAACTTTTAAGCACTACTTGAAGTCTCAGGAAAAAGGGATATCCGCAAAATCAAGTACATGAGGGAGGTCAAAATCCCTAGTATTCTCTGAAGTGCCCTTTTCATTGGCAGTCTCCCCTCTACTAGCTATAGCCAACCTCTGGTTATCACGTTGAACTTTGGGAATCTCTAGGTTTACCCTTTTGTCCCTCCGAATATTCAAATCCCCAAGAACTTTTTTTAGCTCGTTCTGTTCACGCGACACACGATCAAATAATCTTGACTCATCAGGAGTGGCGATAGCCTGGGGACCTAAAAAAGACAAATACAAGAAATAATAAGAAGCCCGAATAGGTCAAGACATTTACTAAAATATTTAAATTCTAACTCGAGCGCTGGATCATCTGGGACCTGCATACAGTTGCCTCTAACCAGCAAAAGATGGTCATTCCATGGTCGACTAGCAGAATCAAAATCGAAAAACTTCGGTCTCGATGAATTACTAAATAGGTAACAACTCTTACTGGCTTTTAGAAACTTTATCTTATAATACTTCATCACATCAGCAGCAACAAACTGCTTAGCAACACCACTTACTGTCTACCTCTTATTTAAAGCCTCACAGACCCTCATCATCTCATATACATTCCCATTCAGCTACACTAGGCAGCAGTATAACAGATTCATGACCTCTTTTTGGAAGTAGGTCAAAGGTACTCTAAGACCATACGATAATTGGTTAGTATAGCATAAGAAACCATTACTTGGGCCTAACTCCACAGTTCCATTGAAATACATTATCGTCACATCGTCTCGAATTCCCCTATCCAACTTCAATAGTTCAAGGCTAGGAACTTGGTAACATATTTTCCCCATTCCACTGGGAAAAACATCATAAATCACAAATTGTCTTTCATTACATATCCCCCCTCATAACCCTCTCAGTTTTTTCCTGTATTTCCGAAGAAAAAAATTCTAACATCTACCCCCTCTGGGTATATACAAAATTCCACATCGTCAATGCTTGCCTCCTTTTCAGCGTCCTCCATTATTATCTGATCGGCTTGAATGGGTACACTTTCCACCACACCTGTTAATATTTTCCTACTATCTACGACATCTTCCATACTATCGCAATCACCTTCTCTACCAAATGGCAATGTTTCTTCCGAAATTATCAAAACTACGAACTTACTTATAGGACTTAAATTCTTAGTACGCATACTCGACCTACAATTCAAAGACATTGGCATTTGTTAAATCTATGTCTATGATCTGTTCTCACAGATTATGCAAATAAGTACAACACAAATAGTACAATCCTTCATGTTTATTTTTTCTTAATTACCCAATTAACTCTACAATAAACTTTTTCTTATTTCAAACTTTAAAGGAAATGCTCAGACTTCCCCATTCCCCCACAAAGAGTTAAAAAAACACAAGTAACATTACAAAGAAAATTGGTAATTAATTAATACCCCAAAATTTATAATAATCTACTCTATAATTTCCCTACACACAGAATCATTCAACATAACAATTGGGGAACAAAAGCTCCCAAATTACTCCCAAATCCTAGCTCACAACAAAACTCATAAATTCCCAAAATACAAAATTACAATTACAAATACACATAAATAGGAATTCATACTAACCTATGTTAGATGATCTACAATCCTCTGCCTTGCCATTAATTTTAGAAAAAAATCCTCCATTTCACTGACTTTCAAGCGCAGTCGTACCACTGTAAGAGTTTTTTGTCAACAATGGTAGAAAATCCATAGATTTCAGACATTTTCTCACTCTCTAGACGCCCCGTTCTCCATAACTTTTTCTCTCTCGAAAAATGTAAAAAAATCATAGGGAAGAGAGAGATGAGCTTTTATACTCTTCCTCAATTTTTAAAATGACGGGTCTCTTACACACGTGTCAGTCACCCCTGCCTTTTGTACAGAAACGTCCTTTTACCGCCTAGCTTCATCATTACTTTTTTGGGTAACGAGTTCTATCATCACGATTCTTTCTCACGTCAACCATTAATTATTTCCACTCCTCCTTCCCAAGAAAGCATAAGTATCATACACTCTGAACGACTACTAACTATTCATTTCCTCAAAACATTTGTACTACTCCAGACCTTTATCACTATAAATAATAACAATTTTAAATTTGAAATATTCAACAGCTGTTGGTGACAAAATAGTTGTTACCCATAACACATGTCCCTATAACTGCCACGAATCAAGTACCATTTATACCAGATAGTTTGAAGCTAAACTCGTATTTATCAAAACTAAATATACAATTGCCAATTACAGAATCCTGCAGAAAGTATATTATTCATTCAAATAGAACTAGCAACATGCATGCTTACATTTAAAGATAATTACATTAAAAATAGCCAAGGTGATTCGATTCGCCACACAAAATTATTTCCCCACCTGCTGCCCTTTTATCCTCTTCTATAAGTTTGTCCGATGCGATCTCCCGCATAGAAGTTTCTCGAACTATTGTATTAAGGATAAAAGTACAAAGAACGTCACACCAGAAGTGGCGGTCCAGTTATACATGGTTTTCTTCATCATTCAAGCCCTTCAACTGCAATGGCCACTCTGGAAAAATAGCGTCATAGGGCAACAACCGAAAGTATCGCTCACGCAGTTCGACCACCTTGATGGCTAACCTACTTTCCACTACATATTACAGACGTTGAGAGAATATCCTTACCAAGAAAACTTATAAACAGTAAAAAAGAGGTTTGGTAAAGAAGAGCAAGATGAAATGTACCCCAAGACCAAGTAATTTATATAGCCAAGGAGAAGAAGATTATTTGAACCATCAAATCTTCAGGGAAGTAGATTTTTGGGACTACATATTATTGGGAACCTGATTTTTTTAGAAACAAAATATATTCCCTACCAATCCAAGTATGTGGATACAGATATGCACTAACACCAGCGTGTATTTACCATAAAAAGATGAAGAATATTTGACCAGATCAACATTTACTTATCATAAAAAGAGGGAGAATATTTGACCAAACCATAGGTCACTATTACCCACAAAGTTTGAGACAATCTCATACAACTTCGATCACAACCAGTTCGCATGAAATTATGCATACAAGGTCAACATACTTAAAGCAGAGAATACAAAAAATATTTGCACAAAACAAGAAACAAAAGGATGTATTTATTTCAAAGCATAAAGGTTGCAAATAAATTTTTTTTAAAGAAAATCTATTTACAACCCGATACAACCACAAAAACAGGCCTTTTTCAAGTCCACAGCAGAGGCATTGCCTTCATCTTATACAGTCTCTTCGGCTAAGCTACGAAGAATATCCCTACGCTCCGTTTCCGATAAATGAACGTAGTGGAATTGATAGAGCCGGAAGGAACCTTTTTCAGTAAATTCTACTTCATCAGTATACATCCCTGTTGAGAATCGAGGTAGCTACTCTCTCTTCTACGACAAGAACGATACGGGGAATTAGCCCTAACAGAAGAAACAATCATGCAAGAATAATAACGACACAGGAATTCGCAGATGATGGAAGTGGAAAACCCATGCGGATAAAAAACCACTCCCCAAACAATCAACTATGATAAACAAATGGGTTACAATGATCTCTCAAGATTTCTCTAACTAGAATGGAGTCTCTTCAAACCCTAGGTTTCTTTAGAATTAAACTCACAAAGATAGGCTAACAAAATAACCTAAGACCCCCTTATATACATAAGAAGTCATTACATAAACATGGTCTCAAAGTACGGATCACGAGATATGCCAACGCCTCCAGAACGAACTTCTAAAACTGACTTAACGAAGTTTATTCGAACAGACTCTCAGTCTATTTGAACAAAGTGGGTTTTGAGGTGTTTTATTCAAACAGACAAGGAGCCTGTTCGAATAGACAAAATATCGTTCGAACGACTTCTTATCTCGTTCGAACGACTTACCTTTTATTCAAATAAATAGAAAAGTCTATTCGAATAATCATGTATCTGCCTCTTCTGTTCGAACAGACAAATAGTCTATTAGAACAGAACTTTGAAAAAACCTTTTTTCAAACCATCTTCGATCCTCGCTCGTCCAACGAGCTCCGATGAACTTCCTCGAACAAGATTCGAGTTCATACCATAACAATCTCCCACTTGAAATCGAATCCCGTAACCCATCTTCAGATCTCCAAATGAATTACTCGCACTATCCAGACCTTCAATCTTGAAGACCCACAGAAGTTGTACATGTCGTCAACATCTGAAAAGTCACCACCTTCGTAAACATATCGGCCAGATTCATATCAGTGTTAATCTTCATAAGCTTCAACAAACCGTCCACGAGGAGGGAGCAAATATAGTGATACCGAATATCAATATGCTTGGTCCTAGAGTGAAAAGTCAAATTCTTTGCTAAGTGTATAACATTTTGACTATCACTATACAACTTAGGAAAAAATTGTTATCTACCAAGCTCTTTCATCAACCCTTTTAGCCAAAACATATCTTTGCACGCTTCTGTAGCTGCAACATATTCCGCCTCCGTCGTAGACAAGGCTACAATCTTCTGTAACCTATAAACCCATGTAACCGTACCGCTTCCCAATGTAAAAATGAAACCACTAGTGTCCTTTTGCCTATCAATGTCACCTGCTATATCATAATCAACAAAACCCTATAAGCATATCTGAGAACCCCCATAACATAATGTCATATCTTGAGTCCCCTAGATACCTCAGTATCTATTTCATAGCTCTCAAGTGCTCCTTACCTAGATTGCTCATATACCTACTAACAACTCCCCCTACTTGAGCAATATCCGGTCTCGTACAAATCATAACGTACATTAAGCTACTAACCGTGGATTGATAAGGAACCTTTCGCATCTCATCGCGATCCTTCTGCGTCTTCAGACAATAATCATTTGATAGTTTGAAGTGACCTCCCAATGGTGTACTAACAACCTTAGTACTATCCATATTGAACTGCTTAAGTACTTTGCCAATGTACTCAACTTGAGATAACTTCAATTCTTGCCCCTTTTTGTCCCTTGTAATACGCATACCAAGAACTTGCTTTGCTACACTCAAGTCCTTCATAGAAAACTCCCAGGATAACTGTTCCTTCAACTTGGCAATCTTTCCCATGTCGGCACTTGCTACCAACATATCATCTACATATAGAAGTAGAATAATATATGAATTCCTCGTATTTTTGATAAAACAACAGTGATCCACATTACTCTTCGAATAACCATTTTTATACATGAATTGTTTGAACTTCAAATACCACTGTCTCGGCGCTTGTTTTAAACCATATAAGCTCTTGGTGAGCCTACACACAAGATCTTCTTTCCCTATAACCGAATCCCCTTCTAACTGCTTCATATAAATTTCTTCATCAAAGTTACCCTGAAGAAATGCTATCTTGACATCTAGTTGCTCAAGATGTAAATCTTTAACTGCAACTATATTCATCACAACCCGAATAGTAGACATCATCACAACAAAAGCAAAGCTCTCACCGAAATCAATGCCTTTTTTCTGCTGAAAGCCCTTCACCACAAGTCTAGCCTTGAATCTCCTTGAACTGTCAAATTCCTACTTTAGTCTGTATACCCACTTGTTGTGCAATGATCTCTTCTCTTTCGGTAACCAAACTAAATCCCAAGTTTAATTAACTGATAATAACTGTATCTCATTATCCATAGCAAGCTCCCACTTGTTCTTGCTTCCACATCTAAAGCCTTCTTGCAACTTTCTAGTTTACCACCATCTGCAAGTAACAAAATATTTAAAGAGTTAACGTACCTTGCGGGAATTCTTACAACTCTCGGCTCCTTTCGAAGTGCTATTGGAATGTCTAGATCATTAGGTTCCTCGCCTTGATCCGGTGCATCGGACTCAACAATGACTTCTTCATCAACCTCTCGAGAGGGTTCATCATCTTTAATGTCGACATTTTCCGCTGCTTCACTTTGACTTCTTTCACTAGATACTTTAAAATCTTTATACAAGACTTCCTCATTGAATATAACGTTATGGCTTCGGATAACTTTTCGATTCATCGCATCCCAAAATCGATGCCCAAACTTATCACCGCCGCATCAAATGAATATGCACTTCATCGAATTTGCATCTAACTTGGTCCTTGTAACTGAATTATCAAGCACATATGAGGTACAATCGAAAATACGCAAGTGATTAATGTTTACCTCTTTACTGGTCCATACATCTTCAGGAAGTCTAAAATCCAAAGCCGTTGAATGCCCTCTATTAATCAAGTACACCGTCATACTAACAATATTTGCCCAAAAACACTTTGGCAATCTAGCATTGAGTCTCATAATCCTCGCTCTTTTATTTGTTGTTTGGTTCATGCGTTCTACAATATCATTTTTTTGCGGTGTTCCAGGAATAGCCTTTTGTCTCCTAATCCCGTTTGATGCGCAAAAGACTTCAAACTTGTCACTACAGTATTCACCCATGTTATCCAAATTGAGATAATTTAGTTTTAAATTGGTTTTATTTTCAACTAGATCCCTCCACCTCTTGAATTTATCGAACACATCTTATTTGTTTATCATGAAGTATACCCACAGTTTACAAGTAGCATCATCGATAAAAATAACGTAATAATGAGAACTACCAAGAGAAAACACCTTGGTCGGCCCCTAAATATCCGTGTGTACAAGATCCAAGTTTCCATGATCTTCCAGATAATTTGAAACTGACATTCTTCTTCTTTACAAGAACACACTCTTCACAAAACTTGAGATCAACCTCAGCGAGACCCTCTAGCTTTCCCTTCGTTACCATTATCTTCATCCCCTTTTTACTCATGTGACCGAGCCGTTTGTGCTATGTACTTGTATCAATCTCCGGAGTGGCTGCACAAATAGTAGAAATTGTGTTTTGCATTGTATACAACATTCTTTGTCGCAAGCCTCGTGCTACTACCATAGCTCCCTTTTATAACCTTCCAGAAGGTAGCACCAAAGGTACTCACATATCCACCATCATCTACCAATTTGATAACTAATATCAGGTTATACCCTAATTTGGGTACAAGTCGCACATTCTGTAAAACCAACACTCCCCTTGAAGGCAATAACAACCCAACGTTTCCATTTTAAGTAATATTGCGTGCACTCTTATCTGCAAGAAAAACTGTACCGAAGTCTCTTTTAACAATATTAGTTAGAAAACCTACGTTCGCAGCAGCATGGAAAGAGGCACCTAAATCAACTATCTAAGATTCATTAACATCGTCACACGATAGTAGTAGAGCCTCATCAGAACTAACCTCCTCAGTAAGGTTCATTATATCTTTCTCTTCATCATCAACTTTCTTAGAAGAAGAAGAGTGACAATCTTGCCTGACGTGACCCTTCTTTCTACAAGTCCAACACGCACCGGGCGGCTTAGACTTTCCTCTTGACTGTGATCGACCCCTTCCAAATTTTGGATGCTTTACGTCTACTATCTTCACTCATAATCTAAGAGACTATAGTTTCAAATTTCATGTCTTCCTTTCCCGATGAGTTGCCCACAACTGTAATGAAGCCTTCCCAGCTCTCAGGCATCTACCCTAAAAGAGCCAACGCTCTCACCTCCTCGGTAAAAGAAATTTTAACGGATTCCAGTTGTGCATGTATGGTATTGACCTCACTGATATGAGCTTGCACACTACCATTATCCTTCATCTTCAAAGTAAATGAGCGTCGTAAAAGATGTATCTTATTTGCCCTGAATGGTTCCAAGTACATAGCGAACAACGCCTCCATCAAACCATTTATTGTCATAACTTTGGAGATCATGTGTAGAATCTAAGATGACAGCACTAACCTAACGGTTCCAAGCGCCTTGCGATCCAATCGCGCCCACTTAGTAGCATCGTATTATGCTGGCATCATCTCAACTCTACCCAGTGGTAAATCAAGATCCTTCTGATAGAGGTAATCTTCTATCTGCATCTTCTACACTCCAAAATTTGATCAATTAAACTTTGTGATCTTCAACTTCTCCTGATCGGCCATCGCTCTTCACCACACAAGCCCTGTAACACTTGCTCTGACACCAATTGTTGAGAATCAAGGTAGCTACTCTCTCTTCTTCGATAAGAACGATACGCAGAATTAGCCCTAATAGAATAAATAATCAAGCAAGAATAATAACGACACAAGAATTCCCAGAGGATGGAAGTGGAAAACTCTTGCGGATAAAAAAATACTCCCCGAACAATCTACTATGATAATCAAATAGGTTTCAATGATCTCTTAAGCTTTCTCTAGCTTTAATGGACTCTCTTCAAACCCTAAGTTTCTCTAGAATTAAACTCACAAAGATAGGCTAACAAAATAACCTAAGACCCCCTTATAAATATGGGAAGTCATTACATTAAGATGGACTCAAAGTACGGATCACGAGATACACCAACGCCTCTAGAACAAACTTCTAAAACTGACTTAACGAAGTCTATTCGAACAAAGTGGGTTCTGAGGTATTTTGTTCGAACAGACAAGGAGTCTGTTCGAATGACTTTTTATCTCGTTCGAACGACTTGCCTTTTATTCGAATAAACAGAAAAGTCTATTCGAATAATCATGCATCTGCCTCTTCTGTTTGAACAGACAAATAATCTATTCAAACAGAACTTTGAAAAAATCTTTTTTTAAACCGTCTTCGATCCTCACTCGTCCCACGAGCTCCGGTGAACTTTCTCGAACAAGATTCGAGTTCATATGTCCATAAAAATCCCCTGGTACTTCGGTTCCACAGGTATGGTGGTAGGGTCTGCTTAAGACTGTTGCCCAAAGTAGCGTATTTGAAGCTCTTCAAACTTGGCCTACACACACCCTACAAACTCCTCACTACGAGTTTGAGATCTTGTCTTCACCATGATACAGAGGTAATAAATTAGTAAGCTAGGTGTTCCTAAAGAATGTGTTATTTATAGCCTAAAAAACTTATGTTATAAATCCAAACAGTTAAAAGGAATGTCATCAATACACCTTAGAACTCTTAAAGACTAAACATTCAAGAATAGACATTGAAACTGATTCTACCACATAAGATCACTATTTCTAAATCTTGGTTGAGAGAGGGTGACTGTAAGGACTTATTCCAGCCTTCGACCTAGTAGAAGTTTTGATATATTGACCTCCGTACAAATGGTTTGACTCCATAGTCGCTTAACGTCATTAAAGAAGCTGTTACAGAACAGAAAAATCATATCGCTACACAACCATTACGAAGACTCATCAAAACTATATTGTAACGTTCATCATTAAGGAGATAATGGTCATAAAACGGTCATAATACGAGACCTATAAATAGGACCAACGAAGAACAAATGAGGGGATTTTCTATCTAAAAAGTCTATGCAAAACTATTCAAAACGCTCGTTGTAATAGATAGTCACTTAGTCAATAAGATCATTCTTTCTAAATCTTCAAGAGAGGTTGTGGTTTTTACCTATTCAGAGGTTTTCACGTAATTCTTGTGTGTTAATGATTATTTGTTATTGCTAGCTTTCTGATCATATTTGGTGTGAGATACTAAGTTTGAGATCCAAAATTAGGCTCTTACACCGACCATTCTTCAATATGACAAGAATCTTCTTCAAATTCTTCTCGCGATGAATCTTGAGGAGGAGCAGGCGAGATGTAGTCGGAGTAAATTATATCGTACGGAGTCTCAAAAGGGAACGGTTCATTGTTCACCTCATACCATTTGTCTCTTGCGGATCGGAGATCAATGAGGATGGGATAAGAAATTTTCGTGAATAGTGGAACTCGTCGCATTTTTCTTCAATTATAAGGAACCGGTAGTACAATTCCAAAAAGTCGCGACTACGCAAATAATATTGCTTGTTCATCGTTCACCCGGTTCCAAAAGTGACCACGGACGAATCAATGCATTTCTTCCACGCATTAGTTGAAGGTGTTAATTGAAAGGAGAATATGTCAATAGAGAGAAGATGGTGAAGTGATTGGAGTTTTAAAATTTTGGAGAGAATAGGGGTGTTCTTGGGTGGTTTTTATTGTGATGGAGGGAATAGATGAAGTGGATTGACCTCTCAAAGCAAAACTAGCTGTTGGGAGTCATACTAATAGGCACATAAGCCTTATACGCATGTGAAGTTGCTTAAAATCAATAGGCGCATAAGCGTTATGCGCCTGATAAGAAAATATTTTAGGCTCATGAAGGTTATACGCCTGACTTCAATCCTGGTGCGTGAAATTCAAGTATTGAGGCAATTGTTGGAGGCCCCAAACTTGAATAATGATACGTGGCATGGGTTTTTTCAAGTATTAAGGCTGATGATGCTCTAAATCATAAGCTTAAAAGCTTTCCTCAAATCAGTTCCAAAATAGTTGTCCGCTATATGTTTAAATCATAAGCTATCTACTCACTCTTCGACTCTCCAGTCTCATTCCCTACCCACTTCATCACCTTTTTTTCAAATAAGACTTCAACTCTCCAGTCTCATTCTCTACCAACTTCATCACACTTTTTTCAAAACAGACTGGATAACTCCAACAACATCTGCAAATTGGTGCAAGGTACATCTGAGGACCCCCGCTTCTTGAGGCAGGATCTCGCTGCGTAATTGTAGAACGTAAAAGTATAATGGGCAATGATTATTTAATTATCCCCATTTAACTTATTAGCAATTCTGCTTATAGTATCTTCTAAATAATGCTTATAAATATTCGCAGGCCTTAGCTTAAAAGGTTGCATTAACCCTTTAGAAAAAATTATCTACAACCCTTTGTTTTTTGCAAGGCATCTACTACCCTTGAAACTGAGTCGATTTGTACGGGAAAAACTGATAGTATGTATCTATAGGCAACGCATCTAGTGAGTTATGACTGATGATGCAGCCTTGATGTATGTGACTGCAAACAGTAAAAAGGATTAAATCTAAAGAAATCTCGTCAAAAGATCGTCTTTACTGCCATGTAACACATTCAAATACTCTAACACTAAGCATAAAGTTTTAAGCAACTGTCTTTAAAATTAAAATATATAAGCGACTAGAACTGAAAGTCTGAAATTAGTAGTGGCTTACTGGTATTTCAGTATTTGTAGGGTTTTTGTTCCCTATTTCTATTCGTCTTACCATGGCATGATCAGTCTTTTTAGCTGAAGATAGCTAAAATTATCCTTATAACAGTGCCAAAAACATGATGGCTAATGTCACTTCACCAGTTACACTCCCTAGCAAGAACGTGATATTGCTCAACAGAATAGGTATCTTCTTATACCATACCAGATTAAACATAACAATCCAAATACTGCTTATCTCTCAATGTGATTTTAGTTTATTATTAGTTGCTAATCTCTCGTAATCTAATATAGCTTATGAAACATTAGAATATTGCTAATGTCTCTCATAATACACCTAATGTGTCGAGTTTCTAGTCGAAGATCTTACGAACGTGGTCCTAATATGATTGTAAGTTGAAGAGGTAACTCGAGCTTGCATTATCTTAACATCAATTACCCATCCACGCAAAGTTCCAAAGGCACTAATAAAGCATAAAGTTACAAGCATCATAAACCGGGAAGCCCTTACGCCAAACCTATTATACAAGTACACATAAACTGATGTGAACATCATTTTTGTTCATTTACTACATGCCCTTGGGCTATTTGTATTTTACTTTATGCTCTGCTGGAGCTGGTTTTAGGAGTGTCTATTATTTAGGTTTGCTTCTATTTGGAGAGATTATTGTAGTTTCTATTATTTAGGTTTGTTTCTATTTGGAGATATATGGTTTTTGAATATATAGAGCTAGTTTTAGGAGTTTCTATTATTTAGGTTTGTTTCTATTCGGAGAGATATGAGGATATATTCTAAGATGGATATTCTAGGATTCTAGGATATATAGGAGAGGGTGGTATAATATTTTACTTGGTTTAGGGTTCTAAGATATATAAGAGAGAGATAATCTAGGGTTCTAGGAGATATAAGAGAGGGTGGTGTAATATTTTACTTGGTTATTATTGAGATAATTAAGAGTTTTTTAGACTTATGTCCTAATATTTCTACGCATATTTGACTTAAGTCCTGCCATTTAGCAAAAAAACAACTATAGTCCTTTATTTGCAGTTTGACCTTGGTCAACTGCAATTGACCGTAGTTAACCCAATTGGCCCACATTTGACTGAATCAACAAATTTTAAAGACAAGTTTGCCCTTTTACAATTTAAAAAAAAAAAAAAAAAAACAACCTCGAGATACTTACCTGTAGTATCCGACGATGCACAACTGTCGACCGTTGCTCGTCGGCAAAAACCATTTCTCCATTTCTCTCTCTCTCCCTCTCTCCAATCTGAGCTTCCCTCTCTCTAATCTGAGTATCTTGCTTCCTCT
This sequence comes from Kingdonia uniflora, assembly GCA_014058105.1. Lineage (NCBI taxonomy): Eukaryota > Viridiplantae > Streptophyta > Magnoliopsida > Ranunculales > Circaeasteraceae > Kingdonia > Kingdonia uniflora. Next base: position 703,563 of record JACGCM010002180.1, read on the forward strand.
CCAAGTTTTAACCAAGTTTCCTATTTTGAAACAAAAAATACATAAAATAAACAAAACTAATTTAGCCATGGGAGGTGGTTCTAAATCATAAACAAATGTAATTTAGCATTACTGTAAGCTTAGTTATAGTCTTAATTGAAAAAAATAAAGCTTTTAGCCCATGAATCAAATTTCAGAGAGAAAGGACTAAAGCTTATCTTTTTTACAAATAGAGGGGGTTAAGTCTAATATATTGTTATTTCAAATTCCAAACAAATGTTGTTATTCCAAATTACAAATTCCAAACATATAGGGTTAAGACTAAAGCTTATGTTTTTGTACTTTATACTGTATAATATATGTCTCTTATGTGGGACTGTTGTTGTTATTCCAAATTGCAGTGTGTAATGTGTTACCTTCAAGGCCACTCCCCTAACTGTTGCCCTTGGCTATACACCAAATATAGGTTTCCTCATTGTGATGGCATTAGGAAGCTTCTGACTTCATACACAACAAAGAACTACAACAAAAAATATCTCAAGTGTCAACACTCAAAATGCACTGAATTTCAGTGGTTATCTGATGCAAATGTTCAATCTGGAAGTTCTGTTGGGACATTCTCTGACAATTTCCAGTGGTTGAAGGATACTTTAGAAGATTTCAAGGAAGGCAAGAATGGAAAGTGTAGGGACTTATCCCTCGATCTAAGAACACTCGATCTCATTTATACCTCGAGCTCTATAAGACTCGACCTTATCTAGTACCAGATTCAAGCTTAAGCAAACGCGTTAACAGTTACACATCAACCACAAACTCGAGCAGAACGTGGATCGTCCACAACAGATGTAAACAGAACAAGTCAACATACACCTGTCTCCCACGAGCAAGCAGTTACACACTCAACTGCCCATGACTTCCACTTTCAGGAGAACGTGTTCGAGCACGATGTCAAACTGAGAGCAGGGTCTATAAAAGGACAGAGCTCCTAAGGAAACAAGGAGTCCGACAGAGAATTCTACACATACAATTATCTGATATCTAGCTATTCTATCTTAGATTAACTCTTGTAATCATATTCTCCCACTTTCTCAAGCAATAATACTACTTTCACAAAATCCTCCACTCGAGGTCGTGGTTTTTACCTATTCACAGATTTTTCACGTTAAATCTCCTGTGTCAAGTGTTATCTCTTATTTAATTCTTGGCATAGTAGTTCTTGGTGTAAGGATCGATTTCAAGCCAGTTCGAGCTTTACGAAATCTGGTCCCTACATTTGGCGCCATCTGCGGGAGCGCACGATTTTTTCTACGTACTTAAGGACCACGATTGATACTCATCAGTCGAGTAGTATTCAATTATGGTTCAAACACGTCAGTCTACGGGAGCTCAGCCTGAAAGTTTGAGGGAACCTGATCGAGTTACCGAGCTTCGGGCGAGCTTAATTGCTGAAGTCGAGAAACTGAGTCAGCTCGAGCGCCAGCTATTGGAAGATCGAGAACTCCACGAGAAGGAATTAGAACGAGAGCGTCAAGCTCAAGTTCTTGAGACCAAGAAGCAAGAAGCTCAGATGTTAGTTTTTCAAACAGCTCTGAAGGCATTACAGAGCAACCAACCACCACCAGCCCTGAGAGAGCGTGAAACAGTACCAACAATCTCAAGAGTTTCCGTTCATGAGAGGTTAGGGGCACATGAGGTACATAGTACAGAAATTTTTAGGATTCATTGTGAGGATCCACAAGCACCGATAGTCTCAATCCATTTGGGACAGGAGGCGCAGACAGATATCAGCAGAGATCGCAGACCTTCCAAGCATCCCGAGGAAGTCTTGCGACCTCCTTACCGAGCCTCGCTTCCTGAACATGTGAGCGAGGAAACAGGAGACCACGTTCCCAGACTCATACGTCAAGCAATTCTGATAGTTCCAGCAGCTCCAGTAGTTTTAGCAATTCCAGCAGCTCCTATCCCTCAGCATTATATTTCTCAGGAACTCATGGACCAGCGTATCAGGGAGATCATCGAAGCAACGGCTTTAGACGCGAAGGATGACTCGCACAAATTACAAGGTAGTCCAATTGCTAATAAATTATTTGATATGAATGTCCCAATAGGTTTTCATACACCCAAGATCATCAAATACAAAGGAACCGATCCTGGTCAGCACGTTCAACAATTCCGCGACTCATTGGGTTTGTATTCTAATCTGAATCATATCCTTTGCTGGCTCTTCGCAATTAGTCTTCAGGATGAACCCCTCCATTGGTTCCACTCTTTACCAGAAGGTTCAATTCATACCTTCGAGTAGTTATAGAAAATCTTCATCAAGGCTTATGCCCACAACAAAGTCAAAGAAGAGAACTTATATTCTTTTATAAGTCTCAAACAAGCACATGGGGAGAAACTCGAGGAGTTCTCCAAGAAGATTCTCGAACTGGCTCGGAAGGTCGACAATCTTGATCAGAAGACAGCCGTGTCCGCATTCACAAATGCTCTGCAGTTCAATTGCAAAGCTAAAGAGTATCTCTTCCTGAAGAAGCGCAAGACTCTCGAAGATATGATCGAGAAAGTCAACAATTACATCGATCTAGAGCGGATGATGCCCGAACTGAATAAACCTGTAAAGGCAGTCCACAACACCAAGGTTCCTTTTGCAGATCTCAACAAACGCACGCCAAAGGGCAACTTCCCTCTTCCGATCATTTATCAGATCCTCAACTCTACAGCAGGTCACGAACTCTTGTCCATGATGGACGCCCTTGGGGTACAATCAGATTCCACTCTTGGAAGAAGATCAAGAGAAGACTACATTTATATCATAAAGAGGTCTCTACGGTTACAAGGTCATGTCATTCGGCCTTAAGAACGCTGGAGCCACTTACCAAAGGCTGGTCACGAGCATGTTCAAAGAACACTTGGGAAAAGCAGTTGAAGTCTATATTGATGACATGCTTTAGAAGAGCCTAAAGAAAGAAAATTACATCTCTCACCTCTCTACAATATTCAGTATATTACGATCCTACAGAATGAAGCTTAATCCCAAAAAATGTCAGTTCAGCGATCACTCAGGCAAGTTCTTGTGTCATCTTATCACCAGGAAAGGGATAAAAGTTGATCCAGATCAAATTTTAGCTCTTCTGGACATGCCTTCACCATCAACAAAGAAGGATGTACAAAAGCTCGCAGGAAAGATTGTATCAATCAGCAGATTTGTATCCAAATACTCGGACTGATGCAGATGGTTATTTATGCTACTCAGAGGTTCTACTCAACGAGGAAAAAGTTCAAAGAACGAAGATATCGACTGGACACCAGAATACGAATCATCTTTTTAGAAACTTAAAACTTACCTAGGGAGAGCTCCAATCATGGGCACTCTGATAGGCAATGAGGAACTGATTATCTACCTCGCAGTTATAGATACATCTCTCATCTCAGTTCTCATTTGGCTCAAAGGAAAAATTGAGAAACCGATCTTCTTCATCAGCAAGACACTTACTCCAGCAGAAATGAGGTACTCTAAAATTGAAAGATTACTTTTAACTCTCGTTTACACCGCACAAAAACTCAAACATTATTTTTAAGCACATCCTGTCAAAGTCATGACGAACTACCCACTTCGGGAAGTATTGTCTAAGAAAGAGAAATCCAGAAGAGTACAGCAGTGGTCCGTCAGTATGAAGGAGCACAAAATCAAATTTGAGCAACAAATTTCCGAAAAGGGTCAAACAGTCACTGATTTTCTAGCAGACTTTCCAGTTTCAGATCCTGACTGGGAAGAACATGATCCAGATCTCGCCGAAGATGCAGTAGATGAGATTCCACCCTCCAAATCTTTTGATGATCGAGCATCATGGATATCTCAAAAAGGGTGGAGGCTCCTCACCGATGGTTCAGCAGGACCTGCAGGGTCGGGAATTGGGATCATTCTCATTACACCATCCAATGATAGAATCGAGAAATCCATCCGTCTCGACTTCGAAGCCTCGAACAATGTTACAGAGTATGAGGCACTCATTCACGGTCTGGACATGGCTCTCGAACTCAGAATCACTGAAATCTCAGCTTGCACAGACTTTCTTCTAATCGTTCATCACTACTCAGAACATTAAAAGAAGAATGGCATCATGGTCGATTATGCAGCTCTAGTTGTAGAAAAACTAAACAAATTTTACAAAGCTACGCTCGAATACCTCCCTCGAGGAGAGAATCGCCACGCTGACTCCTTAGCTTACTTAGCCAGAGTATTGGGTATAAAATCACGACACCTTCAAATCGAGGTTATTTCTAGCCCCAGCATTAATCGTACTACGATATATGTGATTAACACTGGGGGCGATGAGATGGCGGAAGATGATTGGAGGAAACCTTTCGTTACTTATCTCGGTCAGGATAACTTATGCAACGGGCCACTACCAGATGATCCACAGCAGTGCAGACACATCATCGAGAATTCAATATGCCACACAGTCCAACCAAATGGGGATCTCTACAAACGTTCGGTCACTGGTCCATACCTCAAGTGCCTCTCTAAGGAACTTGCCGACAACATGCTTCGAGATCTACATTAAGGAATCTACGGATCCCATACCGCAGGATGAGCTCTTGCTAACAAAGCTATTACCCAAGGAGTATTCTGGCCAAAGATGCGGAAGCAAGCTGAAGAATACTCAAGGAAATGCGATGCATGTCAGTGTCATAAAAATCAAATTCGGGCCCCTTCCCTCGAACTCAATGCCAGTAAGGTGTACTGGCCGTTCAAGCGATGGACACTCGATCTAGTTGGTGAATTCCCCAATACTTCAGGTAATAGAAAATTTCTTCTTGTTGCCACAGATTACTTCACCAAATGGGTCGAAGCAGTTCCTCTATGCAGAACTCGAGAAGAAAAGGTCATTTCTTTCATAAGGCAGCATATCATCACAAGATTTGGTTGTCTACATTTAATCCGTATCGATAACGGTCCTCAATTCGTTGGAGCAAAGGTCGCAGCATTTCTCAACAAATGCAACATAATCCATTCTCCATCAAACCCATACTACCCCCAGGGAAACGGACAGGCGGAGATCACAAACAAGATTATCGTAGATAGTCTCAAAAAGCGCCTTATGTTACAGAAAAAAGGCAACTGGATACTTGAATTGCCTCACGTCTTATGGGCTTATCGAACTACGTCCCGGAAGTCAACACAATGCTCTCCTTTTCTGCTTGCCTATGGAACTGAAGCAGTCATCCCAACCAAGTACCACCATCCTGTGAGAGACCACGAGCTCACAGACGAAGAAAATGAGTTTGAATTAGCTTGCAACCTCAATTGGATCGATGAGATGCGAGATCAAGCTATTGCAAATCTTGGTCGATATCATCAAATACTGGCAAATTCATACAACAAACGAGTTCGTATTCGAGAGTTCGCTATCAACGACTGGGTCCTTTGAGAAATCCCTGATAACAGAAAAGATCTACATGTTGGGAAACTAGCAGAAAACTGGGAAGGTCCTTTCATGGTCATAGGTTAAACTGGCCTGGGTTCATACTATCTCATGACAGAAGCTGGTGATAATATTCCAAATCCATGGAATACAAGAAAATTGAAGTTATATCAATGCTGAACAGCTTCTCCGTCACTCAGCAGCGTTCAATCCACCTCGAGATTTCACCTCCAATATATGTACAAACTTTTTTCAATCAATGAAATCTTTTTTTTATCACAAGAATCCCTCCTATACAATTCTACTTCATCTCCATCCAAGGGTAAAAGTGCAGTTTATCCTAGCTCGATCCCTAAAGTAAACCACATCCAACATTGGTAATGGCATAGATAATACTAGCCTAACTCCTGAGGATGCTCATACATCCGAAGGCGGGGGCCATAACGAACCACTTAGCCTGAAGATAACAAGCCTAAAGCACGAGTGAGGAAAAAACTTGCTCGCTGCCACTAAGCTCCAACATCCAACATTGGTAATGGCATAGATAATACTAGCCTAATTCTTGAGGATACTCATACATCCGAAGGCGGGGGCCATAACGAACCTCTTAGGCTGAAGATAACAAGCCTAAAACACGAGTGAGGAAAAAACTTGCTCGCTACCACTAAGCTCCAATATCCAATAAGGTATCAAGGCATAGATAATACTAGCAGAACCCCTGAGGATACAAAAACCACCGGGGCTGGGGCCATAAAGAGCCTCAGCCTGCGGGATTAGGCCTAAAGTACGAGTGAGACGTTGCTCGCTGCCGATAAGCCCAGCTCTCCAATATGGTATCAAGGCATAGATAATACTAGCCGAACCCCTAAGGAAACACAGATCCAAGGCGGAGGCCATAAAAAACCTCTTAGCCTGCGGTGACTGCCTAAAAGTATGAGCAAAGATAATACTAGCTCATTACCGCTAGGCCTCCCTGAACTCCAAGGGTTGAAGCACAGATAATACTTACTTCTACACCCACGGACTTCTTCTAATTCAATAGGTCAAACCAAAGAATAACATCTACTGCAGGTGTGGAAATATTATTTTCTCATATCAGCATTTTAAATTATAACGCTCATCTCAAAGTCCTACATCGAGCACTGAAGCATCAACATTTGCTACATACAAAAGGTACTCGTTATCAGAGTTCAACTCTATTTCTTTTTAACTCTGCCGGATTTTCTTGATGAGAGAGCAGTCAACCTTCCTCCCACAACAGGAGTAGGTGAGACTACACTCGAGCTTCCCCCTATTTCAGTCCTGGATGCCATATATCCTGGAGCTCGTTCAGTAACAATTTCTCTCCCTCGAGCTATCTGTTCAGCCGTCGTGGTCCCAATACCACGATCCATAACACCAATTGGATCTATGCTCGAGATATCGAGTTTACATGCACAAGTCCTTCCAGAGAAGCAATCTTGCATCAAATCTCTCTCAACCTGCAGGAATTTTATTTCCTCGACAAAAAATACAACCAATGCGCTTAATTGCCGTTGATGCAAAGCTTCACCATCACATTTTTCTTGTTCGTGAACTACTATTTCCTTAAAGGCTTGGTGAGTAACATCAGCACGCTTGTTATCCTTCAAACGACGAGCTTTCGATTTAGCCAGTTCAACTATTAATTGATCAATACGTTCACTCATCTGCCTTGTAAGATCTATCGACTTCTGCCGAGGGTTTGTGAGATCAATACGCATATTCTCCACTAACTCTTCTTATCGACAAAGAAATTCCTTCATCTCTTGAATCCCCTCACCAAAAGAAATTTCACCATCCCTTTTATCCAATTCAAATTTTAGATCTTTCTGATACTTTATTTCACGTACACGTAACTCCCGCTCCGATTCGGAAATTCGCGCACATAGTTGATTAATTCTTTCCTTCATCTTATTCTTACGTTGCACAGCCCTCCTTACATTTCTGCGAGCGTGGGCCAAATCATCCACCAAACTTTTGTTTTTGGCTTGAATCTCTACTACATCAGCCCTGCTCTGAGCCTCTCTCCCTTTTAAGCGACGTAAATCAGCCTTTACACGATCTAACCAGGCAATCAAACTATCACGTATTTGTGCAGAGTTACGCAATTCTCGATCTTTTCCCATAATACTACTGCTCAATTTTTCAAAATCGGTCTCAGACACAGCCAAGTTAGTTCACGCAGTATCCAGCTCTATCTCTCTCTTCAACAACTACTCCTTCAAAGCACGAAGGTTATATTTCATATCAGATATCTCTTCATTTAACGCTCTAATACGGTATTCGGCTAACTCAGACTCGTGCCGAGAACCTGACGTAACCTTTTCCTTCAACTCAGCAAGTTTGCTGGTAAGTTGGTTTAAAGCCAAATCCCTGCTCAAAATTGTTACAGTCTTTTCCACGACTTGTCTCTTAGCTTCTTTGAGCTTTAAAGAGAGCTACACATTATCATCTAATCGATCTTCATACTGGGAAAACAAAACCTCATATTCTTCTGCATACTCAGCATTATACAAAAGAGTCTGCTCTTCTCTCTCTCTCTAGCAACATCTAGCTCCTTCTGCATAACAGTTAGCAGGGACTCACAACATCAGTACCTAATAGACAAACAGATCGACAGAAGCATACTGATAAGCTTGCAGTACAGACACCTACAAGCTCGAGACAACCAATTCCTCCTTGCCCTACCGACAATAACAAGTTTCGGGCGCAAGACAGATGGTACATACACAAATATCCTGAACTAGAATAAACATACAAGGTACATATCCTTTCTCCTATTATTCTTGTTCATCTAGTTATTAATTTATCTGAATTATCTAACCTGCAATTCAGCAGAGGATTTTTTTCCACTTCAAGCAGGCCCTCTAAGGCCACAACTCTGAGGAGCGAGCTTTCTATCTCCTACAATACGGAATTTCATAAGCAAAATGTTGTTGGCATCACACAGAAATGAAATTACAAAGCTCAAGTTCATGTTTCACAACCAATGTTACATTATACGATCATCCTACCTGTTTAATAGTTTCCTGATTATCGGCAGCGGTCCTTTTAGCAACATTCAGACCATCCTCCCTTTCCTCAACCTCCTCTTCATCCATAATTTCCATCTCCTTATAATTCCCTTTGTTAAATGTCATTATCTCTGCCTTTGTATACCTCAGCTGGTAGAGCTTCCCTGCAAGGTTGTTCCGGGAAATAGCAGACGCGGTAACCAATCGCTCCGCTTCAGCTTCACTTTCGGCTCTAACTTCCTTCAGTTTTAGGGCAGCAGCTTCCCTTTCTTTCTCCCGCTCCAACTGGAATGCTCCCCTCTCCCGAGTTAGGTTCTCTTCCAACTGGTTTTTCTCCCCCTCGAGCTGGGAGATCCTCTTTTCCAGCTCCATCGATCTATCCTGGAAACCAAGCTGAACGTCCCTCAGAGCACGAGCAAACTGTAAAAAGAAATAAGTCAGTTCGAGCAATAAAACAGCTCGACAAAATCAACCTTTTACTAACCTTCTTAAACTCATCATCCATAACAACAACCATCTTCTCTCGAGCTTTAGCCTGACATTGTTCCTCCAAGAGACCAGCTTCAACCTCAAAGCGCGGCCACAATTCTGCCCCCTCAGTGATCTTATCACTTTCCTCTAGCACCTCCTGCAACTTTGTGGGAGAAGTTGCCTTCCTCCTCTTACTGCTATCGTCCACACTGACCGACGTAACAGAACGAGGAGTTGCCCCCCTTTTTACAGCCATCCTCTTCGCCAGGTTCCTTACAACAGTGCTAGAGACCGTGGCCATGTCCACTGGCCCATCCAGAATTTCATTGAGCCGCGCGAGCTTCAAGGGTGTATTAAGTTCAGGAGTTGACAATTTCTCTTCCATTGAACCTGGAGTTTTCCCGGCCAGTCTCCTCTTTGCTTGCGATCTCCTGACCTTGTTGTTCTTACTAGCTACCATTTTAAACCTACTTATCTCTAACTCTTTGAGAATAGCTTCGAGCTCAGTGCCTTCCCTGGCAACGACGTCTATAAAAGATTCCTTCCTGGAAACTTTGCAATTAATTTTTGCATAAAAATCGGCAACGTAAGATACAGATCAACTATAGAAGTATAGTTCGGCATACAAATGATAGTTCAATTTTCAATGGTATACTTACCCTTTGTTATAGTTCTATTATTAAGTTTTAGGGGTTCCTCATCAGACCGCTGAAGACATTCACAAGACACCCATAAAAGGTTGTCGTTCCACACTCGCCCTGCTGAAGACAGGTCGAAGAAGCATGGTCTTGAAGAACTAGACGAGAGATATGCACTATCAGTTGCTGTGACATATTTTACAGGATAATACTCTAGAAAATCCTTGGCAATAATCCTCCCCTCACTACCAGATGCAGCCCATCTCCCATTCAGGGTTTCGCATACAAGAATAACTTCCCAAAAATTACAATTCAATTGCGCCGGATAAGCCCCAATCAAATTCATAACACTCTTAGCCAAATTGCTCAAAGCCAGAGTCAACCCATAATCGAACTGGGCTAAATAGCAACAAAACCCATCAGTTCGACTATCCTTCACAATGCCTTAGACGTACTCCAAGGATACTTCGTCCCCGAAACGCCTGCACTTCTATTCTTTGGCCAAATCAGGCAGCAAATACAAGTAATCCCCTCCTTGACTGACCCAGCAAGTCCTAAAGAAATTACCCCTATATGCGAAGGCGTGCCCCCAATTCCCATCTATACTACTTTTGGCCTTATAGAACTCCTTAAACCGACAAGAGCCTATTGGGTACTCAACACGAGAGCCCTTCAGATGAGGCCATTCTATCAATTCGGCTACAGTATCCTCCTTATCCCCTACTCCAATGACGGGAGTTACTGCCCTGCGAGGTCTGCTTCATCAGCCTTTGCACAACCAGAAATCAAAGCCATACTTATCTACAGTAAAGGGTCTACTTTACAAAACGCTGGTCCAACAAAACCTACAAATAGGTCAAGGTATATATATCAATTTTTATCTCACACTACTAGACCACTTATCAATCACAAACTGTCTCAAAATGATTTTTATCGCCCCACAGTCATTATTCCCATTATTATTTTTATTTCATTTTTGTGTTTGGTAGGGATTACATCCTTATCCCAACATAATAAAAATTTATTTTTTATACAAAAACTCTTGTAAACACAAAGACAGACTTACCTTCAGCACCCGAGTGAGAGTCTTCAACGTTGGTCCGTACCAGTTTGCTCAATTTCTACAACTTCGTCGAAACCTCCTCGATATCTGTATCATCTCGTAGTTTGTAATTGAGACTCCTAGTCACTGCTTTCCTCTTATCCTTTCCTCCTTCGACGGTAATGGAATTGTCAGTTGAGATCTCTCTCTCCCTTCTCTTCTTTTTTTGGTTTTCTGTATTCGGAGAGGGAGGAGAGGGGGTACTTATGCACTTTTCTACGAACCGCTGGCAGTTTGGATTTTTCCAGTAAGTAGTCCTCGATTCCTGAACTGAGCCGTCTGTTCGTCTGAACCTGTCAGACGTGTCGTACCGCTTCGGTGAAAATACATTCCCATCATTACACTAAATATTATACTTTAGCGTATCTCTCAGCCTTTTGGTCCCACTTTTTTCACAATACCCCAAACTCATGATTCTGAATTTTCTACTTTAAAATTTCACGTACATTTGTTTGCCCTACTTATACACCTTGACTTTAACGTCAATATCAGTTAGCACACAAATTCAAAAATTCAGTTTCAACAAACAATCCTAGTCATAGCCTATTTTCGTGAATAGATTTTTTTTCTTCAAGTAAATTCGGGCAATTACATTTTAGAATTAAAAAAATACAACAGTCAATCACTCCAATCACCAAGATACTTGCATTTGAAGCAACCGGTGTTTCCGACAACACCACAAGCCTTCGGCAGCCCTGAGGCGATATCCATATCCTCATTAATGATCTCCTCCCTGGTCATCATCAGGACAAGCTTTTTACAATCTTTAACAGACCGCCAGCAGGTACGCATGGACTCAGACCAGTAAACGCGGTTCATTTCCTCGCCCCTTTCTTCATCAGTCTTACCCTCGTAGTTCACTCGGGTTTTGAGCAGAACTGTATCATAACCTTGCTGCCCAAAAATAGCTTCCCTTATTGCATCAATCTTGAATGCTAAATGCAAGTCGTTCAACACACGCGCTTCAACAGCCCTCTGAGAACGAGTCTTCACCATTTTTTATGAAGAACCTTCTTAAAGAACAAGTCACACTTTCATACTATTCAGTTAACAGGACTAATTTTTTGATTGACTATACTCAACATATTTCAGTTTCTATAACCCACTATTTCCGGGTTCGAGCTACTTACTATTAACTTTTCGTGCTTAATCGAGCTCCCTAAAATTGAAATTTAAAGCTGTATGTTTACATCTATTAAGCTTGATTAATTTACAAGGTAGGATCAGGTATGTTATCCCATCAACTATTCACTCTGATATTATGTACAGCTCGATGACATGTCGACTATTTCTGCTTTTTCGCTAGTAAAAAAAACAAATAAACAAATAAACAAACAAACAAAATATTATTTTATTACGTTTGATTTTTATCTAACAAGTTGGTTACAGGACTACTCCTACAGCATTGCTTTACAATTACAGAATCAAGTTCTTCGAAGCTCGGTATTACAAATACTTTCTCAGACACGAGGACAGGTCTCTAGTTCTTTTCTCGTTGCCAAGATAATCCTGATCTTCCAGAGAAACCTCAGCCACAGATCAAAAAGTACAAAAACCACAACATGTCAAAAATTATTTCTCCTTCATTTCCCTATAGGAAGAATTAAAAGAAAAAACGATGGCATCGAAAGAAGCGATCCATCTTCCACCTCCACCACTGCCGTCTCCTCCTCCTTATCCTCACTTACCCGGAGTTCGTGGAAATTGAGGAGAACTCCTACCTTAGAAATTAGAACATCAGTAGAGACTAGGAATTTTGCATCGCATACACCCCGGCCGCTAAATCGGACGCTACATAATACCCAAAAATATTTCAAACAATACTCTTTCAACAAAACAGGAAAGGGAGTCTCCCTACCGAGTCTCCCTACTCTGATAACCACAAAACCATATCCGGAATCCCTTCATGATGAAAGGAAATCGGGTATGATACACTTGATTCCTCATCTTAACCATGATTTTGCAAAGGTACGCTTCCAAAAAACTCATATTTTTTTCTCACTCTACAAAACAGGCATGTTTGTTTTTCTCTGCAACGAAGATGTGTTGCAGGTTATTCATCAATCAAATCTGACCACTATTTATAGCAATACCGCATTTAATGTACGTTGTTTCCCCAACCAGTCATTCGCTCGGGAGAACTAATAGTCTGCCCATGACACTCACGCGTCATAATGGCAACATACTCCTCAATACAGACGTTCCACTTTTCAAACGTCGCTTACGTCATCACAATGTCTGAGTTTTAGGGTTTTTCTCAACTAAAGCCACACGTGACTTCAGTTTCAAGGGGGCTATTGTAGAGACTTATCCCTCGAGCTAAGGATTCTCGATCTCATCTATACCTCGAGCTCTATAAGACTTGACCTTATCCAGTACCAGATTAAAGCTTAAACAAACGCGTTAACAGTTACACATCGACCACAAACTCGAGCAGAACGTGGATCGTCCACAACAGATGTAAACAGAATAAGCTAACATACACCTATCTCCCACGAGCTAGCAGTTATACAGTCAACTGCCCATGACTCCCACTTTCAGGAGAATGTGTTCGAGCACGATGTCAAGCTGAGAGCAGGGTCTATAAAAGAGCAGAACTCCTAAAGAAACAAGGAGTCCGACAGAGAATTTTACACATACAATTATCTGATATCTAGCTATTCTATCTTAGATTAACTCTTGTAATCATATTCTCCCACTTTCTCAAGCAATAATACTACTTTCACAAAATCCTCCACTCGAGGTCGTGGTTTTTACCTATTCACAGGTTTTTCACGTTAAATCTCCTGTGTCAAGTGTTATCTCTTATTTAATTCTTGGCATAGTAGTTCTTGGTGTAAGGATCGATTTTAAGCCAGTTTGAGCTTTACGAAATCTGGTCCCTGCAGAAAGCTTAATGTGAAGGTCACTGTGGAGATAGGGCTAGATAAATTCATTAAGGAGTTTAAAACAAAAACAACTATGTAAAAGAGATATGTGTTTGAAAGCATGAATGTAATGGAGATTTGAAAAGAGTAACAAGAATGTATGGTTTTAATTGAATAAATTTGATTATGTAGTATACCTCATTCTCTTGCCTTATTTTTATATCCTCATAGGCATTTCACCATTCCAAAATCTGCAACAGCACATTGACAAACTGCAACACATTGACAACATTAACAGTCAAACTGCATCATTAGAATGTTGTATATAGTATATAGAAATTCAACATTACAATTTGCAACGACATTACAAACTGTAACACATTGACAAACTGCAACACAATATATTCATATAGACAGTGACATTGTATCAACATTAGATCAACATTCATATAGACAGTGACACAAACTTATATTGGATCAACATTCATATAGACAGTGACATAATATATTCATATAAACTACTTCACATTCAAACTTATATTCTCATTCATAAACAGTGACATTGGATCAACATTCAAACTGTAACACAACATTAACAGTCAAACTACAACACAATATATCATTCATAAACAATCAAACTACAATACAACACAACATACTCCATTATATTCATAAACAGTCAAACTGCAACACAGTGACATTGTTTCACATTCATAAACTACAACAAAAATACTAAAACACATTGTATCAACATACCCCAAAAAACTACAACAACAACACATTGTATCAACATACCCCAAGACAAACTCCATTGTTAACAAAGTTCAAAGCCTCCTATTTTGCCTAGGTGGCTTGAAGGTTTTCTTATAAGGATTTGCTGGAGCATCTGTCCTTGAAGGCATGGGTGGTATCACCAGTGGTAGCCTCTCTTGTGATTGTGGAGCTTCTACAGGGACTGAGTTACTCAACAATTCATCTGCAAACTTTTGGTGATTTACTTGCATAGCTCTTCCCCTCCCTCTGCCAGCATTAGATGAACTTGAAGCACCTTCACTTCTTCCCCTCCCTCTACCAGCATTGGATGCCCTCCCACTGCTACCCCTTCCTCCAACTACTCCTCTTGTTTGTACTCCTCCAGCTATGGGTGTTGTTTGTACTCCTCCAACTATGGGTGTTGTTTGTACTTGAGTAACATCTGATTGTTGTGACTGATTGAAGTATACTCTGGTTGACTTTTGTGATGGCCTTCCCCTTGCCTTAGGTGCAGGTGCACTTTGAATTTGGATAGGTTCACCTTTACAAGTTTCTTTATTATGGCCAAAAGCACCACATTTCCCACATTTTTTTTGTTCTTTATGCACTTCATTATCACCCTTTCTTCTCTCCTTTCTAGGTCTTCCCCTCCCTCTCTGAAATGGTGGTGGATCAACAACATAAGGTGGCTACATAAGAAGCAACAAATTAGCATAATACAATTAAAAGTGAGGTATAAGAAGCAACAAAAAGAACAGTGTGTGTGTGTATACATTAAAAGAACAAAGTGAATACATTAAAAGAACACATAAGCTCATCAGAAAATGTATAATACCACTATATGTATAATACCACTAAAAAAATTTAACTTACAGAGGCCCAGTGTGTATCATCAGATACTGGATGTATAATACCAGTGTGTATTATCAGTGTTTATACATTAAAAGAACACATAAACAGCAAAAAAGAACAGTGTTTATACATTAAAAAAATAAAGTGAATACACAGATACTGGATGTATAATACCACTAAAAAATAATACCAGATACTGGATGTATAATACCAGTGTGTATCATCAGATAATACACAGAAACTGGATGTATACTATATGTATAATACTGGATCTATAATACTACTAAAGAATAATTTTAACTTACAGAGGCCCAGTGTGTATTATCAGATACTGGATGTATAATACCACTATATGTGGCCACATATGAAGCAACAAAGTGATATGGTGAAAAAAAGCTGCAATGAAATCAAATGAAAATGTATGAGACAGTGAAAGCAAATGAAAAAAAGTAATAAATAAATAAATTAGGAAAATATATTTCTTACCTCTTCAATGATTACCTCCTTGGGATTAATGAACTTGCAGCATGGATACAAGGCATTCCTGTCAATTGTTTCTTGATATAAATACCAACCACCCACTCTCTACCTCTGAACACTTTAGCCTCAGCCTAGTGCTGTCATTCATGATATATATATATATGTAAAATGGTTTAAAATTCCAAACATTCTCATATATTCTCTAGCTTCATATACAGTTGCCCATTGCATTCCTACCTCAAGTTCTTTAAAACCAACAGTCAATGGTGTTTTGGCTTTATCATCCTCCTATTTACTGTAAATATTATCCATTTCAACATCAACATTTTCAAATTCATTACATCTTTCAAGATCTTCACCAGTATGAACATAATTCTCATCATCAGATGAGTGGGTGTTGTAATAACCATCCTCAACCCCCAAACAATCAATCCCAACTTGGGCATACCTAACCCATCTCTCTTGCTCTTCATCTATATCATCACATTCACTTTTACTTTTTGGCACAATATTCACTAGAGTTTTTATCTCATAAGCATTTATTTCCTCTGGGTTAATCTCTTTGTCACTATGATAAACTTCAGGTAAATCATCCAAGTCTTCTCCTTCTTCTTCTAAGAGCACAACAATCTTATCCTTCTTCTTCTGTCTCTTGGGTAGTTTATTGGTAGCTTTGTTAGGTTTGGAAGGACTCAATACCACTGTTTTTCCCTTTCTTTTAGCATTGGAGATGGCCTTAACTGAAGTGGCCCTAACTGGGGTGATATTCTTCTTTTTTATCTCTTTTGGGGATATGATATAATTATTATCATCTTCATCTAAAAGAATATACTCCCCAACTTCAGCCCCAGGGATCTCTGTTACTACATCTGCTGGCTTGATGTAAAATTGTGTTCTTATTGGATAACTTTCATCACCCTTTGCCCACATATCCCTCAAATCATATGTACATCTGACAACAAAAGGCAACCCACTGTACAAACACATAACCTCTATCATATTCCCTTATGGAATGTAACTCCCCACCCCATGGTGGTCATTAACCTTGACTGCAATATCTCTTACATATTCCTCATAAATTATCCCTCCCTATATAATATCCCATACTTAAAACTCTTCCCCCCTTTATAATCATTGTCAACCCAACTTGTAGGACTCATTCTGCCCCACTTTCCCCCATAGTTAATAAAAACATGCTTCAAATTGTATGAATGCCTGCAAAAAAAACCTAATACAACATATAGGAATTGAACATTGTCTTACAGAATAATTGAGCACCAATACAACATATAGGAATTGAACATTGTACAGTGGTAC
Organism: Kingdonia uniflora; assembly: GCA_014058105.1. Taxonomy (NCBI): domain Eukaryota; kingdom Viridiplantae; phylum Streptophyta; class Magnoliopsida; order Ranunculales; family Circaeasteraceae; genus Kingdonia; species Kingdonia uniflora. The sequence goes on from JACGCM010002180.1 coordinate 720,483, forward strand.
TATCCTAGTAAAAAAAACCCAATTAAGTAACAATTACCCTCAATTATGAACCCCCAATTTAATTATAAACCCAAAAAAAATCCCAATTTCTGATAAACCCTAAAAAAAATTCTAATTGGACAATGTATAGCATAAATTACATATATTGGGAAGGAAATATGGCTCAACATTGGTTCTTGGATTTCAGGTGGAGGGCAATTATCTGGTGTGTTATCAAGGACAGTAATGGGGTTTAAATCATCATCACCAACCTCATCTCTCAATACCATCTTCCTAGCCTGCTTCTTCAAATTTTGGTATGAGAGAGCAGTTGGTTAACACATGATCTCCAAGGGTATTTCAATCATTTTACTTGTGCGCCCAGATTTACTGAGTCAACGCGGTCAATTGCAATTGACCAAGGTCAAACTGCAAATAAAGGACTATAACTGTTTTTTTGCTAAATAGAAGGACTTAAGTCAAATATCCATATAAATATCAGGATATAAGTCTAAAAAACTCTAATTAAAAGGTTTAGTTTATGTTTTGTGTTTTAAAGTTTAGAAAATCGAGTTCTTGCTTCCGCGATTCAAATTTATGTTAAATTGGCATCAAAGCCGTTAAATTTCCTGAGAGGAGTTTTTTGTTTTTATTCATGATGTCGCATTGTTTGTTTCAACAAATCAAAAACCTCAACGCAGAGATTGACGAAAGGTTTGAGCGACTTGATCAATTCGATCGATTTATCGATGCGTTCACCACTGGTACTCTTTACGTACCACCTTCCCAACCAGCCCCGTTGGGGCCAATGGCAATTTTGTCACCTATTTACGACAATTATCCCGAAGTTGTCAAAGTTACAAAACCGACATAAATTGGGATCTGCCGATCTACGGCAACACAACCGATAATAGTTGAAGCCGGGAAACGCTTCGATAATTTCAACTAATTTTTTTCGTCTCCGCTCGAAAGTTTTTCAAACCCTACAAACGGAGTACTTGCCAGAGCCATGGGAGTCAATCCAATGGATTTTGGGAGTGAAACGACGGCCAAATCGGTGTCAGCATTCGACACAGTTACCGGCAGTTTACAGAATCGCGAGAGAGACAAAGCCAAACGTGGGTGGCACATGGGTTATAAACCATTAAAGATCCAATCCAGGCCGAAACCAACACCCGAGCCAGATCCAGACGTCGCTGCCAGCCATGGAGATCTCACCGGTGAGGTTACACAAGTTGTCGAATTACAAGCCTTATTTAAAGTCATTGCAAGTGAAGAATCACTTGCTGGAAAAGAAACAATTGGTGACGGGGAATACACCGAAAAACTTACTGATGTTTTGGGTGTTACCTCGATCTGGGTTTTGGCCGATGTTGTTGCCAGTAATTAAGGTTTTGGAGCAGGGAGAAAGAAGCTTTATGAAGACAGACTCACCGGAGTTCCTCAAGAAGTCCAATAGAACTCTCCGATTCGAGTTTTTAACGAAATTTGGGCCAAATTGACGAAACCATAAAATCAAATTGCAGAGTTTCGCGAGGAGAGAAACACATTTCGTGGGACAGAAGATGAAGTTGCTCGTGGTAAGCACGTGCCATGCTTTAACCCCACCCAGTCCACCAACTCATACCATAAAATTCAAAATTTGGTGGTTATAGAACAAGACAGCAACAATTTGTGTTAAGCCAACTCCAGCAGTCCCAAAGGCTCAAGCCCAAACCTAATATTGTCACATCAGCACAACACCCTTCTACCATGTCATCACTCGGGTCCACCATGCCACATCAATAGCAGTTTGTGTTTAAATTTAATGTGTTTTTGGGGCATACGATGTCATACAATCATCGGGGCATGCTTGGAGGCACGTTGAGCGGCATTTGAGCGACATGTTATTAATGATCTAACCAATGCAAATGGCGTGTTCTAACAGTATGTGAAGCAAGAAATGTGTCGAAATACAATCGAAAAGCCACCGTTGGTCGATCCGTTTTGGGATGACTTTTTAACGAATTTTGAGAAACAGGTTTCAATTATTACTTTAGTTTTGGACACCGATCGATGTAAAGATGTTAGTGACAACATGGTACCCCCGCACTTGGGTACGACTTTGGGTTACGGTAAATTTTGCGGCATAATTCAAGGTTTGAAGACGGGTATGCCATTACAAGGAGTTCCTAGTTCCGTAGCATTTTAAAATTTGCCGATTTTGTGGTTGAAATCTTCCGAAGACGGTTTAATGTGAACATCATCTTTGCTTGTTTACTACATGCCTTTGGGCTATTCGTATTTTACTTTATGCTCTGCTGGAACTGTTTTTAGGAGTTTCTATTATTTAGGTTTGTTTCTATTTAGAGAGATATAGGGAGATATCCGAGGGTTCTAGGATATATAAGAGATGGTGGTGTAATTTTTTACTTGGTTATTGCTGAGATAATTAAAAAGTTTAGTTTATATTTTGTGTTTTAGAGTTTAGGAAATCTTAATTCTAATTAGGTTAACATTTATCAATCCAAGTTATTGCTTCCACGACTCAGATTTACGTTATAAACAAACAGGCTGGCTGATGGGAAATTAACTATACTATGACTAGAATTCACAATATAATTGAGTGTGAAATTTTTGAGATTGGGCAGGAGTACAGGGAAACAAACATGCAGGTTGATTTGCTTGCTGATCTTCAGCCAGAAGTGTTGCGTTCTAGTCCTCTGTTTCTTCTATGGTGTGTTGTTGTTGTTGTCTTCTATGTCTTTTTGTTTATGTTGGTGTTTTCCTTCTTTCTTTTTGTTGTTCCCTCTTTGCCTTTGTTCTCTTGTTCTGGTGTTAGGCTCTACTCTGTTTGAATATATGTCAAGGGGAAACGCATTTCCCACACTCCCAGGCGTTTCCTAGGAAACCCGTTTGGGAAACGGGTGCGATTCGTTTGGGAACGCATGTGAAACGTTTTTGATTCACGAATAAAACGTGATTCGAAGTTCAAAAAAAAATGCATGCTTTACAACAACTCAGTTTTCATATCACTCAACTCACCAATTCATCAATTTCTGACCGCAGTTCCTTTTCATCAGTCTTTGGACACTGTCTCTTCTCGATAGGAGCTCGTCGACAGTGTCGACCGTCAAATCAAAATCGATGATTGATTCGGTAATGTTGGGGGAAACTGCTTGGATAACGCAACCGTAAGATCATAAAGAAGGTCGATAGAGATTGAACCTTAAATGTAATCAAACAATGGTCAGAATATGAGAGAGAGAGAGAGAGAGAGAGAGATTTCCTTGGATTCCATTAGAGATAGAGCGAAGAGTTGTTGAGTATAGATTTCGAGGATTGGTTGATCTTAGTTTGGATTCGAGAGAGGAGATTATAGATGTACTTGCTAGGGTTTTGCAGGGGTTCATTGTGGAGAGAGAGATAGAGACTCGTTGGTTTGGCACCAAGGAAGTTTTGACAGTAGGAGACTGGGAGGGAGGGTTAGAGGGTTTTGGATAACATTGCCTTTTCAGTTGGCTGTATTTAGAAAAAGGTCAATATCGTCAATGTGCAACTTTGTAAGAGAAAGGGGGGCAACGATCGGGTCGGGATCGGGGTCGGGGTCGGGGTCGGGGTCGAGGTTGAGGTCGGTCATATTTAAGGTTGTGTTAATATTTTGGGAGGCGAAGACTAAAAGAGGTAGAGGTGGAAGCTGTTATGAGGATTGTGGGGGACCGACGCTACTTTATTAGCGTCATGGACTCAATAATTTCAATTTTTCATTGGAAACGCCTTTTTTTTCTTTTCTTTTTTCAGGTGCTCCTCAAGGCTCCCCTCCTCTAGGTGTGGTAATTGAACTTGCCTCGTGGATAAATAGTCACCCATTTTTTTAGTGATTTTCGTAGAAATATATTTTTTGAAGGTTGTTTTTATAGAGGTTAGTATTTATAGCATCTTCAACAGAGTGGTATGTTGTTAAGGTTTTCCCATGCTCTTGTAAAAAATTCATCCAACAGGGGTATGGTGTTCAGCATACTCACCCTCATACTCCTCCAAAGTATGCGAACCTGAACTTGGCGAGGAGTATGCGCATACTGCCTAGGCGTTGAACCGTTCAGCACCCAAGAATTTTTTTAATATAGCTGTCTAGGCGCTGAACCGTTCAGCGCCCAAGAAAACGTAATTTTCTGTTAGACGAAAACAGTATGCAAATATGGAATACCAGTATGGTAAACCATAACAACATACTCTTCTGTTGGAGATGCTCTTATCATAAATATACGAATCACCGAATTCGAGATCTAAAGACCAAACATTACATGAGGTTTTGAACTCCAAGCACTAGCACTGGCGAAGATGTTAGCGCGTCTCAAAGTTGTGATGTGGAACTGTGAATACCACTTTTTGTATCAATATATTGTGAATCTTAGACAATCTTTTTTTGGCGGTACTACATTTAAAGTTCGATAGCTTGTGTTGTTGCTCAACTTTGTAGTTAGTATTATTCGCATTTTAGCACTTTTCTCGTTTCCACTTCGTTTTTTTTAACGCTTCCCACTTCGCTTCTTTTAACGCTTTGTACTTGTTTCCCACTTCGCATCAGATTCCATTTCATTTGTCGCATCATACTTGTACTCGTTTCCCGTTTCCTGTTTCCGAATAGCATAAGAAAAATATTGGACATTTCCGTTTTCGTTTCGCTTATGGTTTCTCGTACCGCTTCACTTTCAAGTAACATAGGTTTGAATAGTTATCCCCACCCTGTTCTTTTTTCATGGGGGTTAGCCCCCCAAGCTCACCTTTTTTTTTAAAAAAGTGCACATAAACATATAACATAGCTATATATACTTATGACGATATGACATGGCAGTTATCCAAAGATCATTCGTCGTTAAATTGCTTCCCCTGTGAACTTTAATATGGTACACGATCTATCCTTCTTTGCAACTGCAAGTCGATCTATCTGTTTAAAGACGGCTAAAAATGGTCCTTACAACAAAGCCCAAAAAATTGATGGCCTAGTTGTATCAAATTAAATTCGTTATTGATGCGGAACTAGTACAATATCCAGCGAGGAGGCACTTGGTGTAGCTGCAGCCTAATCTGTCCCCAACATCGTGAATGGTTAGCTCACCTACGATCTTCAACAATAAGTAATAGCTATCTACTCCCTCTACAACTAACTATATCTACTCTCCAGTCTCATTCTAATAGTAAGACCAAACATGAACCTGCCACTTTTATTCATTGTTTACGTCCTAATATCTGGCAATCCCAACATTGTTTAATAAATATTTGCACATTGGCATTGCATTTCTCACATGTCGAGTTTCTAGTCGATGACCTTAACTAGTTGTCTGAAGAGAAAATTTCAATTTAGGGCCTAAAGTGTTTTTCAAATTACATTTAGTACACCGAACTTCAAAAAACTACTGGCAAAGTGTCTGGTTGTGTGGTCTGCGAGACACTGCACGACCCTAGAGGATGTAGTCGGGTATTGACGGTGCCCGGATATCTTTGGTATAAAAAAAAAAACAATAACAACGATATTTAGAAAATGGGGTTCAGCAGTAGTTTTCCAAATGTTGAGATAGAAATTTCTTCAAATCTGGCTATAATTTGAATAAGGTTTAACCTGTTGAACTTATCCTGACATTGATTCTCCGTTCATGCAAAGGGCCACCCGGTAGGAGAAATTTTCTCTAAATTGCCTGTATGATGACGGGAATTGTATGTGCCCAAGGAAAAAATAGCTTAGCTTTGACCTTTGCATCTCATACTTTATGTTGTTGCCCAGTAGTATGGTCTCCTATCAAATTTAATTTAGAATTTTTTTTTTTTGTATACGGTCTAAAGTACTTTAAAAATTACATTTAGTACCTCATCTACACTAAAAAAAAAAAAACCGTACGGTGAAACTTGGAATTGTGCATGTTCGATTTCATTGCCACGCATGTCGAGGAGGTTTCTATGTCTCAGATCATACCCAGATAATACGGATGTTGTGTTGACCATGGGATTAAATGGGACGAAAGTTAAATTGGACGAAACAATTGTCTCAAATGACCCTGTTGTTTTTAATCCAATAGCTGTTATTCATTGTAATTTTCATAAAAGTACAAAGACTTATATGTAATATACCTACCCTTATTTTGTACAATAATTAAGAGATGCCATTCTGTATATAATGTCCTAAATAACCCTTGCTGTTTTTTTCCTCTATAGTTGTAACTGCTGTAATTAAGTGAGGGGTACGAGGACGCAGAGATAATTCCAACCTTTTGAACCAGATTTCGTTCTCTCTCTCTCTACTTTTACCTCAGATTTTCCCTTTCTGTCTCCAATTTTCACCATTTTTAACTTGCTAGGAAGCTTGCATCCAAAAATCATTAACAACCCAAATTTCTAAATTCCAATGCAAACCCAATTATATGTTCAGATCAGTTTCAAGGTCCCCCATCTTCTTAAACTTCAGATTCGATCACTAACTGTAAGGGCTTATTTTTAATCCTCGTACTGAGTCCGATATTCGAGCTCATATAGTTCGAGTAAACACACTGATAACCAACCAAGGATTGAGGGCAAGCAGATTGTAATACGTACTTCCTCATCTACAGTTCGAGGATATTGAAGCAGCCAGTAACATCGCACTGCAGAAGATACTAAGATATCCATCTACATTTCGAACATCGTTAGAGATCACCAACAGTTCGAAGTTACAGGTAAGGTCATCAAGAGATCCGTTACAAGATCAACAAGTATTAGATAGCAAGCGTTACAAGAGACCTCATAAAAGACTCATCAAAACTTGGTATTGTAACGTTCCTCATTAAAGCAATAACGGTCATGTTATAAGACCTATAAATAGGACCAGAGAGCTAGAGATTAGAGAGGCTGCTCTGACACATCTTCTAAGAGACCTTTTCTACATCTCTTTCTCTTTATAATAGCTAGCAGACTATAAACATCTCTCTCTTTCTAAAATCCTCATGAGAGGTCGTGGTTTTTAAGTCATTCAAGGGTTTTCCACGCTAAAACTTATGTTAAGTACTTTCAGTTCTTAGCTAACATTCCATATTTCAAGGGTGTAAGGCACTATCTTCGTCCAATACAAAAATAGGTTATTATATTTGGCGCCGTCTGTGGGAACCGAAGCATACACTCAGCGTTCTCCGATCCAGTTGTTATTTACTTTTCCTCTTAGACGAATGGTAAATCCAGATCATAACATACCAAAGAGACTTCACCAGCTCTCTCTCTCTCTCAAAATGTAGAGACGATGATGGGACCTCAACGTACAGATCTACCGCAACAATGTTCTTCGACGAAGCTCGTAAACGACGACAACACCGAATCAACAACAGGCTCAACAAAAACAACAAGTTCAAACAGATTGAATACCAACAAACGCATATTACAACAGTTGCAGATTACTGATCGAATACCAATAGTTCGTGAAACCCAATGTGATTTACAGTTCGAATTGGTTCACCATCGACAGTTTGCAAATCCCCAATACGATTTCTTTTTTTAATGGATGTTTTATAACAACAGAGGATCATCTCACTCGGCTACTTCATCTGCCGCAGCTACTACTACAACTAATATGCCAAGTTCACAGCAACAACAACAACTATTACATCAGTTTCAAAAGCAACAGAATCAACAACAACTAATATGAATCTCAGGCTAAATAGAAGATGCAGAACTCCACCTGCTTGTTGCAAGTCAGTCTCCATATGGACTCAAACCCGATGTCTCTCTTTAAATCAAAATTGGGAGGTCTGGAATCTCGTAAATGAACTGGAATGCGAGCTCTAGATAAGTGCTCACTCGAACTCGACAACAAATCTCTTTGAATTGTGCTTAAACTTCAATCGAGCTCAACAACAAAACTTTGTGAATTGAGCTTGTACGATTTCAACAGTTAGCAATCTTCAAACGACCTCAACGGTGAGACGTTCAACAACAATCACATCAACAACAATGCTCCTGTTTTCCAGCAACAACTGTACCAAGTTATTCATCAGTTCGTAAATCAAATCTCTGGGTTTCAATTACAGGGGATTTCCAGCAACAATGAGCTCTCTCTCTCTCTCTCTCTCTCTCTCTTTAAATCGAGCTTGAAAGGTCTAAAATCTCTATAAATGAGCTCGAATTCAAGCTTGGGAGGCCGAACTGATTAAAGATATATTATCAAATTCGAACTCGAGCTATTCATACCCACAATTCGAGCTAAATTGAGCTTGAGCTACAATCTTCGACAGCCAAGACAAAGCAGTTCGCAAAGCCACTTTGATCAAACTCAACAATGACAGGTCTTCAGACGAACTTAACAATGGGGTCTTTCATTCACTCTCTGTGAATCGAGCTCTACTTCAACAACTTGATCAACAACAACACGATTGACAACAATGCTCCTGTTTTCCAGTAACAACAATGCCAAATTGATTCATAAGTTCGCAAATAAAATATGTTCGTATAATCTCAATTGCTAACACGAAGTATGATCACCATCAGCATCATCGAGGTGATTTCAGAGAAATTGGAGTATGTTCGATTAGATAAGATCGAGCAATTTACAGATCTTCGATCGAACTTAACATTACGACCTCTCTCGAACTTTAAATCGAGCACCGAGCTCTCTAATGCAATCAGCATCATCTGTGATTACAAAGAAAGAGAGGATATCAGAAATTGGAGTGGGTTTGATTAGATAAGGTCGAACAACTTGTAGGTCTTCGATCATACGGCCTCTCTCTTTTTAAATCGAGTCTGGGAATCTCAACAAATGGCAGATCTTTTAGCGCAATTCATTATCCTCACAAAACATCTCAATAGACAGAAGATATATCCATGTTATAAAAGAGCTTATTTTTTTACTAAACTAGTGCATCAACAAGCAACGGACCTGGTAATAGTCAGCCCAAACAGCTACGCATGTATTTCTGCTAAGACACATGACAGTACATAGGAAAAGAGCAGCTCTACAAGTAAACAGATCGTCTATGATACATGGGAGATGCAGATCCAAGTTCAGGACTCAAGAAAGCAATGAAAAATACTCCAAAGTACATCAGTTACGAAATCACAACATTATTAAGGCGCTCGAGGTCGAGGTACTCGAGGCGATTACAACTTATTCAAACTCATACTCGGGGCGAGCCTGACCTCAACTCCATACTCAATACTCGATCTCATACCTCATCCTTTCAACAACATCACACTACATTATGAAGACGCTCGAGGTCGAGGTACTCGAGGCGATTACAACTTATTCAAACTCATACTCGGGGCGAGCTCGACCAACATCTTACAGGTCGATTATTGGTACGTCCAATTCGATCAAACAGAACACATTCTACAAGTTGGTTATTGGTTCAACCAGTCCAACCTACATTTAACATTCAATATATCTCATTACGGTCGCTTATTGATACGTTCAATTCGACCTTTAACTGAGACCTGCAACATAGCTCTTCAAATATATATACTCTTTGAGGGTCGCTTATTGAGTCAATCAATTCAATCTGGCAGAGACGTTACACAGCTATTCAACATTTAATATATCTCATTACGGTCGCTTGTTGATACGCTCAATTTGACCTTTAATTGAGACCTACAACATAGTTCTTCAAATATACACGCTCTCTGAGGGTCGCTTATTGAGTCAATCAATTCGATCTGGCAGAGACGCTATACATCTATTCAAACATTCAATATATCTCATTACGGTCGCTTATTGATTCACTCAATTCGACCTTTAACTGAGACCTACAACAAAGCTCTTCAAGTATACACGCTCTCTGAGGGTCGCTTATTGAGTCCATCAATTCGATCTGGCAGAGACACGCTATACAGCTATTCAACATTCAATATATCTCATCATGGTCGCTTATTGATACGCTCAATTCGATCTATAACTGAGACCTACAACATAGCTCTTCAAATATACACGTTATCCCGAGGGTCGCTTATTGAGTCAATCAATTCGACCTGACAGAGATACGCTATACAGTTATTCAACATTTAACAATTCTCCTCACGGTTGGTTACTGATTCGCTCAATTCGACCTGTGCTCGAGACATACTATCATATATTTTAATACATACTATCATACATTCTACTACATTATCATTCATTCTACTACACTATTATACATTCAACTACATTATCATCCATTCTAATACACAATCATACATTCTAACATACTATCATACATTCTACTATATTATCATCCATTTTACTGCATCATACATTCTACTACATTATCATACATTCTCTTACATTCGAACAGTTGGTTATGGATCAACCAATCCAACCATACAGTCTACATATTCAAAGATCAAAGATGTGTCTCAACCAACACCACTCACCCCTGATGCTTTTTGTGCTATTGGCTGAGACGGAGCGTATGTAGTGGACTTATTTCCAATACTCGACCTAAACCCAGATTTTGACCTTCAGCCCAATTGGATGTAAATGCTAGTTCTTAAACTAAAGCTCAGGCCTTAAGCATTCGACCATCATGCATTTACTCGACCTCATTAGTAAACACGTGGCGCATTTATGACATATTATGGAGCGGTTACAAGGACGAAGAGTTACTCAAGCCGTTACTCAACCATTATGAAGACTCATCAAAACCTGATATTCTAACGTTCGTGATCAATGTAACCAACGGTCATGTTATAAGACCCATAAATATGACCAAAGAGCTAGAGATAAGGGAGGCTTCTCTAACACATCTTCTAAGAAACCTTTTCTACATCTCTTTCTCTCTCTCTTTGTAATAGCTAACAGTCTATAAACATCACTTTCATTCTAAAATCTACAGGAGAAGTCGTAGTTTTTAACCCATTCAAGGGTTTTCCACGCTAAAACTTGTGTTAGTTACTTTCAGTTCTTAGCTAACATTCATATTTCAAGGGTGTAAGGCACTATCTTCGTCTAATACAAAATAAGTTATTACATTTGGCACCGTCTGTGGGAACCGCAGCATACACTCAGCGTTCTTCGATCCAGCTTTGATATTCATTTTTCTTTTTGAAGGATGGCAAATCAAGAAAAATCACTCAACGTCCTGCCTGACGCTGCTGAGGGAGTGACAGGTTTATGAACTACTGTGCAAGCAAAAGCCGAACGACAAATAAAACTAGAGAAACTGCTTGCCAGCATGCAAAGCACAATCAGAGCACTTCAAGATCAATTAACAGCAAATCCGAGACCACGGAACGCTCTACCTGTAACCTCGAGGGTATCAGTCCATGATCGCTTGGGAAATCGAGGCAAAAGTCCAGCACTTCCTCAAATTCCGCAAGAACCAGCTCTACCTCATAGTCATGAAAATCCTCAATTACCCACTGGAACGATAATCGATCTGCAACAACAAGAGGAACAAAACAGAGAAAAACCTCAAATTTCAGTCTATGGCCGCATGGGAGAAGCAACAGGAGAGCATAATCCACCAGAAGGATAAGAAACCAGACGAGCTATCACATCTCGACAACATCTCACTTTGGAGAAAGTAGACAAATGCATCAAGGAGCTGCTAGATGCTCAAATACTTACTGGAAGAAACAGCTATACTAAATTACAGAAGAGTCCACTCGCACAAGAGTTGCTGGACGAGGAAGTACCCACCAGTTTTCACACCCCAAAGATTCAGAAATACAATAGGGGGGGATCCTGTGGAGCACGTCCAAGAATTTTATGATTCTTTGGGACTTCATTTGACGTCCAACCACATCCTCTGTTGTCTCTTTCCGACCAGTTTAAAAGGCGAACCTCTACGATGGTTTCACACACTCAAGTAAGGATTTATCTTTACTTTTGAGCAAATTCGCGAACTGTTTGTCAAAAACTATTCGAACAATAAAGACAAGGAGGAGAGTCTTTACTCTTTGTTCAGCCTCATGCTGGCACCATATGAAAAATTAGAGACATTCACCAGGAAATTTTTTGGGTTAGCTCGAAGAATTGACAATCTCGATAAGAAAGTCACAATCTCCGCTTTTACCAATGCTCTACTCGTGGATGGATGAGTCAATGAGCACCTAATCCATAACAGGCCACTGACGCTAGAGGATATGATTGAGAAGGTCAACAACTTTATCGACTTGAACGACTAATAGCTGAGAAACTAAAACCTCAACGCATCACTCTATCCACCAAAGATCATCCTGAAGAGCGTGCTCACAACAGCAGTAAAATCTATAGGGGAGATAAGAAGCGCTTCAATCCTATGACGATCGAGCACGCCAAGGATGAAAGAAATCAGTTCCGTGCATACCACAGTTAACAACTACTCTTGCAAACTTAAACCCGTTGCTACAAAAAGATGAACACTTTAGAAATGCCAACACTATTCCACCCATACCGGGAAAGCCGTACTGTATTCACCACCAGATTTAACATCATGACATGGAGCGGTGTTTCGCACTGATATTTCTTCTCCAGAGTATATTTGCACAGGGCTGAATGCTTCAGTATATTGTTGACATTGAAAGTTACAAAGATGGCAACTACAAGACTGACGCCACGATCGCCCAAGTTGATGAAACAAATAAAGAAAAATACTTGTACTTCATCGAGACTCAGACAGTCAACAACTCCAGCAGATCCAAGTGTAGGCACGCTGGACAATGTCATGATCTGGCAATGGTAGACAAAGAAGCTCGTTTGTTGCCACAATCCAGCAATCGACGAGCTGGGATTTCTTTCGAAGACTGTGATGTTCGTCACGTCAACTTTCTGCATCATGATGTTCTCGTCATCATGTTAAAGATGAAGAACATAGTTCAACATACGATGATGGTAGATACCGGCAGCAGCATCGAACTATTATTCAAGAGTACAATCGACCAAATGGGCTTAGCAGACAGGGTCGAACCGAGTGACATCAATGTCTCTGGATTCAACGGCTCTAAGGAAGAGCGGGTGAGGAAAATTATACTTCCCATCACAGCCGGGCCAGTCACACTTAACGCAGTTTTTAGCGTCATCAATGCCAAATCCTGTTACCTGGGCATCATGGGACGACCGTGGTTGTATAACATGAAAGTTATTCCCTCTACATATCATCAGGCATTATAATTCAGCTGGAAAGGAGGAATCTAGGAAATCAAAGGAAGCCAGAAATTGGCTCGAGCTTGCGATAATACTATTTCCATTGAAGCTGAGCCAGCTACAACAACTCCTGCATAGCAATTACAGCAGTCAATTCCAGCAGAACCTCAGTTGCCAAGCGTCGAACCAACAGAGTACGTCGAGATCAGTGGCGCACAAAGAGGAACTCACATTGGAACTTTCTTGAGCACGGAATAACGCTCAAATGTTATACAATTCCTCACAGATAACAGTGATATCTTTGCATGGACATTTACGAAATATCAGGGATCGATCTAGCTATTGCATGCCACAATCTAGAGTTGAAGGATAAAGTAGAACCGGTCAAACAAAAGCAACGAACTCTAGCACCAAAACTGCGAGACGAAGTGAATAAAGAGATTGACAAATTGATTAAGGTCGGTTTTATTCGCAAAGCTATTTACCCGGACTAGATCTCAAACATTGTTGCAGTCCCAAAGAAGAATGGCAAAATCAGAAAGATAGCTTTCACTTCTAATCATCAACCATCTGCTCGATTCTATAGCAGGACACGAACTTCTCTCTATGATGGACGCTGCATCAGGATACAATCAGATACCACTTTTTCCTGAAGATCAAGACAAGACTGTGTTCATCACTGAACAAGATCTATATTGCTATAAAGTCATGCCCTTCGGCCTAAAAAATTCCAGCACTATATATCAGAGATTGATGACACAAATGTTCAAAGACCACCTCGGTAAAACAATGGAGGTTTTCATTGACGATATGTTCTGCAAAAGTCTCAAGAAAGAGGACTATCTTACAGACTTACGAACAACTTTCGAGATTTTGCGATCTTATAAGATGCGTTTAAATCCTGATAAATGCCAGTTCAGAGTACAATTCGAAAAAAAATTGGGCCATCTAATTAGCAAAAAAGGCATTGAAGCTGATTCATCACGCATACGAGCTCTCTTGGCTATGCCTTTACCAAAGATAAAGAAGGACGTTCAGAAGCTAGCCGAGAAGATTGCAGTACTCAACATATTTGTATACAAATCATCAGACAGATGTCGGCCTCTATTCAATCTGTTAAGACCGGATACATCACGAGGAAAGTCAAAAAAAGATTAAGAGATCGAATGGACAGACAAATGTGATGTGGCTTTCCTCGAACTCAAAAGTTACTTGGATAAACAACCAGTTATGAGCACACCGGTAGATGGAGAAGAACTTACAGTATACCTGGCTGCCACAGATAATCCTCTCAGCTATGTTCATCTCCGACTTGAAGAAAAGACTGAGAAACCAGTCTATTTTATCAGCAAGACTCTAACTTTCGTTGAAGCAAGATACACCAAGATCGAGAAGCTTCTTCTAGCTCTCGTTTATGCATCACAGAAATTAAAGCAGTATTTCTAAGCTCATACTATTCGTGTCTTGACGAACTATCCGCTACGCGAAATCTTATCCAAGCGCGAAAAATCTTAACGTATTCAATAATGGTCAGTAACACTCGGGGAACACGATATACATTTCAAACCACGTCACTCTAAAAAAGGGTAAGCTGTAACAGATTTTCTAGCAGACTTTCCATTAGACGATCCTGATTGGGAAGAAGATTATATTGGTCAAAATTATTAACCGCTCACAGACCAGTTCGAAGATAAATCATATTGAGTAACAAAGAAAGGTAGGTGACTTCTGACTGACGGCTCTGTCAGACCAGCCAGATCATAAATTGGAATTGTCCTTATTACTCCTTCTAATGATCGGCTCAAAAAATCTATTCGCCTCAATTTTAAAGCATCCAATAATGAAGCAGAATATGTGGCATTAATTCATGGCTTGGTCATGGCACTCACACTTGGTGTAGCAGAGCTCTCTGTCTACACAGATTCATTACTAATCGTCAACTATTACATAGGCGTATATCAAACCAATGGAAGAATGGTCGACTACGCTGCTGCAGTGGTCAAACGAATGAACAAATTTTAGACAATTTTTATGGAGCATTTCCCAAGGGGAGAAAATAGACATTCAGATGCACTCGCTTACCTTGCTAGTGTCCTTAGATCAGAAGCTCATTAATAAAAAATCGATGTCATTTCTAACCCCAGCATTAATGTCATCATGTCCAACACCATTAATACTGGGGGCAGCGAGGAGATCGAAGATGATTTAAGACAGCCTTTCATTACATACATCGAATCTTAAAATAAACTCGACGGTCCACTTCCAGAGGATCCTACAGAACGATAGAGATTAATTGACAATGCTCGAAGATACATTGTTCGGGACAATCTCCTATGCAAAATTTTGGTCACTGGTCCATACCTCCTTTGTCTATCTGACAAAGAAGCAAAGCAATTCTTGCACGATCTACACGAAGGCACGTGCGGATCCCATACAGCAAGACAATCTCTTGCAAATAGAGCATTAACTCAAGGAATGTTTTGGCCTAAGATGAAAGCACAGGCAATCGAATATGCTCGTAAGTGTGACGTTTGTCAACGGCATAGACCTAAAATATAAGCTCCAGCACTCGAACTAAACTCAAGCCAAGTCACTTGGCCATTCAGACGATGGGCACTCGATCTCGTAGGAGTATTTCCTACAACACCAGGAAAGTAAAAACATTTATTGGTCGCTACAGATTATTTCACTAAATGGGTAGAAGCAATCTCACTATGCCGAACAAGAGAAGTCGAAATTATTAGATTTATCTGGGAAAACATTATTATTCGCTTTGGCAGACCACATCTTATCAGAATTGATAATAGACCACAGTTCGTTGGTTCCAAAATCGTGGCATTTCTCAATGAGCACAACATCATTCATTCCCCATCCAATCTCTATTATCCACAAGGAAATGGATAAGCTGAGATTACTAATCAAACTATTGTGGATGTCATCAAGAAGCGTTTAGACGACAAAAAGAGGAACTGGGTGAATTAGTTACCACACGTACTTTGGGCCTACCGCACAACTCCCAGAACAGCAACAAGCTGTACACCATTCTTACTGCCTTACGGGACTGAAGCCATCATTCCCACTCAATATCATCATCCAGTACATGATCACGAGATGACAGATGAAGAAAACGAATTTCAGATAACATGCAATCTGAATATGATCAAAGAAACACGTGACAGAGCCAATGTTAATCTGAGAAGATATCATCTTGCTTTGTCATGATCCTATAACAAGCGCGTTCGGCACTGAGAATTCAAAGTTAAAGACCTCGTTCTCAGAGAAATCCCACAACATCGTAAAGCACCTAATACTAGAAAATTAGCAGATAATTGGGAAGGTCCTTTTATCATAACTGTCGCAAGTGGTTTAAGATCTTACAATCTCAGTACACATGAAGGCGTACCTATACCTAATCTATGGAATACCCGCCGATTGAAGCTGTATCGAAGATAAAAATGCTGTAACATCAGATATTATTCCATAAAGCACTTTTTCATCATCTTCCCGTAAGTTTATTCAATTCAAGCATTCTACCTATCTCCATGTGGCTTGCTCAGTTTGACCTATACCGAAGAATTACTACAACATTCAATATATCTCATTACGGTCGCTTATTGATACGCTCAATTCGACTTGTAACTGAGACCTACAATATAGCTCTTCCATTATACACGTTCTCCCGAGGGTCGCTTATTACTTTGCTCAATTCGACCTGGCCGAGACTTGTCATGCAGCTATTCAATATTCGATATATCTCATTACGGTCGCTTATTGATATGCTCAATTCAACCTGTAACTGAGACCTATAACATAGCTCTTCCAGTATAGACGCTCTCCCGAGGGTCGCTTATTGCTTTGCTCAATTCGACCTGGCCAAGACTTGTCATACAACTATTCAATATTTGATATATCTTATTACGGTCGTTTATTGATACGCTCAATTCGACCTGTAACTGAGACCTACAATATAGCTCTTCCAGTATACACACTCTCCCGAGGGTCGCTTATTGTTTTGCTCAATTTGACCTGACCGAGACTTGTCATACAACTACTCAATATTCAATATTTCTCATTATGGTTGCTTATTGATTCATTAAATTCGACCTTCAACTGAGACATATATTACCATTTCAACAAACAAACATCTCTTCACGATTGATTATTGACTTGTTTAATTAGACCTATACACAAGAGAATACACCATCACTACAATCATCTTTATATGATCGTTTATTGGTTCACCCAATTCGACCATACATAGAGATAACAAGACAACAACTTTTTTTTAATCAACATTTGACATTTTTTTCTACAGCAAAGACATTTACACTCTGTCTGATTACAATATAAGCAATTTAACTATCTTCACGCTTCGGGCATACAGCATTCGAACATTCCCCAGGCTCAGACGAAAGTAAGGCAGGGAAAGATATAGCAGCATCAGCTGCAGTAGGAGACGCATTCAGCAGTTTCGTAACTCTCAGCATCATATTATTTATATAATATAGCCGCGTTAGCTGCATATCATACTCCATACTGTGTTCAGTTGAAGCCGCCAAGATCGAATCACGCTCTTGCCGCAATTTCTTTATATCAGCATGCAACATAGCCATAGTGCGCAATGTAGCATTAGCATCAATCAACAGCATAGCTTCACAAAGCTCGGTCTTCACCTTGGTTAGCTCGTCGTCAAGATCCTTTCATCGATCTACCAGATACTCTTTCCCCTTCGGCAACGAATCCCTATATTCCTTCATTACCTGCACACTACGATCCATTTCCTTCTTCACACGTTGCAACTTCTCACACAATTCCTGATAATACTCGTTATCATTATCTGCTGCATCCACCAACTTTTGCAACTCCTTATACTTCAGATGGAGCTCCTCATAAACCACATTACCTTGCATACACTCTAGTTCCAAGGCTTACTTTTCCCATTCTAGATTGGCGATTCGGGTATTACACTTATTGATTGTTACGTTCAGCTCTTGATCTCTCTTTTTACATGCTTCTTCATGAATTCTGGCACGGTCACTTTATCTCTGACAAGAATCTCGAGCCTCACGCAAATCCCAGTTTAACTTTTTTAGACTATCTCGCATATTACGAAGTTCAGCATCTTGCTTCTTTAACAGATTAACATTATTTGTTACTGCTGATTTATGATACAACAGATCAGTCTTCTGCTTTTCAATTGTACTTGATAGATCCAGCACTTGTTGGTTCACAGTCATGGTTTCCAATTTTTTCTTCCTTAAAGAATCTTTCCATAGTTTGATTTTGCTGTTAGCAGCCTGTATCTTTGCATTCTTACATGACAACTTTACAGTCACAACATTTAACTGACTCTGCAGCTCCAATATATCAGCCTCTAGCTTCGAGTTCAACAAGGTTATATTTTCAACCGCCAACGAGCACTGCTGCAGTTCTGCAGTCAGTTTATTATTTGAAGCAAATAAAGCAGAGAGTTCGTTCTGATCATTGACTTCAGCCTAAAATAACAAATTATAAATGGCATACATCTATCAACAAATATTCATACAAGCAAGGCATCTCATTCAACAACATTTATTACAACAATAAGATATGATATTATTTCTACAACTACATACACAAATCAACTACATTATACAAAGCATAATTATATGCCACAGTTCAGTTGCCTTATGGTGGAACCCTACTACTACTCACATCTACTTGCAAAGGTTCATCAAAGATTATGACCTCTTGATGACGTGCCTTATGACGTTTGCGAGGTAACAGATCTTCAACCTCCTCCTCCTCAGACTCTACAGCTCGCAGTTTCGAGGTTGAAGCTCCCCCACCCTCATTACCTTTTGCAAACCACATATTTTAAACCTTATCATTCTTTACTTCAACATCTTTACCATAGCTCAAGATATGGCGTCTAAATTCATTCTCTACTCTTGTGAGCTCATCTCCATAAAACTCGGTCACATTGGCCATCTGACATTCGTGATCTGCTTTACCAGTTTGTTTTCCCCGCTTTGGAGTAAGATACCTCTTTAAACGCGATTGGAACACTTGCAGACGTTTCTGCGTATCTAGTAAACGCACTTCTAACAACTTCACTCCCTTCTCCAAACTCTGCAACAACATATTATACTCTACCTTTTCCCTCTCCAGACACGCATTATGTTCCATACATAGCTCCGATTGGTCAAAGCATGTTTCAGATCATTTTCTAATTGTGTCTGGACCCTTCTATCTTCCTTCTTTATATTGAAGAAAAGGATCATCATCATTCTTTGCCCCTACAAAAGTTAAGCTCATCAGGTAATGAACCTACACCACCCCATATGATGGATACACCAGCCCGAGCTGAACATCTTTTTGCATCGATACTATGATGATTACGCGCTCTAGCGCTAAGAATTTCTCCCGAGCTAGATCTGGCACTGCACCTCTCTTAGTTAACAGTTCTAAATAGACCTCCTTCAAGCCCCGTTCACTATCTACTTCGGCCTCAAAGTAAAGCGTCAAAGACAATAACGACCTTTGACACTTTAACTTATCACTCTCATCTACGAACTGCTTATCCTTAAGGGATTTTCGAAGTAAGACAAACCTATCGTTCTCTTTCCGCAAGACCTCGCCCTCTTAATTTTTATCTTCCAATATCTACATTAAAGCTTGAATAACTCCTTAAAGGTGTTATCAAAGTTAGACTTATGAAGACGTCTCTCATATTCAAGTTTATTGTATACCTGTTGAGTACGATTGATGGAATCTCTTGCTCGACTCAAGGCCTTCTCCATCTCGCTCACTTTTTCCCTCAAATGAACTACCTCCTACATGAAAATTATACATTCACTATCAAAATAACATATATCAATAGCAACCGCAAAAAATTCAAGTCTCAGCAAAAATAGTTATATCACCAATACAAAGGTCAAATTCAACCAGACATGTCTCAAAACTATGTTACTGCTACATAATCAAGAATTAGCTCTTGCTACCTCCTTGGTCATATCATCAACAACTGGAGAAGCCAGGGTCTGCTCAGAAGGTTGATCAGCCACTGGAGAGGGATCTTCCTCTGGGAAGATTATCTCACCATACTTCCTAGCAATAGCAAGATCGACATCATCTTTACTCAACCCCCAGGAGTAAAATGCTTGAATTAGATTATTTCGAGCAGTCAACACTTTTTCGAAAGTCTTCTTCGCAGTAGCTTTGATCTCGTTCTTCATCACAGAAGTTTCTGCCTTGAACTGCTCCTTCAGCAGAGCTTTCTCCTTCTCCATCTGATCTGTCAACCGCTCAGACAATACAGTTTTCTCTTTCTCAAATTGTTCCCTCAGTACAGCTTTCTTTGCATCATGTTGCCGAACAAGTTCTGCACAGTCCTCAGTACCTGCCATCAACACCACAAAGGCCGATTCCCACACAACAGAAAGCTGCGCCACAAGTACAGCATAGCATAATTATCAATCAGATCGTTTGTCACACAGATAACCAAATAAAAATATTATACATACCTGTGACATGTTGGATTTAATCTCAGCACCCAGATGTTTCGGATCATGCTTCGCCAGCTCCCGCGACTTCTGCCCCACCACATCAAAATCGAGATCTTTCAGAGAAGTTTGTTTAGATTTGACCTCTTGCCTCTGCTTCTTCATAGGAGGCGCCTCATTTACAGCAGCTTCCACCACCTCAGTTACCACCTGCGTTGTCTGCACAGGAGTTGTTTTCTCATGAGGGGGCAACGCCTTTTTTCCTCTAGATTGTCGAGGTTGTGTATTCGAAGTACCCACAGCATAGGCAAGAATCTCTATAACCCCCTCAAAAGAAGAACCAGAAGTAGCCGTAGCTCAATTTTGATGAGCCCGTTAAACTTTAGCAACTACAGAGTTAACCTTTTATCTTTACGGATACTTAACTCTCCAAGTACTTGGTTCAGCTCAGTTTCTTCCCAAGATACAACATCAAACAGACTAGACGTATCAGCAATACTATTGGTTTAGGCTCTGCCAAATCAGCAACAAACTATGTTAGCAGCTCGCAAAAAGTTAAAAGACGAAGTACAGACAGAATGAAGATACTTACTCTCGTTAAAACTCTTACATTTCAGCTCGAACGCCGGTTCCCCGGGCACTTGCATATAATTACCTCTCACCATCACAAGATAGTCGTACCAAGGTCTCCCAGTAGATTCAAAATCAAAGAGTTTTGGCCGTGCTGAATCACTATACAAATATCCACTCTTCTGACTTTTCACATATTTCAACTTATAATACTTCAAGACATCGTCCGTAATAAACTGTCTTGCAATATCACCATCTCTCCATTTCTTGTTAAGGGCTTCACAAACCCTCATCATCTCGAAAACATTGCCATTTAATTGGGCAGGGCAACTCATAAGAGCATTTATTATCCCCTTTTGGAAAAAGGTCAAGAGAATACTCAACACATAAACGACCTGGTTCAGATAGCAAAGGCACCCTTCCTCTATGACCTCCGCACCAGTATCGCTGTAATAAGTAATTTTTACATCATCTTCTATACCCATATCTATCTGCCATTGATCCAGGGAAGGTACTTGATAATGTTTTATCTTACCATTTGGTCTCACCAGAGTCCTAAACCATAACCCATCATTCATCAGATAATGCCCCCATTTTCTATCCAAGTCTTTTTTATACTTCAAAAATGTCTTCCCTGTGTCTACATCAGCGGGATACTTAAATAATTCCCCAGTTTCAGCCCCCACTTCCAATCCCTCATTCACCTCACAATGAGCAGCAACCGGCAAATCAACCGCTATAGAACCCCTTACCTTCGAATCATCCATAGTCCTGCCAGACGATGATGATTTCTCACTACTGGAAGATACTATAACTTTACTCTTGGGTTTCAAATTTTTGGAACGCATCTACCACATACAGGAAAAGTATATTCAAAGTTTTATAATAAAACAGGCCACCTCCCTCAGCCATACCCAAGAAATACTAGCCTACCAGGCAGTTCAAACATACAACTACATCTACCATGGCAAGCAATAAACATACTTTTCACAACAACAAAAATGGTGGAAACAGAATTACTAACCTATACTAGAAGAGCAGCAGTCATCGTTTCCGATCACCACCTTCACTTCAGACGGCAAAACATCGGTTTTCCTAGCAAGAGCACAGTATAACGGTGGACTACGTTCGAAATTTAAAGACTTTCTCTCTCTATAAATGCTTCTTTCTCTCTCTGCAACTAAATGTGGTTTGTGAGAAGGAGAAAGACAAGATTTTATATTATCCCTCAGTTTCTGAAACGGCGGCTCTTTGGGACACGTGTCAGCATCATCTCTCCTTGCAGGCATGTTTTTTCGTTTGCCCTCATAATGATTTCTGGAGTAATGTATTTGGCTATCACGTCTGTCTCTCTCCCCTGCCATTATTAATTCCAAGGACTCACTGCCCAAGAAGATTTGTACAAATCATGTAGCACGTTCACTTTCGTACAGTAACAACCTTCTGCGGCTACATGATCCTGCTACGCTATTTATAGCATGATTTCCAGTTCAAAACCCTAGTACAACTTTTACAGCTGTCACTTACCTTACTTTTGATCTGACAGAAGCAATAAATCCTGCTTTAATTATACTTCATCCGACCATTATCACAGATATAAAAAGTGATGACAAGACGACCTCAAACAAAAACAAATCATTTTATTATGGTCCATCATCCGACCTTACATGCAATTACAGATGGATGGTTCTGTTCACCACATGGAATGATTTCCCCACCAAGAGTTCTCTCATCCTCTTTAGCAAGCTTATCCAGCGTGATTTATCAAACTGCTCTACATCTAGCAGAAGTTCGCAGAATACGCCACATTAGAAGCTGTGACCAAGTCCTCACAATGATGATACTCTCACAATAAGAACTTTTATAGAGTACAAAAGATATTATGCATTCATCCCCTCAACAGACATGGCAGCAATATATCTCAACAAGGCAACAAGTATATAGCGCGATCAACACAGTTCAGAAATATATACTTTCAATTATACTTCATCAAACTCATAAAAAATTCATTCTACATATTTTTGACCTATTTTTTACTAGCTCAAGAATTGTTATACGGTGTACTACAACAGTTCATTCAAGCAGTTACAAGACAAGATGCAACAAGTTCGAATCTATTATTCAAAGAGAAGCAATTTACAAAGACAAATATTTCATTCAGTTTAAAAATCAAGATTATAAGATCTACAGACAGCTATTTCTTCTACAGAACGAAAGATAGCTTAGTATACGAATGACAGTGCGGCACTTAAACAGAAACAATGGAAGGCCCAGCAGAAGAATTGGAGTGAGGCAGAAGACAAAGTAAACCCCCACCATCTCTGTAGCCACTAAAGACGAAGGACCACCTCTACCATTACAGCACCCAATCCTTCGTAGGATATCGGCAATACTTCACAGACAACACCCCAGCCTTCTCATCTTCTGATGCCACCGTATCCTCTACGAGCATCCGCAGACAAGCCCGACTGTGAGCAGCAAACAAAACCACATAATGGAAGCACCACATTTGATGATAATCATCATCTACCTCTTCTACTTCTTCCCACGACATCCCATGAAAAGTGGGAGGAGCAGGGATTGGAGTTGGCAGATAAAGACTTTGGTCCCTAAAGTAACGAGTTTGAAGAATCGTCATCTTGATCTGAACTTTCTCC
This sequence comes from Kingdonia uniflora, assembly GCA_014058105.1. Lineage (NCBI taxonomy): Eukaryota > Viridiplantae > Streptophyta > Magnoliopsida > Ranunculales > Circaeasteraceae > Kingdonia > Kingdonia uniflora. The sequence continues at coordinate 744,206 of JACGCM010002180.1, forward strand.
TCATAAGCTTGACAACGAGTAGTCACCATCACTACTACTTATGCAAATCCAAACGACTGACAAGTTAAACCAGGATGAACAGTGATAGCAACTGGTCACCATTTTTTATAGCAGCAGCAATTAAATGTATACCACAACTTCCAATAAAGTCTTTATCACAAGCACACATCTCAAGCAAAATTTTGGGAGACCCAACATTCAAAAAAAATATTCTTCTAGATAACTAGGAAGCCATCAATGCAGCATTTAAAACGACTAGACTTCTCAACCAACACCACTTGTTACACACGTTTCTTCTGCTATTGGCTAAGAGGGGGCAGTTGTAAGGGTTATTTTAAATCCTCGTACTGAGTCCAATATTCAAGCTCATATAATTCAAGTAAACACAGTGATAACCAACCAAGGATTAAGGGCAAGCAGATTGCAATATAGACTTCCTTATCTACAGTTTGAGGATATCAAAGCAGCTAGTAACATCGCACTGCAGAAGATACTCAGATATCCATCTACAGTTCGAACATCGTTAGAGATCACCAACAGTTCGAAGTTATAGCTAAGGTCATCAAGAGATCCGTTCCAAGATCAACAAGTATCAGATAGCAAGATGTTACAAGAGACCTCATAAAAGACTCATCAAAACCTGGTATTGTAATGTTTCTCATTAAAGCAATAACGATCATGTTATAAGACCTATAAATAGGACCAAAGAGCTAAAGATTAGAGAGGCTGCTCTGACACATCTTCTAAGAGACCTTTTCTACATCTCTCTCTCTTTGCAATAGCTAGCAGTCTATAAACATCTCTCTTTTTCTAAAATTTTCAAGAGAGGTCATGGTTTTTAACCCATTCAAGGGTTTTCCACGCTAAAACTTGTGTTAAGTACTTTCAGTTCTTAGCTAACATTCCATATTTCAAGGGTGTAAGATATTATCTTCATCCAATACGAAAATAGGCTATTACACTAACTACTCGAATTTAGACACAGGGGGGCTGGATGGAGAGCCTCAACTTACTATGTGATGGTGATGGAGTAAGGGTTTCAGTACAATGTGATGGTGATGGTACAATTCGATCACTAACTATAGAGATTTAGACACCAGGGCTGTATGGAGAGCCTCGATTTACTACGTCATCACAAAGATGTTGATGATGATTAGAAAGCTTGAAAAGAGTCAATGATGAGCTATATTAACTTTTTAGAATTTAGACCCACTGTCTTGCAATTATTCTTCTTAATTTATGTTATATTAACACCGCGCCAGTCATGATGGTGCAATTCGATCAATGGAGAGCCTCGGCTTACTATGTCATCACCGAATCCATCACGATAGTATGATTCTATCAATGAAGAGCCTCGATTTACTTACTATGTCATCATGAAGATGTTGATGATGATTAGAAAGCTTGCAAAGAGTCAAATATCTTCATTGTGCATGTGTTCAAATATTATCATTTTGATTTGTGTTATATTAACTTTTTAGCATTTAGACCTAATGTCTCACAATTTTTTATTTTGATTTATGCTATATTAACACCGCATCAATCATGATGATGCGATTTGATCAATGGAGAGCCTCGACTTACTATGTCATCATGAAGATGTTGATGATGATAAGAAACCTTGTAAATAGTCATATATCTTCATTGTGCATGTGTTCAAATGTTCTCATTTTGATTTGTAATATATTAACTCAGTCATTGCCACCAACATTTGTTGTAGTTTGAAAACTATAACAAAGAGAATTCGTACTTGAAATTGGAATGAGTTTTTCACCATGCCTACCTTGTTCATCCGATTATGCCGATGGTGATATGCGCATTCTTATGTCGTGTGAGCATTATTTTCATGATGCCTCTTCTGCTGGTTCTGTGGTCTAAATTATTGTCCATCATGCAACTACAACTTCCAATTAAGATTATAACATTATTTGGTAATTAAAACTGGCACAATATTAATGTATTTACTTTTTAAATAATATTCTCAAACATCATGTCTTAATATTTATTAAATCAGTTTTAATTTATAACACCAATTTACGATTGAAAAATGACATAATATGTTATGGTATGAACTCGAATCGTGTTCGAGGAAGTTCATAGGAGCTCGTGAGACGAGCGAGGATCGAAGACGGTTTGAAAAAAAAAGTTTTTTCAAAGGTCTATTCGAATAGACTATTTGTCTGTTCGAACAGAAGAGGCAGAGGTTTGATTGTTCGAATAGACTTTCAGTTTATTCAAATAATATGCAAGTTGTTCGAACGAGGAAGTAAGTTGTTTGAACAAGATTTTGTCTATTCGAATAGACCATAGTCTATTCGAACAGAAATGTACAGAACCTAACTTGTTCGAATAAAACCTGAGTCTATTTGAATAGACTTCGTAAGCCAGTTTTAGAAGGTGTTTTCTGGGGGCATTGATGTATCTCATGATCCGTACTTCGATCCTATACTTATGTAATGACATCCCACTTATATAAGGGATACTAGAGAGTGTTTCCATATCTATCTTTATGAGTTTAATTCTAGAGAGAAGTCTAGGGTTTGAAGAAACTCCATTAAAGCTTGAGAGATCATTATAACCTATTTGATATCATAGTGAATTGTTCGTAGGGAGTGGCTTTTTATCCGCAAAGGTTTTCCACTTCCCTCCAGGAAAATCTTCGTGTCCTTTATATTATTATTTATTAATTTACTACTTGAGTTGGCGATTTCTGCGTATCGTTATTGTCAGAGAGGAAATAGTAACTACCTCGATTCTCAATAATTGGTGTCAAAGAAATTGTTAGGACTTGTATGGTGAAGAGTGATGGCCGATCAAGAGAAGTTAAAGATCACGAAGTTTAATAGATCAAACTTTAGAGTGTGAAAGATACAGATAGAAGATTACCTCTATCAGAAGGATCTTGATTTATCACTGGGTGGAGTTGAGATGATGCCAGCAGAATACGATGCTGCTAAGTGGGCACGATTGGATCGCAAGGCACTTGGAACCGTTAGGCTACCGCTATCATCTCAGATTCTACACATGATCCCTAAAGTTACGACAATAAAGGGTCTGATGGAGACGTTATCCGTTATGTACTCGAAACTGTCTAAAGTAAATAAGGTACACCTTTTACGATGCTTGTTTACTTTCAAGATGAAGGATAATGGTAGTGTGCAAGCTCACATCAGTGAGTTCAATACCATACATGCTCAACTGGAATCCGTTAAAATAATTTTTACCGAGGAGGTGGGAGTGTGGGATCCTTTAGGGAAGATGCTTGAGAGCTGTGAAGGGTTCATTACAGCTGTGAGCAACTCATCGGGGAAGGAAGACATCAAATTTGATACTATAGTCTCGTTGATTATGAGTGAAGATAATAGGCGTAAAACATCTAAACCCTCTTCGAGTTCAAACGGCAGTATGTTGAACGTCGAGGAAAGAGGGAGGTCTTACAGAAAAGGACCAAAATTTAGAAGGGGTCGATCACAGTCAAGAGGAAAGTCTAAGCCGTTCAGTGCGTGTTGGACTTGTAGAAAGAAGGGTCACTTCAGGCGAGATTGTAACTCTTCTTCTTCTAAGAAGATTGACGATGAAGAGAAAGACACAATGAACCTTACTGAGGAGGTTAGTTCTGACGAGGCTCTACTACTATCGTGTGACGATATTAACGAATCTTGGATTATTGATTCGGGTGCCTCATTTCATGCTACTGCGAACGTAGGTTTTTAAACTAATATTGTTAAAGGTGACTTCGGTACGGTCCTTCCTGCAGATAAGAGTGCACACAATATTACTAGAAAAGGAATATTAGTTTTACAGAATGTGCGACTTGTATCCAAATTGGGGCGTAACCTAATATCGGTTAGCAAATTAGCAGATGATGGCGGTTATGTGAGTACCTTTGGTATAACCTTCTGGAAGTTATAAAGGGAGCTATGTTGGTAGCTCAAGGCTTGCGACAAGGAACATTGTATACAATGTAGAGCACAATTTTTATTATTTGTGCGGCCACTCCCAGGATTGATACAAGTACGTAGCACAAACAGCTCGGTTACATGATTAAAAAGGGGATGAAGATAATGGTAACAAAGGAAAAGCTAAAGGGTCTTGCTGAGGTTGGTCTCAAGTTTTGTGAAGAGTGTGTTCTTGCAAAATAGAAAAAGGTCAGTTTGAAATTATCTAGAAGATTAAGGAAACCTGGAAAGCTGGATCTTGTACACACGGATGTTTCGGGGTCAACCAAGGTATCTTCTCTAGGTGGTTCTCGTTATTACGTTACTTTTATCAATGATGCTACTCATAAATTGTGGGTTTACTTCATGAATAACAAGTTAGATGTGTTCGATAAATTCAAGAGGTGGAGGGCTCTAGTTGAAAATAAAACCAGTTTGAAACTAAAGTGTCTCAGGTCGGATAATAGGGGTGAATACTGTAGTAACGAGTTTGAAGACTTTGGTGCATCAAACGGGATGAGGAGACAGAAGACTATTCCCGTAACACCGTAATAAAATGGTGTTGTAAAACGCATGAACCAAATAATAAACGAAAGAGCAAGGAGTATGAGATTCAACGCTAGATTGCCAAAGTGTTTTTGGGTGGATGCGGTTAGTACGGCAGCGTACTTGATTAACAGAGGGCCTTCAACAGCTTTGGATTTTGGACTTCCTAAAGAAGCATGGACCAGTAAAGAGGTAAACCTTAATCACTTGCATATTTTCGGTTGTACCTCATATATACTTGATAATTCAAATACAAGGACCAAGTTAGATACAAAGTTGACGAAGTGTATTTTTATTGGATACGATAGTGATAAGTTTGGGTACCGGTTTTGGGATGCGAAGAATCGAAAATTTATCTGAAGCCATAATGTTACATTCAATGAGGAAGTCTTGTATAAAGATTTTAAAGCACATGTGGAAAAAAGTCAAAGTGAAGCAACGGAAAGTATCGGCATTGAATATGATGAACCCTCTCGAGAGGATGATGAAGAAGTCGTTGTTGAGTCTGATGCACCAAACCAAAACGAGGAACCTAATAATCTAGACATTCCAAAAGCACTTCTAAAGGAGCTGAGAGATGTAAGAATTCTGGCAAGGTACGTTAACTCCCTAAATCACTTATTACTTACAGATGGTGGTACACTGAAAGTTACACAGAGGCTTTAGATGTGGAAGCCAAGAGCAAGTGGGAGCTTGCTATGGATGATGAGATGCAGCCATTATCAGTTAATCGAACTTGGGATTTAGTTCAGTTACCGAAAGGGAAGAGAACATTGCACAACAAGTGGGTATACAAATTAAAGCATGAATCTGACGGTTTAAGGAGATTCAAGGCTAGACTTGTGGTGAAGGGCTTTCAGCAAAAATAAGGCATTGATTTCGGTAAAATTTTGTACCAGTTGCGAAGATGTCTACTATTCGAGTTGTGATGAATATAGTTGCAGCTAAAGAATTTCATCTTGAGCAACTAGATGTCAAGACAGCATTTCTTCACAGTAACCTTGATGAAGAAATTTATATGAAGCGACCAGAAGGGTATTCGGTTAAAGGGAAAGAAGATCTTGTGTATAGGCTCACAAAGAGCTTATACGGTTTGAAACAAGCGCCGAGACAGTGGTATTTGAAGTTTGAACAGTTCATGTTCAGAAATGGCTATTCGAAGAGCAATACAGATCACTGTTATTTTATAAAAAATATGGGGAACTCATATATTATTCTACTTCTGCATGTAGATGATATGTAGGTAGCGAGTGCTGACATGGGAGAAATTGTCAAGTTGAAGGAACAGTTATCCTGGGAGTTTTCAATGAAGGACTTGAGTGCGACAAAACAAGTTATTGGTATATGTATTACAAGGGATAAAAAGTGGCAAGAATTAAAGTTATCTCAAGCTGAGTACATCGGCAAAGTACTTAAATGATTCAATATGGATGGTTCTAAGGTTGTTAGTACACCATTGGGAGGTCACTTCAAATTATCAAAGGATTGTTGTCCGAATACGCAGAAGGATCCCTTTGAGATTCCGCAGCATCTCGACTCAGTCGCAGGACATGAACTTCTTTCGATGATGGGTGCCACCTAGGGATACAACCAAGTTCCACTCGCCGTAGAAGATCAGGAAAAAGTTATTTTTATAACCGAAAGAGGTCCCTATTGTTTCACATTAATGCCTTTTGGGTTAAAAAATGTTAGAGCTACTTACCAGCGATTGGTCACTCAAATGTTCAAAGATCAACTCAGCAACATCATGGAAGTATATATCGATGATATGATCTGCAAAAGCTTGTAAAGAGAAGATCATCTCAAAAACCTCCAAACTATCTTCGTTATCCTTCGGCAATACCAGAGGAAACTCAACCCAGAGAAATGTCAATTCGGTGTCACATCTGGAAAATTCATGAGCCATCTAGTCAGTAAAAGAGGAATCAAAATCGATCCCGCTCAAATCAAAGCACTCATGGCAATGTCCTCTCCTCGAACAAAAAAAGATGTTTAAAAATTCGCCGGCAAAATAGCCGCTCTACACAGATTCATCTCAAAGTCATATGATCGATGCAAACTTTTTTACCTTCTTCTACGTGGCAACCCCACTCCTCTTTCAAACAAACAGCAAAAATAAGTTATATGGACTCCTGACTGTGAAATGGCATTCCAAGATCTTAAACGATACTTAAGGCGTCCTCCTATAATGAGTACTCCCATTGATGGCAAATTATTCACCATGTATTTATCCATAACTGAAGACTCCATCAGCTTTGTCCTTATTCGAGAAGATGCAGGCATCGAGAAACCTATTTACTTTATCAGTAAAACTCTTATGCCTGCTGAAAAGCGATATACTACCTCGGAGAAACAATTGTTCACCTTGGTTTACAGCTCTCAAAAACTCTGTCCATACTTCCAAGCTTACCCCATCAAAGTCATTACAATATACCCTCTCAAACTCGAACTCTCCAAAAAGGAAAAATCTCGACAAGTTCAACAATAGTTTGTTATCCTTGGAGAATATGACATTTCTTTTAAACCTCAAATATCCATCAAAGGACAAGCAGTGGCCAACTTTTTGGCAGATTTCCCCGTTGAAAACACCGATTGGGAAGAACTCAAAAAAATCTTCACCAAGGACTCAATTGCAGAACCAGACGCGTGGTCTAAAAGTTTTGGTTGGTGACTTTTTACGGACGGATCAATAGGACCACAAGGTTCTGGAATTGGCATAGTCCTCGTCACGCCCTCCAATCATCGCATAAAAAAAGCTCTTAAACTTAAATTATATGTTACCAATAATGAAACAGAGTACAAAGGCATCTTGCACGGTCTCGATCTTGCACTTACTCTCAGAGCTGAGGAATTAGCAGTCTATGTCGACTCCTTACTTGTCCCCAATCATTACAACAAAACTTTCAGAACAACAGGCAAAATGGTTGAACGCTGCCCTGGTCAAAGAAAAAATGAAAAAAATTCAAGAATGCCACCATTTTGTATTTACCTTGACGGGAAAATCGCCATGCCGATGCCTTAGCTTACATTGCTGTCATGCTGGGAGACAGTGAAAAAATATCTTTAGAAATTGAAATCCTCAATCATTCTAGCCTCGATGATTTGTCCACACTCTACTTAACTATTACTAAATATGACAACCCTGAAGACTGGAGAACACCGTTTTATGTTTACCTCAACTCTAGCGTCCTCCCCAATAACAAAAAAGAAGCTCGATCTCTCTTAGCCAAGTGCCCTCGATTCACAATCCAAAATGATATATTATATCAACTCATTGGAGGAGAGCCACATATCGAATGTATATCCCAGAAACAGGCTCAGATTAAAATCAATGAACTTTGCGAAGGTATCTGTGGTGCACATGTTTTTGGAATATCACTAGCTCAACGTGCATTCACACAAGGACTCTATTGGCCCAAGATAAGACAAGATTGCGAAAACTTTGTTCGGAAATGTTACAAATGTCAAATTCACGCTCAAGACATCAAAAGCCCCGCCCTCGACTTATATGTTAGTAATGTCCTTTGGCCATTTAAACGATGGGGAATCGATATCATTGGCCCTTTCCATCCAACTTCGGGAAACAAAAGACTCATCTTAGTTGCCACCGATTACTTCACCAAGTGGGTCGAAGCAGTTCCCCTATGCCATACTGATGAGAATGAGGTCATCAAGTTCCTTTGGGAGTAGATCATTACCCGGTTTGGTTGTCCATAGATGATACGTTCTGATAATGGTAAACAGTTCATCAGCACTAAAGTCCTTGCTTTCCATCATAAATACAAGATTCAGTTGACAACTTCCACACCATATTACCCTCAAGGAAATGGACAAGCTGAAGCCATCAACAAAAGCATCAAATCTGGCTTACGCAAGCGCCTCGATGACAAGAAAGGTAGATGGGTCGATGAACTCCTCAGTGTGTTATGGGCTTACTGCTCCACTCCTTGAGTTTTAACAGGGTGCACTCCATTCATGATGGCTTTTAGAACTGAAGCAATCATACCTTCAGACATCGATCTCCCCAGTACTCGACGTAAAATTTCATATAAAGACAATAAACTCGGCCTCCTTTGCAACCTCAATTGGATCGAGGAAACCAGGGACAAGGCCATTGCAAATTTGGGTCGTTACAATGATACATTAAAAAAAGCATGCAACAAGAAAGTTTGAGAGCGGAAATTTGGTATTGGAGACCTTGTCCTGCGACGAATACAAGATCATACTCGACCTAAAAATTTTGGAAAATTATCAGAAAACTGGAAAGGACCCTATATTGTATGGAACAAAATAGATAGCGGAACTTATTGGCTTATGACTGAAGACGAAGTTCAGCTTGAGTACCCATGGAACACTGCTCAACTTAAACTCTTTTACACATGATGCCCTGTAATCTTTTACTTCGAATCAAATAAACAATTTGTTATACATTATCTTCTTTACTACTTCAATTTGTCCTCGATCTATACTTTTCAAAGTATCAATCTGAGAAACGATCTCTTTCTACATCGATTTGTCAAAATCCATACTTTTCAAAGTATCAATCTGAGCAGCGATCTCATTCTACTTCGATTTGTCCTCGATCTATACTTTTCAAGTATCTATCTGGCAATCGATCTCTTTTTACATTGATTTGTTCTCGATATATACTTCTCAAGTATATATCTGACAAACGATCTTTTTACTACTTTATTTTCTCTCAATCAATACTTACCGAGTATGCCAGGGACAAACTACTTCCTTACTATTCTGATTTTTTTAAGGTCCTTGCTTATACAAGTATCCTAACATCTATCTTGACTTCATACAACCACTATCCAATTACAAGATATTTACTTTGTGCTCTTTACTTGTCGACCAACTTCTAATGAGCTCTCGTTCTTCTACAATTCTAAATCAAGATACTTATCTCCGGATAAACATCTGGTATTCCTTACTTGCTATTTATTGGCCATCTTTCACATTTCGAGCACACAAGCAATCTTTACTTATCTGCTCAATCTAATATCACATTATCACATCAATACTTAATCTTATTTTCACAAGCAAAATAGTTATTTATCAAAACATTAAACAAACAAAAACATCCTTCGCACACACAAAATTCAAATGTTTTCAGTCCCACTGACCATTTGTTACAAACTTTAATTAAACCACATTCATTACTCCAGATTTAACATTTCCGAGGGAGATTTTTCTTCATTTAAGGCACCTTCAGGCACCTGCACATCTGCTACGACCCCAGGAAGTTGACCTTCGACCTCCATCATCTTTTTATTATCGATAACTTCCGTTCCTCCATGAACATCCAAAGTCTGAGGAATTTTATCATCTGAACGGTCATCATATGGCAGCCTACCAGCCTTCACAACTCCTTTGTAATATTTCTTTCTCTCTTCGGACTCATCAAACTACTCATTAAAATGCATCTTCACTTCATGGCATTTTTATAGCTTTTCTTCACTCATCCGATCTTTTAATTCATCGAGCAGTTTCTTCTGCTCCAGCTCCATTGATCTTCAAATATTAGCAACATCTTTCTCGAACTCAGCTTTCTGCACTGCCAAGGCTTCTTTCTTTTCTTTATCCAGTACATTTTTTGCCTCCTTCGCCTTGTTTGCTTCCAATTTATACATATTCAGAGTCGCATTCAGCTTGGCATTCTCCGCAGTTAATTCTTTCCCGATATTTCTATAAGCGACCAACCGGTTCGCCAAATCACCACTACCCTACACACGACCCATTGCTTCACTCATAACTGTCTTAATCTCTATGAAAGTCATATAATGAGTATTTGTTTGATTTACCAAACTTTGCATTCGAGCATAAGCTTTAAAATTTCTCACCTTAAAAAAGTTATTTTGTGCCTAGCCTAAAAAGGTATCCAAGTTATCAATCCACACCATGCAGTCTGTCATATCTTTCTTCAACACATCTGCCCCCATAGAAAAAGACTTTATAGTCTTCACCATCTCTGTATCAAACTCCTCCCCAACTTTCTTCATCGCAGTCCCACCAGTCGTCTTTTTGGGAACCGTACTGCTCAAACTTTATGGTGGTAACCCACTCACCACAATAGCAGGTTTGTCAGTACCATCGCCACCCACAGAAGATGATTGTCAGGTAGTTCTCTTCGGGTTCAGCAATAGAGGTATTTCAGCATTTACCTTCCTTTTCCTATTGTTTTTGCCCAACGATTCCCCCAGCATCGCAACGATCTTTATATTTGTATTGTACCCAGTCAACGAAGGATTGTTCAGGGGCAAACTTGCATCTGCAGCTCTTTTGTTTTTTGCCGACATTTTTCCCCCCATAATTGACACTTTTGCACCATTAGTTCTTGACCTTTTCAACCCTGCTTCTTGAAATATTTAACTTAATTGATCTTGATTCGTCGCTAAGTTATCGATCTTGCCAAAGAATCCTTCTCTTATCTTATACAACTTCTTGTTTACTACAGTTGTCTTCCCAATCTCCTTCAATGCTGCAACACAGAGAAAAAGCACATCTTTACACCACATATATCTAAACTTGAACATACCTCAAACTTAAACATTTAAGTTACCTAACCACAGACCTAGATGAAACGCTTTTCTTTTAAGCGGCTCCCCTGGGTCTTTATATCGAACTCATAATTTCTAGACACTAGTAAATGTTCTTCGGTATATCGACCTCCAGTTGACACCATATCGTAAAACATCGGTCTCTTCAAGAACCTCGCCAAATAACGATACCCTTTCAACTTCGGGTTCGTTTTCATCGTATAGTACATGCACAAATCATCTACAGTTATTGCCTCGTCCCCTCTGGCTTTAAGTCTACAATTTATTGCACCACATACCCTAAACAGGTCATATACATTCAGATTGAATTGACTTGGGGATATATCGAAGAAATTCATTAGCTTTTTCTGATCCTCCCTAAGGGGTAACTTTAGCCCTTTCTTTATCTGTTCTCGATGAACCAGAATACCATTTAAGCGTATGTTTTGGTCGATCATTTCGTATTGATATTTCTCTAATCTCACATCCCCTGGAATACCATATTTCCTTTTAAATCTTAATTTTTCTTTATTCTCTAAACCCTCTCAATAACATGCTTCTTCGTCCTCTTCCACATCTTTTTCCCCATCTCCACTCCCTTCTCGATCACTCACCTGAGGCTCATGATCTACACCAGTCTCAATCACTTCTTCCTCAGATACTTCATGCATACTAGGCATTACCCTAAAATGTTCCCCACCCCCTGTGTCTGTACTGCTTGAACCTACCCTGTATCTCCCCCCCCCCCCCAATTGTTGCACACACGTTCTCACATCGATCGTCAAATGCGCTACATCTTTGAGACTTGCAAATATATCTTTATCATCATTTAAATTAGGTTCAACCATTATAATAACCTGTAAATCAGATTTCATATTTTAACACAGTTAGAATCTTTTATATGTGATACATATATACATATTCCTCAATTCATATATTCATAAAGATATCGTTGTTGAGATCACTCTCCAATACCTCATTCAATTTACCAGCTGCTACTATCATTTACATTTATACTTATACACAGTTCTCGATCAAATTTATATCATTTAATTCATCTTAGTATTTTTTCATTCAAAAACCATTAGTTCATTTCTCGATGTTTATTCTAACTTTCATAAGTAACCTCGGTAACTTATTATTTTCTATTTTCTTGTCGACACTACAGGAATTTTAATAGCTTCGCGAAGACGTTTTGACTTATCACACATATCTCGCTCCCTCACAACTATCTCCTCCTACTATGTCGTAATTACATCACCCTTCCCCAATCCCTTTTACTTCCCCTCCTATCCACTTCTCTCCTTCCATTTTTGTGAAATACGTAACTCATAATCACCACCAAGAATTTCAAAACATCAAATTCACAGACTTACAAACAGTTTACTTTCTCTCCATAGACGTCTCTCATTTATTTCCAATTTATTACACAATATCTATTAATCTATAACCAATGCATCAACTTACGAAAACATTTGTAAGAATCACTAACCTTGTTTCCCTGTAACTTTTGTATCCCTCTCTTTCGCTCGCTTCACCCTTTCGATCAACACACAAATCTCCTCCTTAGCAATCGTATCTAACCACTTAGGTAGCAAGCAACAGCAGTTCTCTCCCTCAAAAAAAAATTAAGTTTGCAAATGATCTGAACAGTCGCCTACCTCTGACATATTTATAGACCCCACGTGACTGTTCGTCGCACTACTTGGCGACCTTCCAGTTCCTCAAATATAATGCCTCATACATTTTTTCTCTATTGCTTTAACTCTTAATCTTCTACCTATTAATAAACATCTACATCCGTACTTCAATCCTTCCAATTCGTGAAAAACATCTACTGACACATTCATGTTTGTCAGTGCATGCTCCATCTTTTCCAATAGCTATTTTACATCATTTTCCTTATACTTCATACCATCACCTAATAGAAAACATCTCGCCATATTCATTTTGCACATAAGTTCCCCTATTCATACTATCCTACCAATTCCTATACTTATGGGATTATATTCGACATCAGTTGCCTATCATTTTATTTAACAAGATTCGTTTAAATATAATCTTTATTTCCTGAAGTTTATCACATACATTTTACATTCGACAAATAAAACATTCATTTCCACATACTGAACTTTTTTCCTTACATAAACATTTTATAAACATTTACCAGTATAACGCACCTACGCCTCAAGCATTTCCTCTTCATCAACCCCTCGCTGCTGCTTCATCTTCCCTCTTCACCAATAACTTTGCTCGAGTTCACATGCCACCACAGCATTCAGGAGGACGCCAAAACTGCAGTTTCACACGAAACTCAAATTCCTCCTCAGCCCCATTCGCATCTGCCTCACTCATCCCTTCATAATTCAGCACTTCAGGATCATCAAAATGCCATTCCATGCTCCGCGAACCAAAATATAGATTAAACAACACCAATTACATTGCCTGCACACGACGACACACCTCCCCACGGGCCTGAGCTCTTGTCTTCACCATTTTAAATGAATGCATCCATCTACAAACAACAACATCTATTTATACAACTTTCAGTCAATACAAAACTCCCCTACATTTATTATGCTTTGACACTCTACACAGTCAGAGTCAAATCAATCAACCTCAAAATCCATCATTGGCCCCATATATTCTAATACCTTCGACTTTAAACACACACAAATTATCGACAAGATTGTATCACAATTTTTTCATCATATTTAATATTCGATAACATACACAAACACAAAAACAAAAAATAATTTGATAACACATATTTGTTTATTTCATAAACTCCTTTCTTACATTCGATATATCTTTCATTCGATTACATTCTCAACAATCACATTCAACATCTATCTCTTTCGAGTACATTCATTTCTACATACTTAAATTTTCTTCTATTACAATTTATCTGTTGTTAGTAACATCCTTCAACATGTCAATATTTGTGTTATTTGCTTTTCACCAGAATCGGACATTAAAGCCTCTTTCAAGTCCTCGAAGCTCAATGACTCTCAAGTCACTGAATTCTAAAGAGACGCTTCAGCAGGAAAACGGCAATAAAAAATTGCAAGACCACCCACACGTTCGGTAAGATCTCTGGACGCCCATCCAAGTTTCATATCTTCATCACCAGTAATGATAGTTCCTCCTTCACCCCCCAGCTGACTCCATACATTACCTTCACAACCGCATGATGATACCACCATTTCAGCCAGACACATCTTGTCTCTGCTTGATCTTTCTTCCCACCTCAATGCTCTGCTTCTGTCACATAACAAATTTTCGTCTCTCGGTCTACGCCAGATTTCATCAGAACGATCACCATCTTCCACCCCAGACCCAATAATAAACCATACTTGGGGTGACCTCATTCTACCAAACACCACCATCCACCTTCCATAAGCCTCCTATTTATACCCCACATCCAATACATTCAATGAACAACATTAATTACGCCTCGAAATAAACTTGACCAAATACAGATCGCCTTGACCTCGGTAATGACATATGTTGACATCTAAAGTATTCAACAACCTCTTCAGATTCCCGATTTTCTTCTTGACACAACAACAAGTACTTCTGTCAAGAATGGGGCAATTGTAGTATCATATTCCCCAGATTCGACAAGAATAAAGCCAACACTATGTAGTCGAAGATAGCTCAACATTCTTTAGTCGAAGATAGCTCAACATTCTAGAAGATTCCGTGAGTCCTCGACTTACCAAAAGTAGCCGTTGCAGCCCGGTCAAGAAGGAACTATTAGAGATCCGCAAAGTTTGCCCACTACCCCCGGAATAAGAGACTTTTTCTTTTTTTTTGTAAATTGCCACTATATACTATAAATACAGGCAGGGAATAGGTTCAAAAGGACCGCACATCTGAGATTTCTATATCCTAAATATCAGCAACACTCAGAAAACTTATAATAACTAACATCTACTAGATTTTACATCAAATCCTCCTCGAGGTCGTGGTTTTTCTCAGTTTCTGCTGAGTTTTCCACGTAAAATCTTGGTTGATAGTTTTTTATTACATAATCCTAACGAACAAGTATTGGCGAAGGTTTTCCTCTCGGAAAACACGTCATTACAATTCTTAACCCCGCATACAATTAGACTAGTAGGATACTAATTAACCCATAAGAACCAAAGCCTAACTAACTAAAGAGATCAATAGTTGAATACCTAAAGAAACCTTAAACAATAAACCAATAGAGGATACAAGACTTCCTACATAATACCGAAATGTATAATATAGATTTGATTCAATGATAAGAGCAGAATTAAGAGGACAATAAACCAATGACAGATTTATATCTAGGGCATGCTTGGAAAAGTAAAGATTATAGCACATATAGAATTCTATGATTTAGTCGTATCATATCAATATAAATGCTCTCAGATAAATGCACTTGCCTTGGGTAAATGGATGGAGAAGGAATTAATCGCACCTTACTTCAATAATCAACCTTGCCAAAGCATCTTTAAAACCTCAAACTTACATAATTTAGTCTTTAATCTAAGCCTTGTTCCATATCGCCAAAACCTTGTTTATTAACCCATCATCAATCACAAAACTGCTAATGTTCTTGTACATCTCATACAGTGCTTCAACTTCACTAACACTAAAGGCAGATTGAGAAGCAAGAATCACACGGTTCTCATATCCAAGAGACTGTTGTCTAGCTGCTGAGTAAAAGCTGCCCATTGACCAAAGAAGCTCGCCTTATTAAGCTTTCACTTTCAACAAATCCCAACAAGCATTTTTAAATTTAACAGAATTAATTTAAACAAGATAGGTTTGAGATTTAAAGGAGAAGTGAGAGGTAATAGGGTCAGAATCCAACCGGTGTAATGTCATTCTCCGATGAGATTCTAGATAGAGAAATAAAGATTGGAGAAGGTTTTAGAGAGGTTTATGTCGGCTAAAATAAAGGATAGGTGAAATTCTATGTGCCTGGTATTTAATACATTTTGAGAAATAGGTCAGACCTAATTTTATCAATCAATAATCTAGGATTAAACAGAAACAATCAATAGTAAAGACAAGGAATTAAACGACACAAGCAATTGTTCACCCTGTAGAAACTCCTTACTCAGGAGAAAAATCACAGGCCATTGTCGATGAACACGACAACCAAAAATCCACTAATCAAAATGAGTTTAATCTGAAATACACTTATAAACTCGATAACCTTATCTCGTGATTATTTCTCTTCTGATCAAAGCTTCACGCCATATCCCCTTCGTTCTCGCAATGACTCCCCTTGATCTCACACCAAGTATCACCCTTCTTGAATCACTCTAGAACACTTTGTGGGAAGTAGGATACACTAACTCAACATCAACCTCAATGTTTTTAGGTTTTGATTGATGTTAAATTGCCTCTCTGATAAAAGAAATTGAGCTCTCTCAAAAATAACTTTTTGCCAAAGAAAAGAGAAAAAGAAAGAGAGAAAAGATAAGCAATATTCGCTTAAATAATGTTTTAGCTTTTCTCGAGACTAAGGTCATTCGAACGACCTTTTGACAACCCTCTGGAATTTTGGCCTAGAAGCCCAGGTCGTTCGAACGAGATTCTCAAAAAATTTAGAAAATTTAAAAAATATTTTTGGCTTCCTTTATTAGAGTTCTACTTAGCCAACTTACCTTCTTGGTCATTGGTTGATAGAAGATTGTACGAAGGTCTTCATCCTGTCACTGTCTTCGACTGAGATAACCACAGACCTTTACAAATATGAAATGAGACAAACCAAAACCTTTCAAAAGGGAAGAGTTTAGTAGTCGCGAAGAAGGTCTAAAATTGAGGCTAAATATCAGGGGGGGGGAGGTGAGGGTTTAACGCCAAGAAGTTGAAGTATTGTTGCCAGACTTTAGGAATAAACAGAAGCTTAAAAGGTTGGGATTCTGTAAGACAGGGAATTACTTAAGTAAACAAAGACAATACGTAATAAGTTCAGGAGCTAAAAATACGGGTCGCTATACTAGTTGCTTTGGATTCAAAACTATAATGAGATGGATTTATTCTTCCCTCTGTTTTTAGCATTTATTTGATCAATCTTTGTAAAGGTGTGATATTTGTAGGTTTTGCTGGATAGCCTTTACTATTTGTCAACTTCATGTGATATCCTTTTGAAGAATCTAAAAAAAGATGTGTATTTTTTTTTCAAAAAGTTTTAGTATTAGCAATGGCTGATAGATATGGTTACTTCAGTAACAAGATGATGAGGCTGAGGAACTTAGTGAAACTGATGTTTAGGGTGTTATGAGGGACAAGGCTCAGAAATTAAGGGACCCTCCTATCTAATACATGTTCCTTCTGCCTCTAAAATGATATCAGAGTCAAGTATTGAAGCCAAGGTCCATCAACAACAACAACAACAATCAGCTCCTGTAAGCATTCTTAACTAGTCAAAAACCTATAGGAAGAAATCCCAAATATCAAACAAGGGGTCATCTCAAAGCACTTGGCTTGATCATGATGTTGATGATGATGTAGATGCTGATGATGAGTCTGAGTGGATTCCTCCTCATGAATGGATTGCTAAAAAATTGCAAAGAGTCAGATATCTTCATTTTCTGTGTATGAAGGTTTTGAGAGAACTCTCAAAGGTAGAAATTTTAGCAAAGTGAGGAATGCAGTTCTCACAAGAACTGGTATCATCGAGCAAACCCAATTCAAATGATCATCATCAACATATCATGCATGTGTTCAAATGTTCTCATTTTGATTTGTGCTATAATAACTTTTAGCATTTTGACCCAATATGTTTCAATTTTGTATCTATTGGTCCATATTTCCATACAACTCTTGTAATTTAGACTTACAACAAGAGTTATACCTCTCTACCATAATCATTAGCATGAAACAAAGAGAACTTACCCGAGTATTACATGTATACTTAATTCAAATTATGAGCTAATTAGGGAGAGGTGTTGCAGGTCATAATGGAGACAAATACATGTATATTTGATAGTAAAGGAATCATTACAAGTCTATTTATAGACAAATACAGGAATTAGTTATAACTAATCTAAACTAATTACTGTTAGATAACTAGCTCTGTTAGACAGTTAAAGGCAGTTATGTTGTTACAATATTTAGGCTGACTCAGCTATGACTCAGCATTGTTGACTGTGTATTTGCTGACACATCATTATCCTTAACACACACCCTCAAGCTGAAGGGAGGAGGAGGTTGAACTCAAAGCCTACCTTTGTAAAGATGTCTGCCGCCTGATCTCATATACACAGATAATGAACTTGAACTGATTTATTTAATGATAGAAGCTCCAAAAATGAAAAAATACGGTTATTTTGGGTCTAAAAGCTAAAATGTATTAAAAGCATTGAATTATAAATTATATAAATCCAAACATTATATAATAAGGGCACGCACTATCGTGCGTGTCCTGATTGCTTGTACTTGAAGGAAAAAAAAAACTACTAGAGGACCCTATTTTTGAAGTTTTGTTACATTTAGTGCTATAATCTTTTATGTTTACTCATTTATCCATGTCTTTTAATTCAAAATTCAATTCTAATACTTGAAACCTGGTTAGCAGGTAATAGGGGAAAATACTAACTTTTTTATTTTTTTCATTTTTCTTAGTATTTTTTTTTTTTTGAATCTGGAAGTTCATCGGGTTCATCATTTTTCACCATTCTCCTAACTAGTCTCCAAGGGCTCGCCACGGTACCTCCATAAACCGCACGCTCCATTTTTCTCATAGTTAAGTTCCCTAGTCATACCTAAACTAAATGCCCATTTACTTATGCTTGTTTGATTCGACATGGAACGAGAGCGATAACCTGAAACCATAAGACAATGAGATGGTTGGGTCAAACTATCCAAATATAACACCATTACCATCCCATCTCCACCGATAATCTGCCCGTCATTGTTACCTCTCTTATTGCCACCCCCGCCTTTTTATTGTTGGTGTTACCTCCACCATCTTTCTTTGCCGAACAATCTCTATAGTTTTGTTCAACTTATGTTTCTAGTACTTCACGTCCGGATCGATAGCTCCCTTCACTGTAACCAAATCATTTTCAGTGTCCAATGTTAAAGTTTGAACCTATGTATACATAAAGACATTAGAATGTTACACATTAATCAATCAATGGATCCCGAGTCAATTATTAGTGAATAGCGAATTGCAACCTTTCATTTTTGAGACCATCTTGAAAGGTTTTATTTGTCTCATTTCGTGTTTGTGGAGTCTCGTGGTTGTCAGTCGAAGACACTGACAAAATGAAGATCACTAGACAGAAGGTAAGTAGAACTCACTGATAAAGGGAGGGGCTTTTATATGTAATTGTCGTTCGAACGAGTTGACATGTCCCCTGGAAATTTGGCCCATAGACAATTGTCGTTCGAACGGGCCTTCTTGTCGTTCGAACGAATTGCCAACTTTCTAGGGTTTTGGACCAAATTAGACCTAAGTTGTTCGAACGACATTAGTTCTCGTTCGAACGACACTCGAGAGAAATTGGTTTACTATTTAAGCAAACTTTGTTTCTTTTTCTCTCCCAGTCTTTGTTTAGGAAAAATATTTATTTTTTCAAAAAACTCCAAACTCCTTTATCAGAGAGTGTGAATTCAATATCAATCAAGCATCTTCTAATCCTGAGATTGATGTTGAGTTAGTTTTACAATACTTCTTACATATTGTTCAAGAGCGATTCTTGGTGTGAGATCAAGTAGGGTTATTGCGAGAACATAAGAAGATTCTTGGTGTGAGATCAAGAAGGGTTGTTGCGAGAACAGAAGAAGATTGGGTGTGAAGCTTTAGCCAGAAGAGATATAATCATGAGACTAGGTTATCAAGTCTGTAAGTGTAATTCATATTAAACTCTTTTTGATTAGTGGATTTTTGGTTGTCGATTTCATCGACAACGATCTGTGGTTTTTCTCCCGTGTAAGAAGTTTCCACAGGCTGAACAATTGTATGTGTCTTTTAATTTTTTGTTTTTACTTTTGATTGTTTCTGTTTAATCCCTAGATCATTTATTGAAAGGAATTGTTCTGACCAAATTTATCGAAATACATTAAATGCGAGCGCATAGAATTTCAAATCTTGTTTGCCAAGTTTTATGCTGCAACCCCCAAAAGATTGTAATCTCACTTCAAAACTACTATTGCAACTTATGGCTAATACCAAACCATGAAAAGAGAGAAAATAATCCATGTGAACTCATGGTAATTTAGAACTAAAATAAACCATTTACAAAAATTGTAAAAAACCATTGACAAAATAATCTATGTATAAAAAAATTTCCAAACCTGTGGCTAACTTGATTCTTATCGCCTTTTCCTCAATGACTCAGCATGTTCTTTGTGGCTTTGAATTAAGATAAAATAACTTAAATATGAGTCGCGGAAGCAAAAACTCATATTGATAAACGTTAACCTAATTAAAATTAGGATTTTTCTAAACTTTAAAACTCAAAATAAATACAAACTTAAATAAATTGAACTTTTTATTATTATCTCAGCAACAACTTAGTAAAAGATTACACCACCCTCTCCTATATATATCCTAGAACCCACCCAACAATAAAGGAAACAAAATATTAGAACAACTCCAGCAGTGATCGAAGTAAAATAGGCCATGTTCCACACAGGTGAGAGACGACCATGTGATCCGTCTCACATCATAAAACAACTGAAAATCGCTTTCATCATTCCTCCTCCCAGATCTGAAGCTTGAGCTCTGAGAACACATCTAATTCTGGCAGGTGGCCTGCGATGCTAAAGAGTCGATGCCAGGACCTTTGCTACTTGAGGCTGATCCCTGAACGCTGCATAACTGTAAATTTGAGCACCAATGTTTCATGTTATCCAACTTATTAGTGTTCCCGATCACAGCATATATGCAAACAATAAATGCTGCAGGTAGCGTGCTAGCGTAAAAAGGGTAGTTCACGCTTATTTCAGATGCCTTGTCGGATGAATAATGACAGAAGTCCTAAATCGACTTTCTCCTCCCATATATGGGCTGCCTACCATGAAAAATTCTTCTTATCAAATATCAATATCATTAGTAACAAGTTTTAAGCCTGGATCGCCCTGGTCACTATCAATATCAACAAGTCATAAGCTTGGATCACCCTGGTCAGCTTAAAAATAATAAATCAGAAGTTCCACAAATATATGACGTTAAAATCGACTCTAGAAATACTGGGTTCTACTGCAAACTTTATTTTTTTTATCATAAAAACATATTTCATTAAATATTATATGCCCCATCATAACCAATTCTACACCACAATAGTAGAACAATATATAATCTTGGATGTTATTACTTAATCAAGTAAAGTTCTCCCCACCTAACCAGTAACTAGTAACCATTACAAATCAACCTAACCCTCAAACTATAAACACATAGAAGAAGACCATATACACATGTTTTGGACTAGTAGATGTTTGGGGTTAGGTTAACACATGTTGCTATGTAAAACATAAACCTTATTTATTTTCATAATCCTACTCATTCCAACATCACCCCCACTTTTTTGTGATCTCAGACTAAAAGACTAAAGCACCAAAAAGATGACTGTTTTTGCAGTCAACGGCCGAATCCTCATTGTTGGAGCAACTGGCTTCATCGGCAGATACGTAGCTGAAGCTAGTCTATCATTCGGACATCCAACTTATCTCCTCATTCGCTGCATTTCCACTGCTGCTTCTAAATGCAAAGCCATCACGTCCCTTCAAGAGAAAGGCGCAATAGCCATTAGTGTAAGCAATATTTATTCTACATAAGCTAGTTATGTTATGAATCTTATGACCAACTACATGTTGCTCCAGTTGGAGGTCCAGGGTTCGATTCTCACCTCCGTGTGGGCTTCGAGATTTGGTACTGAGCCCATCGGCCGGCTTGCCCGGCTCGTGTGTTTTGTCTCCGGGATATTGCACGAGCCCTAAAGAATCTGACGAGTTTGGATATTTATCAACATGTAGCAAGAAATTAAATTGCTTGGATAACTTGAACATATTTTCAAAATATCAAATCTGTGTCCCAAACTTCTGATACTCATTTTTATGATTTTAAGCAGGGATCCATCAATGACAAGGAATTCCTCGAAAATGTGTTAAGAGAAAATAAAATTGATGTGGTGATATCAGTAGTGGGTGGTGATAGCATATTGAATCAGATCACCCTTATTGATGCCATCAAAGCCGTGGGCACGGTTAAGGTACCTTCATTATTTTCATACTATTATTTTGGGGGGGATTTCAGCCTGAATTGGATTTTTCCTGAGATTTTTACTATTGATTGTTTAACAAATCAGTACATCCAAGATTTACTGAAGTTGCCTATTCTCGGATATACAACTCGTCTATTTTTCATGCAGAGATTTTTGCCATCGGAATTTGGACACGACATTGACAGAGCTAACCCAGTGGAGCCTGGGCTCACTATGTACAATGAGAAACGCAAAGTCAGACGGTTGATCGAGGAGTCCGGGATACCTTATAGTTATATTTGTTGCAATTCCATTGCTGCTTGGCCTTACTATGACAATACTCATCCTTCTGATGTTCTTCCCCCAATGGATCAATTTCACATATATGGTGATGGAAGTGTCAAAGGTATGATCTACTGATCTACAATACACCTTTAGTCCCTTTTTCGAAAGAAAATAAAAAAAAACTTGAAATGACCCTTAGCCCTTAGGTATTTCAATCTTGTTTTCATACCTTTACAGCTTACTTCGTGGCTGGTATCGATATCGGGACATTCACCATGAAAATAATAGATGATGCGCGTACTATCAACAAATGCATCCATTTCCGTCCATCTGCCAATTGCTTAAGCGTAAACGAGCTTGCGAAATTATGGGAAAAGAAGATCGAACGAGTCCTTCCTAGAGTCACCATAACTGAAGAAGACCTACTGTCACTTGCCAAAGGTTGTTTTTAATTTGTTTGGTCTGAAATACGACTATTGACTAAGGTGGGGTATTGTAGTAGCAGAGTGGCCTTGTTGCCACGATCTACTGGAATTCAGCCTCATGTTGCATTGTTTCCTCAATAAAAAGTAGAGGCATTTACTATGTACAATCTCTAATTAAAAAATTACTGCAGAGAACATCATCCCAGAAAGTATCGTTGCATCATTCACTCACGACATATTCATCAAGGGTTGCCAGATAAACTTCCCAATTGACGGTGTGAAAGATCTCGAAGCAAGCTCTCTCTATCCCAATATCCATTTCAGAACAATCAGTGAGTGTTTTGATGAATTTGTTGCCAAGATTGTTGTCCTGCCCAGCAAGTGCTTGGAAGACAATGTTCCTGCTGCCAAGATTGTAGACCAGCCTAATGAGCGTTTTGACGAATTTGTTGCCAAGATTGTAGACCAACCTATTGACACTGTGGCTAAAATCGCAGAAAAGCCAATGAGTGATATTATCAGTAGGCGCACTACCACGACTTGTGCTTGATAAATGTGGGCTATATTATATGATTCCTATTTACCTTTAGCATGAAATTTCGCTAAAAAAAAGAGAGAGAAGAAGAACGGATTCTAGGGTGCAATATGAGAATTAACCACATGAGCACAGGTGACGGGTATTTTTCATATAAATAACCCAAAATTAGTTTTCATGAAGAAAAAAAAAAAACTTGGTCCTTAGAGTTCATGCTTGTGCTGCAATCCGTAACTTGGGTGACGTTTCTTAGTTTGTATGTGCTTATTTGTTGGTTGTAACATTTTTATTTTTTTATTTATTTTTTGCAAACAATGTATGTGTAGTTGCGGATTAAATCCTTGTAACTTCTGGAATGGTTAAACATCAAAAATTAACTACTCAGACGTTTTTGTTACCCTCTCTCGCCGTTCAAAGAGAGAAGGTTAACCGGTGAAAGACTCCGACTGCATCATGAGAGTTGGCTCGGAATGCATAATTGCTAAATAATTTAGGCCTGCACAATTTTCTACTACTGGAATATAGGAGATACCTATATTGCTGCAACTATTTGTAACTAGGTGATCAAGGTTGGCTGATGAGATACTACCATTTGAAAAAACTTTCATTGGTCAGGTTTGGCTAATGAAATATAATTAGGTCAAAATGCCTTCGTCCATAAAGAAAATGGTAAAATCAAGCAAAATAATGTGGCAATATTTCCGTTTGGAAAAATAATTTTGCTCAGGTGTATGTGGACAAGTTGTCCTGTTAATCCATACTTTCTGAGATAAATTTGTAAGAATAAGTAGGCCATCATCATCCTGCTATGAAGAATTCAACAATCTGATACTGCATCTTGATTTAAAACTTATATTATATAAATTGCCCAAAAAATGAGTCTTTTCTTTCTCTCCCATTCTATAAACTTATCTGACAATTTTGACAACAGAAAATCAATAACCAGATTGTAAATCTACACAATAATTTATTATTCCATCCACTCGTTATTTTCTATCATTGTAAACCCTTCAAACTTCTAGACTGCTGATTGTATACCAAAACTTTAAAGATGGAGATCATCCAGGGTTCATGCCATTTTTGTTTGGATCTGCCGATGGACAAGTACAAGGAACTCAACGTAGGAGAGGCTGCTGCCAGGACTCTTGTCTTCAACCATGTATGAGAAGAATAACATCCCTGCATAAAGACAGT
Organism: Kingdonia uniflora; assembly: GCA_014058105.1. NCBI lineage: Eukaryota > Viridiplantae > Streptophyta > Magnoliopsida > Ranunculales > Circaeasteraceae > Kingdonia > Kingdonia uniflora. The sequence goes on from JACGCM010002180.1 coordinate 768,866, forward strand.
CAGTGAGTACAAGTACCATAGTTACTGTTTACTTAAACAAAGCCCGGACTCTCCATAGTAATATAATTTTGTTAAGATCATTATTGTACAAGTCTGACAGCTCCAGGTTTTGACTTCCACCAGGGTGGTCAAATGTGATTTCTTACATAAGGGCCTAGGTAATTATGGATTCATGGGCATTGTCGCACACCTTAAACCTTGTGTACGCATGGGATAAACGGTTTCGGAAATATAGCAAGATAGTGATTGTTCAAACCGTGGTGAAAGTTTACGAGCCTAAATAGGTAAATGTAAGTACTAACCCATCAAAATTTTGATGTAACTAAACAGATAAAGTTTTTATTGAAATTAATCTGGGGAATTTCAATGGTGTTATACTAACCTGATGGATCTCCTTTCTTGCATAACCTTAAACTGAATCAAAAAAAGAAAAGGGAACTCAGAAATTAAAGGAAGAAAATGCATTTAGAGACGACAGCTTCTTCGCAAATTGTTCTCTAAGAAGTTTCAGGACAAGTTTCACATACCGAAGGTAGGAACATCTCTGACGTCTTATCTCATTGACTAGAACATTTAGTTTCTTAGATAGTTCATTATCATATTGCTGCAACACAAACTGAAAAGACCACCGAATTGTATCTCAAAATATAAAACAATAATATATTCGTAATAATAATGATTATTTACTCAAACAAAACAATGAATATGCACCCTTAGTTCATCCCAATAGTAAGCTTTCGCTTTCAACTGTCTGCAATAGATGTCCAACAAATCATCAAGCAAGAGTTCCAAACATTGGGAGTTGGAACTATCAGATGTACCAAGTACACCTAGGGTTGCAACTAAGGTTCCTTAGTAGCACACTTCTCCAAGCATCACTTCCACTAGTTTTTATAATAGACTCGAGCTTTGTTGGTAGTTTCATATACCAGCTAAGATTAATGAGTAATGATGCTAAGGTGCAATTCTTTCAAGATTTGCAAAGTGATATTTTATTTTGCAAAAGGTAAGCAATTGTATTCATCATATGCATATGCGACATATAGAAGTAACTTAAAATTACTGAAATTACACATGTTTTAGTCACACTTCACTCAGCCCAAGTACTACAGTATATGGTGATTAATTTGATAATCTCTGAGGTACTTTCACCCATGTGGAAAAAATGGTTTTAGCATATAAAACTACATTACCTTCGTTTTAGTTTTGGTGGTTTAATGAACTGAGATAAGAACACAAATTACATATAAATATACTTAATTATCATGTGTCCATAAACATGTGATAAGATGTTGTTTTATTTTCGTTAGTTTTATGAATCTTGTTCTAGCTATGCAGTCCAGCAATTTAATGTGGTTAGAAGTGGATTTTCTTTGTCCATGTAATATGTATGAGGTTGAGAAAATACAATAAAGGTTATGATAGCCCCAAGAGGTTATGAAAAGACACTAATATCTTTCATGTACTGTTATATATGAGAGATGTATTATATGTACTTCATTAAATAAAAACATGAAGCAAGCAACTATTACTATGTGCAGCATAAAAGTCTTCCCGAAGAAAAAAAAAAGTTATCTTTCAAAGTCAACTAGTGATGAAAGGATTTAGCTATAGCGGATCCAACGTGTTGTCAAGTGATTCTTATATTATTATTTTCCCTTTGTTTTTGGTTTGTTTTCTTTCCAGCTTGAAAAGTTCTTTTTATGAACCACCTTATAAAAGTTTCCTTTGAGATGATCAATAAATTATTCTTACATTCTCAAAACATAAAAAAATCAAGTAGCGATAGAGTATTATATTGTACTTTATGTAAGAATGTAGCAGTGTAGTACCTGACTGGGAAGGTCATCAACCGTTGGGACCCCAAATAGTTGTTGTAATGTATCCGGGTCAACCGCCTTCCCAACGTAAATCAAAGCATCCTCGCCATTTTCTAAGAGATAGATTCCCTCTTCTGAAACATGCTCACTAGAAAGCGGAACAGTAGGGGGTATAATGGATCCGTCCTCCTGTTTATTCCATAGAGATATCGAGCATGTATCATCCACATACAAATGAAACAAAATAAATCCACTTTAAAGTAAATTACGAGAGAAACATTGGGAAGGACTACACTAGTAACTAATTCCATACCTTCAAGAGAAGATCATGGATGGCCATCATTGTGGGATAGACCAAAGGCACTGCCAATGGAGTAGGAAGAGAAGCAGCACGACTAATCCAATAGGACCGATCATCTAACCGTCCATCAGTTCGCAAGCCCATACTTTTAATTAAAGCTGAAATAGACAGAAGGGTAAGTAGATGAACAACAGGTAGCTAACTTACCAGCTACAGGGTCTGTTAGTAAAATGATACATAGAATCATGTCAAAGAAAAGATATACCTAAGTTATACAGAGGCAAAAGCTTAAGTGCTTCAGGAAGAATCAGCTGCCCAGAAGATGATACAGTTGCACAAAATTTACGATAAGAATGCAAAATGTTGATGCATAGGTTGGTTATTTGGTCCCGCACTTGAACTAGAGGGGTAGTAGGAATCTCATTTGCCGCTGTACAAAAGTACATAAAATGATTAGCTTCTACAGAAAAAATCAAACAGGAACTGTCTTTATATATTAGGGATAATAGGGTTCACTAGCCGCATCTACAACATTTGAGCTTTACTTCAGTAACACAAGCTTATAAAAGGTAAATAACTATACACAACAAGACATAAGAGATTCAGCAGGAATGAAAACAAAGTACTGAATATCTCACCTTGCTTCAAGAAATATGCGAACTGAGTATCCAAATCAGCTGAGCGAAAAAGATTACTAAGCACAGTGGTGCATGGAAGTGATAATGTGGTAACTCGAATTCTTCTTTCTCCATAAATAGTTGTGTACAGAAGTGCGCACTGGACAACTATACAGAGATCAGAATTTGAAATGCTCTTTTCAGAATACCATGACAGTAGTGCTAGTTTCAGCACATTGACTGATCAAAATCTACGTGAGACAAATATTTGGTTGAGATTGGAAAAGATTTGTAATACGCACCTGAAAAGAGCACTCGGAATCTTCCGCAAATTTATCATCGTGTTTAAAGGTGACCATTATAGTTTTGTCACAGTCAATCTGCAGTACAAGCAAGAATTCGGGTAATGCATGCACACATGCATGTCATAAAATTATGAACTGCTCATAAAAAGGGGCCTCTATTCCGAGTAAACTGGACTCACTGGTAGCAGGGTATTTTGCAATCCTAAATTATTTTCAAAGTGTAAAGATTGATTTTCTTTTTCACTCTTACGCCAATAACAACTAACACGAGGGGAATCCTCCCAGAGTTTATATCTCCTGTTAAAAATATCGACCGGTTTAGTTATTTACTGGGGAAATAAGCAAGCTGTAGGCTAAAACTGCAGCGTCGAGTGTTCTCTCGGTATATTTCGCTTTCAATCAGGTTATTATAATTCGCCAGTGTCTAGTAAATGTAAGAGTTTTAAGTAAATTATAAAACTACCCAAGAAAACATGCAAAACAGTGATGAATTTAACATATCCCATATGTATGCTTCAAATTGTTGAACTCCAACAACAAATAGCGAAGAGAATAAGGAAGAAGAATAGATAAAATATTGTGCTAGTCAATTGTGTTGATAAACTCGTAACTTGTTACTAATGTACGGCTTGTTACTAATGTAGGGCTCAAAATATTAAGTCACTTGAATTTTAGTACGTTGAACACTTTTAGCACGTTTTTAGGAAATTAGTCTCTTATGTGCTCGTGGGCACCTCAAATTGAGGATAGAGTTAGTTGAAGTTAAATGCAAATAAGGAACTTCTAAAATTATTATCTAAGTTATTTCTACAATGAGAAGTTGATCGACTTGAGTAAACAACCGAGGTACTCCACCAGAGTTGTGGATGGTTTTTGTCTTGCTAGTAGAAGGAATTGATGGATAGCTTTGAGCATCACATCCTCTTCCTTGAACATTAACTGAGAAAGAAAAATAACAAGAAAGCAAAAATGATCTTGCTAGTAGAAGCAGCGCTTATTTGAGTTATTGTTGGTTGAGGTGGAATTCTGCACACACAAAAAAAAATTGCGGCTTGAACTATTAGAGATGCGTATTTAGTCATAAGGATAGTTTGGGCATTCTCTTTAATTATGGTTGGTTTATTTCCTCTTTAAGTATTAACTATCACTTTACTTTTTACTGCAACAGAATAAGAGTTGTTTTGCATTCGCTCTTTACATGGCATCAGAGTTGGTCCAATTCTTCTCTGCACCTCAGATTATCTCTCTGTGTTTATCTTCAATTGGGACGCAATCAAATTGAAATCCAATTTTTGGCAATTGGCGTGTAATTTGAATTGATTGTTTTGGTTTTGAATTGATTGTTAGTTTTGTTGTTGATATTGTTAAGCCCCCCAATATGTTGGTTCGAAAACAATTGTTTGTTGTTGTTGCTCATAAGCTTTAATCTCGTTTTGGTTCATCATCCGATGGTCGACGCAATTGAGATTTAGGGCAGGGGACTTTCACATCTGATAGTTGATGTTGCTTCTATCTTGGGTTGAAGTTGGTAAGCTTTAATCTATCTCCTTTTTTGTAATCTGGTTCCAGTGTGACTTGTTATTGGCTTAGTTACTTCTCTACTCTTTCTATTTATGGTTTTCGATATGGCAGGATATCGTAATGATTTACTTCAAGCAACTAATGCAATTAACTGGTGGTTATTATGCATATTGGGCTTGTGTAATGAAGATTTTTTTTATGGGCATTATATGTGGGGTTATGTTTCTAGGGTAAAGATAGTTCCATCTGAGAGTAAGGCGTGATAATAAGGCGGCAGATTATGCGTCGTCATTAGCTACTTGGCAAACTAATAATTTGAAGATTATTACATGGATTAATAACTTCGTGGATCAATCTATACGCAATGCATTTGGCTAAGTTCGAAACATCAAAACAAATTTGGGATTATTCGAAGAAATTGTATGTTCAATCCAATTTTACGAAAAGGTATAAGTTGGAATCTGGCATACGGGTTGTTTGACAAGAAGATAAGAGTATACAAGAGTTTCATTCTGCTATGACTGGTCCGGAGCACTCGTAGAGCCTAGTGAACTCAATGCAATAGAATTATATATAAAATTTAGAGATGAACAGAGATTAGTTCAGTTTTTTATGGCTCTTCAAGATGACTTTGAGGTACATCGTGGTTCTATTCTCCATCGTAATTCGCTTCCCTCAATTGACACTGTTGTTGTTAGTGAGTTATTGGCTGAAGAAGTATCTCAAATTCAACACAAACAATGGCGTTTTTCCTAATCATAGTTGATAGGTCACATGGTCGTCACGATGCCCAGGTAAGCAATCAATCGTCTCTCCACCTCGCAAGACCATTCTCTCTATTTTAGTAATTTCAAATTAGTTTATTTGATTTGCATTACTCCTAATTATAGTCTAGCTATGGTTTCTATTTTTGCTAGGTCTCTTTTCCTATAAAAGAGAACCTAAGCTTAGTTTATTTATAATGTTGGTTTGAGTGTGAGAGAAAGGTTTAGCCTTAGAGAGATATGTAGAGTTTGGGATAAATCTCATAAACCCTAGATCTTTTGACCTTTTATTTTATGCAATTGAGAGATTATAGTTTTAATTAAGATTAATTTAGCTTCCGCAAAAGTAGTTTTTAACAACTTGGTACCAAAGTTAGCAAGATTCTGTGGGATTTTTATTACACCAACTGCTACAGTGATTTTGGAATTTGTTACAGTAATTTCTGCACTGCTACAATGATTTCGGTGGAGCTAAAACGATTTTGGCGGAGAGTTTTTTTCGTAACAATGGGGAAGAAAACGCCAAAGAAGCAAACGCAAGACGAGCAATTGAAAACGGTAGAAGAGTCTACCAAGTTGCTTATGGAGTCTAAAGGAGCTTACAGCATCAAACAAGATGATGTCTAAAAAATTTGAGGTGATGTTTGCCAAATTGCGTGCTCTCGTGAGTTCTGATGGTGACGAGAAATTTGCCGACGCCATTGAAGATGTATTAGGAGAGAACATTGTCAAAATCGTGAGGTTAGAGTCGGTTGATGTGACGGAGAAGTGGATGAGATTCAATGGAGTAGGCTTGAAGATGAACCACTACAAGGAGACGACAGTGAGAGAGGATCACCGTGCGATTGATTATGTAGGTGGGGGAAGGCGGAGACCTGTTGAAAAATTCTCGCACGATATGGTCGGGGCCTTAATGCAAGAAGCTCACCCGATTGACGTTTTCGATCATCATGAAGTCCAATCGAAGAAGACCAACACCACCCGAAACCCAATAAGGGCTGAATTTCGCAATTCCTCTCTATTAATTAATAAGGTTAAACCCCCAATCTTTGATGAGTCTCCAGAAGAGGTAATTGATTCAGAGTTTAGTAATCCATTTTTACATGAGTTTGAAGACCGTCCAAGTCATAACTTTAGTCAGTTTTTGAAGATTCAAGATACAGTCAAACACATTGTTTTTGGCAATACCGTAGTATATCTTTTCACGAGTAGGAAAAGCGGGTACGGCAAGTACCGTGGATGGATTCACAGCCGTCTTATCCTTGGGGCTACCTCTTCCGAGTTCAAAATTCGTGGACGAATTTTTTAAAGACGGGGGAGAGTTGATAGGTCGCGTAGTTGTCACGATGCCCACGGAGGCAATCGTCTCTCCACCTCGCAAGACAACTCTCTCTATTTTAGTAATTTCGAATTAGTTTATTTGATTTGCATTATAATTAGGAGCAGTTTCCTAATTAGAGTCTAGCAGCCCTTATTGGGTTTCTATGTGTAAAGTATCTTCTCCTATAAAAGAGAGCCTAAGCTTAGTTTATTTTTAATGTTGGTTTGAATGAGAGAGAAAGGCTTAGCCTTAGAGAGATATGTAGAGTTTGGGGTATATCTCATAAACCCTAGGCCTTTTAACATTTTATTTTATGCAATTGACAAATCATAGTTTTTAATTAAGCTTCCGCAAATGTAGTTTTTAACAATTGTGTTTTAGCAGTTCCCTCTAGATCGTCGTAGAATCCACAATATAGACTGCAAACCAGAGTTGGTTTTGATGAATGCAACTTTTGCATACAAAAAGGTCAATGGAAGTCGTTATGTCCTAAGTTGGTAGATAAAGGGCCACAACAATAGATCTCGCAACAGCAACAAATTTTGCCGCAAATTCCTCATTCGGTTGCAATTACCTCATCTGGGGACTCATCTACTCCAATGTTATCTCAAATTGCAGAATAGTTGCAGAAACGTATGTCAACCTCAGAAGAATTCTCTGGTTTGCTTGTCGAGCCTACTTCAACATTGTCAATACCAGAAGCTAATTGGGATATACCATATAAAAGGCATAGAACTTTTAAGATATCACAGTATTGCATCACATAGCATAGCATGGTACTAGGAGTAGAAGTCGCATCGCATAGCAGTGTAAGTACTGAACGCATTGACATCATTTTCCTTATCTTTTTATTCTGTTTTGGCAAACTCTAGATGTTTCACATCATAAGTTTGAGTGGGGGTGTTGTAGAAATAGATTAGAGAGAGAAAAATATTATTATTATATTGATTATTTAGGTTACATCATACTCTATATATATGAGAGAGATAATAAATTACTTTTATGAATAACCAATATGGGACTAAAATAACATAAAATAGTCTTGCTAATACTCCCCCTCAAGCTGGAGCATGAATATTGCACATGCCCAGCTTAAACAAAACATCTAATAATAATCTGCTACTAACAGCCTTCGTGAGAAATTTGCAAGCTACTGCGAAGTAGAAATATAGAGTCTAAATTTGTCCAGATTAAACCTTCTCATGCAGAAAGTACCGATCAACCTCAATGTGCCTGGTACGATCATATTGCACCGGATTAGCCAAAATATTAATAGCAGATTTGTTGTCACAATAGAGCGCCATAGGAAGAGAGACCGATATTTGAAGCTCTTGTAGAAGACGTTTAAGCCATATTAACTCACAAACACCTTGAGCCATGGCCCTGTACTCGGCTTTTGCACTACTCGGCTTCTGCACTGAACCTGGAAACAACATCTTGTTTCTTACTCCGCCATGTAACCAAATTACCACCAATAGAAGTAGAGCGACAATCGGATAATGAACCTGCAAAGTCAGCAGCATCAGTCCAAGCCTCGACTCGAGAATGACCATGATCTCGAAATAAAATGCCACGACCAGGAGATTCTGAAGAACACGAATAGCTACCTAGAGATGGGGATGGCGCGGCTTGTGCATAAACTGACTAAGAACTCCAACCGCATATACAATATCAGGACGGGTAAGAGAAAGATAGAGGAGCTTCCCAAAAAGCTGTTGGTACTGCCCAATGTCCCTCAATAACTCCCCCTCAAAGTCGGCCATGCGATGATTCAGTTCTAGAGGTGTATCAGCAGGACAACACGCAAACTGTCCTGAAGCAGAGAGAAGATCAAGAATGTACTTTCTCTGAGAAATAAAAATACTGAAACTAGAACAAGCAACTTCAATCCCAAGGAAATAACACAAGGGACCGAGATCCTTCACCTGAAAGCGGGTACAGAGATAAGATTTCAGGTCACTAATACCCTAAATATCATATCCTGTAATAATAATATCGTCAACATAGGCAAGCAATGCAACAGTCTTCCTACCAGAATGTTGAAGAAACAAAATATGGTCAGCACTACTCAAAGCATAACCAAAGTTAATCATAGCGGCACCAAATGTATCAGCCCAAGTACGAGGAGACTGCTTAAGCCCATAGATGGACCTTTTTAGCTTACATACCAGCCAGAATCAGAAGCGGGACGAAAACCTGAAAGCGGAGACATATAGACCTCTTCCTGCAATATTCCATTCATAAATGAATTCTTCACATCCATCTGAAAAAGGGACCAAGATTTCAATGCAGCATTAAAAAAGATGACTCAAATAGTATTCATCTTGGCCACAGGAACAAACGTCTCCTGATAATCAACACCATGTATTTGTGCATACCCCTTGGCAACTAACCGAGCTTTGTACCTGCTTACCGTTCTATCTAGATTTTCTTTAACCGTAAACACCCATTTGCATCCGACTGATATACGTCCAGGTATTATTAATTTCCAATGCATGTAATTCTTACAACATCGTAGCCTTCCAATGAGGTTTGGCTAATGCATCTGCCATTGTACGTGGTATATCAACCAAAGAGAGAAAAGCTAGAAAAGCTCTATAAGTAGAAGATAAACGATGATCTGAAGTATAATCAATGATAGAATAAATTGTTGTATCTGAATATCTATCAGGCTTCCCTGCATTACGCTTCTCTTTCCGAATAGCAATCGGTCTATTATTATCACTATGAGAAACAGCTGAATCAATCGGTCTATTATTATCACTAGGAGAAACATTTGAATCATCATTAGTAGTAACTGGTATAAAAGCGGTAGGAGAAGGCTCAATACTTGATAAAGGTGAATCGATGGCGGTAGGAGAAGGCTTCCCTGCATTACGCTTCTCTTTCCGAATAGCAATCGATCTATTATCATCACTATGAGAAACAGGTGAATCATCATCAGTGATAACTGGTACAGAAGCGGTAGAAGAAGGCTCAATATTTGATAAAGGTGAATCGATGGTAGGTGGCATACCTGGTGGAGCTACAAAGGATGTTTGGCAGTCTGGTGTAGGAGGTTGGCGTCCTGGATGTCATCGAGTATAAACATGTAAAGGACATGAAACTGAAGGTGAAACTGAAGGTGAAACTAAAAGTGGGATTGCAAACTCACACGGAACACTCAACGGAAGTGGATCTGAAGGAGGAGAAGATAAATCTTCTAAAGGAAGATGACGAACTGGAAAACACTCCCCCTGAGAGAGAACACCGCCCGTAAAGAACGAAGCATGTTCAAAGAAAGTAACGTCCATAGAGGTGAAATAACGACAGGATAAGGGATGGAAGCACCTATAACCCTTCTGAGCATGAGCATAAGAGTAACCCAGGAATACACATTTCAAGGCACGAGGATCTAGAATATGACGATTTTCCTTTTCGATTTACCATTTTGCTCCGGAGTTTTCGTATTAGAGGTTTGATGCTCAATGCCATTGACATTGCAGAATTTGCGAAGACCTTGGGACATAAATTCCTCACCTTGATCGGAACGAAAAACTTTAATAGTTTTCCCAAACTGTGTACGAACCATGCGGTGAATGTCTGAAAAATAGATTAGACCTCATCTTTGGATTTCATCAAATAACCCCAAATGCACCTCGAAAAATCGTCAATGAATAACACAAAATAACAAAATCCTAAACTATAGGTAACTGGGGCAGGACCCCAAACATCTGAATACACAATATCAAAACAAGAAGAAATTTATTAATACTCAATGGATACGTGCTACAACGATGTTTAGCTAGTTCATACGTCCCATAAGACAAGTCAGACATGGATACTTTAGAAAAGAAAGACTTACTCAAAGGAAATATGACCTAAGCGGCAATGCCAACGTAGCACCCGCTTTATATTTTCACTACTAGACATAGACTTTAACTGGAGAGCTTGAGGAGAAATAGAAGAGACATGTCCATCCAGGAAATAAAGATCACCCTCTTCACGTCCACTGCCAATCATCTTCCGTGACACCAGATCCTAAAAAACAACATAATCAAGAAAGAAGGTTATACTGCATTTTTTTTTTTGGGTAATTTTACTAACAGAAAGAATATTAGTATCCAACTGAGGGACATGAAGGACATCGGTAAAGAAAAGGAATCTGTAATCGGGATACAACCCTTCCCTACAATAGGAGTCTCAATTCCATTGGCAAAACGAACAGTCCGTCGCCATCAACTAGAACCATAAGACCGGAAAAAAGAAGACATACCAGTTATATTATCGGTTGCACCCAAGTCAACAATCCAAGGCGAAGTCGGAGATGCAAAAACACTATTTACATATGTGAAATTACCTGCATGAGAAGCTACCGGTGTGGAAGACAGAGAGAAGTTGTCGAAACCTGTTGATTTCATCCTGAGAGAGAGCACTAAAGGCCGAAGAATCTGGCGCACTAGAGTCGGCAGATAAGTGTGTTGAGGACTGAGATGGGCGGGGTTTGATAACCAGCAAGACGATCGTACAAAGCATGACAAGTTGTCTTTAGATGTCCCCACTTACCACAATAATCACACTTCTTCCTCGGGGGGTGAGAGTTACCGAAAGCCGCTGATAACAGAGAAAGGCTAGGTGATGATGTATGTGAAGTTTGTTAAGAAACTGACGGTGGTGCCGGATAAGCATAACGAACAGCCATAGCAAAAGTCTCTGAAGGGATCCCGGAGATGGGAGGCATAGGTGACCGACGACTCTGATCGGAGAGACAATGTGTATGCCTCTACAAGAGTTGGAAAAGGAGTCCTGTCAAGTAGATGAACTCGTGCATACTCAAAGTCGAGATTGATCCCTGCAAGAAACTGAAGCACCTGAGTCTTCTCCACAATCTTTGCATAAATTTTTGTTGTCGTAGGTGGAATAGGAATATTTTCACTTGGTGCGCTAGTTGGCCACTCGATGAAGCTATCATAATGAGATCATTCTTCCCAACTCGATCGAAGTTTCGCATAATACATCCCCAAAGTCTGAGTACCCTGTTTAAAATTCTCAATCTCATTGGAAAATTGAAAGATCCTAACATTATTCTCTCGCTGAGAATATACTTTACGAAGTGATTCCCAAATCAGATGAGCATTGTTTGTAAATAAGTACCCAGCGGAGATCGTCGGCTGTATAGAATTAATCAACCAAGTTTTCACTATCGAATCATCCGAGAACCACTTTGCATACTTCGGATCTGATTCTGCAAGTTCTTTTTCTGTGCCAAGAAGAAACCCTATCTTTCCACGACCACCAACAAACAATTTCACGGACTGTGCCAATCGAACATAATTCAAGCCATCTAATAGCTGTGAGGTAATCTTCAGATTCGGATTATCATGAACAGAGTTGAAGGACTGGACATCTTCACTCGTTCCAATCGAAGAAACGGTCGAACTCGAACATGACTCGCCACCAATAGCCATCACGGTCGATTACCTCAAATAAACCAAACAGATCGAAGATTCAGATCAGCATCTATCGCATCTCGCGACCGGATCCAAAAAATTAAAAAAATTGCGGAAGCTTAGGTTGCGATCAGAACGTTACTAGAGAGATTGTGATAATCGTCGTTCTTCAAAAACAAAGGAGAGAGATAGCGGCGGTGCGAATCAGACCAACATGAACGAAAATCGTAACCCTAAAAAAATTTAGCGAGGGTATAGAACGAGGGTAACTCGCTCTGATACCATGTATAAATAAATAATAGAGAAAAATATTATTATTGAATTGATTATTTAGGTTACATCATACTCTTTATATATAGGAGAGAGATAGTAAACTACTTCTATGAATAACCAATGTGGGACTAAAATAACATAAAATAGCCTTGCTAATAGGTGTTAGAGGTGTTTATTTAGTCATAAGGGTAGTTTGGCCATTCTCTTTGATTTGGGTTAGTTTATTTACTCTTTAAGTATTGATTATTTGTTATATCGCTTTATTTTCTACAAGAGAAGATCGCCGACTTGAGTAAACATTTGAGGTACTCCACCAGAGTAGTAGATGGTTTTTGTTTTTAACGTGTAGAAATTGATGGAGCTTTGAGCATCACATCCTCCTCCTTAAACAATAATTATGAGGAAGAAAAATAACAAGAAAGCAAAAATGATCTTGCTAGTAGAAGCAGCGATTATCTGAGTTATTGCTGGTTAAGGTGGGGCATTATGCACCCAAAAAAAATGCGGCTTGAACGACAAAAAAGAAAAAGAAAAAAAGGAGGTATGGTGCCTGACACATTTCTTAAAGTGAAGATTCAACACCTGATATATCTAATAGTGTGAGTTCTATTCATAATTAACGTAGTAGAAAATTCCTAAATAGTTGGCAAGGAAAAGGAGATTCGAATGAATGCAGTTATTCCTGAAAGCCTTGAGGGTGGAAAATGAGATGCCCAGAAGGATCAGACAAAGTAAAGTACAATGAATCTCAAAGAAGAAGTGGACAATCAGAAAGCGGATTTGGACAGTATTTCGAGTTCAGAATATTTATCCGACTAGTATCATTCATGATAAAATCTTAGGAAACAAAAAATTCATTTTAATCCAGTTCAGAATGTGGTGTCCAGAGTAGGGAGGACAATTGATTAAGCAAGTTCTTTGTTGAGGTGATTCCATCTCCCTTATTTTTCTCTGAATCTCCTTCATCTCCTTTCTCATTCATTGCCCATCCCAGTTTTTCTCGCCAATAACTTAATTTGTTTTTACAAGATTTGCATCCAAAACATCTGATGATATTCCAATTTCTCATTTTTGAGCTGTAAGGTAATTATTAGATTTTTCAAGGTTCAATGCAACGCTTCTAGATAATTCAGATCTGAAGTCCAAAATTCAGATACCTCAGACCAAGGTTGAAAGTTTTGTTTTAGGGGAAATATCGAGGCCATGGAATTGGGGGATAATCTGCTTTAAAAAGCACACACATAGAACAAATATAAAAAATCATTTTCTAGAATTTTCGGGAGACTAAGGGAAATTTTAGACCAAATATAACAGAAATGTTAGAAATATTACGGTGGAGTACCGTTTCGAACCCCACAAAAAACAAAACATCAAACTGAAACTTCAGAAATTTTGGGGATATTTTATACAATGCATCAAACAGATACTTCACATATCAGTTCGATTTTTTTTCTTTTTTTATTGAGCTTATCAGTTCGACTTTGAAACTTATGCTTTTGCCTCGTCAGAGAAAACTGCATGAGTACTTGAAACTACTTATTATTTTGAGCTTATAAGTTCGACTTTGAAACTCATGCTTTTGCCTCATCAAAGAAAACTGCCTGAGTACTTGGAACTACTTTTTTACGTCTCTATTTTATTGTTGTTTGTAGTTAATTGAAAAATTAAAGACACTAGTGCGCGATTAGAGGATACTGACCGCAGGAAGATCAACATCTGTGGGAATGCGTTTACAAAAGCTTCCCGAGTACTCTTGTACTTGAAGACCCTGTAGAAGAAAATATTAATATGTTAAATTTAGCCTTAAAGGAGTGTCAGAATAACTACATGAAATAAAATATATAGTCAACGAACAATAGTGGCCAAATACAAGTTCGAATTTTTCATAATAATGAACTGACCTGGCTGCACCTAACCCGCATAACTGCCTCAAAACCTTGAGGTCTTGTAATATTCCATCTAAGATCGTTGTAAAGTTTGGCAGAATCAGAAAGAGCTGAAAACGGGTAGTAGTAGTATACCTTCAACAGGAAAATAATCAATGTTATGGTAACAATAGCAACAAACCTAAAATTAACCACTGGTGATTTTACAAAGGATGGCAATATTCATTATCTCTGAATTTCTCTTCCTTTCTCATTCTTTTTTTAACCTGATTTGACTGGAGCTACTACTTATTTATATGGAAAGATGGGGAATTTTACGAAAATCTTCAGCAAATTCCAAATGATATTGATAATAATGCACGTGAAATTTATGAGATAAAGACAAATTCTTCTCAAAGAATCGATGGATGATATTGGGAATGGACAAAAGAGATAACCTAAATATCAAACTAGCTTATAATATTAATTTTTCTTCAGCACAGAACAAAAAAAAGGTAGAATTTATACCTGTCCACCAGTAGTTCTCGGGACAACAGAAATGGATGCGATATCCACATATGTCTGGGTGGTAATGAAAATGTCCACACAAACCTGTACAACAGTTGGTGTTACAGAACACTTAAACTAAGGTATAAAAACCAAGAGCGTGTTTATATTCTATTACTAATCGTAAGGTTATATTATAGAGTCAGGAAATCAAGTGTCATAGAAGAACTGATATTTGTTCCTTTAACATGGTTCCCGCCTGATACTTTCCAAAAAATAGCTCTCACCTGATACTCTGCAAACTCTATCGCCATAGTTTTTAGGGTCTTGTCCGCTGGTTGGAGCAACTTGTGGGCCTCCTGAAAATATAGTGATATTAATTCCAACCACAAACTCTCTGGAATAAATTTGTGATAAAAAGCAATCTCATATGGCAATAGCTAAAAATATTTATTTTTATTTGGCTAATGAGGTGGTTCAGTCAGATGAAACGTAAAGTAGGTAAATATATATGTTGCACATATCAAACAATGCGACCTTAGTCGAGACATGAGTAATGATGGGTAACTATCTAGATAGGTCTCCACTAGTTCCAGGAAAAACATGTATACCTTTGGGTATATAAATGGTAAAGGTCAAAAATAATCATATCGCTTAGCTATTAACTAGAGGAATGAGAAAATAACAGAAAAACTGAGAATCTAGTTAATTCTTTGAGGGATTCGAAGGAAAACAAGGAAATTGAGGAATTGCATGTTAGCTAGGAAGAAAAGAACTTCAAGTCAAACTAAATTTCATAAGAATTGGTAAGAACTACAACCTGCCAGTGTTATTTTTCAATTCTTAAGAATATTTTCCTAAGAAAATGTTAATAACTTTTTAATATGTACATGCATTTTCCAATATGTACAACTAATCTCTCCGCGATAATCAGTTTTATTTTTCTTTCAAATTCTCGATACAAATCTCTCTAATTCAAGTTTCCATTTTGATACCACTCACCGTCAACTCTTCCTTTAAACCATCGGTTCTAGTTCTCTCAAGTCTGATGGAGCTTAAGGTGACAAGTAATTGTACCAAGGCTGCGCTTATTATTCATGTTTTCTAATTAATTAAAAGAGTTTGAATCCAAAATTTTGAGAAGTAAAGACATCCTAAAATAAAATTTAGAATCTAAGCATTTAAATGAATTAAATAAATCATGAATCTAGAGCAAGGAAATGATAAATTTGGATCATGAATTGTTGGACCATATCTTAAGGAAATTACTTTGAAGATGTCTAAGAGAGGAAAAGTAGCGAGAAAAAGAGTGAACAAAAAGGTTACAGAAGCGTGTACGTGTGCGTGTGCGTGTGCGTATGCGAGAGAGAGAGAGAGAGAGATAAAATCAAAAAAATTCTTAGGGGGTGGCCAAGAGAATAAAAGCTGGAATTTTTCTAGACCCAAAAACCTTTTTCAACACTAAATAACCGCATTAAGAAAGGAAAAATACTATTTTTTTTATGAAAAAGTCGATTTACCGTGAAAAAATTCAACGACTCTCTTGATAGATAAGTGTAAGAAAGAGGTTTGACAAGTTCCGCATAGAGAGGTGTAGCGGGGTAGAGTTTTGGGAGATGAATGACGCGTCCCTGAGGAGTGAAAGAGAGGCAAGTGGGAGCTTGAGGTGATTGGCGATTGATAGTTCGTGTTCGGTCAGTCAGACATCTTCTTCTATGCTTAGAATTTTTGGATAGTCTCATGCATTCGCACTAGACCGATTTGGTTGGTCACCAAATCTGAGTGGAAGTCGCTTGAAAAACAAGGAGCACTCAGTCATCCATGTCTCAGTTCTCTGTCACCAGTCTTCCGTCAATTGCCTCTCCCTACCATGTTTCCCTTCTCTTCACTCAAGACACTAAAATGGATGTCAATGCTCTCTCTTTTAACCAAAACTCTCCTTGAAACCTTTTTTTAAATCTTTCAATGATTTCCAAAGGGGATATGTTTACTAAAAGATTTGTTTGGTTTACAAAGGTTGAAGCGGGGATGGACCTATTGTTGAGACAAAAGTAAGGTAACGGTCTACTTCTCTAAAGAGTCAGTTTTTACCAGAGTGAGTCCCTGCAAATGCATTAGCAACTTCCTCTATAAAAACAACTCATATAAAAAGTTCAATCACAGGGTAAAATCTTCACACTTCATTATTTGCTCAATGAAGTTCATTCGCAAGTTTTTTTTTATTGTTTGCTCTATTCTACCTGAATAATATTTTCATTTATACAAAGGGCCAAAATTGCCTAATGTCACCATGTTTATGTCCACCAAAGACAAATGGAATCATTCTTAATCCGAGGTTCAACATATGAGCACAGGGTTTTTTGAAAATCCACTGTGTCATTAGTTTGACCAAAAGAGAACCAAGTTTGATTACTTGCTATTAACAAAAGACATAGCAGTCAACAAAAATGACCAGAACAACGAGATTCATGAAGCTGGACCGGGTAGGGAACGATCTGATGAAGCGTGATATCATCAACAAAAAGTAAAACGGTTTCTATCCTCTAAAAATTAGTCAAGTTAAACTCATGATACTGTAACCCTTGCGCGTTAAAAACCGAAGGACCACATTATGCAGCAAAAAAATAGAGGAAAAGATTAGAAAAATGAATCTGCACCTTCTCTCCAGCAGAAGCATTTGTTCTTCCCTCTGTTTCTCTGGCGGCAAGTGCTCCAAATCCAACTGAAGGAAGGACTGCAAGCAAACATGAAACAGAGAGCAGATAAGCATTCTATTACAGTTTTGCTTACATTTGTAACTGTTAGAAAGAACACTAAACTTGAACACTATCAAGCATAATGACAAAAATAATACTTAGGTCTAATTTTGACAACCAATCGTAGATTGAATGAGAAAAAATAAAACGAGCCCAATTACGGATTTCACAGATTAGATGACTTAAATCAGATATATAAACCACAGTGACGACTGCGTGAAATCTGAAAGAGATGGGGAAGGGAGTTTAGCAAAAAAAAAACATAATAAATTGAATTCACATCCATTGTTGGTACCAATAACCCTGAAGGCAGTGCATTGCAAGTTAGTATAACGCAACCTGGTGCAATTAAACCCACTTGGGAAACACATCCGCTTGCGGCAAATCATGCAATATATATTATATTTAGTCGTCTAAAACTCTTAAACATAAACTTCACTCTCAAAACTAAGCGTGGACGAGAGGAAGCCCTTATCTAAAAGATAGACAAACCTACTGACTTCTAGTACCACCTCTACACTAAGCATAAAATTATGGAAATCTTAACTACAGTGGAGAACAGGAAACCGGTGACTCCTATTAAAAAAACACAGGAAACCGGTGACCCCCACACCCCCACAAGAGAGAAAGAGAGACCATGTGTCGCTCATATGGCTCGTACCAATTACATTTGAAGAAAAAAATATTTTAGGGAGGTTGTCCTGTTCATTTACGCAAAACGTAATTACTTTGCAGAAGTGAGCCTTAAACCCTGGACATAACTGAGACGATATCACTCCGCATGCATTCCACCATTTTTTCAATGTTACATTTCTGAAGAAGCATCTATTCACAAAATTTGATGTGTACCTACTGCTACCATCTGATATAAGTCTGTATTTACAATGCTACAGAAGTTGGCTAACCTGACTGAAATACAAGAAGTTTTCCTCCTGTGTTCTTCATAGCCAAAAAAGCAGCCTGCACCACGATATAAATAAACACAAATACAAATAAAACAGACTGACTATATAGTATTAAATTCAAACCACCCAACAAAACAATAAGGCAAAGGAAACCAACAAAAAATCAGGAAGCACATAAATATTGATTAAAACACACACCTTGGCAGCTGCAGCAAATGCAGATTCAGCAACTCTATTACTCTGAAACATAGTAGGGATATTCTCCAGCAATTGCTCCAGGTGTTGACGACACTGAATCATCACAAAAGATGGTGAAAAGTTGAAACATTAGTCAAGAGCATATGATTAATGGATTAAGCGGTTGTCCACTGCAGTGAATAAGAATGAGACAGAAGTTGCTAACCTCGGCAAGTTGAACGATTACATCAGTTTGAAGAGGAGTGTATACATCTTGCACATCAGGAACAATGAGCATCAAAGGCTGCATTGTAAATACCATTATTATTCAAAAAAAGTAGACTTCCACATACCCAAAAAAATATGTTATATAACCCTTTGCATAACATGATTTAAGTGGAGAGGCAAATTCATGAAAGAGAACATTCATTATAAAATTATCAATCAGAAGTTTGAAATGAAGATCTGACAATGACTGTTAATTCATGAGGGACCAGACAGTCCTTCAAAAAAATTCTGTTGTCCTCGAAGAAATAGAGAGGCACGCATCTCAACAGAAATTTCTATTTTCTATTCAGTGCACTTTTTCGATTGGATAAATTACATGAAAGTTGGGTCTTCACAGTGTCCATTGTTTTTTTCAAAATTTATCTCGTTACAACTTCCAGATATAATTGGGATAAGAGTGAACCAACGTTTGAGCACCTAAAGTCCTATTTGACTCCAAGGAGTCCTACAGAATTGGACTCGCAGATGGACAAACAATTAATTGGTCCTTTTTGCATTACCAACCAACGTTAGAGCACCTAAAGTCCTATTTGACTCCAAGGAGTCCTAAAGAATTGGACTCGCAGATGGACAAACAATTAATTGGTGCTTTTTGCGTTACAAAGTCAAAGGAACTACTACATCTATGTATTAAGAAAACTAATGATAATATACCAACAATAATGCAGTGAGGAATCAACAATGTACCCAAAGTATCCTGAACAATTCTGCTATACTATTAGAATAGATTAAACTACGTGACAAATGATATACTGTTGAAAAACTCGGAATCCCACTGCTATTTACCTGTTGTAGTACCCTTTTCAGATTATAAAAATGGATAGTTGAGTCAAATGTTGCAATACCAACCATGGTTCTGGGACCTTCCTGCAAAGAAAATATTTTTTTAGAAAGGTAAGAGTTAATAGCAATACAGAAGATATTCGGGGTGGACCACATTACAAGAAAAGGCAAAAGGAAAACACGCACAAGGACCAAACAATTTTAAAGTTAATATGACCAAACAAATTCCCTCCATCTAACGAAAAGATTCTGGAAGCTTTTTTCTTCTCAGTATCTTGGGGGTTGAGGCCCAATACAAACTAAACGCATAGACATTAAAATTCCAAATTAATCGTGTCCATTGATTCGCTTTCTCCTCAAAGTACTGATCATTCCTTTCCTTCCAGAAGATCCACCTGTAAGGGCATGAGATTACATAAATCCTTTCCAATATTTTTCCTATATGCCTTGCACCTATATCCCAACGACTTACAACTCCTCATTCTGGTCTTGCACCTGTTAAAATTAACAAGAAATTTCCAGACATTCTTCCAAACTAAAGAGTGTAGCACTGAATTTATTTGCAAGTCGTCGTTCAATTCTTTGAATTATGGCAAAATAATTTAATAACAGGTTGTCTTATCGCCTAAGTGATTGTACTAAACAGGGTAATAACAGGTCTTTTGTGCTGGACAATTCTCTGAAATTTCCCAGTAACATATACCAATAAAGAGGGCAAACTATTTACAAACTTGTTATAGTGAAAAGAGTGTAGTAGGAAGTTCTGACACTCTTTGAAAGTTTAAGGACCAAATCATAAAGCTCTATGATAGAGACACGATAACAACGCCTACAACTTTGGCGGGGGAGAGTGGTATGAGCATTTCTTCAGAAGCATTTATATTGGCTGCAACCTCTCTAAGACATCATGGGGGGGGCAGAGAGCACCCTTAGAGACTAGATGAAGACTCTTACATGACCCAAACCCGTGTACATGCTAAACACTACATATACATAGTGTTGCAGTCTAAACTACCCCAGAGTTAACTCATGTGCATATTTATGAAGGAAATATAAGGTAGTAATAATTGTGGGAGTTGCACCGTGTATTCGAAAATAGCATACATGATCATTTTTTCTCTCGCACATGGCTCAAACTTTATCGTCCAACTTAACTCCAGGTGGCTACATAAAAGTATATCTCATTTGTGTATAAGCATCCTGAATAACCCAAACCATCTAACCAAAAAGCTTCACGTCTCAAAAACTGTGTGAAGCATTTCCATAATGTGATTCATAAAGTCACTTCCGTTATGTTGCATGTGGGAGAAGATAAATGAAGCTGGAAGTAGCACAAAAATGAAAAGTTCACAGTGATATTGATGTGTAGTCATTTGGTTGAAGCTATGAGCATCTGAAGTGGATATCAAGTAATAAATTTCCAGATACGTTTGGTTTGGAGTAAGGAAATAACGTCTACAGTAGCCCTTTTTGTGCCTATGTGTGTAATAAGATGAACGGCAATAAGAGATGAACTAAAAGAAAGAGACATTGACTTGGATCATTTATCATTAGTGCTTGCTTTGTAAACGTGGATGAGACTATTGACCACTTCTTTAATGTCTCAATGTGATTGAGGTTCCGGATCTATGACAGTAAGGTGGTGCAAGCAGTTTGAAAGGAATATCGTAAAAATACTTTGGGACCTTATCCCATTGGATTGGTATTGTGAAAGGAGAGAAAATGTAGGCACTTTGAATGGAACACAAAGACCATGAAAAGAAACATCTTTAGCCATATAGGATATGGCGTGATGTCAACTTATCCTCTCTTTTTTATTTACCTTTATGTTAGTGTTGCAATGCTTTGAGTTATTCAACAATAAATTAATTTCTAATATCTCAAATTATATATGTATACATATTCTCCTTTACACATCTAATAACATACTTGAGTTTTCATTAAAGCAAGTTTGGTTGATTTGGAAGATTGTCACAAACTGGTTCCTGAGCCACAGGCTATGAGGGGACAATATCGCCCTAGTCCAGCATTAAAGAATACTTAAAAAGAAAACTCAAGGATGCATACAATAAGACACGACAAAGAAGCACCTCAAATCGACAGTGAAGTCAACAATTAATTTTCATTTTCATACCAAGTACTCCTTAAAGATTATCTAAAACGAAGAGGTAAGAAATGTATAACTAATAACCCAAAAAGAAGTACCTTAAATCAACTGTTGAACCCACAATTCTTCTTCTTTTCATACGAAGTACTCATTGCTTTTAAACCAATATTACCGACCTAGACTATGTTCATATCGAGCTTGGAGGGGAATCGTAAGAACGAGATAATAGCTTCTTTCCATTAAAAAAAATGGTTGAGGTTCGCTAATCTTTTCAATACACTAGACATATTGTCAAGCGAAGTTGATATTGAGATTTGGAAAGAGTCAGAAGAGTGATAAACAGTGTTTTCACCTATCTTCACGAGATAATATGATACTTCACCAACAGTCCAAACAAAAAGGATCCTCAATCATATGCTATTAATATTGAGCTTCTTAATATACACTTTATTTAATAAAGTTCCAAATGAAGTCTCACCGGAAGATCCGCAATAGCTTGGCTAATTCCGCTACAAGCTGCTGCAGTTGCGCCAGTTTGTATAGCATTCATGGATACATCAACAAGGAAGAAAAAGACCGCCGGCATTGGATCACGAACCTGGAAGAAATTGGAGGCATGCCATACATTTTGAAATTAGTATAAGTTGATAAATATATATGGGGAAAAAAGTCTTTATAAAGCAATGATAGAAAGGCAACAAAAAAGTTTCAATAGCCTCGATCCACAAGTGAATAACAATAAATCATTCCAAATACCTGAACCGAGTAAAGCTACAAAGTTAACATGGAAGATGAATCCCATTCGGTCACGAATGTCTTGTGCTATGTAGTTTGTCTAACAAATTGAACTGTCGTGACGTTACAGTCAAAATACCCCCAACTACAGAGTTAGAAATGATATCATCCTTATGTTCAAGGTAGTCATTTGCGGTTGCTGTGGTTCTAATTGCAACTCTCGAGGCTCTGTTTTAGCACCTTGCCACATCAGCTCAACTATTGATAATTGAAGTAAACACAAGGTTCTAGTTACGAGCTATTGTTCCATGTGTAAGCATGATGAGAAATCCATTAATCATCCTCTTTTACAGAGCGCTTCTGCCCGGATGAAACTTATCGAGATGAAAATTTGGATTTATTTCTTTACCGAAACTGGTTTTTATGGGTCTCAACCTATTAATGTAATAATCATCTTATCGAGATGAAACTTAAATAATCTTTCTCGACGGGGTAAGGTCATGTGGCAGCTTGTCCCCTTTGTGGTTATCTGGGCAGTTTGGCTTGAAAATAATGCAAGAAAATGCGATGAAAAAGAACTAGCGAAGACGGAAGTTCGGAAGTTAATATCTCGATACAATATGTTTTGGTGGAGTAAAGCGGCGTTTGACTTGATAGGGGTGTTCTTCTATTCTTTTGTGGCTAAATGGAAATATGTCATCATGGGAGGCCCATGATTTTATTTTTCTAACCTCAGGGGACTTTTTGTCTTTTTTTGTTTATCTTCAGTATTGTATTGTAGTTTACTGTCCCGTTTGTCTTCGTAATCCTTTTCTACATCGATAAACATACATTTGTCCAAAAACATGCACCTGAGTAGTCAGCTTGGTCATGTATGGTTATAGGAAGGTGTTAGGATTTGGCAAGTGTTATTACTCTCTTGCCTTGTGACAATTTTTGCGCCACGTCTCACTCAGTGTTCCCAGTAGGAGAGCTACTGATAGGTGTTTCCTATGGAACTACTCCCCCCCCCAAAAAAAAAAAAAGTGTTAGGGCCTAAATTGGCAAGTGTTATTACTCTCTAGCCTTGTGGCAATTTTTGCGCCACGCCTCACTCAGTGTTCCCAGTAGGAGAGCTACTGATAAGTGTTTCCTATGGAACTACCCCCCCCCCCCCCCCCCCCAAAGGTATTCTGAATGAACATAATCAGTCCCTGACCTAACCTTTGAGGTGCATCGGTAGTGGCACGCTTTGTCGACAAGAATGTGTTAGGCAGTATAGCTGTGCTTTTTGCCAAGCATGCCTTTGTAAACTGGTTCTTGGGTATCTACCCGGTCCCAAATGGAAGATTAAATTTAAGAACCGCTAAAACTGAATGCAAATTAGCAACCACATTTACGAAAATATTTAATAAATAGTATAAAACCAGTTAAAAGGTGGAAGGATGTAGCAACCACATCAAAGAGCTACAATTTCTCAGACCAACACGCCGAAAGATTAATGTTCTTAAAGAGGTGCCTAACCGACGGAGGTGATGACTGCCAGTGGTTTAGTCTCACATCGATTAAGATCCTAAACCACTCCAGATGTCTCATAAAGTCATGATAAAGGGAAGGTTTGCACACATACCAACTCCAAAGTTTTGTGCGCAAGTTCCAAAATTTGGTTAGGCTCTCATTGGCAACTTTGCAACTTTCTATTCGCGAAAGGAAACACATCGCCTTTTCTTTTCGATGAATAACACTTCTACTCCCTCTTGCCATTGTAAATAATTGATATCAAATCCAACTTGATGGTAGCATTGGGAATTCCAAAAGCTCCCCCATCGCTCCTCTGACTTTGAAAATATTTTCTTTATGCCTTTGTATACCTAGGCTATTACCAAAAATCAAAACTTGGAGATATTAGGTTATGCTCAAACCGCCTCATAAACCAACCCTCCAGGAGTGGTAGGAAAATGATGGACTCGATAATGCTCTCTCTCCAAACCAAAAACTAATGCTTTTATAGTAACAATATAAGGTTTCCCCTCAGATACCACGGTAAATCCTTACAATGATCATAATGATATAAGTTTTATCAGAATATGAAAAACAAAGAAAGGGAGAGAAATGGAGGTGTGTCTCTCCTCTAATCTGTTGATATTGATGATGGTAATCCACTATGATAGTGGTGAACCACCACAAACATACAATAACAACAACAACAAGATGTTGGCCTGGAGTTGGATGCTTGATAAGTACACTAACAAGGGAAATAAAAAACATTATGCTTATCTGATAAGTCACGTGGTCGTCAAAATACCCACGTAGGCGGTTGTCCATCCACCTTGCATGACCACTCTCTCTATTTTAGTTATTTCTAATTAGTTTGTTTGATTTGCATTATAATATAGTCTAGCTAGGATTTCTATTTGTGTTAGGGGTCTTCTCTTATAAAAGATAGCCTAAGTTTACTTTATTTAGAATGTTAGTTTTAGTAAGAGAAAGGCTTAGCCTTAGGTAGAGAGATCTAGTTTATTTTCAGCCTTTAAATTAATCAAAGTAGTTTGTCATTTTGTTAATCACTTCCACGTTAGTAGTTTTCTATCATTATCAACCACTAAATCTATCGAATAATGTCTTGCTTAAGCATATAAGTAAATTGCAAATATGCTTACCATGTATTCTTTTGTAGCAACAAATTCAACAGTTCCTCTACATAACTCGGGTCTATCATCAGCATCTCTACGCCTGCCATCTGGTCCTAAATTGCAGTGATAGTCACGAGGAGTCTCATCCGTAAATCCTGAATTTAAAATGATGTATGATTAACAACTTAAGAACAAAGGCAATTGACAAGTATGAATCTCTATAGGGTAATAGTTATTACTTATTACTACTGTCAAAATAAGAGTGTTGTCCCCACAGATAACTAGATATGCTTCGCACGAACAAATTTAATAGAGACATAGCCAAAATAAAATAGCAAGAATAAGTAAAGGAGTCAAGACAGCCAGTTAAGGAATGCCTTTAACGATACTTTTATGTTAAATAATACAATATTTGATTGACTAAATCTCCAAAGTAGGGTGATATATCGTGGTATAGCCCTATAATTGTTGTCCAACACTGCACCGTAATAAAGACTAGTTGTTGCCTCATGCCAAGTTTATCTTTTTTTATTTTACTCCACCTATAACAGAATATCAGTCTAAGTTTTTACTCTCCATTATTCTTTCTATAGATGTGTTAAGCAACTAAATAAAATACTTTGGGAAAAGATAAAATTAGATACAGATGAGTCGTAAAATAAGATAGTGGAGAAAATGGGATGCACGAACTTGCTAGATACAGCCTCCACGGAGTTTGAACTATATAATCCAAATAAATATTAGTTTATACTAAACCATGTTGGACAAATTGAAGTGGGACATAAAGACCCTATCAAGTAAGCAGGACGACAAGGCTTGGAACCACATCACTAATGTACTCTTCTTGGTGATCTTTTTTTACATAGTTCTTTTAGTAGAGCAACATATTTTTCACTCGCCATTTTTGAGGGGGAGTTGGTGACCGTCTTTCTTCTTCTTCTTTTTCTCTTTTCTATCCAAAAAAAACCTTCAGGTCTTGTATTTATGTTCATTTCTCCTTTATTTGCTCTTGGAGATTAAGTTCTTCTATTTGAGGATTAGCTTTTATCTCTCACTAAAAATGAGATTGTGATATCAGTTCACAACAAAATTAAATTCCGTCAATTTCTTCAAGCTTCTTACCCTTGAAGATTTGAACAATCAGGAATAAGTCAAGACGGTGCTTGCTAAGGTAATTCTTAGGGTAGAGCATCCATATTCATTTATTTATATGAATAGCTTAATTGTATAGGATGTACTCATTTATTAAGATTTTTTTTAATAGTTTTTAAGAAAGAAAAATGAGGCTTACGCTTCACACCGCCTCAGCCTCAGCCTCACTAAGCATTGACCACCTCCCCCTCCGCCTTTTTAAACCTGTCCACGTTACCTAGAGGTGAACATAATTGATCCTAAGAGATTCGCTTTAGCGTACAATTGAGCATAATCGATCTGAGAAGATTTTGCCAAAACCAAGCTGAGTGCAGTGAGGTTTGGCAATAAAGCATTGAGAGGCTCTTGCACACCTGGCCTCTCTTGCCATATTACGAGTTTTATAAATCTTTTGAGCATACATATTATAAAATATTACGATAACTAAAATGGGACATGATTTTTGAAATAGAGAATCTGGTAAGAAATTCCATTAGGATAACTCTTTAAATATATCTTATGCAGCAAAAAAACATTTCCTAAATCAGAACTACAAACAAAAGGGTGCTTTATGGGAAAACATCTAATACAGATAAGCATTCTATATGTTATTTTTACTGACAATATGGAATATAAATAACCACTAAATTATATGAGAAAGATCATTGACACTTACCACATAGATTACATGTGAAATGTTTTCCTTGATCAACAAACTTCATGAATGGATTTATATACCCTTTGCAGCGAGAGCAACGAACTGGTCCAATATCTCCAAAATCAACAACCTGATAGCGAAAGATTATATGATGAACTAATAATGCCATATGTGTTTAAGATAATGATAATTACTTTGAAATTCTAATATATATCTATGAAATAGATGTGGTTCTGTGTGTGCCTGTACAACCTTCTTCGAGAAAAGGGGTGAATTATCCATACATGTGTGCTTTTGATAATTTTGTTGATCAACCTTCTAGGTAAAATGAAAAATGATAAAATGAATGGTATAAGACAAAATGGTGTCTTACCTGAATGGGTTCCTCAGATGGATGTGGAAGAGCCAACGGCTGGACCATCAACGTCAACTGCATGCTAGACGTTGACAAAAGGTCACCAGTGCATGGGATCTGAAAGGAGGTAGGAGGAATTTATAAAAATTAACAAGTGAAAATGTATTACAGGCAAAGAGCTGAATCGTGATAGTTAGGGTACTTAACAGCACCTGATTAATTGAACACCTCATGTAGCGTGGACTGCAGTTGCCAGTATCCTTGACAACGTAATCACTTGAAGCAGGCTTCACAGAAAGGGGGAAATTTTAGATATTCGTAAATATATAGTTCATGAAATGAAAAGCAGAAGCTTACGTGATAGTGAATACTAATTAAAGTAACCCAAAGAATAATTCAACCCAATCCAAAAAGTAATAGTTACCGGAGGAGAGTTAGGTTGACCACCCTGCCGAGTTTCATATACAACAACGGAAGAAGCTGGAATTGGACGTGGGATTTGATTGGGGTCAATTTTGGATGACCCTGATCTTTGACCTCCAGGTAGAGGAAATTGACCCCCCATCTCAGGTGTTACAACAGGAGGCATCCCATACATCCTTGGGGGTGGGATATAAGCTCCACCAGGTAGAGTCCCCTAAAAGACAAGAATATCATCTTAGCATTAATTCCCAGCTGACGTACACATAGTAATCTACTTTTAAAACTAAAAATTGGTAAGAAGTTTCAGAGTCAATGTAATTGCAAATGTTATTTTGCTTGATGTCCATAACAGTTCTAGTTACCCACCTTCAAAGGAACCAGACATTTATAATACAAAAACAACAAGAGGGCACAAGTGCTTTACATCGGTGTTTACCAGGGGTGGAGCCAGGATTTGAAACTTGGGGGTGGTGTGTGTGTGGGTTACCTCTAACTTGATTAATAAATTCAACTTCAGTGATTACATCTAGCTCTATCTATCTCGATTCTTCTTGTGAGGACAACTCAAGTTCCATGGTATTTGTGCAGAACATATCTCGAGTATATACAAACTCTTAACAACCCAAAATTTATAAGTCTTTTAGAAGAGCCTTCTAAAAGGACTTCGTGGCTAGATGGGAGGAGTACATGAGAATTTTATAGCACTTAATCGTCTAAGGGTCTCGCATTAGTTTGTTTTTTCGTGTGTGCTGTTAGTATGATCCCCTTTTTGGCTGGTTAACTTTGTTTGTGCTGCCTTGTTTTATTTTTGTGACCTTTGCGTCAGACATACAATCACAAAAGGCTGAATATTTCAAAGAAATATTTTATTGAAACTGCCTCCATTTCTATATTTTAAACGTACAATACCAATACCATAAGGAATTTCAAAAAAAAAAAAAAAAAACTCTTTACCACTTACAAGTTAGATGCAACCAGATGAATCAAAATAAGAATTTATATAGAAACTCACCTGTGGGGATTGCATGGAGGTCATTGTATGGCCATATGGCGGAGCTAGTGATGGTGGCACGCCCTGACTATTCATTGAAAATGGTGGTGCTGGTTGTGAAGCATAATCAAACGGCGACACAGATGGTGGACTTCCAGGAAATGGTGGAACGGTTTGACCAAAACGAGGACCCCTTGACTCTACCATTGGTTGGGGATATTGAGTATTAGTAAAAGATGGAGGGGTAGCACTTGGTGTAGGCCCACGTGCAACAAACGGTGGTCCATTAATCAACGGACCTCGTGCGTTTGGCCCTGGTGCAGTGGGACCTGTAGAAGGGAGCGCCCCTAAAGAAGGTCTTGGGCCAAAAGGTGGAGGTTGAGAAAATGGAGATCCTGTTGGCCTCCCAGAAGTCTGTAGAGGGCCTGCTGGAGGTGGACCCGCTCTGGGAAAGCTAGACGGCCCCTGAACTGCGTGAGAGAGAGGTGAAGTATTGGAATATACAGATGATGGCAGGGCAGAAGGAGGAGGAATTGAGGATGGAGGAGAACCTGAGAGGGGAGACGGCATGTAAGATGGTGCACCAAAAGGTGCAGGTCGTTGACCAGAAGAACCAGGCATTGTGGATGGTGGAGGTCGTGGACCAGAAGAACCAGGCACTGTAAATGGTGGAGGTCGTGGACCAGAAGAACCAGGTACTGTAAATGGTGGAGGTCGTGGACCAGAAGAACCGGGCATTGTGGAAGAGGGAACTTGAGGTCGATTTATTTGTAAATTTTGCATGTTTTCCGCTAAAGAATTAGGAGTTCTTTGCACATTAGGATTGTTACTATTATGAGGGTACTGACCCTGCCTTGGTACCCCTGGATATGCCATAGATAACTTAAAAAACAAGTTTCTTCAATCCTGAACCACGCAGCTTTATGTATTCTCTACAAAAAGAAAAAAAAAATCAGACATAATATATTGAATCTGTTAGATTGACAAAAATGCAACAATCCAGATAGATCACTAATAAATCATCACAACAATGAAAGATTCCCATTTCATTTTCTCTCTTATGTACGGGCCATGGGGAACCTCGTCAGCTACCCTGCCAATTACAAATCTCCATTTCATCTTCTTAATCTTTACATGTTAAATTTTTACATCTTCAGCCTGCATGGGAAAATATTCTTTCACATTTTACCCATTTAGGTCTCATGTGGATTACTTGTTTATGTTTCCTTACCAAATACTCTCACTTCATCTATGACTAGTGAAGCAAAATATAAAGTTGCATGCAAAGTAACTTGTGTTCTACCAAAATCTATTTTCTAGTTTTCAATGTTTGAGTACTTTGGCATTACATAACCACATAATGTGAACAAAGTCTATTATAGCATGAACGACATAACAAACCCGATAAAATAACAATTCTTTTTATAAGTTGAGCATGAAATTCAAATTCGCCTCGACCCATATAAGAATCTGGGGTTAATGGGTATTCCATCAATCAAAAGTACAGACCAAGCACATGGTAAAGGTGAAATCTTTTCCCACTTTTTCATATAGAGAACACTGAAAAATCATAAATTTGCCCCAACCCAGTAGAAACACTCCAATTTCACAAACACCCAATATCCAAAAACCTTCAAATTTTCTCTCCCGATCAAACCCCAACTTTTAAATCAAATCAAATGCAATTACAGTGATAATCAAACTATATCACACCAAAACCTGAAGATCATACATGTAAATATTCAGATTTGGTAGCTGAGACAAATCACGCTACTTCAAATGCAAATCAGATCACAGTATGTCTACAAAACTAGCAAATTGGAGTGTGTTGGTACTCTAAAATGATGGAAATTGGGGAATTTTTCAATGATTTTGAGGTAAATTTACCTGATTTGGATCCACAATCGCTGATCAAGAAATCTCTAGTAGATCTATGAGCTTAAGCGAAGGAGAGATTGTTACGGAGAATTGTGTGTGTGCGTGAGAGAGAAAGAGAGAGCAAATGTTTGATGGGAAGTTTTTTATTTGGTTTTGATGAGAAATAAAGACCAACTCCAATAATAGTAACGAAGTTTGGGCAAAAAGTTGGTAACTCTACATAATAAAGATCTTCAGTAGTTTTTAATACATGTGAGCAGGAAACATTAGAGCTGGCAAAGTGACCCGCAACCTGCCAATCCGACCCGACCCAACCCGATTTTAAGAAAGTTTGGGTTTTGCTTTAATGGGTCGCGGATCATTTGACCCGAATCCGCCTAACCCGTTTAATAAAGAGGTCGGGTTAGGGTTTACCCTAAGCAGTTCGGGTTGACCCGTGACCCGTTTAAATTAGATTTGGGCTAATTGTAAATATCCTAGTTTATGGTACACTTTTTAGTCAAATATCAAACTCAAACATAACCTAAACGACCTCTCTTCAGTTTTCATTCTTCAATCTTCACTCTCAGCCGTCTCACTCTCTCAGCCGACTGAATACCCTAAGCAGTCTTCAATCTTCAACTCTCAAATCTTCAATCAGTCTTCAACACTTCATACTTCAATCAATCTTCATTCTTCAATCAGCCGACTGAAATACTGAATACCCTAAGCAGTCTTCATTCTTCAATCAAACTATCAACTAGATTTGGGATTTGTTTCTTCGATTTGGGTATCATTCTTCAGCATATGTTTTCTTCGATTTGGGTATCAGCTATCAAGTATTTAGAGGAGCTCTCTTTGTTGAGATTTATGTTCTCATTTCAAGCTTCTGTTCTTATCAGGTATGGCTTATAGATCAAACTTTCTAAAGATTTGTATTTATTTTTTTGTAAATAATTTGTATCTTAGATTTGAGTATCTTTCAAATATGAAAAGGATGATAGTGTGTGACTTAATATAGTGTATTTAAAATATCATACAATTTGTATCTTAGATTTGGGTATCATTTCAAGCTTATGTTCTTATCAGGTATGTCATACAGACTTAATATAGCGTGTTTAAGTTTTAAAATATCAGTGAGATATCCATTATATTTGGGTTTTTTCTGAAAACTTCATTTATGCCTATGGTATGAAATCGGTATATCTTCTGTTGTTGTTTTTTTGATACTTATAGTCTATGGTATGAAACATACGGATTAAGAGTAACAGAATAGCTAAATATGAAATGGAATTGATGTTACTGTTAAGACGATATTCTGTGTTGGTATCATATTCTTTTCAGAGGTTATCCAGCCGATATATCTAACAATATGTCGCACCGATCAATCAAATTTGTGATATTTATAGTCTATGTTTTGAACCATTGTTGCTCCTTCAATTAAATCAATCCATATCTACTTGCATGTGATTTTCTGAGTTTGCTGCTATGGATATGCAGGTGCTGGATAACATTAGAAAAACATGTGAGATTAATAACCTCAATTGCAAGGTAAACTATCTCCGAATTTTTTTGTAGACTTCCACCATTTGTCTCAAGTATTAATGTTTAAGCACCTTTTTCTATGACTTACCTTTCAGATATTGTTTATAGATATTGGGACTAACTTGGGGAGAATGGGATGCTCTTATGTTTAGCTTACAACCAAAGATTGTACTTGGAGCTTATGTATTATACGATGCAAAAGGTAAATTTTATTTGTTGGATTACATGTAATCAGTTTCTTAATTGATATTATCTATTGAGAAGTTGTCATATTTGTGTAATATAGACTTCGATGATCTCTTTGCGACAGTTGCCTTCTTGCTTCGAGATACTCCAGATGTAGTATTTCTAACAACTTACCATGACAGAAGGTTTATCTTTCACCCTCCTGATCTATCAAATCTAATTGATATTTCTGTGAAGTAGGTTGACAGTGTACATGCATGGCTTTTGTAAATAACTCCGGCGAGGATGATCCGTATCTTGAGGTGTATATATCCTTTTGATAGCTCAGGTTCTTACCAAAAAGTGCTCGTTATGCACACGTGTAGAGACCATTCTTAGAAGAAGAAAAGTAGCACCTCCCTAGTTCATAGAGTGAGCTAGTGCAAAGATGGACTACCTGGAAGAACTTGCAAGTTTTAAAGTTACACTTTTGACTAGAACAGAAACATCTCACTGAACTCATTCTTTCCAAGGATGGTATCCATGTTAATTTGTTGTAACTGTTTTTGAACTGTAATTTGCTGTAACTAAAAATGTTGTTTTATGTTGTTTTTGAACTGTAAACTGTAATGTTGTTTATGCAGTGAACTGATAATTTTGTTTTGTTGATGTTTGGGTTAAACAGGTCGACCCAAACCCGACCTGTTTAGACAGGTCAGGTCGGGTCGGGTTGACCCGTTTAAATCAGGGGCGGGTTTGGGTTTGATTATCTGACCCGTTTAGTTAAACAGTTCGGGTTAGGGTTGGCCTACTTGACCCGCGAACCCGTTTTGACCCGACCCGTGTAACCCAAACCCGACCCGTTTGCCACCTCTAGGAAACATACCAAACCAAAAAACTGAAACGAAACCAAATAATTTTTTCGGTTTGGCTCGGCTTGCAGAAGTTTCAGTTCGGTTTCAAAATTTGAAAACCAATCAGTTTCGGTTTGGTTTTGGTTCGACTATAAAGAAATCGGACCAAAGCCGAACCGAACCGAACCGATTTTTAGACTATTAAAACAAAAAACCCTAATATACTATACCTCATCTCTCAGCTCTTTTCTTATTCATCTCAACAGTCTAACACAATACCCATCTCTTCTTATAATAAAATTCATCTCTTCTAAAAAAAACCATCTTTTCTAATTCATCTCTTGCTCTCCTCTCATCATGGCATTTTGATCTAATTGTTATCCTCTCTCAGCTCCTCTTATAATCTATCTCTTCATCATCGATTACAGAGGGTTTGTTTTGATTTGAGGGTTCCAATCCAAATACCACTCTAAAATCACTCCAAACAACACAATACCACTCTAAAATCATCCAATTTGCAGAGGGTTTCACTCTAAAATCACTCCAATTTTAAAATTTCTTCTTTGGGATTCTTCAAATTAGTTTCTTCATCATCGATTCATCATCATCCTATGATGGAAAAGTTTTTACTAATGTATGAATCTCTCTCTCTCTATTTTGGGATAATTGGGTATAGGGGTTTATTGAATTGGGTATACTTGTGTATGAGACTTTGAAGTTAGTTTTAATTAGTTGAATAGTGATTAGATTAGTTTTTTTCTTCCCAAGATTTTGTTGTGTATTTTTTTATCTTAAGGACCATATTAGATTAGTATTTTTCTTCCCTAGATCAGTTTATCTCAAGGACCATATTATATTAGTTTTTTTTCTTCCCTAGATCAGTTTATCTCAAGGACCATATACTTGTGTATTTTTTTCTTCCCTGGATTTGGTTGAGGGCATTCTTCTCATTGAGTATAATCCCAGAGTTTGCAAGAATTTGCAACATCTATACAGTTTTGGCCACAGTTTGCATCAATTATATTTTGCACAATTTGCAATTTTGCACCAATGTTAGAGAAGCAAAGTCTGCATTGGGATACATGTTGAATACCCCTAGTCTAAACTGCTACTTATGTTGGTAAAACATTTTGAAACACTCTCCAAGCTAGAGTGCAGAGCCTTAGAGAGTTGTTGTTCATCCAAAGGTATCTTTTCCTCCAAACTGGGTTAAACTTTACTCAGATATGTTCAAAAGCTGCTTTAACACTAAATTGACCTTGTATACTAGGCTTGAACAAACACCCATCAGTTTCAACAGGATTGACAAATATTTATGAGAGATTAACTCTAGCCATATCCAAGATCTGCTTCACCTAAGGGTTAAGGTTTCAAACCCCATTAGTAAGAAAATCAGAGACTATATGCTGCATATCTCTCCAGCTAATGAGTGACAGACAAGGCAGTTGTAGACGGGTAGACATACATATTGTATATTGGTATTTGGTAAACTGGCGAGGACAGACTTTGCCAATACCACCCTACCTTGCACAAAAAGCATTCTGCCAACAAAAGTATTAGTTTTCCTCCTGATTTTCTCCACCATGATTTTAAGACTTGAATTGGTGATCCTGCATTGTACCAAGGGTACACAAGATAGTTCTCTGGGAAATTTATTTGGCTAATCCTAAATAAGTTTTAAATTTGAGATTTTCTTGAATGAATCATACCCCCAAAAAAATTTTACTCTTCCTTAAATTAATCCACTGACCAACTGAAGATTGGCAATTGGCCGTGGTCTTTATGAATCTATGACAAACTTCTCTAGGTTTTCCTTTTGTGACGGTTCCGTTAACCATTAGTTTTGATCTCTACATGCACTATTAACCATGTAATTGACATTAACTTATTTCATCATTGCAGATTTGAAAAGCCTAATTTCCCGCTTATGTTCTCAGGAGAATCCTCTCTAGTCGGAGGGTAAGTGTTCATACCTTCACTTTCCTTTTAATTGCTACTGTGTTTTTCCATTTCTTACTACTGCTTTTCCATATATTATCATGAGGAAATTGATTATTCCTATAGTATTGTTGATAGTCCAGTGAGTTTTTTCCTTCTTATGGAACATACCAAATTGCCATAAAAAAAAGTGTATTCGAATGAGTACTCTATAAGACAATAACATTTGATATAATCCCAAAAAGACATTGATATTAAAAACCATATGGAATATTGTTTCTCTTTATTCATATACATCTTTGATATCAATTTCACCTTCACAGGTTGCCCTACGCTCAGTGTTATGGAGGAC
This sequence comes from Kingdonia uniflora, assembly GCA_014058105.1. NCBI lineage: Eukaryota > Viridiplantae > Streptophyta > Magnoliopsida > Ranunculales > Circaeasteraceae > Kingdonia > Kingdonia uniflora. The sequence continues at coordinate 804,221 of JACGCM010002180.1, forward strand.
ATCAGTTTAGATCTTGGGTTGAACAATTGGGTGATGGTCTTGTTGTGTTGCGGAGTATAAGAGGGGGAAGGATTGTTGTATTGCAGTGTAGCTGATGGTCTTGCTATGTTTATGATTTTATTTTGCTCTTAGTGGCCTTTGAATTATTCGTGTTTTGATGATTGTATCATTCTATATAAATTGGTTATTTTCTCATTTTCTCTTTGAATTGGTTATATTTTGAAATTGTCATGTATTTAAAGTAACATTTTATGCGAATTGTGAAGAAATGAATTTTGCGAAGTAACGTTTAAGAAGGGAATTTGACCAAACTGGATCATATAGCCAAAATTAAATTTTATTGGCTTTTGGTTCGGTTTCGATTTCAGTTCGGTTCCTATTTTATTTTCGGTTTCGATTTGGTTCTTATTTTATTTTATTTTTTATTTCGGTTTTGCATGCATTTCCATCGGTTCGGTTTGGCCACAATTTGGTTTCGGTTTCGGTTTCAAAATTTGCAAACCGAATGTTTCGGTTTAGGCCCAAAACCGACCCCCACCGACCCATGCTCACCCCTAGTTTTCAAGTGACTAACTGGAATAAAAATTGTATTTGTGTGGCTAGAGCACCTCCAACAACATGGTATGCTGTTACGATTTTGGCATACTCTTGCAAAAAACCCTTCCAACATAGATATGGGTTATCATACTCACCCCCATTCCCCTCCAAAGTATGTGAAACCTGAACTTGACGAGGAATTTTCGCATACTGTTCACATCACTAGGAGCTGAACGGATAAGAGCGCGCGTTTTTTTTTTATCCCACGTGCTTATATGTTATGCGCCTCGTATTGACGTGATTACTACGAACGCGGAAGCGAACATCGTAAGAAAATCACGTTGTATTTGAGAAAACTAGGGTTTTAACTAAACAAATCAATTTTTTTATTAACAGTTGAATCTCAAAGTACACAACCCTCTCTCTTTATAATATAGGTTTCCCTAGAATCACTCCTACAATATCTCTTTAACCTACCCAATTAAGAAACTGACCTAAGAATTATAAACTGCTAATAACCCATATTGGACCTCTCCAACAAAGCACAAGCTAAACATGAGTCTCACACGGGTAGGCGATCCTATACAGGACCTACTACGTCATATATAAACAAATCATTTGCTTTTTTCCTATTTTACTTAAATATTTCTTCAACAAATCATTCGACTTTTTTCTATTGAAGTTGAACGATTCAGCGCGGGGGTGAAAAATCGTAACTCCTTGTTGGATGTAGACAATATGAGATTCATGTATACCGGTATGCCAAACCAGAATCGCATACCTTGCTGTTAGAAGTACTCTTAGGACTCTAGACGTTCTCGAGTATTTGATTCCAACAAATAGTACTATAAACATGAATGAAAAAACCTCGACAAATAGTCTTTAATCTATGAGCCTAGGACTTATGCGTCAAACTCTTTTACAAAATAATAATAGAAAAAGCCTGAGCCTGAGCGTGAGTTATAGATTTAAGGAACTGTAGACGGGAACATATTACGATTGATTTAAAGACTTAGTTTATCACTTTTCAACCTCAGTATTTGTTGGATATGCTTTGGAAAAGTGTTTCTCTTAACGGGATTTACTGTTTGGGATCCTGAGTTCCAACAACCGGAATACAAGTGGATACAATGAGTCATTGATTGAAATAGGGTTGCACCAATATTAGTAATATGCCTTAATATTATTGGAATTGACCAACCGACTTATGAATCAAATTTATTGGCAACATCGTTCTTTGGTTGATACTCCCAAAGAGTTTTCTTAGTATCCACATGCGCATGCAAAACTAGAGATATCGCATATTAATGAAAACACACACTCGTGGTCTCTCTCTAGTGAGTTGTCTCCACTCTCACACGAACTCAGAACCTCGAATTTGGTAAAAATAAACATTAAATTCCGATGAATCAAGGTAATATTCCCCGTCCACTCTATATACTCATATCCGGTCATCGTCTCAAGAATACCCCATCGGCCCAGTCGCTAATCCACATGTATTTGGTGACATGGACTAACAAGTGGCACATTAGCTTAGTTTTTCATAAGGATGGCAATGGGGCGGATTTGGGGCGGGGGAGCTAATCCCATCCCCATCCCCGCTTAGGTTTCAACCCCCCATCCCCACCCCGGTACATGTTTAAGTCAAACGGGGATCCCCGAATCCGCCTCACCTTACAAAGCCTAATTCTATTCTCACCCCATTTATTCTTTAAGAGATAACAAGAGTTCTACATCGACGAGTTGTCGTTCATCTCTTCCAGACCACCAAACATAACCAAAAACAAAAAAACATAGATTGTGGGGATTGGGCCCTGAATGTGGCCAATTTTCAGGGATTCAAGGGAAGGAAGAATGGATATAATATGTAATGAGAGGCAAAACTAAAACCGAATCTTTTACTCGAACCGAGGCAAGGATTAAATTGGGTGATCTATAAGCAAAATGTTTTTAAATGAGGCTTCTCTTCTTTGGCAAGAGACTCAAAGAATAGATTGTTTCCTTGATCAATGGGAGCACTTAGTCAACCCATGAGGCATTGCCAACAAACCATCTCTACTAAACAATTCTCAAACCAGAGACACCCACAAGCACAAAACTGATTCCACCACAACTCCACCATTTTTTTTACCTCATCATCTTTATATTTCCCATTTGTTTAAACTCTCAAAGCATTGTAAACAAAAGATCCTTCCAAACCACTCGTGAATGAGCATCTAACAACCTCCAAAAAACACTCTATGTTTCATCTCAAACAATAGGCAAAAAGCCTAAACACAAAAAAAAATAAAAAATAAACCAAGTCATCATACATCTACTCTAATATAAAATCAAAATATACTCACCTCAAATTATGAAAATCAAGCATACCCACATAATATTTCTCCAGCAAAAACCCACCCAAACAGTTGGTCTCCAATGTTCCCCACAAAACCTTCTATATTTCTCTATTTGTAGAGAAGTTATTAATTATGAAGTCTGAAGAATTGTTACTTGATTGCAATTTCACTCTTTCATTTCCATTCGACCGCGAATCGTTTCGTTGGGTTTGGGTTGGGGAGAGAAAGGTTGAGACTTAGAGTTATTATGGTTATGTTTATTTCTGAATTCTTATATATATATATATATATATATGTGGGGAAGGATTTAGAGACTCTCAAGTCTCAAATACTCAAGTCTCACTCAACCACAACCACGGTTCTCAAAATTTGGGATTTTCTATAAGAGAAATGAGGTGGAAAATTAGGGGGTCCTGCCTGCCCCACTCTCTCTAGCCGTCACTCACATTTCCCTCTATTTTCAAAGAAATTTCAAATTTGAACAACCCATCACTGATATCAGTCAAGTCTCTCTCTTTCTCTCTCTCTCATATCATAGACATACTCTCTCTCTCTCATATCATACACTCTCTTTCTCTCTCATATCACACAATTGGGGCGATTTCTGCCATTAGAGGTAAAATTTCAATTGAGAAAGGAAAGCGATTCTGTCATTAGAGGTGAAATTGATATCTCCAAAGAACTCTGACACCCTTGTTGATAGTGCCCTTACTCCCCAGTAGTACACTTGGATGTTGTAAAATTTGTTAGAATAATGGTATCCCCCCCCACTTAATCCCTGTAAAATTTGTTAGAAGACTGTAATCTCCTGTACAATTTCTCTTTGATTGATTACCTTCTGGTGGGTCCCATTCGAATTCGACAATTTAGTCAAATTATTTGCATTACACTGAAGTATGACTAAATAATTGTCGAACTCGACAATATCGCATATGAATGTAATATTCACAGTAACTAAATTGTCGAACTCGAGAATATTATATATGACTGTTGGAGACACAATATCTGAATTGTCGAACTCGATAATATTACATATAAATCGTTCAGGTACAGTAACTAAATTGTCGAGTTCGACAATATTTTATATGAATGTTTGAGTCACAGTAACTAAATTGTCGAACTCGACAATATTACTATGCAGAGTCAACGAAGATGGTGAAGACGAAGTCTCAGAGTAGTCGGGAGGCTGTTTCTCACCGTATTAAGCAGTTGTATGACGAACTAGTGATGCGTTATTTTGGTTCGATTAATTTGAACGGTCCACCATTGCCACTGCGTGAGGCGGCATTGTGGAGGGAGGATTTCCATTGGTATTGCCAGATGCAGACGGTCATCCTACATCCAATGGTGAGGAGAGCAGCTCTTGTTGCCCGGGCCAGGGAACTGGTTAGGAAGGAAGGCTCCAGTTCTTTCGGTACAGTTTAGGATTTGCTGATTAGGTATTCTGGTTTTAATATTGTTGGCAAGTACATGTAATGAAGTAGTTGTAGTATTCAGCAAGTGATGAATAAATTGTGTATGGTACAACAGGTTTTTGTGTGTGATTGTTTACATCTTGTATTCTGCCTTTTGTAGTATGTGATGTAATTATGAAATTAACATGCGTTGGACTTGAATTGTGTTTGGTTTGTGATATTTTGATCTCCCCAATTACTTTACTTACAACTCAGAATCATTTCTTTTATGTGTGAACTTCTTAGTCAGATTGACAATAGAAGACTTCGTTGATAAAAATTGGTCGAAAGTTATTGTTGAGGAGTCCCCAGAAAGGTGTGAAAATGAACGTATTGTAGACCCATTTTAAGCGGAAGCCCCATACGAGGGTTAACATTTTGATACTATAGAGGATGCACGTCTGTGGTATGAACGATATGAAAGAGGGCAGGGTTTCTCTACCAAGATACGTAATTTTACTAAGCGTCCGAGATCGGATGATATAGGCAGATCCCACTTTTGTTGTATGAGCAATGGCCTTTCAAACAAAAATATTGGCACTCCAGAGAGTAGTGACGTAGCTGGCAACAGGATCATCTGATAAGTGTGGGTGTAAAGCAACAATGAACATAAATTAGAATACCAAAATAAGCAAATATGTGGTCACAAGTTTCATGGATATCCATAACCATAAACTCGTATCTCCACGGAATCAGCATCGGATGAAGGTTAACAGATTATTTCCTGAAGCAACAAAAAACCTTACAGCGGCATTTGAGCTCCATAATATTCCGGTCAGCAAAGTCCTGACATTATTCCCAAATAGAACCTTTAGCAAACGGGATTATTATGACCACAACGCCAAACTAAATAAGGAACGACTAGTCAGAGGAGATGCACAAATTGCGCTGGAGTGGTTTAGGAAGAAACAAACTACAGATCTGATGTTTTAGTTTAATATAGAATTAGATGAGGAGGACCGAGCACTGATTTTTTTTTATCGATGGACGTTCAAGGTGCACATATGAGGCATTTGGAAATGTCGTCACCTTCGATACTACGTACCGGACGAATGTGTACAAGATGCCATTTACTCCGTTTGCAGGCATCAACAACCACTACCAAAGAATTCAATACGGATGTGCTCTGCTAAGAAATGAGCAAGAAAACACATTTCTATGGTTGTTCCATACTTGGTTGAAGGCAATGAACTACAAACACTCTGTGTCAATTATCACCGATCAAGATGCAGCTATGGCCGTGGCTATTCCCAAGGTAAATGAGTACTTGGACACTTATTGCTCGAGTTACAGTGTTGTTAACTGGAGTATATTGTCAATTTTTTATTATCAATAGTGTCGAAATCGACAATATTCGACAATTGTTACTCCAGTTACAATTAAAGTATTGTCGAATTCGACAATAATTGCTAGCATAACTTCAAACCAATTACACTTTTAAATTGTCGAATTCGACAATATCATATAATATTCAGAGACACTTTTATTTTAAGTTCTGGGTCTTCCCCAACGCCAAACATCGATTTTGTCTGTGGCACATCAGAAACAAATTTCCTGAGAAAATCGGCCATGTTTATCGGGAACCATCTACATTCAAAGAAGATATCGATTCGATAATGCACAACACATATGAGGCTGTAGAGTTTGAAACCAAGTGGATGGACCTAATGAAGAAGCATAAATTGGATGATAACGTTTGGATGCAAGGAATCTTCAATATTAGACAAAGATGGATACCGTTATGGAATAGAGAGACCTTCTTATAGAATACAAAGATGGATACCGTTTATCGGGAACCATCTCCCTTGGGTCCTTGCTGCTCTATTGTGAAGAATCTTTCATTCTGTTCATAAAGTTCTTTGAAGGTTGGGTCCCCCATGTCTCCCATCCCTTCACTTGCGAGTGCCTTCTTCAATGCTTGACGCCAAATCTCCTACAACAAGTCCTCATATTATAACAGACAATAGTATTAAAGCAATATTGTCGAATTCGACAATATTGTGTATCCATAATTCCAATTACAGTGCCATAATTGTCGAACTCGACAATTATATATTGTCAAAGGAGAAATATATATTACCAATATTGTCGAATTCAACAATATGAAGATAGTAATCGTCGAATTTGACAACTATGACTTCAAACCATGCATTAAATAGAGCAATCTCAAATAGGTACAAGAGTTAGGAATATGTCATACCCATTCATTGTTATCTACTTCCAAAGTCTTCTTCCTCTCTTCTGAATTAACTAGTTTCTTATGCTGAAAAAAACCCTCCAACATTAGGATAAATAAACTTGGTATGTACATGAACATTATCTAAATTGTCAAGTTCGACAATATTTACCATGCACAACTCAAAATAAAATTCATAATTGTCGAATTCGACAATATTCGATTTTAATAACATGATTTTGAAACCATGCATTACACAGAGCAATCTTAAATATGTACAAGAGTTAGGAATAGAACATACCCATTCACTATTATTTGCTTCTAAAGACTTCATCCTCTCTTCAACATTAACCAACTTTTGTCGCTGTAAAAATATCAAGCATTAGAATAAACATTGAAATCAACATTCCATATAATTTAGAAGGATGGGCGGGAGAGTTTACGATATGGTTAGTTTCCTCCGTATATCTCGCTGCTTCTTTCTTATACTTGGATATCCAGATCATTATCTGTTCCAAATACATAAAGAAGATGAGCTATATAACTCCAGTTCATTTAAATGTGATTTTGGGTACTACATTTGATTTTGAGCAGGGGTAAACTTATATTGAGTATGGAATCCAAAATGAATACTACATCTGATTTTGGGATAATTAAACACAAACTCCATTTCACTAACTAAAAAATTCGTATACAAAATGAACCCCCAAAATGATACTTAAATTAAATATTATCGAAACACTAAATTCGTATACAAAATTAAGTTTTAATTCACTATTATCAAACACAAACTCCAATTCACTAACTTCAATTAATTTCATTCATTTTGAATGACTTACAAAATCTTCTTTCGTAATCAACTTCTTCTTAATATCCTCATGTGCAGCCAACAAGTCCTCATACATCTTTGCTAGGGTTATGTCTGACACAGGCTGATGTGATTGTAGCACAGCAAGCTGTTCAAAACATGAGCACAAGAACAATGTTACCAGACTTACAAATAAGTGACAAATAATTAAACATTATTGAATTTTGGTAAACTCATAGGTGTTGCTGAAGGAAGTTGCAAGTCTATCTGCTCAATCAAAAACGCATTTACTACTTTTAGTGACTCGATCTCTTTACACTGTACACATTGGGGACAAAATAATTATGCCAGATGCAAGAATGATTAATGGAAGACTATAAGTAGTTGGGGGTTAGAGTCACTCAACACTATTACTTTTGTATTAAACTCATTACATTTTTATTCAACTCAACAGATAAGCTTTGATTACAGTCTTCAAGGCCAGATTTTTGCCTTAGCTCTGCCACTAAACTTGTATTTTTTTCCTCCAAATTTGTGCACTCCAATATCTAAAAACATAAATTTGACAAGGAAAATCAGGATTTTGACAAAAACAAACAATGGATGTGATAATGACATCTGCCTAAGACCTTACCTTCGCATCTAACTGCCTTGAAAGATCTACGAACTCTAGTGCACATTGCTTGTCAACTACACGCTTTAGTTCAATCTCCGCCTTCATTTATTCAGTGGTTTCTTTAAGCAGATCAAATTCACTTGTCTGAGATTAAATTGACATAAAATATTTAGATTAGTTGATGTGTTTTTGTCGAAATCGACAATAATATTATGTAATTGTCGAGTTCGACAATAATACATATATGACAATTTTCAGAATAACTGTGAAAATTATCAAAAATTTGTCGAATTCGACAATTTATATTTGTTCACTTACACATACACTGTAATAGTTGTCGAACTCGACAATTACTTACACTAATAACTATAGATAAAAACTAACATTATGCACAACTAAAAATAGGTATGATTGACATTCTCTTTGAGGGCCTCTCTTAGATTTATATTGACTTCAGACTCCTTATCTTTATCCTCCTTGAGCTTCTGAAGCTGGTTATTCAGTGCTGTGATTTGCTGGTCATTTAGGTTTATATTTGGAGACCGACTAGAGTGCTCATGATGCTACAAAAATGGTAATTCATGTAAATAAAATATTAGACATTAAAAAGTTTGAAGTGTAAATAATATAAGGGAAGTGAGATAAAAATAGTGTTAACATGTACTAACCGATGCATCATATTGTTCAGTAATATCTTCAGATTGGTGCACGGGGGTGTCACCATGCTCATTGACATTAACAGGCTTCCTTTAATAAATTCCAGAATCATTTGCAGCCAAGTCAACAGTAATCGGGCAAATCGTAGTTCACGAGATAAAGGCAAACCACTCTAAGTATGCCTCTGTACTAGGGCTGTCAATGGGTAGGATTTGACCCGGTATCCGATCCGGTCCGATCCGTTAACAAAGGATCAAGATCGGAAAAAAATTGATCCTTTACGACCCGATCCGTTAGTGATCCTACCCTTTAGTTGGTAGATCGGGTTAGGATTCACCCTAACCCGATCCGTTAAGGGTATTTAAGACTTTAAGTAATATGAAATTATGATTCATAAATGATAATTTCATATTACTAGGGCTCTCATCTCTCAACTTTCCATCTCAATTCTCATAACGCCCCAACTTCATCCTATAACTATCTCTAGGTTTGCTTTGGTTCACCCTCAAAGTGGAACCATGTCTTTCTCTCTCTCATTCACTTTCTCTCTCGTCCACCATTGGAGCTTGGAGTTGAAGTTGGAGAGAGAGCTCTCGTTTTGCTCTACATCTACTGCAATCCCAGGTACTCTTTCCACATATTGAAGTCCTATGGATGCCCAAGATTTTGAAGTCCTGTGAATTTGTTGCCATGTTTTAAGAGCTCGTAGATTTTGGTTATGTACAAAATGAGTCTCTAACTCTATATTTTACATGGTATAATATATGCAAAATTGCAAATATAATACATCTTTTTGTTTGTACTCATTCTCAACTTATATGTTGTTTGCCAAAAATTAAAGCTTAACGGATTGGATCGGGTCGGGTAAGGATCACCGAGATCCTTAAAGGATCGGGTCAGGATCGTCAAATTAGTGATCCTTTAGGATCACGGATCGGGTCAGGATCGTTGTATTCCTTAACGGATCGGGTCAGGATCGACCATGATCCTGGTCCTATTCGGTTCATTGACAGCCCTACTCTGTACATACTAGAGGTCCCTCACGTACCCTCCGCCCCCTATCAGCTTTCTTCAAAACGAACTTCTTCCACTTTTGGCAAGAGAAGTAATCAACCCACTCATACTTAGGGCTGAATTTCCTCACCACTTTTGCGTTCCATAGGTCGGAAACCTCTGTCAATAGTTACTTTGTGGGGATGTTGCCTTGTTCCCGATTGAACTGCCGTACAACCCTATTTGGGCAGTAGGGCTGAACATGATCTGGACTTGCTAATGTCCCATAGAAAAAGTTGACCTCCTTTAATGCATGTGGGGAATCCCTTTTATCTTTGTTTGGGTCCCATACAACCTACATGGAAAATAAATCAAATTTATTCTCCACCATTATCTCTGTATGTGTGGACCAGGTAATCTTGAGATGGAATATTGTCAAAATCGACAATTTCCCATGTTCATTTCGACAATGTTGTATATTCACTTTCAAAGGAATTTGAATAATTGTCGAAATCGACAATATTAAATGTACTTAATAAATATACTTAATCAATATTGTCGATTTCGACAATGTTGTATATTCACTTTCAAAGGAAATTGAATAATTGTCAAATTCGACAATATTTGATTTACTTAGTAGATATACTTAATCAATTTTTTCGAATTCGACAATTTTGAAGCAGTGTAGAAGGGTAATGAACTTACATCCTCAAGTTTGTAGTTGTCTAATGCCTCCTTAAAATGGAGCAAAGCTGTACCACCATATCTATCCGTAACAGATACGTCCCATTTCCAACAAGTACAGTGCTCGTATGCATCGGAGTCCATCTCCTTGGGGATCCCACCAAGCTTTGGGAAATGTGCAAATATCCATGACTACATGTATATAAATAAACAAAATAAAATTAGTAGAGGTTGAAGTCATATCTAAAAAGCAGTTACATAAATGAGTTCAGAATCACCTCGAGTAGCGTGGTACATCATGCGAATTGTCTCGCATCATCTCGAGATGTTGCACCCAGATTGTAATACATGTGGGCCATAACTGCTGATCCCCATGACCACTTCTTTGCCACTTTGTCCTTGGCAAACAGAACAAGGTAGCGTGGGCTGACGTCTGTTCCATTTTTCGTGGGAAATAGGAAATACCCAAGGATATACAACATATATGTATGAGCAACAGACCTCGTTGTTAGCCCTTTCTTCTTCTTGGCAGCTGCAGCGGTACCGTCACTGAGAACCTTCTCTAACTTGTATACATAGTGAGACTTAAGTTTCTTCAGTGATAATGAATTCCCAGCACTCCCAACTTTCAAAGATTTGAAAGCTTTTAAATCCTGCAGAAGGTTGTTCTCGAAAACCTCAAGAATCGTCGGGAATCCCCAGGTACCACCAATGACCGTGGCATCACCATCTGCAGGCAACCCAACTAATTGCTCCACATCATCCAAAGTTGGAGTCATCTCGCCTTATTTGAAGTGGAAAGTCTTAGTTTCTGGCTGCCAACGCTCGACAAAAGCATAAATGAGGGCAGAGTTGTAATAATTATAGGATATGGCCCCAATCCTATCCAAACCCTCAAACTTTATAAAATCTTGGACCACTTGTGGTTCCTTTTTAAGGTCCTACGTAGACTGGTGATGATGAACACGAATGGGAAGCTTCTCCTAAACAATAATAGTGATTATGTCAACAAAATGTAACTATAAATAACAGGAATAACATAACATAATTAAAGAAGAGATTCCATTAAATAATATACCTGCCCTAGCACGATCGACCTCGCTCTATGGAACCTGAAGCTCCTCAGTAGACTTTTATCACTAGGGCCTACGTCGTCGTTGCTTGTAGCCCCCTCACATTCAGAATACCCCCCAAAAATAGGAATATTTTCATCAAAATCAGGGCAAACATTTGGGAGCGGTGGTTGAGCTCCCAAACCAGCTTGAGCAGACTCAGTCTCAAATTCTGAACCCTGGGGAATATTCACACCTTCGACAGACTCAGTTGGAATATTCACACCTTCACAAACACCCTCATTTGCACTGTCAACAGTGTTTGGAGGAACGACTGTGCTTGAGTCAATAGTTTTTCTCTTTCTCTTATATGTAAGTAGATCTCCTTCTCTAGCCAACTCTCTTTTTCGTCTATTGGAAGCGGTCGGAGGCACTTTCTCATTTATTGTGTACATGCACAAAATTTATTACTCAAAGGATTAGTAAAATTGCACTTGGTAATTATCGAGTTCGACAATATTATGTAAACATAAGTCCAACTGCATTTGGTAAATTGTCGAATTCGACAATACTCTATTTCAATAGCTACAAGTTATATGCAACTATTGTCGAATTCGACAATTTAAACTTATAAACAAGTATAATCAAAAAATGTTGTGAACCATGTGAATTCAATATTGTCGAATTCGACAATATTATGTAACCATAACAACATTTACACTGCTAAATCGTCGAATTCGACAATACTAAATGTGCATTACTCAATCTCACTTCAATATTCCTAATTTCGACAATTCTTCAATGTACTTTAGGTTACCTATAACTTACACTTCAGCTAAAGATAGGTATAACAACATTTACACTGCTAAATTGTCGAATTCGACAATACTAAATGTGTCATACTCAATTTCACTTCAATATTCCCAATTTCAACAATTCTTCAATGTACTTTAGGTTACCTAGATCAAATATTTACGAAATCGACAATCCCAGATGTTAATAACTCAAATTTAAAGTCTAATTTTAGTTATTTAGGTCAAATATTGACGATTTCGACAATATTTGACAGTTTCAATACCAAATTGCATTACACAAAGGGGTAAACGAATAATAGACAACAATTTGACATGATAATGGGATTTACCTTGAAGTTATCGAATTCCACTATCAAACCGCTCCCAACCTCTGCTGCTCCAAAATAAATTGATAATGTCTTCGAATGGTTGAATTCAATGGGTACTTTCTCTTCGAACGACAGTCTCAATCTCTAATGACGAGAGAGAGTGAGAGTGAGAGGGAGGGAGTGAGAGAGAGAGTGAGGGAGAGAGGGAGTGAGTGAGGGAGACAGAGTGAGAGAGATACTCAAACTGTTCGCGAGAGTGAGAGTGACAGAGTGATAGTGGGAGAGAGAGGGAAATTTGGTTTCTTTGGAAAGAGAGGGAAAGTGGGAGAGAAAGAGAGTGGGAGAGAGAGAGAGTGAGAGACAAAATTTTAAATGTGAGTGACGGCTGGGTTTGAAAAGAGAGAAAAATGTGAGTGACGGCTAGAGAGAGTGGAGCAGGTAAGACCCTCTAATTTTTCACCTCATTTCCCTTATGGAAATCCCAAATTTTGAGAATGTCTCTAAATCCGCCCCCTATATATATATATATATATCAATGGTATAATTGTAAATATATTGTATTATATAGGGCGGGGCGAATAACGGATTTTTTTTATCAGACCAAGTCCGCCCCGATCCCCGACAGATTTATACAAGCTCAACCCATACCCGATAGAGTCATACTAAATCCTCTCCAAATGGGAGGGGCGGGGCAAATTGTTATCCCTAGTTTTTAAACCGTGGTGAAACATGTATTATCGTTTAAAATTAAAAGTGAAGTTTATACTTTGCGTTTAGATGGATCAAATATAAAAAAGGCAAAAACCCTAATTCGTAAACCTTCATCTAATGGGTGCTCCAGTGGTAAAATTTCCAATATTTTTGGTGATTCGGTTGATTGGGGTGTTGGTATCAACTCTGATTCTCACATGGACATTGCATTACCGAGGGGGACTCGCTCTCATCTCTGAAAACAAAGATCTCATCTTTAACGTAAGCTCTCTCCCTCTTTATGTTTGTTCGAAATTATAGTATTTAGTCATGTGATTGGAACATTGTTTATAGTCACGATTTCGAGAGCTATAATTGAGCTCGCAAAGTAATGGGTAATCTTAATTGTTCAAGAAAAATTGGCAAAAAAAAGTTATAAGTAAATAAGTCGTCGAATGAATTGTATGTGTGGGTATTGGGATTCCACCAGAAATTTTCTGGACTAATTTAAGTGAATCTAATTTTCAGAAAGCAAGATCAATTAAGAGAAGCTCATATAAATTTACAAATTAGTTGAAAATACCGACTGATTCAAAGATTTATAATAAAAAAGTGAGGAAATCCCATTAAAGTTCGTGCAGGTTATGGAAAGCGAAACGATGAGCTGAGAGATAGGAATATATGATAGATATAGAGAAATCCATCAAAATTAAACTTTGTTGTTTCAGATCTTGTAACCAACAAAATCGAAGCATATGTAAAAATAGTCCCTAAAAATCGTTCTCTGCCCGTGAACAAAACGTATATCGTTCATGGCTCTTTTATGGAACGGTGTTATGCTTTATGTGTACAATTATATAGGGAGAAATGGTGAGTTAAACGAAAGGAATGGCCCCATCAAAGTAGTCAGTCATCGTGACGACCTTCCCTTGTTGAGTAGTTGCAGATTAGAACCAACTTATGTGGGACAAGTATGCCGGTGGAGGAGGGACAGGGAAAGTCGCAATCGCATCTCCATGCTCCAATAAGTCATCTTCTAAACTTGCACCTTTCTTTTTCTTGTGAAAGATAGATGTGAGGATAAAAAGACCACAAGGAAGCATGGAAGGAGATGATTTATCTCTTGGATTACACGATTAAAAGATAAGTTCTTACACATTCCGATACAGACTTTTTGCTTGTCAGGGAACAGGATTATTCCTTGCTTTAGTAAATATTTTCCAAACAATCTGGGAGAAACTAAGTATTTCTAAAATTAATCTCCGCATTTGATAATAAACCATAAGAACGGGTAACTTTCGAAGGATCCTGATGACTTTTCTAAATTCACCGTGTATTCTATTATAATGAACCATCTATATCAAGTAAAAGACCCAATGTTGAAGAGGGCCACTTCTTAACTCTGACCATCTAAGAGAGATTGAAGAGATAAATCAGATCAACAGACATGGTCTACAAATGAGTTATATCATGATGATCGTTTGTGATGCATAACCAATACAGCATACTGTTGTTGACCCAGTTTCATTGAGAATGGAAATTCTTGTTTCATAATTTTCGCTTTGCTGATGGACTACAGCCCCTTTCATATGTGCAATCACATGAAAAAGTGATTGTCAAGTTATACTTGTTTGATGGAAGTGAATTTAATATTTTTTCAATTCTATTTTTAAGAAACTTATTGGTCATTTATTCGCTTTTAGGTCCATCCGGTACTAATGGTTATTGGGCTCATACTTCTTAACGGGGAAGGTAAACACCTGCCTTTCCCATTATTTTTATGTTTTCACATGTTTTTATTTTATTTTATTTATATATATTTTTTGTATGTTTATGTGCACTCTTGGATGTTTTCATTTTAAAGAATCCGTAAGTTCACTAATTTCGTGATATGGGTATGACATCACACATAACATATACTGGCATAGCTCTCAACTGATGCAGTTATCTCAACTGCTGTATCTCTGGATCTTATCACGTACATCTTAACCCCTCTGAATCTTTACCTCCCTAAATCTATAATTATACTTACTAGTAGCAATGATCCCATGCTCAGCACGAGCTAACATAACTTCCTACCCCAACATAAATTGATATACACATGGGATCCCTGTCTTAACCCCAGCTTGCCGAGCAAAAAAGAAGAAGTAAGTTTGCTTGGAAAAAAAACAACATCATATGATCTTAAGGGGAAATAATACAAAAAGAGCATATTCAACTTTCTCTACAAACAAATAAAGTAATTAACATTCATTTAATCTAATGCAATCTGAGAAGAGATTTTCTTTCATTCATCAGATAATACCTCGATTATTATTCCAAAATTACACATTAATTTTTTTACAACATACAACATTACCATTTTCAATGAAATGTGGTCATTTATTGTCAATTTAAAGTGGTGGGAGGCATAGAGGTGGGAAATAATCTCTAAACTAAATAAAAAAAAACACTTGAAAGTAGGTCATGGATGATTTATGGAGATTGCACATACTTTGGGATTAGTGGGTTGAATAGCTTGTCTTATGAGATCTGAAAAAAGAAGCGAATTTCTTACTTTCTGCAAGAGTTTCAAAACAGAGAACTTCTCATAGAGCATTCATTGGTTGAGGCCCTGGCTCGATAAGAATTTTACTTCTAAAGTAGTTTTTAAGAACTCAGTTCCAAAGAGTAGTATTTTCTCCTCCGTCATTCATTTAATTGTCATTGCTGATATTGGTTTGATGTTTCTGGGATTGCATCCGCATGAAAGGTAAACTTTTTGTTGCTAATGGCCACTCCATAGTCCACATTTTTAACTGTTACGGCGCCTTCTTGGTATTGCTTTAATTAGCACATCCTTTCTTGACAGCGCTTTTCTTCAACATAATTTCCGTACAATGCAGAATTTTTTTGCCCTCCTGCTGAGGTAGATCCAGTTTTTGGGACAAATTTCCTTGAAAGTTAAAAAGAAATCAACCAAAGACGCCACCAACTATAAAAGAAACGCCAAAAATTCCTAGCATCAGAAGTAGGAAGGGGAATACACATTTAAATCATCAACATTGGGAGTTTAGATGATCGCACCATAGAACATCTGATGCAAGGAATATACGGTTTTGATGCACCAGAAAAAATGCAAAGGAGAATACAACTTAAATGTATATTTGACATCCATGTAAAGAAGGGCTTCTCTGCATCATTTCTTATCTTGAGCCCGGCATATTTATAACCCAATTGAAGCTTTACCTGCCTGCATGAAAAACAAACCAAATAGCAATTACGTAGGTGTAGTAATTCTCAGCAATAGAATATGGTTGGTATTCTTACACAATGATATGTTACGAACAACTTGAATTTGATGAGTTTACTCTTGTACTTTACGCTACTCATGATGATGTTTAACCGACTGCGTAAAATTAAAATATAACTATTTATAAGAAGTTTTGTTAATTGTTGATTATTCATTCCCTAAAAAATGAAGCATCCTGTTTAATTACTTTTAATTTAAAATATGACACTCCTAATACTGTTAACTCTGAGAATATTCACCAAGAATTATTGGCACGACACATAACTTTGAGATACAAATCTGCAAATGAGGCAATCAACATGATGTTCAATGCTCATCATGATTTCAATAACCCTAAAAATAATCACCCAAAATGGAAACAAACAACTATAAAAAATGTGGTCTTGATTGGTATCATCTGAAATCAGACCATTGCATTTCCAATAAAGATCAGAACATAAATATTGATCACATATATCATAACAAAGTGACAAATCTTACTTGAACCCTCCACAATCACCGTAACAAAGAAAACATTAGCTGTTTTCCTTGAATCATCGAAGAACGTATTAAAGTTTAAGAAAAAGAAATCCATAACAAATTAGTGCTGAAGTTAGATACAAGGGCAAAAAATTCCCCAAATCCAAATTTAAACCCTAAACAACATAAAGAAAGAGCAACATGACCATATAAAGTATTAAAATAAAAATAGTGAGGGACAGAGAGGTAGAGACTGTTACATTAAGATGATGAGGATCCAGTTACTATGATGAGCACGGAGCACCTATAACATTGAGTATGGAAACGTTAGAAGAAGATGGGGGATCTGGTGGTGGATTTTTGGCAATTGATAAATTTGAAGATCCACCATATCCCAAAAAATTTATCGCCAAATTTTGATTTCTTCCATTATCCTGATTTTCTCGAGACGTGGTAGAAATAGAAAACAAAGATGGAAATAGATGAGATGTTTTGCAAGAAGAAACAGTTTGGGTTTTTTAGGGGGGGGCGGGGGGGGAAGATGGAGATTTTATAGATAAATCAAGTGATAGTCGTTCTCTCAAAAATTGCACCTCTTTGAATGTAGAGAGAGAACTGGAGAGTTGTTAAAATAGTTTTATAACTTCGCATTAAGTAACATCATCTTTTCCGCTAAACCATCACAAACCTGTTGACATAGACATTAAAACAATTGTTTATAAAACAATGATAGAGGATAATCAATATTTGACCAAATGATCAAAAGGATGCTCAATGGCAATAGACAACTCACTTTCATAAGATAAATAAACAACATAATGTTAACATGCCGAAGACAATACTTGTAAATTAAATTTTGGTCTCTAATGGAGAAAACAACATATCGGAGCATATTGTTGCCGTAAACTTATTAATTAACTTTTTTTCTTCTTATAATGGAGTTTGAACACCAATTTTTTTTTCAAGACACTTGTTATTTCCCATATAGGAGTCTCTAGAAGCTTAGGTAGTTTACCGTCTTTATTGATGCACCCTTTGAATCCGGTACCAACAGGTATGAATCTTCAGAGAACAACATTCTCTTATGGCCCTTCCAACCAATCAAGACAGACCCTAGATTGGCTTTACAAAAGCACGAACAGATTTCAGGTCACCATTACCTATGGCCCCAAACCCATATGTTCATTCTTTTTCAAAATGCCTCAACATAAGTACTTCAAGATACCTTGTATTTGATTCAAGGCTACCCTGTATACTTGGAGATATGTCTAATGCAAATCTATAAGTGGAGATACATGTCCGTTTAGAGAGCTGAAACTGCCCCATATACATTTACATGGTGGTACAGAATAAAAAAATTAACAAAAAAAGCAAACCAACAAAAATATCACTGAGAACATATCCAAAATATAGTACCTTAAGCCAACGCTAGCCAACCAGCAAATTGATCATGGGCTTGTCCAAGTAGCAAGAAACCCCTAGAAGATAGTCAGTCAGTAGGATTCTTGGAGAAGAAACACAATTAAGGGTTATCTTTGGGACGACTAACATTGTTCAACTTCTAATAAACGATTATTAATGTTTCCCAACAGCAACATCAGTAATCAACCGCGCTAAGAAATTACAACATCAAAAAGCAACCTTTTGGGTCTGTTGACAACCCTGTACAATAAGAAACAGACACGGAGAAATCCAATCAAAAGTGTTTGAAAAGAAAAGGAAAAAATAAAGATTTGAGAGAAACATGTCATATATTCCATAAATGTGAGCGAGAGAGAAAGAAAGATTTAGAACTTCAAACTTAGTTGGAGGTTGGGGTCTTGGGGTGATAACATTACTTATTGAGAGAAAACCTAATCTCAAATAGTAGAGAATTGTCCTTCGTAACTAAGCAATATTTATTTCAAGTGCAAAATGCAAATCAACAAAGGGCAACATTTTTCACAATAAAAAAAATAATTGTAAATCATTATAAAATTCACCACCAACGATTTAGCACAAATGCAACAATTAAAACTTCAACAAAAGAGGAGATACCACAATAAGATTAAAAAATATGCCAGAAAGAGAATGTGTACCTATGCTGAATGTCACCCGCATTCGCAATCTCAAGATGAGTAATCAATAATCAGATGATTCCCCCTCGAATTGCATCATAAAAACACGTCAATAGTCAGCCCAAACACGAAGTTCTCCCAAAAATCATCTGCATGAAAGTTCCAAAAACAAAAAACATAGAGACTGATTAAAAAGATCAATGAAAAGTTTACTTGATCCACTATCCATCAATTGCAATGTAAATGCTCTGAACTTTATCAATGCAATGCAATGAGAGAGAGAGAGAGAGAGAGAGAGAGAAAGCTTGAATAGTAGATTTTATGAGAGGAGGAATGGGACTTACAAACGTACAACATTGATGAGGTTCGCTTGCAGGAAAAAAAATGTATACAAATCGGCATACCTTTCGGAGGAACCAGTTGCGACCCTTATGAAGTGTTGAATACAGTTCCTCTCCTTTGCGAGAGAAACCCAATTGATAGAAATTGGAGGGGAATCTACCATATGCCTAGGGGAGAACACATGGCGAGATAGATGCCTCATTGAAGTTCTAAAATGCGTGAATTATCACATGAAAATGAATCCTTTAGTAAGCAAAAAAATCTAATTGGAACTTGAGAATTCACAGATTTCCTAATGAGATTCAGAGAGAATTAGTAATTACCGTTGGAGTCAAGGACCAAGAAAGAGATGGAGACCCTTCCAGATGCTGAAGAAGAAGAAGAAAGCATTTTGTCTTTCATGTAGGTCGGGTTATTAAACTGTTTCTGAAGAGCTGTGGCCGTTGGCAGGTTGGGCTGGATTAAAGAGAAGTTTAAAAATGTTGATGTGTCAATTAATAAGAAGTGACACGTGTCACAACAGAATCCAATTCTACAGCTATTCTACTATTATATGTTTATATAGATTAAATTACTATCTTTGCAATTATTTATCTGTCTGAGTTGCTACTTATTTGTTATCTCTTTATAAAATTTTATCTTCTAATTTTCCTCCAGCGATATAAAAATAATGCTATTAATACGTATGCTCAAAATGATTACATGTTAAGGAGATGATCAAATCTACTGTGAAAACACTTAAACACATATTTTCCCCTGCCACGCCACAGTGCTTTGCACAATAATGGGCCCTATCACCCAGGATACTACAATCCTCACTAAGAAGGAAACACTTCTATGTACCTACGAAACAAACCTAGATTGTAACTTTGTATCTCTAGAATAAAAGACTCAGTTAAAAACGATAAAACTCATGAATGGACACCGAAAATGGGTTAAAATAGATAATTGGTGTCTCCTCAATGCACCCTTACGAAATGACACAAACCCATAACACAACTTTAGTTATGTCTGAGGACACACCTAAAGTTGTGTTTGTTGGAGCACTTAAACAAACTCACGCATCAAACCAAAAACAAAAATTTGACTATGTATTTTTAGGAATCCCCATGAGCCTTAAGCAGGGCCGGCTTGAGGTTTAGGGGGCCCTAGACGAGGTCCGAAAATGAGGCCCCCGGGCCAGGGAAAAAAATGGTAGCACATATTTTCTTGTACAAAAATGATAAAATTTTTAAGTAAGGTGAGGATTTGACCCTTTGACCTTCAGATGAGGTTAAATAACTTAAACCAATAAGGCTACTTCATTTTATGTTATTTTAGGGGTCATTTCTTTATATACTACTAAACCATTTGGAGGCCCCAAATTTACATAAAAAATTGGGGGCCCTAGGCGGCCGCCTCTTGTGCCTATAGCCAGGCCGGCCCTGGCCTTAAGGCTGAATCATAGTGCTATAAAATAATAGGTGGGGTTTACTACATTTGGGTCGAACTAACAAGCCCATTGATATCCCATGCATCAAAGATATTTTGCACATGTGGGTCGCACATGCGCGTGTGACCTACCAACTCTCACACAATTACTATGTGATAAGTAATACTCTTACTTATACACTAGTAGATATACGGGTCTAGAGGGTTGGCAGGCGAAAGAAAAAGGTCTAAAGGGAACAATTATAGGTTACTAAAAGAGGTACGAAGAATTTGGAGCTTGTTCTATTTGATGTTTAACCATGTAATGATGATCTCTGCAGTCCAGGACATCAATCTTACCATGTCTTAGTTCTCGAGGCTCTAAGTAAATAAGCATGACATTTTTATCTTTTGGATGCTCCACACATCTAGATGTGAACTTTCAGTCCCCTCAGAATTGACGTGATCCATAGGAACTAATTTTGCCAAGACATGTGCTTTAGAACTTAGAAGGAAGCCATCTTGAAATTAATCTTTTTCGGACTGTCTCCATGTCGATCTTTCAGAACTAACTACCCATAATGAAACATGCATATGTGATTAAATCTCTTAGCATTTATATTGCCAAGAAAGGCAGGAAGTTACGTACTGCTCTATAGATCTTAAAAGGCAGTCTATGTTCTAATCAGATGTGATGTAATTAGGTGAAACAAATGCCATCTGCTGTATACAACCAATTATCCAAATCCATTCATCCTCAGGAGTGTAACATCCCGGCCGAGCGGGTATTGGAGAGGCACCTAACCCAATAGCGGTGACAGTTGCACCAATGATTTTGTCCCACATCGCTTAAGATCCTGCGAGGTGTTTGGTCCTTAAGTTAAGATTTCACTCTAAATATCGCTCAGGTCTTTTCTTAGGAATAAAAATCCCACATACACTGCTGGAGATCCGCAGTGGTTAAGTGGGGATAATATCGGTGTGCTTAGAGTGTGGTCGTAACAAAATGGAATTCAGAGCCAGGGACAGCTCGATTTTAAAGGTGTAACACCCCGGTTGAGCGGGTATTGGAGAGGCGCCTAACCCAATAGCGGTGACGGTTGCACCAATGGTTTAGTCCTACATCGCTTAAGATCCTGCCAGGTGTATGATCCTTAAGTTAAGATTTCACTCTATATGTCACCGGACCTTTTCTTAGGAATAAAAATCCCACACTGGAGATCCGCAGTGGTTAAGTGGGGACAATATCGGTGCGCTTAGAGTGGGGTCGTGACAAGGAGTTTTATTTAACATGTTACAATGTGGTTTCTAATTTAGTATACTTTTCAGATTCTGCATATACCTGATTAATTACATCTATGTTATGATGCAGAATTATGCAGCAACGCTATTAAACAGACTTTTGATATTGTGAGATTAACACCCTTTTTGGATCAGCTCATCTTCTGCATTTATGCCATTCTTTCCTTTTGGTCTTCCACTTCCAAAGTTATGACGGGCTAGATTTGAGGATGTACTTCTAAAAAATGGAGAACGCTTATTCTTCCAGGCCAAGGATTACTTTTTAACTTTCTTGTTGTGATTTTTTGTCTTTCTTTGACCTTAGTTGTTTTTCCACTTAAAGTCTTGTTTAGTGAATCAATAAATACTTCTGAAGAAAAATAAATGTACGTGGAGCATATACATTATTTTTATGGAATGACTATGATCCAGATGCTAAGCATCACCATATCCACACCTAGTAAATTGAAAACAAATATATTGTTTAGATGATAGTTTCTGGTGTATAGAATGTTTATTACTCGTACAATCAGCTTCATTAGTTTCCAGTTCTTCAATTATTCTATTGAAATCCTTGGAAACCTGTATTCTTAAGTATAATAAACTGTAAAATGAAATTCTTATTGAATGATTTTCCTTTTACTATCCTATTCCAGAAAAGAAAAAGAGAACATGCATAAAGTTAGACTGCAATTTCTTTTTCTGTATATATTGAGTGTCACGGATAGTCTCGGCTCAGGCTATATCTTTTAGGCCTTGAAGAAGTGCAATGGGCTCTCCAATTCTTAAGCAAGTCCAGTGGAGTTAATGTTGGTTGTTCCATTTACCTTCCGAAATTGATTTATTAAGTTGCTCCAAGGAATATGATTTTAACTTATGTTATATACTCTTAGTAGCATGATCTTCTTGTACTTTCTGGAATTGACTTATCAAGTTGCTTCAAGGAACACATTCATAACCTGTTTTATGTACTAAAATCACTGAGTTACTGCAGCCATGCTAGTGTACAAGACAGTCTCAGGAACAAAAGGTTTAAAAAAGACGGTGCATCTCATGCTGCAATTCTTAGCTTTGTGCTTGAGCATGATCGGTGTATGGGCAGCTTTGAAATTCCACAACGATAAGGGCATTGATAATTTCTACAGCCTCCACTCCTGGTTGGGTCTAGCTTGTCTATTCTTATTCACTCTTCAGGTGCATTTTCATTTTTGATGGGCTTATACACTTCTTGTTTGATTGTGAACCCCCCGCTATGCTATCTAAAATAAACATACTTGGGGTATCCATTCTCTTCTCTTGACAGAGTTTGTTTTTATTATTAATAGTTGTTTTTATTATACTGTGCAGTGGGCAGCTGGATTTGCGACCTTTTGGTACCCAGGTGGCTCAAGAAACACCAGAGCAGCTTTACTGCCATGGCATGCTTTCATTGGGATTTATATATATGCTCTTGCCGTTGCTACTGCTGCGACCGGTATATTAGAGAAGCTTACGTTCCTGCAAAGCAACCAGGTTATATCACGCTACTCTTCTGAGGCTTTGCTAGTAAACTCTTTAGGCATCTTGATTGTTGTTCTTGGAGGTTTTGTTATTCTTGCGATCATTTCACCTGCAATTGGCAAAATTGATTCTCATAGAGGAATTGTGGAATAGGAAAACACAATATGGATTTGTTCATTTGTATATTTTCGTCCTTTTGATTCACTGGCTGTGTTATTGTAATGAGAGTAATTATCAGGAATTTAAAAAAAAAAACTCTACAATACGCTTTTTCCCATTTTGTTTGTATGAATGGTTGATATTCGTCTCTATCAGTTTGCCTTGACATGCACAGATCTGCTCATAACATATGGACATATCTTCTCATAACGGCTCAACCGCAGAAAAATAAATCACAATTATAGAGACCTATTTATGTATGGGTGTTTAGTTATCCCTGCTACCAACATGGGTTATCAAAAGAAATATTAGTGTAGAAGCATTTAATTGTAACTCAAAAAAGGTCTTGCAATATCTGGTAATATGAGAAGGGGACTCAAATACACTTCTTGACCAAGTTATGACCCATTCTGCTTCGTCAATATGTCGAAACCTCAACCGCCTTTTTGATTGAAGCCAAAATGGTGGTCAAATACACATGAAGGAAGCTACTTTGTTTGAAGTTATTGAGCTTATCCATAATTTGATTGAAACATATTGATAGTAGAACATAATCTGTTAGAGAAAAGAAAATCCATAAATACTCTGAGCTAAAATAGTTGAAGTTGTTAGGAGTTGAGTCCAATCCCAAGCTAGGAACTCAACAAGGTGGTGTCCTATACGGACTCCTAGCAAACCCATAGGCCCAATAGGGTTATGGGGAGAGTTAGAGTAGAATAAGGAATCTTTCTGGGTTGTCTATACTAGTAATACCCGTGGCTTGCCACGGCAAAAACGTTGCGTAAAAAGTAGATGATAGTTGAGCATAAGAGCTACCAAAGAGAAGAAACAATAAAAACACTAAGAAAGAAGAAGCCATGAGATTTTGAAGACTGAAACTAAGAATAAGAGGTTTGATTGATTGTTTAATACTTGCATGAGATACGTATTTATAGCCAAATCTATATACAAACAGGATTACAGATTGATACAAAGCATAACAGATGCACTGAAATATATTAAAAAAGAAATGGATGCATTTTTATATACAAACAGACTTACAGATGGATAACAGTTAAGCAATTAGGCCATTATAACACTTCTATGAAAATAGTTAGGCAGTTAGGCTTACAAATGGATGCACTTCTATGATAATAGTTGTATGATAACATTTATAAATGGATGCACTTCTATGATAACAGTTAGGCAGTTAGGTATTTGGGGCTTCCTTTGTTAGTTTCCCAAATGGATTTACAAACTGGATTCAAACTGTATATATACTTCTATACAGTTTATGGTATAACACTTCTATGAAAACTGGATTCAAAATGTATTTGTGGTATAACACTTCTATGAAAATAGATTCAAACTCTGTATAATAGGCCATACAAACTGGATATACAAACTGTATAAACAGGCCATACAAACTGGATATTCAAACTCTGTATAAACATGCCATACAAACTGTATAAGCAGGCCATACAAACTGTATATCATAATAATCTGTATATACAAACTGTATATACAACCTGTATAAACAGGCCATACAAACTGTATAAACAGTGGTAGATAACAGTTCCTTATAAGCATATACAAACTATGGATACAGACTGTGGATACAGATAACAGTGGTAGATACAGACTATGGATGGATGGATAACAGTGGTAGATAACGTTGCGTAAAAAGTAGATGGCAGTTGAACATAAGAGCTACCAAAGAGAAGAAACAATAAAAACACTAAGACAGAAGAAGCCATGAGATTTTGAAGACTGAAACTAAAAATAAGAGGTTGGATTGATTGTTTAATATTTGCATGAGTTACGTATTTATAGCCAAATCATATGAACTGGTCAAATGAAACAGAACAATCTATTGTGAGTCATAATCAAAAATAAAAAAATTAAGAAACTCACGCACCATTGTGTAATGTAATATAGATTAGTCTTTAGTTCTTTCATTAATGTATTTCCATACCTCTAGGTGAAGTAAAAATGCAGTACATGGAGAAATCCAAGGAAGAAGTAAACTAATCAAGGAGCAGACGATTAATAATTATTAGAACAATGGTTCTGATATTCATTGTAAAGTGATAAATGATTGATTCAATTATCTACTTACAGAAAACATGAAGTTAGCATTATTTCTAAGAGGCCTTTGATCAGATAAAAACCACAATTTGAATTAAGAATAACATTTCTAGAACAGTAGTCTGAAAACACTAACCTTTATCAATCCAAACCACCAACATAACCAGCAGGTAAGTAGATTTCTCCTCCAACTTCACCATGTTGTTCCCCATTCACAGTTTTCTTAGCATGCAAAAACTCTTTACTCATTGCATAAATTCCCTGTTGAACAGCTTCCTCGACACTGCCATAAATGTGTTCCTCAACGTACTTAC
Source organism: Kingdonia uniflora (assembly GCA_014058105.1). Taxonomy (NCBI): domain Eukaryota; kingdom Viridiplantae; phylum Streptophyta; class Magnoliopsida; order Ranunculales; family Circaeasteraceae; genus Kingdonia; species Kingdonia uniflora. The sequence continues at coordinate 830,231 of JACGCM010002180.1, forward strand.
GTGCATCTTCAGTAATCTTCACAAAACAGAACTTGGATCCACACATAGAGCAGAAATGCGCTACTTTCGCACCAGTAATTAGAAGAAAGTCTTAAGAGTAAATCGTACGTAGATTTAAATTAAACATAGTAAAAATACTGTAAAAGGAAATCATATATAAATGGAAATAATAATGACTTATCAATGAGTCTTGGTCTAAACACTTAAATGAAAAGAAACATTTTGTTTTAATGCATTGGGAATTATAAAACATAAAAAATAAATATAAGTCTATTCTATTATTCGATTATTCATTAAATCTTGAAGACCACTTTGATCCATTATAGTTGAAAATTGAGTAAACAATAAGTCTTAATGTCCAGTCTGAAGTAGCTGCCAGGCTTAGAATTCTTGTGGTCAAGCTCGACCCATTTCTGTTTAAATTAAAAAAAATCATTGAGAAATTATGAGGTAAAATGTAAAATTGTTATGTAATAAATTATGTAAAAAGTTTATTACTGGTTCCATATTCAATATTTCTCTCAACTGTGTTAATTTGTGTTCTACTCGAAACAAATCTTGTAAATCCTATAACAAATAGTAAATATATAAATTAGAAGCATAAAAGATATTGGAAAAATAAGATTTACGAAAGCAAGTAAGGGCTACATACTTCAATTACAATAAGACTTCAGGGTAAACAATGTTAGTTGTACAACGTAAAACATTTGGAGGCAATAGTGTGATGATTCTGTTTGCTAAAGTACATCTCGACAATGCCACATATAGTTGTCCATGAGAGAAAACTTCTGTCCGCAGATCTATCCCCTATTTGACCGATTGTCCTTGTGATTTATTAATTGTCGTTGCATATGCTACTTGTATAGGGAACTGTCGCCGCGTCATTTCAAAAGACATTTCTCTCGTTGACGGTGTCAAAGAAATCCTTGGAATAAAGACCAAATTTCCAGAATGATCACCGGTCAAGATCTTTGCCTCAATTATGCGTGTCGCACATCGGACTACTATTAGTCGAGTTCCATTGCATAGTCCATCTTTTGGAGCAAGATTTCTAAGTAACATTATCGGGCATCCAACTTTCAGTTTTAGCTTGAACGGTGGCAAACCCTGAGGGTTGAGACTATTTAGGTACTCACTTGGGTAACGATTATTATACATACGATCTGCAGACTCATCTTCTTCAATTTTATCTGCTGCCAAATAAACTATTGATTCTCCCGGAAAAAGGCTTAAAGCCTCTTCATTAATAGAGCTAACATCGTCGTTTCTTGCAAATAAGATTGTTCTATCTGTTAGAAAACCTTGCTCTCTTTCGCAAGAAATATTCAAGTTTGAGTAGACAGAGAGTATTAGGTCTTGAACACTTGCACAATTTTGAATTGTTGAAGGCAATTGAATTGTTTTTTCGGGGTTGCTTTCGATCTAATAATTGTTGAAATAACAAAGTAGAATTAAGATGTTAACATTATAATTGAATACGTTAGAAATAACTGTGAAAATAATTTAGCAAAATAGTTACCTCCATCAAATAATCTGCGAACTGTGCATTATCAGGGTTTGCATGATCCAAACGCATATTATCCACCAATGACAGAACACGTACATATTTCCATAGGGATGATCGTCTTAACGATGCTGCAACAATTTGTTCACGTGCACCTTTGGGTACAACTGGCAGTATTTGACAAAAATCTCCTCCAAGGACAACTGTAATTCCACCAAATGGTCTACTGTCATCACGAATGTCTCGTAATGTCCGTTCAACTGCCTCAACACAGTGTTTATGTTGCATCGGTACCTCATCCCATATAATAAGTTTAGTTTCTCTAAACAACTCTGCATGAATAGATTGCTTAGTAAATCCACACTTTGAGTTATCCAACACATTTAATGGGATTTTGAATCTTGAATGTGCAGCAGTTCTTCCTCCATAAAAAGTAATGATGCAATCCCCGAGCTGGCAACCATAATAACGATATCCCCCTTCCTTCGTCAAGTAGTAGCAATAGTATTGTAAACAAATGTTTTACCAGTACCGGCTGCTCCATTCAAGAAGAAAAGCTGCCTCTTATTATTAGCCATAGAATCTATAACGGCATTATAAGTTTGCGTTTGAGCACTATTCAACCGACTCACATTACCCATAGCATGTATAAATTGTGTGTCATATTGGAATTGTAATTGTTCTATTATAAGTCTATTCCCATTTACGGAATGCTAATTTCCTACTGGTAATGGCATTAGAGGAAAATCATGTAGAGTTTTACCCGATTCGAATAACAATTCATCCAATAGATATAAACCATAATCTTTGACATGATCCTCGGTCGAATTTTGAATGTTTAACTGGGTATAAAGTTTGTAAGCGAGGTCATCACAAATGTTTACCCAGAATTTGTTCCATAACTCTTTTGGGTATATTGGATTACATTCTGATAGAATAATACTAAACAATCTTCTTAGCTGATATCCGGTTTTCATCACGGCTGCTTCTTCTAAACAATCAACCCATTCTTTATCATCTTCTAGAAGTCCCATGGCAGCACATGCTGCTTTAAATGTGTCATACAAAATGTCATTGTGCGTACGCAAATATTGAAAAGTTGTTGGACCTTTCACTACAGTTAGAAGCAAACATAAGTAGTATCTCTCTCCAGAGTTTGGGCTTGCATAATATATTCGGCCAATAGAAAATTTGTGTTGCTGTACTCTCTTTGTCCAAATGTTTTTACCATCAGTACCATGCTAAACATAATGTTGGGGGAATTGTTGGTATGTAAACGCTTGTGCTTCCACATTTTTAGCACAGTATTCAAAAAAGGCAGTTTAAGATGTTTTTTCATTAGCTGCTCGAGCACGAATAGATGCCATGGTGTCGCTTGTGTTGAAAACAACGTGATGTGTTCCAGGTAAGTGTAAAGCAAGTCATACGACACTTGGCTTTTCATGGTGAATATTAAAACTAAAAAGACGCCAAGCTCCTTCTGGTGGTCCAATATATCGAGAATCGAGATATTGTTGTATTTCATCCCAAGCGATGACCATAGTTGCTCGATCATGACCCTTATAAATATACTTGTGAATGTATTTTACACATTGAAGACCCGCACAAATTTTGACATTGATGTGACAGTCAAATAATTTCGACAGGTAAGGGTTATATGGCACAATATCCCTGTTATAAACTATTTTCCCTTTAACGATGTAAGTTTTATCAGGTGTTGGTCGTTGTCTGTAAACAGGATAACCATCTGGACCCATGGTTGTTTCTTCAGCATATTGTCTAGGATATCGCTTTGTGCAGTTGCCGCTATCCATACACGGGGCATTCATGTTTGCAGGCCCGCACGGTCCATAAATCATACATTTCATTACGGTTCTAAAGAGCGGAATGTTCCTTTTCATCTGGATATTATTCGTATTTTATCAACCTGTGATATTATTCGTATTTTATCCTCACGACTTAGGAAGAACAATGCATGCATATGCGGTAAACCACGTTTTTGAAATTCAATTGTCCACACATGTGCAACACATGTTCCAAAAACACAATTATTATCAACTTACTTTAACAAAACTTTCTTCTTTAACTCAAACACGCGGGCTACTAAATCTGGTCGATCATAGACTGACTGATTAGGTAGGAGTGCATTGTTAATCTCAGGCCATTTTGGATTAGCTGTCATTGTAAGAAAGATATCTGGATGATTATTGAAACGTGTGATCGCCAATAAATCTTGATAAATTTCATACATACTCCTTGCACTTCCAGTATGTGAAGATGGTAAAACAACACGTTGGCCAATTTGATTAGGATCCAAATCAGCTGTCAAAATATCTGTCAAGCCACCATATAATTTGGACCGAAGATTGTTTTAATTTAACCTGACATATCTTAATCGATTTTGCTCAGTCGAGGCCCATGCGTCTACTATAAATTGTTGAAATAATTTTAATCCTCGCAAGATTGGTGAATATTCTGTTGTACGTTGAAATAGACGATAACAATAGTATTCCCATTGAGAAAGTTTTTTAGTTGAATACCATGCGTTAGCTGCAACGTTCCAATGCTTTAAGTATACTGACCAGCCAAGTTGTCCAGTAGGAAAAAGAAGAACATAATGCATGGGAAGGTATGTAGGATGACATTCACTAATTTGCATCAACCCTTGATTTGCCTTACGATATACAATGATGTCTCTTACTCCACTGATTTCTGACCCATCTCCAGGTAGTATAACTGCAATCTTATCGGTTGATGGTAAATTGTATCTACGATGATCTGTCGAAGCACTGTAATGAAGGTATGCTGGCACATTAAAATTTTCATTATCGCCTGCAGTGTCTTCTAATACCTCATATGCATGGCGAGAAAATTCACTGAATGGGTTACATCGGACCAATGTGTCTTGGATAACTTTTAACACATCTCTATTTAGGTGTGGGTTCCTTTTATGACGGGTATTAAGAGATGCACCAGGGTTGTAGATGTATAATTGTGCATAAGAAGCTTCTTGTTCCTCATTTGGAACCAATGCAACTATTTGATGGTGTAACTCACTGTGAATAACAAAAGAAGTTGGACCTCGCCCATGAGCTACTCGATTATCCATATGAACCCCAAGACTCGTAAATGCGTTAGCTGCATTATATTCTCGCATATACCTTCGAAATGACCTTGAATGCGGACCGTTACCATCATATATGTCCTGAAATTCATTAGGCAATGCGTCGAGATTTGGGACCTTAATTTTACCTTGTAGGCAACATTAACCAAATAGTGGTTTGAGGATTGAAGATTTTGATAGTTACTCGTCCTTCCAATGAAGTGCAGAGCAATGTGTACATAAAACGTCCATTTGGCCAAGGAAATGACGTCCTAATTGCACTCCCTCGTCATTACTGTTAATGTTATCTTCATCCACTTCATTAACGTTATCATTACCTTTGTCATCAATATTACGTTCATCATCACTTTCTATTGGATTATGATAAACGGCTTCTACGTCATGATGAACACTACATTTGAAAATTTGAGATTAATTAGTATTATTGTTTATATTGAAATTATTTATATTAAAATCTTGGAAATAAGTAATTTAGTATGCACTTACACATTTGCCCGAGCCGACAAAGACTCTCCAATTTCAAATATACATGAAGAAAAATTAGGCGTGATGCGCATGATTGGATACGGTATGTTGGGCGAATGCATTGTGCAAGGTTGTTCTTCTAAAATAGTGACGCTGTCAGGTAGTAAAGTGGATGATTCTTCTCGAATGGTATGAGGAGGTTGTGAAGATACCCTATTAAATTCTTGTTGTAAGTTTGGGAAAATAAAATCTGATGAATGATTTGTAACCGCGGGATCTAACAACTGGTGATTTGTCACTGCTTCTCTTTGTTGCCGTTTACGTTCTCTTATGACACGTTGTGCAATAAACCAATTAGAAAGTTGTCTTTCAGTTGGGGGAAGACTTAGAGTTCCTTCAATAGGGGTAGTTTCAGAACTCAAACTTACTATATTAAATTCTTCAGCTAAGTTTCGAGATGTTGGAGCTAAGCTATGGTTTGTAACTCCTTGGTCGAATAGCTGAAGAATTGTTGTAACTTCCCTTAGCTTCTTCTCGCGTTCTCTTCTAGCACGTTGTGCAACCGATTGTTTAGATAGTTGTTGTTGCGCTGGTTGTTGACAATTTGCAAGTTCACTTAATTGCCTATCGCATTCTCTTTTTCTTCTACCACGTTGAGCTAACATTCTTCTTGAGAATGCATTATCAGTTGAAGGAGTAAGGAGACTTGGCGACATAATATCATTGGTTGTATACACCCTATTTGACGATGTATTATCATTTGAAGGTGTTGACCGTATCACCATTTTACCGGCAGGAGGAATATGTGGCGATTCCTATTTAGTAATTCCAAGTATTGGGTTATATTGTTAAACGTTAAAATTTAAAGTGTTTTATAGATTTAAAACTATAATTAATCAAATATGGAAAAACATAGACTGTAATTTTAAGTAACTTAAATTATGAGCTAACGACGAAAACAAAGACGAAATAAATAGCCAATTGCGGAAGATGAAAATATAGGCTAAACACAATTTAGAGAAATTAAGCTAAGTACATTGACTAATAATGTAACGTGACTAACCTCAGGAGTATCCATTATGAAGAGTAGCGGCTTCAACCCTTTGACGGTATAGTGAAAGGAACTTTCTGTAAATTCAACGAAACTTCTATTATTAAGAGTATAAAGAATCATTATTTGTAAATGTTTTCTTCATATTATTTCTCTCTTTCTCTAAAAAAAAATTAACAAAGAAAAAAAAATGTTATTCATAACCAATGCTCCAAAACTTTTCTATAGTCTATTTAACCTAATCCATGAATGAGCTAACGACGGATGTGCTAAATATACAGTCGATTGTTTAAGATCATTTGTATGCTATAAAAAAGATCCTACAAACCCACAATGTTGTGCAGCTCACACCAAAACTGAGGTTTATCTTCTGTAAGATTAGAAGAAAAGTATATAAATGTGGGGATAGGATATACATGGGGAGCAAGAAAAGTAGATCTCTATATGGATTTGTTTTAAGGACCCTTCACATGAAATAACACATAATTATCCTCTACCATGCAATTCCAAATTCTAAGTAGATCTTAAATTGGTGGTAGGTATCTATGGAAATTATTGTTTGTGGTGATTGTTTTGGAGTACTCTTTCTCTTGTTCTTCTCTCATTCTCTTTTTTTTTGGAGTTGGATGTTTGTTTTGATCACCAAAGAATGTGGTATGTTTATCTTCTATATTATCTATGTTCTAATTTTTCTATATTATCTCTTCTCTCATTTTCTATCTCCTTCCATTCTTCTGTGTTATAATTTCTCTAATTCTTCTCCTATTTTCTTTTGTCTTCAGCCTTATTTTTTTTCTTCCCTTCTTTCTTTCCCAACTAAATAGGTTTGACTGCAAATATTCTAAAAAGTATACTCTGTATACCTTAAAGGTATCATGCCCACTGCACACTCTGATGATACCTTCTCCTGTGTAGTACACAGGCTACTATACTATGCACATCAAAGGCTACTTTGGCTATTATAGAAAGATATATTGTAAATAGGGAAGAGTTATAGGAAGAGTGAAACCAAAAGTTTGCATCTTTGTCTAGGGACTTTGTATGCATCTCTTTTTTTTTGGAAGGGGTCTGAAAAAAAACTACTAATATAGGTAGCAATCAAAAAACACTATAACAAGGATCCTTCGAAGCCATAAGATAAATTTCCTGAAGTATCCTATTAGTCTCTTAGGAAGAATATTTAGTTGAGATGTCGAAATATTGTAGTTGACATATCTATACATGTTGGCTGTTTATCCTAACCAATGATCCCATTTGGTCTCCAAAACTCACATTCAACACCCCATAAAAATTAATAGAAAGATCAACCAACTAGCTCTCCCTCAAACATACCTTAAACTAATTAATCTATACAAATTCTCAAGTGTTTGTTTGCTTAGTTTCATCAAACATACATTCTTCCCATAGGTTTTTGCTTTGCTACTTAAAGCAAAAGCAAATGTTGCAAAAGGGTGTGGGTCAAAACTGCGGGTGAGGGGGGCACACATCGATGATGATCACTCCTTAAAGATTTTTTGTGTACGCATGTTTTTACTTTATGTAATGACTTCTTTAGACCTATTACATTTTGTTGTGTCGGGCTGAAATCAATCGGTTTAGGCCACATATCTTGTGTTAGGGCGGCTGCACCTTGGGCAGGCTAGGTTGGATTGGAACTCATACCCGAAGCACGGCAAACCGATAGGTTTAGGTAATACTTTAGACAACTGAAACTTTGAGAAGTCACGAGCGTTGGAAGAATATGGAATTTAATGCATGCAACCTGTTTGCAGGGTCTGGCCTGTGTACTATATTCGTAGATGTTGAGCTTTACCATGATTCATGAAAATGCTGGTTGTTTAGTTTATCCATTATTTTATGATTTTGCAAATCAGAGTGCTACCAACTGCTTTTTTTCTTGAACAAAAATTCTCTTGACTGTAGTACTTATTGATGTTGAAGCTAGAAAACTGTGTATTTACTCAGTTCCTTCCATTTCAGGGCTTGTTATGGAGTCCTAAGATTGAGGATTTTATGACTGAAAGAAGTTGAGTGAGCCTAAGGCGTTTTAAGTCCTGTTTAGACGGTGAATCCGATGCATCCATGAACGTGAAGATAGAGTTACAAATGGATATGATGGAGAGCAACTCTTCGGTTTCTGAATCGCAAGAAGTTTGGTGCGAAGGGGTGCTGTTGGAGCTAATGTTGTCATTGGAAATGCTAGTTTTGGAATCTAAATCAAATAGATATTGAAGAGTGATAGATTTCTTCTTTGATGAGGTTTTTAGGATGTTTCTTTGAGCTCCCATTTCTATCATTTGCTTCTCTACTCTATCTGGAAATTATTGTTTGTGGTGATTGCTTTGGAGTACTCTTTCTCTTGTTCTTCTCGCATTCTTTTTACTGGTAGCTATCCAGATTTGGCAGCCTCAACCAATGGACTTATCAGCTGCATAAGTATGCCAGTCATGAAGTTTACCTTCCAGCTGTGCAATCCTGCTTCCAAGGATCTGGTAGCAATTTCAAATCCCAATAGGAGGCTTAATATCGGGTTGGTTTTCGACCCATTGGATTCCCCTTCACATTATATGGTAGTATGTCCGCATACTATTTCTGGTTTAATGTCTTCATGCGATGAAACCTTTAGCCAGGTCTATGGCTTTAAAGTATTCTCTTCGAGGACAGGTTTGTGGAGAGAATCCAATGCTGCAGTTCGTATATTTAACCATTCATACCCCATGAAGAGATTGGTATTTGCAGGCGGGAAATTATATTGGAGGATGCCAGTAGATATTCTATGGTTCGACCATAAGATAGACTATGCTGGTCATTTGCGTTCTCCAGTTAAAGAGAAAGGGGAAATGAGATCACATGTCGAGATTGGGGAATGCAGAGGTGAGTTAAGCTATACTACCATCACAAATACGGACATCGAAATATGGATTGTGAAAGCGAAGAAAGAGTTTGAGTTTGATTGGGTTAAGAAGTACAACATTGGATTAGCGGATATATTGGAAAAGAGCGTGGGGTTAGTCATACGTCGTGATGAAATGAGACCCTCAGAATTGATTGAAATGAGACCCTCAGAATTGATTGAAATGATAACAACTCAAAATGAAGATCGTAGAAACCATGAATTCTTCTTCTTGTGGATTGGAAAGTAATGGTAGTTTGCACTGGAGCATCACTCCTAACATTTTTTGAATGCCCTCATGCATGAGGCTTTAAGTGACGCCTAGTTTTCTTTTCTTTACCTATCTTTTTAAGCACAATCATCATGAACACATGTTTTGTGCAATTGCAAACTCTATATGTCCAGCAAGGGGTCCTCATGAATCCTTGTATTAGATCCTTCAACGTTCCTACGGCTTTAATTCCGGTGATTCCACTATTTTGTTATTTTGTAATTGTGGAGTTAAAGTTTGGATATACTGTTTGATTCACTATATTGCTAATATCATGAACCAATATTTTTTTCCCACCTATTTGCCTATACATTTGAACAGAAATCTAATTGCGAAAAGCATGACGATTGGGCTGGTAAATAACTTAAAAGTCTAAATCATTCCCAAATCCTAGATGGCGAAGAGTGGTTTTCAAAATTAGTGGCACTGCTTTAACTGGAAATGGATCACAGAATATCGATCCAAAGGTATTGTGTAGCTTCATTATCAACTAACATTCTTATTTCAATGAATTTTGACCTCATTAGTGGCAGTGGAGTCTATCATATGAGGGGAAACAGTCTTCTTCAGAGACTTGAAAATGTGAAACTAAGGAGTTTTGCAATCATCTCTCTTTTATGTGTATAAATTTAATATTTCTAATCCAATGTTAACCAACAATTACGGACTACCTTCTCAATTAGGCCTCTCTAAACAATCACAAAACCTACTAAACATGCAAAACCCAACTCTAACATTTCAGACTATTCTCACCACCGACACATCAAATTTTCGAGCCATGGTGCAAGAGTTTACTGGGATACCCGCACCGCCTCTAAAGTCTAAACAATCACAAAACCTACTAAACATGCAAAACCCAACTCTAACATTTTAGACTATTCTTACCACCGACACATCAAATTTTCGAGCCATGGTGCAAGAGTTTACTGGGATACACTCCTCCTAAGTACCAACTAAACAATGTACCCTTACCTATTTTTGGCGCTACAACGTCTGATTCTAGGAAAATCAGTAATTGGGGAGAAGGTACTAATTGCAAGATGAATTTTTCTACCAACTAAACAATGTACCCTTACCTGTTTTTGGCGCTACAACGTCTGATTCTAGGAAAATCAGTAATTGAGGAGAAGGTACTAATTACAAGATGAATTTTTCTACTCCCACAACCGATTTTCAAGCTGATAAAGGGTTGATTCATGGATATGTTCTTCAAATTTAGGTGAGAAGATTTGCTTGATTATATGTAAATACAGTCATATAGAGTAGAGAGAGAGAGAAAGAGAAAGAGAGAGAGAGAGCTAAGTACCTTGTGGAGATGAAAGAAGAAGAACAACAATAACAACAACAAATACAGTCATATAAAGCAGAGAGAGTGAGAGAGAAAGAGATAGAGAGAGAGATAAGAACCTTGTGGAGATAGAAGAAGAAGAACAACAGCAACAGTAACAGCAACAACAACAATCAAACCTAACAACAACAATGATCAAAACAGCAAGTAAAGAGAAAAGGAATTCTTCAAATTAGGTGAGAAGATTTGCTTGATTATATGTAAATACAGTCATATAGAGCAGAGAGAGAAAGAGATAGAGAGAGAGAGAGCTAAGTACCTTGTGGAGATGGAAGAAGAATAGGAACAACAACAGTAACACAAAGAGCCCGGAGAGAGATAGAAAGATATAGATAAGTAGTTGTGGAGATGGAGAAGAAGAAGAGTCGGGTAATTTCAAATAAGAAGACTTATAATTTGATAGGAGAGGGAGACAATGTCAAAAGTACCCCTGAGCCAAATAGTAAAGTAATCTGCGTCGTCCATCTCCCTCATCCCCACAAATCATAGCCCCTCTTTATCCCTGAGACAACGACGAATATGTCTATACGAAAAACACCGTTGCCTAATGTATAGATATATCACTGTACTATGTACAGAGAACACGGTTATGATAATCAACAAATCTTTTTCTCTGTTTCTCTCTTGTTCATGCTTTAGTATTATTCTGTTATAGATTGATCATATCCCAACAGAAGTAACCAACTACTTTGTACTCTAGTGTTGATGGTGTGTATTCCACCATCAGGAGATCAGAAGTTCAATTCTCACCTCCGTATGGGCTTCTAGGTTGGTATGAGCCCGTCGGCCTTATGTCGGCTTGCCCTGCGATATTTTTGTGCCAAAAAATTGGTTCTAGCTACAATCAGAACATTATACACCACTCTTATCAAAATCTCATTTGCGGAATAATACGAATTGTTTGTTTCTCTCAATTAAAATCTTAATTTTCAAAGAGAGTAACGGGAGAGGATTCCCCTACACTACACTCTCCCCACACCACACAACTTGACAACTTGCTGCCTACATGGAGGATACAACAACTTACTCTTTCTAAAATTCAAATTTCACACCACTCACTCACTCACTCACTCACTCACTCACTCTCTCTCTCTCTCTCCTCCCGGTCTCCCTTTACCATCATCTCCGACGTCCATCGCCATTTGAAAAAGTACTAGGGAAGTTATGAATCCTCTCTCAGTCACACACTCTCTCTCTCTCCCGGTGATCCATCACCAATTGTTCTTGCATATTGGGGATACGAGCTGTAATATGAGAATTGTAATCATACACCAGGTGATGATTTCCAGTGCAACAATCGAACAAGTGAAATCGACAATTTTAAATGTACAAGGATCTTCGAGTAAAACATAACTCGAAAATTTCACAAGTGATATTATTGTCGACTCCACATATAGTCAACAATTTCACAAGTACCATTATTGTCGAGTCCACATATAGTCGACAATTCAAGGATTATACCATCGATGAAAGCTTAGATTGACAAAAAAAAAAAGAAAAAAAGAAAAAAAAAGAAAAGTAAGGTTAAAATGGGAACCTCTCCCTCAACCTTACAACTTCCCCAAACTCCTCCAAACCATAACTTTTCTCTTTCAAGTTTTCAAAGATGTGTCAAGAGGCAACCGATTTTTTACGTTAAGGTGTTTATTCCTGGTAACATTCTTTTCTCGTTCTTCCACTTATTTGGATTTTGTCGGCAAGTAATCGACAATTTAATTGTCGATGTATTAAAGAATCGACAATTTTGTAATACTTTATTGTCGATTGTAGATTGTCGATGTTGTATATCGACAATTTCTATATGATTTAGTTTGGGGAAATGTCGATTGTTAGTGGTTTCGACAAATTATTTGCTAATGTATTGGAGAATCGACAATTTTGGAATACTTTATTGTCGATTGTCGATGTTGTATCGACAATTTCTGTATAAATTAGTCTGTGGAAATGTCGATTGTTAGTGGTTTCGACAAAATATTTGTCGATGTATTCTCTTTCGACAATTTCCTAGCATTTTTTTGTCGACTTCTTAAGTCGACAATAGTTTTAGACTGATTGTCAATATTTGTCTTTTCTTCTTGCATATCTCGACAATAACCCTTAATGCCTATTCTGTAAGTTGGTAATCTTTGTTTGTTTGTTAAACAGGATGACACCAAAAGTAAAAAGGAAGATACCCCCAACAGCCTCCCTAAGGAAAATGCTAAATTTAAAGTGAGATGATCCCTTACATCCAATACTGAATGTTCAAATCGTTTGTTATCACTACGTAAAAATGTATAAATACCAACACTTTTGGATTATAATTTACGACTTGGCGCATGTGTCATACTTTGAATGAAAAATACAACTTCCATTAGAAGTCGCAATTTTAGAACCCCCGTCGTTTTATTTTTTTTCTTCTTTTTTATGTCTTAAAATATACGACTGCTTAAGGAGTTGTAAAACTATTCTAATTTAGACACTTGATCAAGTCGTTTTATTTGATCAGCAATATACAACTTTAATCATTCTCCTTAAAAACAAACTCTATTAATTCCCCGCTCAAATTAAACGAACAGAGAGCCAATATACCCGCGCAAATCCAAAATTAGGATCCAATCAAGTTGGGATTCCTTAAATCTCTAAGGTAAAGTTAAAATCTAACTTTTCAATCCATGTATCTATCTACAAATTTATCTCTCACAGGAAAATTTATAATTCCCTCTCAAATCAAACACCCAAAAAACCCTAACCCCGTACAAATCGATCAATCTCCAGCAATTCCGCCACAATATGAATTGGGTATTTTTCTTAGATTTCATTAAAGTAACTACTGAGAAACAAACCCATCACTAACAATCCATCTTAATTGAACATGAAAATGCAACAAAGAAACATATGAAATATAAGAGCTATTTGGAAACAGCACTTAAGGGGCGTTGTCTCGTAGAAGGGGATACCACGCGAAAACTATACAATTACACTGACATCAAACACTGGCCTACAGGAGATGCTTATTAATCTTTTGGCCTTTGATCTTGTGATCTGATTAGGTGTACCCGGATATTTCAAATGGTAAAAACTTTTTTGAATATCGAGTGATGAATATTTTTAGTTAACTCTTCTAGATTATGTTCTCTATATTTTGTGATAGTTTGTTCCTTCCTTCTTGAGGTACGCGTAAAATAGATTGTTTATCAATTGAGGAAAGTAGTAAGCCATATGATCTTGCATCCTTCTATGGACTAAACATAAGACTTTTATTTGAGAGCATAAAGTGATCTTATAAACAAAAAACTCATTCAACAAGGGAAAAAGAAATGAACATAACAAAACAATCAAGGGTCTTAGATGTCTGACATAATTCATATACCAGGTTTCAACGTAATAAGAACTACTATAAATGTTGCTCTTGCCACAAACATAATTTGGTAGAAAGGTGCTTGATCAGGTGTGCTTATTGAGAAATGTGATAATTAGCTTGTTAACCTTGTTTGGGAACTGCTCCTGAACAAAGTGAGATATTTCGCTACACCAAAAATAGGAAAAAATAACTGACAAACGACTTAAATTACCATGTACGTTTTATTTGTTTTATTTGTCGTTTTATTTGGCATTCTTAGACTTTGATTTGAGTCTTATTTTTTCCTTCCTATGCAATTCCCTTTCCCTCCTTCCTACGACTCTCCCCTCCCACGATTCCCTCGCGATCTCCCGCGAAAATTTCAATTGTAAAATTGGATTCCCTCCTGCCCACGATTCTCTTCCCCGCTCCCCATATTTTCTCCCAATATTTCAGGATTTCAAATTCGTAAATCTGAGGATTTTAATCCCTTTCACAAATAGTTGAAGGTACGACCTCTATCTCTCTTTTGTTGATCTAAGTAAGTTTTTGGTTTTAATTTTGCTTAATTATATATTTTTTGTTTTAATTTTGCTTAATTATAATTTTGCTTCCCAGTTACTGTAAGTTTTTAATTTTAATTTTGCTTCATTATATATGTTTTTGTTTTGCTTCACAGTTTCTATACATATAGGCTGTGCTTGGGAGTACATTTTGCAAGCGGGTGCAATTGCATCGAGTTGCAACGCATTCCTTGCAATGCACCAATGTAATGGCGACTGGTTCACACCACCGCAAACCGGTGCAAACCACTATTGATTGGTTCAGCACCGCTCTGCAACTGAATTATTTCAAAATTATAATTAAGAAACTAGGCATACATGACACAAGTTCTGCTTATGAGCAATATTAATTCAGAATTATAATTCAGAATAACATGCCATGAAACTAGGCATACATTACACAAGTTCTGCTTATGAGCTGAAGTAAAGCCCCAGAGACAAATTCAACACTTCCTAGTTATATAGTTTAAACAAGGTGTGTAATGCTTAAGGTAAGCTAATCAACTAAAGTAAAGCACCAGAGACAAAATCAACACTTTGTGATGCTCCACACCGAAGATTCATGGTTTGGGTCATTCATATGATCTAAGTATAGTTAACTAGTTACAAATAACCCACCAAAGCCACAGAAGCCTCTATCTTCTTCTTGTGATATTAAAGATTCAATAATCCAAAAAACATCATTAGTTTTACAGTTGCAATTGAAGAAAAAAAACAGGGACAACAGGTATGGTAAAGTCTGACTTGCACCACCGAGCCTGTAGAAAGAAGAACTAATGTAAACGCACGATTCACATCAAGAGCATACCCGCTTGTGTGAGACTGAACGAATCTTTGTAACTTCAGGCTTTTGCCAGCAAAAAAAATAGTTTCCAGTTAGTCAGACCTCTAGTAAAAGCTGCTGGCCAGGAAATCCCAACATCTGGATTCTGTAAGTAGTGAATCATCCGCTGAAAATTCGCAACTACTAAAAGATCTTTGTGTTGCACAAGATGAGTCACTAAGTTGAGTGCCCATGAGAGGCAATGTCCCTCAGCTTCTTCTACACTGGAGCAGATGATTGTCTTATGTCCTGCAAGTATAAATTGATCATTTACCTCCTTTTGTAGTATTAGGATACCAGGATGCATCTGTCATTAACAAGTAGTCCTTCCTGTTTGTAATAGTGTTGGAAATGTGGAGATGAGTTGTAGTTACCTATCATGAGACTAGGGTTCATTGGCCATAATAGTATTAACCACATTAGTAGCAGTTGAACTAATATTCCAACTAACAGGTTCATGATTATTGTTGGAAATGTGGAGATGAGTTGTAGTTACCTATCATGAGACTAGGGTTCATTGGCCATAATAGTATTAACCACATTAGTAGCAGTTGAACTAATATTCCAACTAACAGGTTCATGATTATTAAACAAGGCTTCATTTCTTGCTTGCCAGATCCCATTACTAATGGCAAAGAATAAAGACAATGAAGTAATAGCACCCCTAACATTGTTAGACGATTGCCATAAATCCCTAATAACTCTGTAGAAATTAAAATTAGAAGCAGAACTATGCAAAGTAAAGGGTGAAGCAAACCAAATCTGAGCTGCCCATGGGCATTGAAAAAGAGCATGGGAAACAGTTTCAATAATATCAGTGCACCTAGGGATAGTAGAGGCATGGTGTTGTTGTGATGCATTGTGAGCATGGAAATTTTGTTGTTTGAGCACTCTATATGCAGACTTAACAGTAACTGGCCCTTTGGCTCAGGGATCCACTTAATACTATCTTCCTGGTGTATACCATCCAAGGGTATTTGAAGAATATGTTGAACATCATGAGGTTGAAAAAGAGCAATGAGTAAAGGTTGGTTCCAAGTTCCAGTGTGAGGCAAGATGAGGTCAGACACCTTTTGTATGTGGGGGTATTGTTGTTGTATAATTAGATTGGGGACAGGTTTAAAATCATCAAGAGTAGGAATCCAATTATCAAGCCAAATACTTATCTTCAAACATGACCTCACCCTAAGAAAGCCTTAACGGCATCTTTAACAGTGAGGACATCCTTCCAAAATCTAGAGTTTAATGATTTTTTGGTACAATGGGTCATAGATATATTAGGAAAGTACTTAGCTTTAAAGAATTTGGTTATAAAAGCTTCAGGTTCAGTAAAAAATTTCCAAGTATATTTTCCCAGCATAGCAATATTCTGAAAATAAGCATGTCTGATATAAGACCATTCTGGTTTCTAGGAGCAGTGATAGCCTCCCATTTAGTGAGGTGAGTCTTTGGCTTTCCTTCACTATTGAACCCTCACCAAAAGTTTCTATTCAGATTATCCAGCCCATCTAACATTGTTTTTGGCAATAAAGCATTTGACATTTGATAGATAGGAATGGAAGAAGATACACTTTTTATGAGAGTAGTCCTAGCAGCCTGGCTGATAATTGGGTGTTGCATGGTGGATTTTCTTCACTTTTTATGAGTAACGTGGTGGATTTTCTTGATTTTTTTAGTATCTTTTTCTGAACGTTGAAGTTCGCGATCAACTTGTTGAATGAATGGATCATTTGGATCAACCCTAAAACGTGGTTATGCAACACAAAGCACGCCATCGCTATCTTCACTTGAGTCTTGTATAGGTAAAATGATTTTCCTGATAGTATTCTCCACCACTTCTTAAGAACTCCAAAAGCCCTCTCGATCGAATTTTTGAGTGTCGCGTGTATTTTATTGAATATTTTTTTATAATTAGCAGATTTCTGAGTGTTTTGATTCACTCATTACTCAAACAAATAGGTTATGTGGAAATGCATGTTCAGTGTGAAACTATGGGTGGGACTGGATTGCTAGCTGTTTTTTGGTTAGTGTTCAGGAGTACAACCTTGAGAATCTGATTAAGGTTGCTGACAGTATGAGTCCAGATGTTATATGCATCTCAGAGCCTAAAGTTAAACCCTCCTTAGAAGCTATCAATAGACTTGGTCTGGCTAACATGTCTTTCAACATTCTATACAATGATACTGAACATAGATTAGGCAATATTAGGGTACTGTGGAAAACATCACTACAATCACCTGACCTTGTGAGTTTTTCTAAGCAATATATCAATTTTATACTAGAAGATAACTTAATTGCTATAGTTCATGCAAGTGTGCTGAGAAGCCATAAGAGAGAACTGGGGACTAACATAAAACAATGCAACTAGAAAAAGAATACCATACAACTATAATTTGGCTAGTTTCAAGTAATTAATGAATTTGTATTGCATCATATTCATGGATCCAAACAACCATACAAAGGGAAAAAAAATATGGTTAGGATAATTCGTGGACGATGATGGTCTATATTGAAAAGATAACTCTTTCGTGTTACACCTGCACTAATTGTAAAATTATAGAATTTGAAGTTTGGAAGAACAACACTTTTTATTGAAACCAGATTGGTACTAATTAGATTATTGTTTTGAATTTTCAACTAATTGGTCGATATAGATAATTAACGATTCAACTTGTGCAAATATTAAAATTTGTATCCTTTCTAGCATTAACTTATACAACTTCTCAGTGAAATGAAATTTTATTGTGCAACAACTAGATTTACTGGGTTTTTTTATTCGTCTCTACACAATGACATCATCTATGCCAGCAATCCCAGACAAGAAATGGATGAAAGCACTGCGAGGGTCACGGGAATATATGAGTGGTCTTGAGTTATTTATTTATTTTTTAATCGAGAATAGACCAAATTTAGGGGGTGTAGATTGGTATAGTTGTTCGTGTGTCAAATGCCGTAATAGGAAAGGGAAGAATGACTTGGAACATATACATGAGCATTTGATAATTAATGGTTTTGATGCGACATACACAACATGGATTCACCATGGAGAACAATTCTCCAGATCTTATGTGAACTCCCAAAGTAGGACGCTTCCAGCCAATAATGTTGAAGATCCTTGTCCACTGTTGGTCTCCATGGTTAATGATACACTTGAACATCTTCCTAATGAGGTCAATGTTTAAGATGAGGTTAATGTTGAAGCTCATGTCGAGGCTACTACATTTACATGCAACAATGAAGGTGTTAATCAAGCACAAACTAATCTTGAAGAGAATGTAAAGTACAAATAGTTAATGGAAGATGCATTACTACCTTTATATCCCTCTTGTCGAGAGGAACATACCAGATTAGCAGTTGTTGTTAAGTTCTTGAGCATGAAGTCCAGATACAATATTTCAAATGAATGCTTTACAGAACTTTTAGGGTATGTTAAAGAGATTCTACCAGATGACAATACTTTACCAAATAGAACATACACTGCTAAGAAATTAGTTAAGTCATCGCGTATGGAGTGCCAGATAATACATGCATGTTGTAACGATTGCATATTGTATTGGAGGGAGAATGCGGACAAAGATAGTTATCCAACATGCGGTATAAGCAGATGGATATCGACAAACCCATTGAAGCCCAAACTTAATAAACCATGGAAAAAGTTAAGATACTTTCCTTTAACACCAAGATTGCGACGAATGTCCAGTGTTCCATGGATTGTAAACGAAATGACATGGCATGTAGAGGCAAACTTAACTGCAAACGAAGATACTATGAGGCACCCCGTAGATGCTTCTTGTTGGAAACAGGTTCATCGTAAATTTCCCGAGTTTGGATCTGAGACGCGTAATGTTCATTTAGGGCTTGCAACTGATGGGTTTAATCCGTTTGGTAACATGAATATCTCTTACAGTTGTTGGCCCGTAATGGTTGTTTCTTATAATCTCCCCCCATCTTTATGCATGCGAAAAGAGTTTACAATGTTGACACTGTTAATCCCCGGGAAAGAGAGTCTCGGAAAAGATATTGACGTGTATTTGCAACCATTGATTGAAGAACTAAAAGAGTTGTGGTCAGATGGGAAAGAAACGTATGACTCTTACACTAAGTAGGTTCAATATAAAAGCAATATTGCTTTGGGCTATACATGATTTCCCAGCGTATGGGCATCTATCAGGTTGTAGGACCGCCGGAAGGTACGGTTGTCCTGTATGTGCTGAAGGGACAAAGTCAGTGTGGCTTAAGCACGAAGGGAAGTTTGCTTATATGAAGCACCGAATATACCTAAAAGATGCAAACCACCCATTCAGAAGCCAAAAGTTACAATTTGATGGGAGTGAAGAGCATGGCAAGCCTCAACGTCGTATGACTGGTGCAAAAGTGTTACGTAAGATGGAAGCTATTGATACCAAATACGGTAAGGTAGAAGAAAATAAGAAGAAGGATTTGAAAAGGAAGAGAGGTACAAAACAGGTTAATGAATCTCCTCAAGAAAAAAATAAGGGTAATAAATTTACCGCTTGGTCAAAGAGATCAATACTATTTGATTTACCGTATTGGAAGGTGCATTAATTTATTTTCCTTAATATATATATACCATAATTATATGTATGATAACAAATGCATCTTATTCACACAGGATTTACCGCTTTGCCATAATCTTGATGTAATGCACACAGAAAAGAATTGTGCAGAGATTTTGTATGCAACAATTATGAATACAAAGGGTAAGAAAAAGGATGGAGTTAAATCCCGTAAAGACCTTAAAAAAATGAAGATAAAGAGAAAGTTGTGGCTAGTAGAAAAGAATGGAAAATTAGTTTTGCCTGAAGCTCCATTTTGTTTGTCCCGATCCGAAAGAGAGTTAATTTGTAAAACCTTATTCAACTTGAAAGTTCCTATCGGCTACAGCGGAAATTGGCAACATAATGTGAACATGGACGATTTTCAACTAAAAAATTTAAAATCCCGTGATTATCATATCCTCATACAACAATTATTGCCAGTATTATTAATGCATGCATTTAAAAAGCATAAGCCGTTACGTGTTGCTATCTGGGAGTTGTCAAAATTCTTTAATGTATTATGTTTGAAAGTTATAAACCGCGGCGAGCTTACAAAGATGAAGTGGCAGATTGCGGAAATACTGTGTGTATTTGAGAAGTATTTCTTGCCTTCATTTTTTGTTTCTATGATACACATTGTTGTGCATTTGGTGGATGAGGCGTTAATTGGCGGACCAGTTCGTTATCGATGGATGTACCCATTTGAGCGGTAAATAATATCTATATTTTTTTATTTATTTACATGTACTAGGTATACCGCCAATATCTAAATTATTGACTATGCAACGGGATGATGAAATGGTACAAAAAATATGTAACAAATAAGGCATATCCAGAAGGGTGTATTGTGCAAAAATACCTCGACAAAGAAGCAATGAAGTATTGCAAGGAGTATATGAATGACAGAGCAAAAAGAAACTATACGCGAGGTTTAAGGACGTTTGGTGATTATGACGACAAATGTGCCAAACCGCTTGATAAGAAAGGGAAGGAATACTTTCTTAACATGGTAGAGTATGAGCAAACACGCAAATGGGTTCTTCGGCAAGCAGCTGAAAATTATGAGTGGGAGGAGTAAGTAAATTAAATTAAAAAAATTATATTCTTTGGTTAGTAATTCTCCTGATCTATGTTATTATTGCATATGCATGAAGTACAACACTTACAAAGAAAACCTTAATTCTCGTAGTCAAAGTCGAAGAGGAAATCGTCGAACGGAGAAACCGATAGATTATGTTTCTTGGCTAAGACAACAGTTAAAAAATGATGAAGATTCTAGTTTCAAGAAGCTTGTGGATGGACCAAGTTTTAAAGCTATTTCATATAAGTCATACCAAGTTAATGGATATGTCTTTTGTACATCAGAGTTAGAGAAACATAAGATGACCCAAAATAGTGGTGTGTCCATGAAGGTTGTAACTTCATTCATTTCAAGAGTCGGTGATAGAAACCCCATCAACGAGGAAGTCACATATTACGGGATAGTCAAATCAATACTAGAGTTAGATTACATTGAATTCAAAAAGCTAGTTTTTTATTGTGATTGGGTTCGCATAGAAGAAAGTGGATGTTCAGTAGATGTTGTGACGAACTTGAGATATGTTAATCTTGTTAAGTTGTAAAGAAACTTAAAGGATGACGATGAGCCATTTATTCTTGCATCTCAAGCTACTCAAGTCTTTTATTGCAAGGATCATAGTCGACCTGATGAGTAATGGCATGTTGTCTTGGATTCTCCAAAGAGGTTAAGTAAAGATGTAGATGCTTATGAGGACCCCTTAGTTTTTGCCGCGAGAATAAATGTTGACGATTCAATTTTATCATTGGTAGATGATGTTGCAGAAGATAATATCATTGAAGATGCTGAAGATGCGTTACATTGAATGTTTAATATTTTTTATTTGATTCCTTGGATTTGGTTTTGCAATTTAAAAATTAAAAATAATGATTATCTTATTTATGGATATTTTCTTCACGCAGTTGTAATTATCTATCTTGTTAAGGATTATAGTGGTTATCTTTATATTGTTTATATTTATTTAGCTTTTCATTACTTTGTTATAATAATCATGTCATCTACTGCTTCGTTTTGTGCAAAAAAATTTTGTTAAATATTTAGCTTTATCTACCCTTGTTCTAGTAACTATGTCATCTATTGCTTCATTTTTAATATTTATGTCGGGCGAGGATGGGTTATCTATGGGAGCGAGTTCGGAGCCACCTACTACTCAGCGGAAAGAGTACCGTCCACGTGGTCTCCAAGCTCTACGAGGTATATAAAGTTTTTAGATCATTATCCTTTTAATAATGCATAAATTTATGTAATACTTACATTGGTTTATTTGTATTTATGTTGAGGTGGACTAATACCTATACAATTTGATGATGTTGGACAACCAATCGGTCTAAATCGTAAATTTTGGTGTACTTTCATTGGATAGACTACAAGGGAAAATCTTTTTCCATTGGTCGGTGATTGGCGTGATCTAGAAGAAGAAGATAAAGAATATATACGGAAGGTTGTTGCAGTAAGTTAAGTCCATATGTTCAATTATTGCCTATTTGTTCATCCTGGTAGGTTTATTTAAATTTTGTCGAAGCAGGAAACATTTGATCTTGACCCTGATGAACATCAAGTTATGTTAGATTACAAGGCTAACATGGCATTGAAAAACTAGAAATCAAGCCTTAGAACAAATAACTATGATGCATATGAAACGGATGAGGAGAGGAAAAGTAAGAGACCCAAAGGTGTTAAGA
This sequence comes from Kingdonia uniflora, assembly GCA_014058105.1. NCBI lineage: Eukaryota > Viridiplantae > Streptophyta > Magnoliopsida > Ranunculales > Circaeasteraceae > Kingdonia > Kingdonia uniflora. The sequence continues at coordinate 852,914 of JACGCM010002180.1, forward strand.
AAGAAGACTGGATCGAATTCGTGGATCGTTTATCAACCCCCGAAGAACAAGCAAAGCGTGAAAAGGGAAAGGCGGCTAGAAGTAAAATGCATAGCCCGCACACGACAGGTTGATTGGGCGCGTCTGGAAAGAAAGAAATATTGGTATATCTCTTACATCCATGTTATTTTTTTCCTAAAGGACATGGCTTAATGCTTATATTTCATTATTTTGCGTAGACTCATCAAAATCTAAGGTTAGGAAAACCCCGTAGTACCAATCCTAACTTAAAACCCCCGTGTTTTGCTCTAGTAATTACGATTTTAGTAGCTTTATTTTCAAAACAGTAACTTTATTTTACTCTGTGTTGTTGAAGAGTCATTTATCTCTTTTCAGGACAGTAGTTTTGGAACTTATTGTAATGGAAAGTAAGATAGAAAGTGCTAATTGTTGGAACTAGTCATTGCCTTCTTCTAAAAAAATGTTTAAATATTAAACTCCATAAGTGTTTATATATTTTCTGCTAATAAATGATATTTTTTATTTATAGTATGCTTCACAAGTTTTGTTAAATCAACCTGACAATAAACTTAATTAATGATTGTTTTGCAGGAAAAATGTAGACCTAAAGGTTTTGTGAAGAGGTATGAGATTTTTATGGCTTGTCATACTAAAGAGGATGGCACATATCCTGAGGAGATGAAAGAACGAATGGTATAAGAACTCAAGAATTTTACTATTAGAATATTTAAATGTATAGTTAAGTAATAAGATAAACTTACTATTTCTGTAACACAGGAACGTATAAGCAGAGCTATTCAAAAAGACCCTATGCTCATGGATAAGGATTTAGATAACGATGCAGTAGCGATTGTAAGTAACATCTGTACTCCTAAATTTTCATAGTTAATTGAGTGAGAACTTCTATAGTCGTGTATTGAGTACTCTATTATTTTTGCATATATAGTTCTGAATTCTAGTAGTTTCAAATGCAAGTTTTATTTTATATATATTGAACTCTACTTAGTTCTCATCAAAAATGTTTTTATATGTAAAAGGAATATGGGGCAGATAGAAATGGCTATGTCAGGGGATACAATGGCCACCTCAACAAGACTAACCTCAGAGTTTCAGCACCCTTTAGGAGGGTTATTGAGCGGGAAAGGGTAAAACAAGCTATACTTAATGAGGTGCAAGAAAGTTTGGAGGTTGAGGCTAATGAACGTAGGCAACTTGAAAAAAGGGTTGCGGCTTTTGAATCTCGTGAGAGTCCACGTGGAGCGTATATGCATCGTCTTTTTGAAAACAATGTTTCCACATCTCAGGTATTTCTTACATCTAGTATAAGACTCCTCCTGTCATCCAATGATTATGCTAAATATATGTGTTTACCCTATTCCACAATGACTCTGTAACAATTTAGAGTTATTTTTCTTTTCTTAAGTAGGTATCTCCGTGTTCAGAAGTAGTTTGTAGGTATTTCAACTGTCCAAAATGTTCTTTCTTTCAAGTAATTTTTTTTTATCCATTTAATCCATGGATTGTCACAGAGACCAAGTTCCATAGAGTCCTCATCATAATGGAGTCATTAAATTCTATAAATCCAACCCTCCTCTCTTTGGGATGCATATATTTTTTGAGGCAACAAAAGATATGCCCCATTTTACTGAATCGAAGGCTTTTATGTAGATCTATTTCTAGCACATCTTTGAAGTACTTCCTATCAAAGCCTCTTGAGAATTCATGTGCCAACACCCAACAATATATTTTCTTGAATAAATCTGCCCCTGATAAAGTCTGGTTGGCATTAATCAATTAATTGCTTCATTGTTGCATCCCTCATTCTCAGTGCCATGAGCTTTGATATAAATTTGTAAATGACATTCCAAAGGAAGATAGGTTTATTCTTGAGGATTTTTGCTAAGGCAAAGGAGTTGGGATTTTTGCTTTTTGGTAAAAGCTTGATGATGGTTAGATTAGTCTCCTTGAGAATTTTGGATGATTTAAAGAAAGCTTTTATAGCTCTGATTACATCCATGCCAACAATCTCCCAACTGTGTTTGTAGAAGCTCACATTAAATTTATCTCTGCCTGGAGCTTGTATTCTTTCTTTCTGAAGCTGTGGTGACAGTGGCTTACGCTGCTGCTGTGGTGGTGAAGTTGAAAGGTGGGAGTGGGAGGTGTATGACGACGAGGGTTGATTGGGTTGCTGTTAGGATTCAAGCCGTATTTCGAGGATATCTAGCAAAGAAAGTTTTATCAACAGAGGACGACAATAAATACTGCACCGAACATAAACTTATAAGAAACAATTCAAATTCCTAATCAGTAAGAAATATGTATATATAACTTCAAATAAGTGCTAACCTTATTCTTCGACCAAGATAGATCGAAGACCTCGCCAGTGTGCCCGTAAAACTCATGTAATGGTTTTTCTGATACCCGGAAAACTTTTGGGGGCAAAATTACACAAGTCGAGTCTGATGTGTTCCTCATGCTCTTAGATTTACCCGTTCTTTCTTTATCGGGCATAAGAGGGGATACTTCAGAAGAACTATTCACTTTGAAGTATGTACAGGAAGGATCAATATCTAGAATGTTGCTTTCTACTTTATTTGATCTGTCGTGCTCCAGAACCTGCCACACACGAACAATCCCATCTCCGCCTGCGCTTGCCAAATAATGACCATCGGGACTGAACTTCTTCGTCAAGATTGAACCCTCGTGAGCTTGTATATTCTGTCCCATATAAAGAGCTGAAAATTCCTTGGACCGCTTCCTACGTGCATGAACCCAAACTTTTTGAGCTCTAACCTCTTCCGTGAAGTCATCATCATCTCCCTGCCTATCAACAACACAAGCAACGACGCCTAGTTTCCTTAACCACCCCCTCCTCATTCTCTTTATGAACTCCACAGAGTTGCTAACAACTCCAGCTTCTTTGACCATAAACTGCTTAAACATTGGAGATAACCCCAGAATCCTATCAAATTCTTCAAATGTAACCACTCTGTTTGACCCCACTTCTCGAAGTTTACTAAGCATACCATCCTGCCCATATTCATCAACAATAAACCATCAATGTCTTCATAGCAACAAGCCATCAATGTCGCACCCTGGTCCACTGACACCTGAGAAATATGAACGCACAAGATGCTTCAACAGTACTAGCCATAATTGGTTCTCGAACCTCAAGAGAAGTGCAGTGAAGCAAAACAGTTGCGACAACTTTGACTTTGGCAAAGCACATTTGGGTTGGCATCATCTAGAGTGTCGGATGGAAAAATATAGAGAAGGGTAATAACAGGTTGATTTGCTTCTTTAGGAATCTTGTAAATGCGAAACCATTCCAGACTTTCAGTAAGGAGCAGAATCTCTCTAGTAATCGCTCTACACTGCCAATCAGGTCTATACTGTTTAGTGATCACACTAACATCCAGAGTAGACTGTGTACAGACTTCGTTCTTGACTTTGTCATGTTTTACAGCGAGTTCAAGACCAGCTTTGATGCTTATTAACTCATGAAACAACATGGATTTTGTGGTCGTTCTCCCCGCACAAGCAGCTACTGCACTGCCTTTAGCAATCCGAATGATCGTGCCATACCCACCCATCGAGTTCCCAGAATAGTTAATCATGCAGGTTGAGTTGGAAGGCATCTTCCAGCTGCAATGAGATATCACAGGCGTACTCCAGGCAGCTCGGGAGGAGGACCCTTTACTCCCACAAAGAGTGAATACTCTCAAAGCTTTTACAGTGGGTACTCGGACCACCCGAATTGCATGACCAACACTGGATCTTCAAGGGCTAAGGTCCGATCACAGAGTGCTCCAAGGCAGAGGCTTGAGTTGGAAAAATCTAGTTCAACCAAGAGGTATTGTAGTGCTCAGAGGTCTTCGACTTTGCGCGCAAACTTCACCAACAAGGCTTATCCAGGGCTAGGGCGGTTGGATAGATTAGGGATGCCAGATCAAAACGAAATGGCAGGGTTTGATGGCTTAAACCGCAATAGATACTAATCATATATATGCTAAGCTAAACTTAATTAGTCCATGTTAATTGTCTAATGTTGTTGGTATACAAGCATCATATATTTCTATTAACTTAATGGAAAGAAGGGTAGAGAGGATGCCTAGAATGGGTGTGTATCCATAAGCAGGTATGCCTAGAATTACCATCTGGATCTGCTATATCTTTTCAATCCATTTTCCTGTCAATGAGCGTGTATCCATAAGCAGGTACAGCAGAAATAAGAGCCTGCTCGTAATCCATTTTCCTGTCAATGATCTGCTATATCTTTTCAATCCATTTTCCTGTCAATGAGCGTGTATCCATTGTATCCATAAGCAGATATGCCTAGAATTACCATCTGGATCTGCTATATCTTTTCAATCCATTTTCCTGTCAATGAGCGTGTATCCATAAGCAGGTACAACAGAAATAAGAGCCTGCTCGTAAGGGGATTCACCCTGATGGTCTATAGCACCCACAGGCTCATCTAATTCACTCACTGTAGAACTGGAAGATGAACTTTGAGTAACAACAAGCGGCCAATGTTAGGAAAAACTTGTGGGCGACATTCCTTTCATTTCTAGCTAAGTCTTTGTGCAATAATTTCACGAGTTCAATATCAACATTGATTTCAGATTTAAGCTTCCATCTGTTTCTTTCTACGACTTCTGTAATACTTATACTTTAAAATGACTATTAGTATAACTCATGTGTTTCAAATATGCTTCTTCTTCTTTTGGTATAAATCTTTGTATGGTTTTTAAACTTAATATTGTTATAGTTTTTATCATTTAATGTTAACATCATACTATTTCAATTTACTTGTAGGGAAGACGATGTTCACCACCACCTCCTGAGTCATCGAGCGGTAATTCATGCATATTGAAAGATATGTTTGGCACTAATGTTGCTTACGGAACTGTGGAGTTTAATACAACTGCACCTGAAGGGTTTTACAGTGTTATAATTGATGAAGTTATTCGTGAAGAGGCGTGTTTGTATGTTGAGAGTCGTACCTTGGTGACGTCTCTGCAGGTGAAGTCGTAGTTTGGCTTAAGATTTTTACCATTATCCAGTGAATAGTTTTTTTGTATTTTTTTTAGAATTTAAAGCCAACCCTGGTAAATTGTTTGACATTTCTATTTTCATTTTGGATATTGGTAAGCATTTTGACACGATCTTTTAATTGGTATTTAACTATCTTCTTTTTATTAATAATTGTTTGTCATTATTGCTTTATATGTTAGTTGATTGTGCTGTTTGATTATTAAAAATTTGCGAGGGCTTGCCTGAGCTGCAAAAAACAGCGAAAAAATTAGTAAAATGTAAAAAATAAGGTAGTACCTACAACGTATATCTAAGTCATTTTTTCATGTGACACATAATACGATGTACTTATGTGTTACAAAGTTTTATAAAAAACGACGATTGCAACAACCCTGATTTATGTTGTGTTTTGTATGACGCTTAATATGACCCTCATGTTAGTTGCAAAAATGAAAAAAATGTTACGTATTTGGCGACTTATAGTAGAGTCGTTATAATTCGACCAATAAAACAATAACTATATTAGTTGCAAATTGCGGTAAATGAGACGAATATTATGACTCTTATTTATGTCATTTAATTGCGACGCATAAAACGACGTTTTAATGTGTCACAAAAATTGTAAAAAACAACTGTTTTTACAACTTAACATTCAGTCGTAATATTACGACTCAAGTAAAAGTTGAGAACAAAAAACTACTGCAAAAAACGCGACTCTTATTTCGACAAAAAAATAAGTCGATTTAGGCAAAGAATGACTGACTTGTAAAGTCGTTTTTTACACTTTTTTATGTAGTGGTTCAATTGGATTTCCAACTAACAGCTTGCTTGTCTAATGGGTTCGATTACAATCTTGTTTTTCTAGAGAGAGATGAATCTTCTAGGTTTTCTCTAATGGTGGAGATCGAGTCACTAAGAGCGAGATTGGGATGGGGTAGAAAGAGAGAGAGTGTGATTTGAGAGAGGAAAGTTTCAGTTTTAAAATGCAATAATTGAGGGAGAGATTGTGAGAGTGACGAGACATAAGAGGACAAGAAAGAGAACAAATAAAAAATGCTACCTCGTCTTTAGTTGTGTGGTGTGAGTTGAGTGTAGGGAGTGTATAGGGGAAAGTGAGAGTAGGCGAATCCTCTCCCGTTGATGATAGTAAATTTTGTACTTGGGACATAATATGCATGATGTAACGTAATTCCAGCAGTGATCTAAACACATTGTTGGTACACGACTAGTAGTAGTAGGTATCTTTTCAGGGGTCTACTATTATTGTTGTTTGACAGTGTAAAATTTATATGATTCATCCTTCTACTAGACAATTCAACAAAAGCTCAACTCTCCCTAGTACAATTACAAATTCTAGGCTTGTCAAAAGATGGCACTATGCCCATTTTTGCAAAAGCAGTAATTGTAAGGGAGAGGATTTAGAGACACTCAAAAACCAAACACTCAAGTCTCACTCAATAACAACCACTCATCTAATAGAGATGAGTGGTTCTCAAAATTGGTGATTTGCTATATAGAAAATGAGGTGGAAAACCAAATAGCGTATCCTACCCCACTTTCTCTACCTGGCAGTCATGTCACATTGTTGTCTCTCTTACAAAGATTTGAAACATCACATTACTATCTTTCTCTCTCTCTCTTACAAACCACCTTCCCTCTCTCTCTCTTACAAACCACCTTCTCTATCTCTTACAAACCAAACTATGTTATACTCACCACCATTAGAGTGTAATTCGAAATCCCTAAACCTTCCATATATTCCCTCCATTAAATTTCTTTCTCTCTCTCGAACAGTTTTTCTCTCTCGGACAGTTTCTCTCTCTCAGACAATTTCTCTCTGTTGTACTCATCGTTAAAGACAGGGGAGACAAGTTTTTTTTCATTGGGATTTCCTTTCATCTTTTCCCCATCTTTTCAGGGAAGGGATAAGGAAGGAATAATTTGCTGTTGCGTTGAATATTGGGGTCCCAAATATTGGAGAAAATAGAGAAAGTGGAAATTGGTGTCTATTTGAAGGTATTGGAATTCTATGTTATACCTTGACAATAATCCCCCAATAATTATAGTAGTTCATTTATTCCCAATAATTATAGTTTATTTACAATCGAAATTGGAAATTTCTTTTGCCTCTGTACATTGTACCCCTAGTACATGTCCCCTTTGTGCATTGGACATGCAAAATTGTCGAATTCGACAATATGGTAATGGGATTAGAGTTATGAAAACTTGGTATTGTCAAATTCGACAAATTAACTATGAAATTGGACTTAATTAAAAAAAGAAATTGTTGAAATCGACAATTTAACTATAAAATTGGACTAAGAAAAACAGAAATTATCGAAATCGATAATTTATCAAATTTAATTGGAGTTATGAAGCAAAATATTGTCGAGATCGACAATTATGATAATGTACATGAAGCATTGTATATATAACATTGTCGATTTCGGCAATTTCTAAGTACAATTGGAGTTATATCTAGGAGTATATTATTATCTATTTCGATAATATTTCCTTGAGACTTTGACTAATTCCTATCAAATTGTGTACAGGTACACCATAAAAGTGAAAGTGCCTCCTACAGCTTCCAATAGAAGAAAAAGAGAGTTGGATAGAGCAGACCCGGAATACCTGGACTTTGGAGATCTAGTTACATATAATAGAAAGTGAAAGAATGTTGAGATGACAACAATGGTCCCTCTAAACACTGCTGAATAATGCTCTCCAAACACTGTTGAACAATCCCCTCCAAATACTGTTAAAACTACAAATAAGGGTGTTTCTTAACACAGTAGAGCTCACATTGAAGATGGTGACGAGGTTCGGGTGACTAAGGTTTCTCAAATTCAGAATGAGTCAGCCCAAGCTACTTGGGGAGCTCAATCAACACTCCCAACAAATTGAGACGTTAATATAGATAGTGTTGGGGAGAATTGTGAGCGTAGTTCTGGGGGTAATTGTGAAGGCGAGGCGGCTACAAACAACGAAGAGGATGACCCTATTGATACTAGTTTGCTCAAGAGCTTCAAGTTTTATAGAGTGAGGTCGATCGCGCAAGGGCAGGTATATTACTTAATTATTATTTGTTATTCCCATTATTTGCTAAATTTTATTTGGTAATAACTAATTTTTTTGACATAATCGATGTTATTGTTCAGGAGAAGGCGTGCCTTCGTGTTCACCATCACCTGTCAACATGGGATCTTACATTAAAACCATAAATGGTCCAAGATTTAGTTAAGTTGAAGGGTTTACATAGAATTGGGGCCATATCATATGATTCTTATAATTCTGACCTTATTTTTGCTTTTGCCGAACGTTGGCAGCCGAAAACTAACAGTTTCACTTAATATGGGGGGAAATGACTCCAACTTTAGATAATGTGGAGCAACTGATTGGCTTTATTGGAGAAGGTGATGTCACTGTAATTGGCGGGACTTGGGGATTCCTCGCGCTTCTCGAGGTATTCGAGATGAATCTTTTGCTTGATTTAAAAGGATTTAAGGCTTTGAAAGTTGGTGGTGCTGGTAATTCTTTGTCACTGAAGAAACTAAGAGAACATTATGCCTATAAATTGGGGAAGGTTCTTAGTGATGGTACTACTGCGAGAGCCAAGAAGAAGGGGTTAACAGCTAGGTCTGTTGCTCGTATGCACATGTTAAATGTACTTGGATAATTCTTATTCCCCAGGAAAAAGGGCACTACTTGGATAATTCTTATTCCCCAGAAAAAAGGGCACTGATGTCAGCGCACGGTATCTGGACTTGTTTGCCAAGGACAAAGTGGCAAAGAAGTGGTCATGGGGGTCAAATGTTCTGGCGCACATGTATCACAATCTCGGTGCAGCATCTCGAGATGATGGGAGAAAATTTGCATGTTGTACCACGATACTCGAGGTGATTCCCCTACTCCTTTACTACTAATTTGTATATATATGCATCCACCTATCCCTTTACTAATTTGATTTTGTTTATCTATATACATGTAGTCATAGATTTTTGTACATTTCCCAAAGCTTATTGGGATACCGGCGGAGATGGATTCCGACCAATACGAGGACTGTACTTGTTGGAAATGGGGCGGATCTGTTACAGATAGATATGGTGGTCCGGCTTTACTAAAGTTTAAGGAAGTATTAGACAAATACAAAGGCGACGATGTAAGTTTTTTAGATGAACTATCCCATAATTTTTTGGTAGTATACACAGGTCTATTGGTCACTATTATATACTTAAATAAACAGCCAATATGTAAGTACATATTGTCGAAGTCGACAATATTGGTAGTGTATATGGAATCAGGCAATGTATTATATTGCCGAGTTTGACAATTATTGCACTGCAGATCTAGCTTTGCATCTATAATATTGTCGAGCTCGACAATTATTGCAATGTAGTTCTAATTATGCCTATATAATATTGTCGAGATCGACAATTATCAAGTCCAATTGGAGTTATGTATATATTATATTATCAAGTCTCAATTTTTTTGTTTTTGTAAAGTTTTTTCTTTAGATGTCTTTCCCTTATATTTTCCTGTTCTTAACATAATATATTTGGCTCATTTTTCACGTAGGTTGTATGGGATCCATATAGAGATAAAAGGGATTTTGCACATGGGTTCAAGAAGATAACCTATTTCTATGGTACACTAGCAAGTCCAGACTATGTTCAGCCCTACTACCCAAATAGGGTTATGCGGCAGTTTTCACGGGAACAATGAATTCCCACAAAGCCTTTGTGTCCAGAGGTGTTCAAGCTTTGGATCTCAGAAGAGTCGAGGAAATACAACCCTAAGTATGAGTAGGTTGATTGCTTCTCTGAAAAGAAGTAGAAGGATAGGATACTGAAGAAGGCTGAAAGGGGATAAAGGGTACTAGAGGGGCCTCCAGTATGTATGGAGGGATACTTGGAGTGGTTTACCACTATCTCATGGACAACGATCTGTCTCATTACCATTGACTTGGCTGCAGATGATGATGTTGGGATGTTTGAAATTCATCAAAAGAACCAAGCCTGTGTTAATGGGGATGGTGACACCCTCGTGGACCACTATGAAGATAGTGGTGAACAATATCATGCATCGGTTAGTACATCTTCCCTTATATTTTGTTCACTCCCTTCCTTTTTGCTTTAAATATTGATTATCTAATATTATGTTCACAAAATTATAGCTCAATTAACATGTCACTCTGTCTCCAAATGCCTATGATACCATGCCAACATGGGCTAAATCTTACGGGTTGGATCAGCAAATTAAGGCATTAAATGACGAACTTCAGAAGCTTAAGGATGATAAAGATCAAGAGTCTGAAGCCATCATAAAGCTAGCAGAGGCCCTGAAAGAGAAGGTCAGTGTTGATCAACAATTAATGTTTGTGTTTATCCACAGTTATCCTTATATCTAATTGTCGAGTTCGACAACTATCTTGATATATGTGAAGTTAAAAATATATCATATTGTCGAGCTTGACAATTATGTAATTGTTTGTGAATTCATCTAAATGCAATATTTTCGAAATTGACAATAATATAATGAGACACATTAGAAAATTGTCGAATCCTCAGTGGGTCGACAATTTTGAAATTCACATGTGCAGTTTTAATTGGGTTATAGAATAATTGTTTCATCTCCTCTTAACCTCAGACAAGTGAGTGTAATTTGCTGAGAGAAATCATTAATCAAATGAAGGAGGACATGCAACTGAAGCGTGTACTTGACGAGCAATGTGCACTAGCATACGCAGATCTACCGGGCTAGTTAGATGCGAAGGTAAGGCCTTAGGCAGATATCACTATCCCCTCAATTGATTATTTTATTCCAAACCATGATGTTCATAATAATATTTTTGTTTGTAGATATTGGAATGCAAGAATTTACAAGAAAAAAAATACAAGTTTGGAGGTAGAACTAAGGCAAAAATCTGGCCTTGAAGAATGTAATGTGAGTTTATCAATTGAGTTGAATAAGAAGGTAATGTGGTGTGTAACATTATTACTTATTGGAGTCCATTAATCATTCTTGCATGGGGTATAATTATTTTGCAAATGTGTACAGTCTAAAGAGAATGAGTCACTAAAAGCGGTCAATGCCTTTTTGATGGAGCATATAGACTTGCAACTTCTAGCAGCTACACCTGTGAGTTTATCCACACTTGTATGGGATCTATTGGTTTGTGGCTGTATTATTTCTAACTCTGATAACATTTTTTTTGTGCTGCTTGCTTTGAACAACTAGCTATCCTCCAATCACATCAGCCTATGACAGACATAAACCTAGTAAAGATGTATGATGACTTATTGTCTGCGCATGAGGAACTTAAATAAGAAGTTGATTGCGAAAGAAGATTTTGTAAAACATTCAAAATGAATGATATTAGTTTTAGTTAGTGAATTGGAGTTTGTTTTTGATAATCCAAAAGTGAATGGAATGTCTTGGCTAGGTTTAATAGTATTGACTTTATTTAAGCTTAATTTTGTGAAGCACTTGAGTGTATTTTTTATGTTATATGTTAAGGATAATCAGATATTCCATTCAACTTGTATTCCCTGGTCAATATCTGTTTGGTTATGGTAGTAGTCATGTGTAAATATTGTCGAATTAACCAATGCATCAACAATAGCAACTAAAGTAATTGCCGATTTCGATAATTTGTCTTTGGTTAGACAACATAGTATTGTCGAAATCGACAATAATTGACTGTCAAATCACAAATATCTGAACTGGATGCTCATCTCTTTTATGTCTTTGGAACAGATACTGAACTGGACATCCAAGTACAAGAAATAAGCTGTGAGAGTTAAAACTAACAATCTCGTAAGCCCCCCCTCTCCATATTTATTTAATGGAATGTTTATTTCATTGTTAATCCTAATGTTGGATTTTTTTAGCGTAAGAAGTTGGTTAATGCTGAAGAGATGAAGAAGTCCTTGGAAGTAAATAACAATGAATGGGTATGACCTATTCCTAACTCTTGTACCTATGTCACCCCATGTCATGTAATTATTGATAATTAAGCTTTTGTGATGCACTTATTAGTGTCTACTATAATATCTAGTTGTTGTTGTTGCAGGAGGTTTGGTGTGAATCATTGAAGAAAGCACTGGCGAGTGAAGGGATGGGAAATATGGGGGACCCAACGTTTGAAGAACTTTTTGACCAGAATGAAAGATTCTTCACAATAACACAACAAGGACCCAAAGGAGATTATCAAGAAGACTTGGTTTCCATGGGGGCAACCCTTGAAAATGTTGTCATTGCTAGGGGGAGAATATGGCTAAGAAGAAGAAGTTACAAGAAGTTTTATTCCAACCGTGGACGAAGTATCTTCTAGATATTCGTGGCGTCGAAATCAGTGATAACAATTTTGCTTTTAGGGTTACCGCCATAATTTAGCACCAGAGATAGCATAGATTCCCAGATGTCTTAAATTATTAAAGTCTTTTTTCTGCAAGGACCCCGAATTTTGGAAGAGTATCTTCAGCGAAACATTGGGTATACAATTCACTCCAGCCGGTGAGAAGGCGTATCAAAGTCTGTTTCAGGAGTGTTCTTTTGGTCATCAACATGTGGAGTATAAGCATATGGTGCATTTACTATCCCACTTACTATGAGAAAGGTGTGGTCTTCATTAGCCACACTGAAGCATATACATTCTTACCCATCTTTTGGGCACGTAAAAAAAACACTACTTTAAATGAGGAGAGGTTCCAAAACCTTCTTATAGATACTAGTAAGTACTGGTGGTTTGGTTTGGGGGCGGACAATCATTACGTTCGTTTGTTTCCAAGGTTTGATGCACCAATACCTCCAGTTTCTACTCTTTTCTACGATCATACAAATCTGGAAATTCCTTCGGCTTTTGTGAAAGAACAACTACCTAGGTATTTTGATGTGAGGGTAAGGACCTTCAAGACATTACTTAGAGAACACAATGTAAAGGGGTACAGAGTGAATGACATGATCACTGTTGGTTTGTCGACAATCAAATAGGGTTGTCGACCAAATGTTAGTATATCACAATTCTGCTACTTTACTGTTTATTGGTAGTATACATGGTTTTCCAATTTTTGTATATCATAGTTCTATTAGCTCACTGTTTGTATATCCCAGTAAATAATTTTTTGTAAAAAGTGCCTCTTGTTGATTTTTTATTTTTAGTATACACAGTTCTATTAGCTCATCTGAATCTCATTTCTGACTGTTCAAAGTATGTACATATTGGCTATGAAGAATATTTTAACAGTGCACTTGGAGTTAAAAAATAAAATATTGTCGATTTCGACAATATTCATAGTGTACATGGTTACTTGCATTATATAATATTGTCGACAATCTACAAATTCATAGAGGGTGCATAAAGCTACATAATCCCTAAATTCCAAATAGTTTATTGCTATTGTCCTAAATTCAATCATTAAACCAAGCTTAATGTTGAATGAACCACTACTATCCTTCGCCAACAATAATTATCAAATACAAATTTATTACAATCAATTGCAGATCGGTGCCATGTGGACTCCTGTTTTCCTAGATGTCTTGGTTGTCATGATTCTCTTGCAACGGCTGAACAAAATCCCCATGACTGTCTCCTACATGGAATTCATTCCGATTGTAAATACGGGGTAAATACATGAGAAACACATTATAGAGAAATCACAGAGAATATATCGTTTATGCATAGTATCGAATATGTACTTACTTGATTCCATTATCTTCGTTTTGAGAAGTGGGCATGTCCGTTTCTCATGGTTTCCCAGTACTCCAAAACTCTTGCATGTTCTCTTCTTATTCATAACAGCCTCTTCCATCCCCTCCTTCCATCTTGCCCCTTTCTTGTGATCAATCTTCGCTCGTCCTTTTGTTTGAACAATGAGAGGGTTTAAAATGATAGTTTTAGACATCATAGAATCTTCTAAAGAAGTAGAGATGTTTGGTTGTGATGCATCTATTTGTATTAAAGAATTGTCGTAGTTATCAAGGTAGGACTCAATCTCGTCTAGCTTCAAAACTGCGAATTCAAAACTTGATTTCATCTTCGAGGCCCTTTCGAAAAAATTTGATGCACGAAGGGATAGGTGGCTATGACGTAAGATGTCGTAAGTTTTCTACTCCCAAATGACTTTCATCATACGACAGTGAAAACTTGTTTGCACTAATCGTCCACCTTGTCATAATGAAAACTTCAGGTATTTTGAGAATGTCGTATTTTGAGAAAACCTTCAGGAGGTGACAACATGGGAGTCCAACATACTCAAACAACTTGCATCCACAATTACCAGTTAGCTTGTCTAAGTCTATATTTAACTCAAATGACTCGGTACGACCACTATAGGACTTCACCGTAAGTTGTCGAAGGTTGACTTCTATGTTTCTTTCTATTGCAATGAAGCAGACAACCTGGTCAAACTGATCCTGAAGTTTGTGGAACATGGGTATTATGTAAATCTTTGCAGCATCTTTTAGTAGAGCTTGATGAGGGCAAACTTAACGATATCTGTATTTTGATGCAAAGTCTTCTCCACTCTCTCGATCGTATACATCTAAAAGTGCAGTCTCATATTTTGTCACAAAACTGTACAACCCAGTTGTTACTAGCAACCAACCATTAAAGAAGTTGTTTGTGGACTCACTCCATCCTGTATTGCTCATGTCTGCAAAGAAGGTTGAACGATTCCATAATGGTATCCATTTATGTATAATATTGAAGATGCCTTGTATCCAAAGGTTATCATCCAATTTATATTTCTTCATTAGGTCCATCCACCTGGTTTCAAACTCTACAGCCTCATATGTGTCGTACATTATCGAATCGATATCTTCTTTGAATGTAGATGATTCCCGATAAATATGACTGATCTTCTCAGGAAATTTGTTTGTGATGTGCCGCAAACAAAATCGATGTTTGGTGTTAGAGAAGACCTGCAAATAAACTAGGGGAACATAGAATGATTTAGAGACATTATTTCATAATCTATGATATTGTCGATCAGAAGCCTAGGTCGACAATAAAATGTTGATACATGATCGTACTCAACAATATATTGAAGTTATATATAACATTGGAATTATGAAACAAAATATTGTTGATCTCGACAATTATGACAATGTACATGACGCATTGCATATATATCATTGTCGAAATCGACAATGACCAAATACAATTGAAGTTATATATATCTAATATTGATGATCTATATGGTAAATCGACAATTTGATCAGTGCATAGTCTGTCCAATTCGAACTCCTTTTTTACCTTGGGAATAGCGGCGGCCATAGCTGCATCTTGATCAGTGATAATTGAAACAGGGTGCTTGTAGTTTATTGCCTTCAACCAAGTATGGAACAACCATACAAATGTGTTTTCTTGCTCAATCCTTAGTAGAATACATCTGTATTGAATTGTTTGGTAGTGGTTGTTGATCTCTGTAAACGGAGCAAAGGGCATCTTGTAGACATTGGTCCGGTACGTAGTATCGAAGGTGACGACATCTCCAAATGCCTCGTATGCACCTTGAACGTCCATTAATCCAAAAAAATAAAAAGTTCTCGATCCTCATTTAATTCTATGTCAAAATAAAACATCGGATCTTTAGTTTGTTTCTTCCTAAACCAGTCTAACGCGGCTTGTGCATCTCCTCTGATTAGTCGTTCATCATTTACTCTGGTGTTGTAGTGTAACAATCCCGTTTTTTGAAGGTCCGATCTGGGAATAATGTCGGGACCTTGCTCACCGGAATATTGTGGAGCTCAAATGTTGTTGTCAAGTTTTTTACTGCTTCTGGAAAGAATCTGTTAACCTTCATACGATGATGATTCCGTGGAGATACGAGTTTATGGTTATGGATATCCGTGAAACTTGTGACAACATATTTGCCTATTTTAGTATTCCAATTAATATGCATTGTTGCTATACACCTACACTAATCAGATGATCTTCTGTTGCCATATATGTCACTAGTCTCTAGATTTATCTCATAGTTTTTCTTTGAAAAGCCATTATTCATACAACAGAAGTGGGCTCTGCCTATATCATCTGATCTCAAACGCTTAGTATAATTCCATATCGTTCGTAGCACAGACGTGCGTCCTCAACAATATCAAAATGTTAACCCTCGTATGGGGATTCCGCCAACAACGGGTCTATAATAAGTTCATTTTCAAACCTTTCTGGGGACTCGTCACGAATAACTTTACTCTAATTTTTATCTACAGAGTCTTTCATTGTCGATCTCACTGACAAGTTGATACATAAAAGAAACAATTGTGAGTTGTCCAACGCAAGTAATTTAGGAAAATATTAGAAACTAAACACAAGTAATGCCCAACGCAATGCTCATTTTATTTGAAAGCCTTCATTACATCACATGCTACAAAAGAAGGAATACAAAATGTAAACAATTTCCCCATCAAAACTCGTTGTACAACACATACTTTTAACACATACTCATATCCAAAAATCTAGTTACAATGACATTCTTCCCAGCTATATTGACACCTTTGCCACCCATCTGAAGAATCGTAATCAGCCCTCTTACGCACTGAATTAAAATATGCCAAATCTTGCTTCTCCCAGAACTCATTTTCTAGGCGTCTAAATTCTAATTCCCACTCAATTTTGGCTTGCCACGTTTCTTGTGCTTCAACATCTTGCAGTGGTGGATAGATTTCTTCGTGAGTTGGCGAAGAAACTGGGATGTGGACACTATCGTAACTCTCTGACTCCTCCATGAAAAAACACGTACAAAATAATTTATAGACCCAGTGCAAAAAACTAAACACCATTGTCAGGCCTCTGAAATAACAGAAGTAAAATCCTATGAAATTGTCATGCCTTAATAAAACATGCTTACAACATATGGCATAACCTAAAACAAACTGAAAATAAATATAATTTTGTCGAGTTCGACAATATACTCCTTTATGTCAGGACTTGCATGTAAACTATTGTCGAGTTCGACAATGTAGTAGTGTGTGAAAACTTTCATGCTTAATATTGTCGATATCGACAATTACGATAGTGCATGTGAGTAATTACATATCTAATATTATCGATTTCGACAATTCTTGCGTGCTGGCTGAGACTTACGCTTACAAAATTGTCGAATGACGCATTATCGACAATTCATACATAGGATTGTCTGGGGAGACAAAATTTGGATTACAAAGAGGATTAATAACACTAACAATTACAATTTCACAACATTCCATACAAAATAGGTAGGTATACTACTGGGGATCCCATACTACTGTGTCTAACTTTGAGAATGGTAAGGGTTCTAAATACCTGTGAACGAAGATGAGTCTTCTCCTCCTTTCTTCTATCACTGTGGCTATCGCAGTTCTTTGGAGAGAAGAATTACACCTCTAATGGCAGAAAATCGCAAGAAAAAGAGAAAAAATGGTATGAGCGAGAAATTGATATGAGAGAGAAAGAAAGAGAGTGATATGAGAAGCAATTTATTCAAATTTGAAAATCAGGGGAGGAGAGAGAGAAATACGGTGTGACTAAAGAGAGAGAAAGTGGGGCAGGATACACTACTTAATTTTTCACCTCATTTCCTATATAACAAATCACCAATTTTGAGAACCACTCATCTCTAAGCGGTTGGCATTGAGTATTTGGTTTTTGAGTGTCTCTAAATCCTTTCCCTAATTGTAAACCATGCAACTCTCACACATATAAGTTTAAATTTGTTTTGATACGAAAAAGAAGTCTGTAAAAAGCAATAATTTGCAGTAAAGCAAACAATAAGCTTTAACTGGGTGTTAAACTTTTAATACTTCGAATTACAACAGAAAATATAAAAGCAGAAACTGCTCGGAGAGGCAAAGATATCACTCTTCACTGAGTCAAGAAACCAAAAAAAAAATCAAATTCAGCGACCAAATTTGATGAGAAGTTATTCCAAAAGGTATAAGAAAAGAAAGAAGTAAACAAAAATGAGCCAAAGTGTTGGAGATTTTCCAACTGTTATCATCACAAGTGTCAGTAACGAAAATGAACACGCAGCTCCCCCACTCTATACCCATAAGTGTTCTCTCCTATATTCTCGCACAATAACAGGTACACTTGTCGGTGGGACCTGCAACAAGCACAACACATTCTTAGTTAAAGCATATTAAAGTAAACAAGTTATACCTCAAATTTGGGGTACTTGAATCACTACTCCAAAGTGCTACATATTAAAAGGTCCATCTATTTGATGCAATATTTTCAGGGGGGAAATTTTCAAATCCAAATATTATGAGCAGGCGATTAGACAATAGTCTACTAATTTGCCTACAAGATTCAGCCAATTCAAGTTTCATGTCTGTTTACTGACATTTTTTTGGTGACATGCTACAGTTACCATCTTATTAAAAAACGGTAACATAATTTCATAAATGACAGCACTTTACATAAGAGAGCATCTTCCTACAGCTAGTACAACTCCATGAGTTGAGGACCAACAGTATTAAATCTATAAAGGATCACCGAGGTCATATATGGCATTTATTAGTCATCAGCATATTACTTAGGCGTATAGAAACTCAACCCATACAGTTACAGGACTGGAAGAATTACCAACGATACAGAAGATAGAAATAAGGTGTGAACAGAGGTGAAAGGCGGGAAAGAAGCATGAAAGAGTTTTAAGAAAACATATAAGGTAAGAAGAAAGATGTGGAGTAAATAGCTAGATGAAGAATATATGTGTAAGTAAATAGCTTCCATCAAAAGGATAAAGCTTAATTCACCTTACTGAATGCAAAACTCACGGCTTTCATTGCTCAGTTAATAGGACAATTCACATAGAGAACAAATATAAGTCACAAGTATAAAGTCCATCATAAGGACATCATGGCTCAAGTTAACTCCTTTCTCAACATATGAAACATTTTCAAGAATCCCTCAACCACATCTTATTTATCAATAAGTCTTTGCCAGCATCATATATCCCTTGTTCCATCAATGATCACTTTCGCATATCCATATTCTAAAACAAATTCCTAAATCACATACTTTTGTGGTGTGGACTTTACTTTATTTATCTGAATTTGCTTCTACATAACTACCCGCAATGCATGATATGAAAATAAGAAAAACTGCAGAATGAATTAAAGTGGAGACTTCTTATTGAAATTTGAGGACGTAACCACCAATGTTATTGAACTTTTTAAGGGTCATTTGCAAGCAATCCTTATAGATCTAGCTTGGAACCTATGACCATGACTAATAAATGACAGGTAGCATTTATAACAGTGAGGGATTTCATTTCCCATGCACAAAGAATAATATAATATGATGTCAAATACCATTCAGCACATAATTCTAGATTAAAGGACACCAAGTCAAAATTATGAAATAATAATAAAACTTACCATGCCATAATCTGTGATGATAATTGAGACATAATCTGAAGGTGTTGCATCATAGCTGTTAACCACAAAAGAAAATTATAACTTGTATAATCAGTTTGGGTAAAACAGAACTGGTAGACCTCCTGCTTAAGATATATAACTCACATGAGATTAAGAAGTTGCAGATTTCCACTACTAGCCCAATCATTCAAATAATTGACATCCTTTCTTCCAGATACTCTTGAAATGGCATCTGGGTCACCTGCATATCAACATAATGGATGCTTACAGACATGAAGCCACTTTTAATATCAAAACATAAAAGTAACTCCATCATAAGTTTACCAAGTTCGTTAGAGCAAATTGAATCAAGCTGTACACGTTCGTGAAATTTATACGCTTCACAGCATATTAAGACAGGAATACGGAATGCATGGGCAACCATAGCCACACATGCCGTGCCAACCCGCGAATAAACCGTTCCATTGGATAATACAGAAGATGCCCCTAGGAAAACCCGTGTGACTTCATGCATGATATAAGAAATAGCATTTATATGAGTGTAGGTACAGCTGAGACCTCTAGCCACCAACCTACGAAGTAATGCTTGCCCTTCAAGTTTTGGACGTGAGTCTACTATCACCACGCGGAACTGTTTCCCAAGTTCGTGAGCACATAATAAGATCATTTCAACAACAGAAGGTGAGCCATACGTGAGAAGTACATCGCCATCACTAATCTTGGTTACAGCATGCTGCACTATCACTTTGTCGGCAAGAACTATCTTCTCGTTTATAAAACGATCAATTTCAGATTGGAGAGTTTC
This sequence comes from Kingdonia uniflora, assembly GCA_014058105.1. NCBI lineage: Eukaryota > Viridiplantae > Streptophyta > Magnoliopsida > Ranunculales > Circaeasteraceae > Kingdonia > Kingdonia uniflora. The sequence goes on from JACGCM010002180.1 coordinate 873,120, forward strand.
TTTTGCTTCAGACTCAGAGAGTGTCAAAGGTAATTTCGCAATGCGGTTCTTCAAAAACTTGATTGCGTTCCCCATGCTGATTGAAAGAGGCCTACATTCGATCAGAAAAGACACATAACTACTGATTTTTGCGGTTAAATCCCTAACAAGGGATTTTTCTTGGGGTGTGGAATAATCTTTAATTACATCTTTAAATGCTTGAAGCAGAGCAATACAACGGGCATTACCACCAGATACATCTCCTGCCAAATACTGCAATCCAACCTGATCAAAGTTGACAAGAAAAGACATTAGGTCCGAAGCAGACAGTAAAGTATCTGTATATTTAGATGATATTCCACTTTTTAGAATATAGTATAGTAAGAAATTGGGGTGTCTAGAAACACAACAAACTCTTAGCAATGGGCGTAGAAATAAATACGATCCAAGAATTTGTCAGAAAGAAGCGGTACGCATTCCAAATGGTCTCTACCTCTTAAGCTCAAGCTTTATAGCTCTGGTTTTTAACCGATTTCGAAGAACTCAACAAAAACCCGTATTTTGGACAGCACTTTTTAGATTGCCATGTATTTGTGGGGCATTGAAAATAATTTTAGCTACTAAACAGCTAGCAATTACCTTGTATACAGCAGGATGCATTGGCTCAAGTTGAAAGAACTTTGACTGGAGATCAGGAAGCTGAGTTCCATGTTCATATTGAGGCAAATGCCTAAATAACTCAACTCTATTTCTAGCTTCAGTTTGTTTTACTACAGCACGTTTTTTAGCCTTCTCAACACGTTGTGTATCATCAAATTGCATGCGTGGATGAGGTACATCTTTCTTCCTATCTTTTTCAGGCAAGCGATCACTTCCCTTCTTCTCAGAAGCTGTCACAGAAGCTGTAACTTGAACAATATCTTTTTTCTGCAAAGTAGACTTCACAGCTTTAGCAGCAGGTTTTGGGTTAACTGGAGCCGCTCCACCAGCGTTCTTACTTCCTTCACCTGCAATGATAATCATGAAACGGTAATGCAATGTCAAGTGTCATATCTTTAACAACCTCTTCATGTTGTAAAGGTACGTGCAGAAAATAATAAACCTAGCAGTAATGTCAAGCTATGTAGAAAATAAAAAATGCATTTGCACCTTTTGCAGCAGCTTTTGCAGCTCGCTGAGCCTCTTGAAGCGCACGTCTTTCAGCTTTCGACGTTTTCTCTTTCATAGATTTTGAACTTGGTTGGGGTTCATCTTGGATTTCTATCAGCCCTTCACCTGTTTCTGTAAGAAAAAGTTCAGTCATTTACTGCTGCATGCAGGGCCGGCCTTACTTTAAGGCAACTAAGGTGCCCGCCTAAGGCTCCCGGAAAATGAAGGCCCAAAATATTGCTGTGCTATTAGGATGATGTAAGAAAATAATTAAAATAATTATTCCTTAAACAACTAAAAAGCCTTAGCTTTACCGGTTTGCACTACTTCATACTTCATACTTCATTATGCTTGGTGGTTCCTAGATCGATTCTCCATAGTAACATATTCAATTTTTACTTTTTTTTTGAAACTGAGGCCTCTTCAAAACCATAAAAAATATATTTGCAAAAAATGGCCCATATTAAGTATCAACTACAAAAGACCTTTTTTTTTAAGTCGGACTAAGGCCCCCAAATGTCTAGGGACAGCCCTGGCTGCATGTCAGTACAAGAACTATGGTCGTGCGAGGAAAAAAACACCTTAAATTAGCATTACAGAAGGACATATTGTTGATTTAGTTAAGGAGTTTGGTAAGCATGCATGCAGTAACTATAGCCAGTTTCTTTATAAACTTCTAACAGGAAAAATAAGTTTGCCAATGTTTAGGGTTGTCATCTCTTCGTAGACTCATAAACTCACTGCCTGCGGTCCCATTCGTCCAAATAACATTGAACCAATAGGATCCCGAACATCTCTACTAAAATACGGACTAATCAGACCAAAGATTTTCATTGTATGTGGTTAATGTTAAACATGCCTGGTGTTTGTCTCCTATGTATTCAGGGTTACTCTTCTGCATTTTTTTCTTCCAAATAGAGAAATGGGTGCAGCTCACAGTAAAAGCAAAATAAGAATGACAGACAACTTAAGTAGCTACTCTTCTCTATTTCTATCAGTATCCTACATTGGGTTAAAATAAAACACCATTTAAAACAAAAATTAAGACAATTTTGCACAAAAAACTAAAATAAAAATTGCACCAAAAAACCGTGAAATTGCTCACCAGACAATCCCTTTGGCATTTTTATCACGGACACCGTCTTCAATTTACTCCCGGCGATAAAAATATTCGACTTCACCGCCGTCATATCGATCCCCCCACTCGGCAAACTCGATGCCACTTTACTACCCCTCCTCGACCACCCGGACATGGACATATCTTCGGAAAAATCCCCATCATTATCCCCACCACCACCACCTCTACTGGACTCCGACGGCATCGGCGACATGGCCAAAAACCTCTCCTTCTCAGTAGGATTATAACTCCCAAACGGCGTCGTCATCTCCCCACTCGAAAGCCTCTTAAAGGGCGAAACCTGGACTGGAACAGGCACCGCCTGAGATGCTGTAAACGCATACGCCAAGTTCTCGGACGCGTGCCTCGGCGGGGGAATCATCACTGGGGACAAAGACTTCCCCGACGGAAATATCCCGGAGATTGGTGGCGATAACGCTTCTACGGGGACGGAATGAGTTCGGTCCGGTGGAGCAGAGGGGGTGAAGAAGCCAACATGGCGAACTTTGGGATCGATTACCATTCTTGAAGCTCTGCGTGCGTCCATTGATGATGAGATAATGCTAGGGTTTTGAGAAGTAAATTAGGGTTTTGTTTTTGGCCATTAAAGTTGAGATTGTGAAATTAGGGTTTCTGGATGAGTTGAAGAGTAGTAGACATTTTAGGGGATTTGAGCTTCAAGTTGAAGAGAGAGAGTGATTACTGATTACGACGAAATATCGGGAAAAAAAGGGAGAAGTGATATTTCATCAAAATAAATGAATAAAATGGAAGAAATAAAAAAGATTTGCTCACCTGTGGGTGGATCTAGCTTAGTTTTTGTTTTTTTGGTATTTCGGAAACATTCAAGACCGGCGTGAATCCATCCCAACCGGAAAGGAAAGCCATTTGACTCTTACATAGAAGTGACATCGGTACCGGACCACGGGAATCGGGCACCGAGGACTTCTATAGCTAGAAGTTATCCGTGTGTTTGCCGTGAAGAGCATCATAGCCGGGGTGGCCCAGTTCACTTTGGTAGTTTCGAGCTTAGTTGTAGTCGATTTGACAGGGTCAAAAGCTAGACAGGGTAAATTTGGGGAGAGTTGGCAATTGCTTACCATTGGATTGTCCAAGTTGTACTCTCTTTACGGAATTGATTGGTTATCAACTGCGAGATTGCTGTAAATGAACCGAAACACTTGATCTGTGAATACGCAAAAACTCAAGAACATGTTGTAACGGCACGTAACAGTACCTCAGCCCTTTTCAACAAAGAACATGTACCTGATAGGCAGAAGGACGAGAAAGAATCACATACGATTTCTACAAATGCTACAGCCTACAAATATAAGTAAATAGCATTTGAAACATGATTTTACAAAGTTGTGCTGAACAAAATAATACAGTTGGTACTGTGAACCACATTCTACATTCGAAATCCACAGCCTCAAGTACAACGTTTCCGAGTTGTCAAATACCAAAAACAAGAGTAAGCTACTGTATATACAACTTTTTCGAATACAAACTTGTATGAAATAACATCAACATGCTCCAGTCGTTCGATTCATAATTGTCAAAAAGAGTTTCGCAAACTTATTTACTCTATGTCATACCCTTTCTCTTGGAGATCTGAAATGACCTCATTCCTCATTCTCATCCATAGTTTCAAAGATTCTTGATCGAACTTTTTTGTCTGTAATTTCTTTTCAAAACTATCAGAATCCTTTCCAGAATCAATTAATCCTTTGGGACCAATAGTGGTGCCAAGTGTTCCCCCACTTGCAATGAACTCGTCGATTGCCTCTTTGTCACCTGGGTATGGAAACATTCGACGCTCATATAGATGAGCCATTTCCCTCTCTTCCTGAAATACAAAAGGAAACATTTAGAAAATTGTCCAGGGTTTTTCAATTTGAAGATGTAACTGACATAGGATATCCTGTACTCAGCATAACTAGTCATATGTTATCTAAGACACCACTCATGTTACAGAACAGTCATAAGTAAAACATTATAAGTATCATAATAACAAAACGTAGCAAGTAATATTAGCAGGTGGTTCCCATTCCATCCAATATTCCAATCAAGCACCCTACTCCACGTTTATGTGATATTTAAGGATCAGGAACAATCCCAGAAGTGGCGAGAGGTATGTTGCCAGTTCCTTTATTTTATGTAGCGTCCTTTTATAGTACAATACCAAAGCTGTATTATGCGGGCACCTAAAGGTTTTCAGTTGAGTTTCGGGGTTCTTTGGTGTTTGTTCTAGTTATAAAGTCATGGAGTTCTATGAAAGTAGGAAGTTGAGTGTTTAGAATCTTTCATTATAAAAGGCAATGCAATCTTTGATTACAAAAAAAGTATGATGATTATAAATTAAAATTTTAACACTTAAAGGAGCAAGTATGTGAGAAGACTGAACAATTCAGTCATTCAAAGTTTAAAAAAAAAGAAAAAAAGAGAAAACTTATTAGCTTGAAAATTTGAATGACTAGCTCTTGGTGGCCTTACTTGGATAAACTAAACTTGCAATGAGTCAAACTGCCAAAAGGATTTGTTCTGGTTGGAATAGTGTTGAAAGCTCAACAAATGAAGTTGTAGCATATTTCCCAACATCGACATACTGAAGCCATTATAGAAATTCTCGAAGATATCTTATCACAACATCAAAAGCATAATGGCAGCAGACGGTTAATCTCGATCAAAACATGTACAGTTCAAGCACAGTTCTCGACCTCATACTTCAGCGATCAAGACTAAGTTCTCGACCTTGGAACTAGTCGTTGCACTCCGTCAAAGAGCCGTTGAAGATCCGCAATGTTCGCCCACATCCTTCGGAATAGGAAACTGTCTTTCAAAATTTGTAAACCCTGCCTGTATCTCTATAAATACAGGCAGGGTATGAGAGACAAGAAACAAGGGGAGATCCCCCGAATCACCACTCTTTCTTTCTTACCTCTTTACACTCACAAACCAGTAATAACTAGCAACCTACTTGATTTTTGCTCCAAAAACACTCACCGAGGTCGTGGTTTTTCTCAGTTTCTCTGAGTTTCCACGTAAAATCTTGTGCGTTTGTTAAATTATTCTTCTCTTCTTTACTAAAAGTATTGGCCAGGATCATCCCATCAGAAAATCCGCCATTACAATTGGCGCCGTCTGTGCATCGAACACCCTCTCTATCTCCTAGCCAAAAGCCTCCAGCAAAAGAATGACAGGAATGAACCTCCGAAGCACCTCGAAGCACCTCAAACACGCTGAGGAACCAAGAAGTTGTTCTTACACCGAAAGTTGCCGATCTACATAACGTTGTGGCCAAACTTAGAAAACAAATGGAGTTAGATCGAGCCCATAAAGGATCAACATAATCATGAACGAGATATCCAAGTTGAAAGAGACGAGAGGAGAAAAGCTCTGGATCAACAAAGCAGGACTTACCAGAAGGAAATGGACAATTTGCGCAGAGCACGAACATCCCCTCCTCGAGCACAAAGCGAACACCGTTCCAGAGTAACTCGAAGAGACAGCCAACCAAGGGGAGATCAAGTTCGTGACCAAGTCCGTACATCTCGATCTAGGTCACGAAACCCCGATAGAGCCTCTCGCCATTTTGGGCTCACAACCTCCTCCTTATCGACCATTGGAAGCCGACGCACTCATCACCAGTCTCTACAACCACGACGACCAATCAGAGAGCGTTTGGGACCTGAGGGCCAAGGAAATTTTGACCCCCAAGTCGCAGTCGCACCAGCTCCTCAGCCACATTACGTTACATTGGATGATCTCAACACCAGAATCCAAGCTATCAACGCAGAGGTACTAGGCCGAATATCTGCACTTGATAGGATCGAGACCAATCCAATCTCTGTTCACCTCGAGACCATGCATATTCCGGAAAATTTTCATATGCCAAAATTTATCCAGTATGCAGGCCTCACGGATCCTCTCACTCACGTCCGACACTTCAAAGCTGCAGTCGGGTTATACTCTAAACTCGACCACATGCTCTGCAGACTTTTCAACATGAGCCTCAAAGAAGAGCCCCTCCGGTAGTTTCACACTCTTCCCAAAGGTTCGATAACAACGTTCCAGCAACTTCAACGTCTCTTCGAGTCCAACTATGCTCATGCCAAAGAGCGTGAGATCACTGTAGACTCATTATTCTTCATCGAACAAGGAGCGAAGGAAACGTTGGCGAGCTTTTACAAGAGATTCTTGCAAGAGAGTCGCAAAATTGGGAACTCAGACCCCAAAATTGTAGTACCAGCATTCACCTCGGCGTTGCACATCTACATAGAATTGGAACGGTCCAAGAAGGACAAGATAAAGAGTTCTACAGTCATTCACACCACAAAAACATCTTCATCCCAGCCTCGCAAACAAACAAACACGGGAACTCAAAAACCTCGTGGTTGAAACAATGATAACAACAAAAAACAAGATGGAAAGCCAGACAGAAAAGTCCCGACTTTGCCACTGATGACAACAAACCTCTCCGCTATCCTGACAGAGATACAAGGAGACGAGCTATATCGAGAATCACAGCCAATCCCTGACATCCCTGGAAAACCAATGTGTCAGTACCACAACGTGCACAACCACGAAACCAACCACTGCTACTCTCTGATCTGCATATTCAACCGCAACGTACTGGCTGGAAGACTCCAACATTATGTGATTGATCTTCAGAAATTCGTCGACGACGAAGCAAAAAAGAAAGATATCGATCAAACAAAGGGACAAGGTGAAGCTCGACATCTTTATATGATCGAGATAGAAAAAAGTAAGAAAAGGAAGCAGGATGATTGAATCACCTCTTGCTGCAAAATGACTACAGTAGACAAATCAGCCAAACTTCTCCCCAGTTCCAGCAAGTCAACACGCCCATTCCCGGTAACCTTCGAAGACTGCGACACTAGCCATGTCAAGTACCCTCATGACGACCCACTGGTCATCATGCTGAAAGTAGGACAGGACTATCTGCACACTCTCCTAGTCGACACAGGAAGTGCGAGACACAAGAAGTGCGACAGACGTTCTGTTCCGCAGAGCCATAGAAGTTCTCGGACTTTGAGATTCAGTGAAAGCATCGACCACAACCATCACAAGATTCAATGGTTCCAAGGATTCAGCTACAGGAGCGATCACACTACCGGTACAAGCAGGTCCCGAGACAACATTCGTTATATTCCTGGTCATCGACGCGGAATCAAAATACTTGGGCATCTTAGGTCGAAGCTGGCTGCACTCCATTAAAGCAGTTCCCTCGACTTATCATCTCGCCCTCCGCTTCCCAACAGATCATGGAGTTTAGGAAATCAAAGGCAACCAAGCAGTTGCCCGCACGTGTGAAAACACCACGACGAACTCCCACGCAACTAAACTTCGTAAAGCATAGCAACTACAGCTGGAACCGACACCTACATTCGAGCAGCATGATACTGAAGTTGTCGACTCAATTGAGCTCGATGGTCCTGGACGCAATACATTTATCGGTTCTCAGCTGTCACCTACCGAAAAGAAAACAATAATTCAAGTACTGAAGAAAAACGTCGACATCTTCGCATGGTCATTCCAAGAAATGCCCAGAATTGATCCTTCAGTTGCTTGCCACAAACTCAACCTCCTTCCAGATAGCAAGGCCGTTGTGCAGAAATGTCGTAATCTTGCTCCCCGACTTCGTGAAGCTGTAAACGAAGAAATCGACAAACTCTTGCGTATCGGGTTTATTCGAGAAGTGAAGTATCCAAAATGGGTCTCTAACATCGTGGCGGTCCCTAAGAAGAATGGGAAAATCAGAGTCTGTGTCGATTTCACAGAACCCAACAAGTTCACACCAAAGGACAATTTCCCACTTCCATTGATCCCTCAACTGCTCGATTCTGTCGCTGGGCATGAGCTTCTATTCATGATGGACGCTGCATCTGGTTATAATCAAGTCCCTCTTATGTACCTCTCCACAACAGACGAATCTATCAGCTCTGTCTAGATTCGAGAAGATACGGGAATAGAAAAGCCAATCTATTTCATCAACAAAACTCACATCAGCAGAACGAAGATACACGACGGAAAAGCAACTTCTTGCATTGGTATACAGTTTTCAGAAGCTCCACCCATATTTCCAAGCTCATCCAATCAAAGTTATAACGAAGTACCCTCTCAAGCTTGTATTATCAAAGAAGGAAAAATCAAAAAGAGTTTAACAATAGTCTATATTCCTTGGGGAGTATGACATCTCTTTCGAGCCTCAAATATCTTGCAAAGGGCAAGCAGTTGCAGATTTCCTGGCGGACTTTCCAGTCGAAGACCCCGAATGGGAAGAACTTGAAGACGTACTTGTAGATGACTCAATTGCCGAACCAGACACATGGTCCCAAAGCACGGGATGGAGACTGTTTACAGACGGGTCTGCAGGACCACGAGGATCAGGAATTGGCATCGTCCTCGTGACACCTTCCAACCATCGCATCGAGAAGGCCATTAAACTGAAATTTTACGCCACGAACAATGAGACGGAGTATGAAGCAGTCCATCATGGACTCGATCTCGCTTTAACACTTGGGGCGAAAGATATAGCAGTATACGTCGACTCCTTACTTGTCGCCAACTACTATAACAAAACGTTCAAAACTTCAGGGAAGATGGCTGATTATGCCGCCTTAGTCGAAGAAAAAATACTCAAGTTCACAACAGCATCGATCTCTTACCTCCCTCGAGCAGAAGACAGACATGCAGAAGCTTTAGCATATGTAGTAGCCATGCTCGAAGATAGTGAAAAAAGACAGCTAGATATTGAGGTTATTGAGCACTCCAGCCTTGATATCACCCATACAATGCAAATCACAGCTGCCGAAGATGAAGATGAAGATGATTGGAGAAAGCCCTTCTTTGCCTATCTCAATTCCAACATTCTCCCAAGCAACAAAGAAGAAGCCAGATCACTTTTGGCCAAATGTCCTCGATTCAAAATCCAGAATGGCGAACTATATCGTAAAACAGGAGGATGACCCCTTATCGAATGTATCTCACAGAAGCAAGCGCAAATTAGGATCAAAGAGCTACATGAAGGTATCTGCGCTGCACACATATCAGGAAGATCATTGGCACAACGAGCGTTCACATAAGGATTATACTGGCCAAGGATGAGGCAAGACTACGAAGATTATGTTCGTCGATGCTACAAATGCTAAATCCACGCTCGAGACATCAAAAGCCCAACCCTCGACTTACATGTTAGCAATGTCCTCTGGCCATTCAAGAGATGGGGAATAAACATCATTGGTCCTTTTCACCAAGGATCGGGAAATCGGAAATTCGTCCTAGTCACCACAAACTATTTTACCAAATGCAGTAATCAAATTTCTCTGGGAGCACATCATCACGAGGTTTGGTTGTCCAGAAATGATACGCTCAGATAACGGAAAACAGTTCATCAGTGCGAAAGTCCTAAACTTCCTCCACAAATACAAGATCCAACTGTCTACTTCAACACCTTACTACCCTCAAGGAAACGGCCAGGCCGAAGTAATCAATAAGAGTATCAAGTCCGGATTACGAAAGTGCCTCGACGACAAGAAAGGAAGATGGGCAGACGAACTACTCAATGTTCTTTGGGCTTACAGAATAACACCCCGAACATCCACCGGCTGCACTCCATTCATGATGACCTTCGGCACCGAAGCAGTAATCCCCTCTGACCTCGACCTTCCCAGTGGTCGAAGGAAACTCACAAATGAAGAAAACGAGTTGGGATTACTATGCAATCTCAACTGGATCGAAGAAACACGTGATCAAGCCATCGCAAACTTGGGGCGATACCATGACACGCTACGGAAAACATACAACAAGAAAGTCCGCGAAAGAAAATTCAACATAGGCAATCTTGTCCTACATCGAGTACAGGATCATACTCGACCAAAAAGCTCCGGCAAACTTTCTAAAAATTGGGAAGGACCGTATATTGTCAGTGACAAAAATGAGAGTGGAACTTACTGGCTCATGACAGAGGACGAAGTTCAGCTCGAATATCCCTGGAATACAATGCAGCTCAAAATGTTTTACAGATAGAGACTGTATATTCCATCGACAAATCAAATAAAGTTCATCTTTACTATCATCTTTACAGAACGTCTTTTCAGACAACGCGTACTTATCTTTACAATTTGCATAGTCACGATCTATACTTTATGAGTATAAATCTCAACTAGCACAACATCCATCGACAAGTTCTTTCCAATTACAGGAAAAACAACTTGCAATCTTTACTTCTAGACCAAAACATATCATGTTTTGCTCTCATCAAACCCAGGTATCCCATTGAGGAAAACCTGGTACATCAGTTCATCTTGATACATCTGAACTCTATCAAGACAAATGATTTCCAATTACAGGAATAACATCATTTGCAATCTTTACTTCTCGAACAAAACATGTCTTGTTTTGCTCTCATCAAACCCAGGTACCCCATCGAGGAATATATCTGGTATATCAATTTATCTTGATTTATACTATCAAACGTATATATCTGAACAAATGATATCCACTTCAAGTACATATCATTTGCAATGATCACATATTCTCAATCAACAATACTAAGTATTTAATCTTTTCAAAGAAGATAATTTACTAAATTACTTCGACATAAATATTAAGCAGTTAACATAATTGTCTCGGCCCCACTGACCATTTTTACAACTTTTTAAATTTATCTCAAATGTTCTCTCCTAAGTTACTCTACAGGAAAATCAGGAGAACGCTCACCATTGCCAAGAGTAACGTCATTCAGATCGTTCAGCACATCATCGACATTAACACCTTCCGGAATCGTTAACACAGATTCCCTCGCCTCCTCCTCTGCATCCTCGACGTAAGGTGTCCCCACCGTTGACTCATCCTCTGATTCGATGAAGGGCAACATATTATCCTTCACAATCCCCTAATAGTATTCTTTCCTTGCCATCGAATCATCGAGCTCCTTCGAGAAATTCTATTCAATCAGTACGCACTTTTCATACAGATCCTTCTCAACCTTGGCAATAGCATTCCTCCGGTCCTCTTTCATCGCAGTTTTCTCGGCCTCAAATTCCTCATGCAGCCTCGAGATTTCTTCGTCTTTATCCTTCTTCGCCTCGGCTACAACTTTTTCCTTAGCCTCGGCCACAGCTTTGTCCTTCGCCTTCTCAGCATCTGCCTTATAACGATTCAACCTCGACTCCATCTTCTCCTTCTCTCTGATAACTTTATCTTTCTCCTTCGTCAGCTCACTCTCAATCGATTGATAGCCTTTCAACTGATTGGCCAATGAGCTCGAGCTGGCAATAAGAGGCGTCGCCTCATCGATAACTCCCAAAATCTGCATCAATGACATTATCAATATTTGAATGAGGAACCAATTGCTTTAATCTCGATAGTGCTGATAAATTTCTCACCTTCGACAAACTTGCTTGCCCCTCGCTGAAGAATGACACCAAACTTCTCAGACTCACCTTGGTATACCCCAATTTATCTTCCGTCAATGCTGCTCCAACGGCGCAAGCATCCAAATTCACATTCACCTCCACAACAGACTGCTTCACGAACTTAGTTCCAGGCTCCTCCAAACCCTTCTTCCTTACCCCAGCTTCCTTCCTCGAAGAGGTACTTGTCGAGCCCAACGATGGTCGACCCCCAATGGCGTTTCTAGTCACCACCTTCGAACCTTCACGCACACCAGATCTTCTCGATGGCCTCTTCGGATCCTTCAGCTCATCACCTTCCTCAGCAGGGGCAGACCTCTTCTTCGTCCCCTTCATCATAGACCGCTAGCATCTATTCCACTAGTACCCTCGGTGGTATATCCAGACAAAAAGCTGCCTCGACTTCCCTCTTGCAGACATCTTCCCGCTCCTTTACTTCAAAATCTTTTGACACCTGCCTCCTCGAACAAAGTATTTAGGTTATCTTGATCCCCAGCTAAAGAGTCGATCCGACCCAAACAATCCTTCCTTCTATTGCACAGCTGCTCCTTCACCTTCGAGCTCCTACCGATCTCCTTCAAAGCTGCACAAAAACAACAAGATGTTAGTAAACCACACTGCAATAGTATATAAATACAACAATTCGATAACAGTTTACCTAACCATAAACCTAGATGGAATGCCTTCATTTTCAAAGGCTCCCCAGGATTGCTCTTATCAAACTCATAGTTCCCTGATACCAAGACCCTTTCATCACCATACTGCCCTTCAGTGGACACCATGTCATAAAAGAGGTTCCTCTTTTGAAACCTCGCCAGATAACGGTATCCCCGCTTCGCAGGGTTGATTTTCAAAAAGTAGTACACGCAGATGTCATCTACTGTAATCAACTCCTCCCTTCTCGCTTGTAGTCGATGGTTTATGGCACCACAGACTCGGAACAAATCATACACATTCGGATTAAACTGCCCAGTACATCAAAGAAGTTCATCAACTTCTTCTGATCAACTCGAAGAAGCAATTTTAACCCCTTCCTAATCTGTTCTCGATGCACAAGAATCCCATCAAGAGGGATCCTCTGTACAGTCATCTCATACTCGAACTCCTCTAGCCTGATGTCATCGGGAATTCCATATGTTTTCTTAAACCCGAGAATCTCCCTCGTCTCAGGCTTATCAACATAACACTTCAGAATCACCCTCACTTTCTCGACCACTACCTTGTGGCGAGTAATCGATATCAGTCTCCGAATCATCACTATTTGATACCTCGACCTGTAGGGGTGGCACCACAGATTCTTCGACATTACGGGAACCCCCCACCCTATACTCACCTCCCAGCCTCTGGACGCATGTGGTAACATCCACGGCCAGAGACGTAACATCTTTTGGATTATCCATTATTGCTTTACCAACTTTGTCAATTGTTTAAGCCATTTTTATGAACCTGAAACCAGATTCCAGTTTTTAGCAAATTCTTTTAACTGATACATATAATAGATGTTCATATATATATATATTTCACATAAATTTCAACATTTATAAGTTTATACATTAGCTATTTCATAATGTTATAATTGTCGAGCAAGTCTCCAACACAATAACATTTTTGTGAGATTTTTATGATCACTCTGTTGTCGAGAATCTCCAACAACCAGTCATTATCATTACGAGGGACACTTCTCGAAGAATCTGCTCAAAAAGATATTTCCCGCCAAAATCAATCGAATCAGAATTTTTTTTCAAATTTTCATACTCCTCGCCGCAATTCCCGGCAGCATCACCCATCCTCCGGCATCCTATTGCCGAACTTCTAGAAAAAAAACACCATGCAGTAGCACCATCACCACCCGTCACCCCCACAGTCGCGCCGTAACGGCAGCGACAACAACTCAGTCTCTCTCCACCACTAAGCCCTTGATCATGCTCTCTACTCCGATACTTCACCAAAATACACTCACAACAATGATTACCCCATCACAACACCTCAGTCTCTCTCCACCACTAAGCCCTTGATCATGCTCTCTACTCCGATACTTCATCAAAATACACTCACAACAATGATTACCCCATCACAACACCCCAAGCATCAACAACTCGACTAAATTCACGAAAATGCCCAAATTCACATTTTCTCAATTACTCTAAACACACTAACATTTGATTCAATTCCTTCAAACCCTTTATCCTACCTATCAATATCTACAATGGGTATTGATTATAAATCAAAAATACTACAACATGGAAGAGCAACTACTTACCAAAAAGACGCGCTGCTTAGGTATCCCTTGTCTTAGCTTGCTTGGCCCTCTCTATCAAAACACTGATCTCCACTCTACCAATCGTTGCCAACGTTTCCAACTCCAAACGGACAACACTCAGAGAAGACAAATTTTCAAAAAATTTGAAATGTAAACAGTCGCCTGCCACAGACCTATTAATAGACCAAAGGCGACTGCTCATAGCACCGCTTCAAGACCGTTCGACAACTCGAGCATAACGTCTTTTTCTAACCTTCTCGAAGTCCTCTATACTTTTCCTTCTGTGAGGAAGCAACCCAAGACATTGTTGCTGCAAACTTTCATTGTTTCTATGCAACTCTTGTGGAACATCAATCCTCGATAACGAGAACCTAATCTTCATCAAAAGACATCGAATATCTATTTCCTTGTACTTAATCACATCACCTACAGGGCTACACCTAGCCATCTCGAATTTTGTTTATACTTAAAACGTTTACAACCTACATCTTATAATCACTCCATACCATATACTTCGGACATATTTAAAGTATAATACTTTAACATTCGAGATATCTCAACATCGAATACACCAAATTTAAATTGACAATAAAAGTAATGGAAGATAGCAAACAATTTTTATTGATTTGACATATCAAGTACATTTTACATTCGACATCTCATTCATTCGAACACATTACATTCTTCAACTACTACTTTACAACGGTTACATTAACTTCATATTTTAATCTATCTATGCAGCACAGCTTCTGGGAGCTCGAGAAGTTCCATAACTTCGAGAAGATCAGGAGACTTCAAAAGCAGTCTTTTCACCAGAGTCTAGCATTAACTCGAAGAACAGCCGCAGGCTTTTATCTGATGAAAGGGCCACGTTCTTCGAGAAACTGAATGAATCTCAAGTCACCGATTTTTGAAGTCCGAAGATGCCTTCGGACAACATGATACTCGCCTGATGCCTGCCTTGAGGACTAACTTCCTGAGCATAACAACCACTTTTGGTTCATCTTCAGGCCCATGAATTCCAATAGCAACTTCACCACATATAAAATCAATACAACTTCCATCAACCAAAACTACCTTCCACTCATATACATCCATGGTTATCACCTCTGACACACCGGTATCTTCTAAGTTCAGATCAATCATACCTTTTTCTGCCCTCCTTGACACAGAGTGACCCCTCTCAAAAAATTTCCAAACCATAAAATAACCAGTTACTCGTCGGCCTATTTATAGATCAGCATTTAATGCAACATTTATTGACCTCGAGAACAAATGTGGCCAGATACATTGAACCTCGGTAATGACATCTGCACGGTCTACAATAGTCGACATCTTTCTCAAAGCTTCGACATTTCTTCTCGACACAACCACAAGTACTTCTGTCGAGAATGGGGCGATTGTAGTAGCATATTTCCCAACATCGACATACTGAAGCCATTATAGAAATTCTCGAAGATATCTTATCACAGCATCAAAAGCATAATGGCAACAGACGGTTAATCTCGATCAAAACATGTACAGTTCAAGCACAGTTCTCGACCTCATACTTCAGCGATCAAGACTAAGTTCTCGACCTTGGAACTAGTCGTTGCACTCCGTCAAAGAGCCGTTGAAGATCCGTAATGTTCGCCCACATACTTCGGAATAGGAAACTGTCTTTCAAAATTTGTAAACCCTGCCTGTATCTCTATAAATACAGGCAGGGTATGAGAGACAAGAAACAAGGGGAGATCCCCCGAATCACTACTCTTATCTTTCTTACCTCTTTACACTCACAAACTAGTAATAACTAGCAACCTACTTGATTTTTGCTCCAAAAACCCTCACCGAGGTTGTGGTTTTTTTCAGTTTCTCTGAGTTTCCACGTAAAATCTTGTGCGTTTGTTAAGTTATTCTTCTCTTCTTTACTAAAAGTATTGGCCAGGATCATCCCACCGGAAAATCCGCCATTACAGAAGTCAAAGGCAGAATCTTACTATGTTGTGACTGTGAACAACCGTTAGTCGCAAACGCCAAAGTGAGAACTCAATTTTTTTCACTGACTAGATGAAGTTGATGGAAAATTTTCTTGTTTCTCTTATTTATGCCTAAAACCTAATGAGAGACAACAAATGTGGGATATACAAGTGGACGAGGATAGAAAATTACTTGGATCTTACTTGGGGATAATAGTGCACCATTAACAACAATGATAAGGAGGCTGGATTTAACAATAGTGATCATGCAATGCTCATTAGAAAGGTGACCAAGGAGATTACAGAGGCTCCTTTTGACATTGAGATTTCCATGGCCCTTGAACCTGATGGTTACGATTCTTTCTTCTTAAACAGAACTGAGAGATTGTATATTGTCTTTAAGCATACCATACTTTGCATAATAGTGATCTATTCAAATAGGGGCTACACTATTCTACACACCTTACATGAAGGGGTGATTCATTAGCGACCACTATTTAATCTAAGCCAAAGATCGTGCTGTGTCTGGGTGGCAGATGCTATTACAATAAGGGGATACTGTTGGGTGGTTAGAGTTGCCTAGTAGGTCGGGATAGGATAGGGTGGTGCACTATTCAAATTAGGAGATTGTGAGCTATTAGCAACTTTAACGTGCAATCCAGTGAGGACGGCTTAAGTGACGGCAGCTCATTATTAGCCTAATAGCGTAACTGAATCTAGATATGAATCAATAGCAAAGTTTCACTATCCTTTCTTTACAACCTTCCTTGAGTATTTCCTACCTTGTGCGGCTTAACAGTCAATTATGTTCAGTGCCCCATCTTAATATACCTTATTCCAAATGAATCAGGTAGGTCTAGCTAGGCTGTCGTTGCCTGATACGCAACTCCAACTCTTTCTTTGGTTTGTGGCAAAAATCTAATATCAATATGTTCAGTGCCCCATCTTAATATACCCTATTCCAAATGAATCAGATAGGTCTAGCTAGGCTGTCGTTGCCTGATATGCAACTCCAACTCTTTCTTTGGTTTGTGACAAAAATCTAATAACAATATATTTGGTGGGACTCTCGTATCGATTCGAACGAACCAGCCTTTCCACATTGCCAAATCTTTGTCTGCTACCCAAAGAGGATAACAATTTAAGGATTTTGTCTTAGTAGAACATGTATTCTGATAATTCATTTTAGTTGCTTCGCAGGTGCTATCCAGACTTCTAGTAGCATCCCAAAAGATAGTATAGGCATTTAGCCTTTTACATTTGGTTTTTGTTGCAGATGATCTTCTTGTGTTCCTAATATATAACTTAACTTCAGCAACTGCAGTTAAAGAATGCCTCCAGTCTTATAATAATTATAAGGCTTGAAACTAATCACTTGAGATCAGTTATGTATTTCTTAGGTATTGAAGCAGAAACAAGAGGTATGATGCGCTCTATTTTGAATTTCTATGAAGTGATTTTTTCCTTCAAGTACCTGGGGGCCCACTTATATCTTCAAGGATGTGATTTGCAGTCTACAATCCTCTTGTTGGCAAGATGGTAGCTAGAATTCATCTACAAACCATTAAATTCCTTTCATTTTCAAGAAGACCTCAGGTCAATTCAGTCTGTGTTAATGACAATCCATGTATATTTGATAAATTTGTTCAGACCCAAGAACATTATTGATAAGATTGAGATAATATGCTCGAAATTCTATTGGCTTGTCATGATACTAGCAAGATTTTTTTTCATATGGATGGGAATCATGGGAGATAACTGCACTTGCATGTTAAAGAAGGGGGCCTTTATATTAGAATGTAGGAGAGTTGATGCTTTGAACCTGGCAGCTATTATTGGACAAATTTTCAAGATTGCTTCTAAAGGAAGAGACATTTGGACAAAAAATGGGTGGATAAAGGATATCTATCTCATCAAGGGAAGGAACTTCTAGACAATCAACATTCTTCAAGATCGCGTTATTGGGTATGAAAATGGTTTTTCAATCTAGGGAACAAGCATAAAGATTTATTCTTCACCTTATTGGCAATAGCAAGTCTACGAGGTTTTAGTTGGATAATTGACACTGTAGTGGCACTCTAAAAGTTTTTTTTTATGTATGTAAAATTTATTGATATAGAGAAAAGATAATAATACCAAAGGAGATAGAAACAACATTACAAGAAACAAATAAAAAGATACAGAAAGGCCCTCCAAGTTAGAAAAACATCATGATCTTCCATGATGACTTCTTTCTACCTAGCTTCTGAAAGTCTAATTCAAGCCAGAACTTGTTTAAAACTTTTAATGTACCTCTCCGCCAAAGCCTTTAATGTTATCTTCCGCGAAACTTGTCACTAACTTCCAATAAGATTCTCATATAGGGAGAAAGCTACGTTTTTTTGGTAATCAGTGCACGACACTAACGTTATTTTATAGGCTACTAGCATTGGAACAACCCATTTGCAAAAGACTGAAATTTTCTTCGCGGATAGTAGACTTTCTATATGAAGAAGAGTACAATGGTGTGTTGGTTGGTAAGGAATCTTGGTCAATAATCATATATATTTATACTTTAATGCACCATAGTTATTCATTTCATGGTATTGAAGGTTTTAATTTTTCATTTATTGTTTGGATCTTTGCGGGGGCTGAACTTTGGTTTATCACATTGTCGATACTTTCTTCTCTCATGATTAAGGTACTATAAGAAGATTGACAGATTGTCCAAAGCAGATTGATTTATTATTCCATTTATTGTGTTTTAGTTCATAATATGTTTTAGTTAACAACTATAAGATTGAGTATCAATGACATTGTTGTGACATTTTAGGAGATGGAGTGGAGCAAAATTAAGGTTCATGTTGCAATTTATAATAATGTTCTTCAAAAAAAAAAAATCAAGAATGTTTGTCAGGTTTGCAACATGAATCGTTAGGGACTTCTACCGAACTATGAAACTCACCATATCATTCTAAACAATTTTAATTGTGGAGATGCTAATGAGTATTATAGGCTATTCCGTCGGATGATCATGGTTTGTGTCCCCGATGAAGATACGTACACCGCAATCATAAAGTTGTTTTGTGGCAAAAATAAATTGGATACAACTCAGAGCATATTGAAGTACACCAGCTTAAGCATTCTATCTCGAGAATACAGTTTTTAATGTTCTTATCAACGGATTTGTGAGGAGGCAGTCAAAAAGGTCTTTGTATGATTGGAAGAAACGATAGTGGGTTTCAACTGTTGCTTATAAGGAATAGTTTGTATATATCTTTCACATTTTGCACCTTGGTATACTTTCTAATTCTTATTGATTTCATTTTATATTTTTATGTTCCAATTAGTTTCCTTATGTAGTTACTACCATGAGAGTTTTGTTTAGTAGTAAGTGCTGATAAAGACAAATGTTATGCTCTTTATCTATCCTTAACAATTTCTTCATTGTGTTCTTTTTGCCCTTAATGATTTTTAATTTGTGTTCCTCTTAATTATGTGGTTTTTTAAAACATACATGTGTACAAGCTATTGTCAATCTACTTTACACTTAGGTTTATTTTTTCTATTTTTCAAACTAGATTTCTTTGGAATATAGGTTCTACAAGAACTGAGTTTAATATGTGATTTGAAGATACTAAACTGATTTTGAAGTTGTGAGTAGTCTCCATCTTTTTCAAATATTTCTATTAAATTTCTTCATGCAGTCTTCACTACATTTCAGGTATGTTTTTAAATGTTCTATATGTTCATTTTTTGAAAGCAATGTGCTAATGTCTTAATCTCTCTATCTCTTTTGATATACTCTCAGTATTTCTTTTTGCTAAATGAGCTGATATTTTGAATTCTAATGTTTTTTATGATCTTATTTTGTTCTACTAATTCAGGTGGGCTTCTATTTGGCTGTGTAACTCAATGTTTATCAAGATTGTTGCGATAAAGATCAACATCTCATAAATCAGCTCGCTTCTTCAGCATTTCACGTATGGACTCATTATTTTTAACATAAATTTCCTTAAATTTGCTTTGCTTGAGGATATATAATGTTTTATTTCAGATATCACACATAAAACTTCATCCTTTGATTTCCATAACAAAGGCCTAACAAGAAGAATATGTGTGATAGCATATAGGGTAAGATCTTAAAAGTTTTTAATCATCCCCTTTTCTAATTAAGCGGTAGAAATCATTACCTTCAGGTTTGTTAGTAATTCATACTCCCCATCCCGTCTTCTCAAAATGGAACTTGAGTACCTAAAATGAAATATTACTATGGTTCTCCTTGCATAGATGCCTAAACATACAAAATTCTATAATAATAAAAAAAGTTTAAAATCAATCAGCCAAGTCTCTCGAGTCAGCTGATAGCTTAATGAAGTTTAAAAAGTACAAGATTATACAATAATCATATATCATAACATATTTCTTTGTGATTGTCGTTAGTTGATCATGCATATGTATTGAGGGCAGACGTTTTTGCTTACATAAGCAAAATGCGATTACGATTGTATTCCACTATTTATTTTTCTAGGGTAAAAGCTATAACCCATTTTTATTAACAAAGTAATATTTTCATACGATGATTTTTTTAAACTTTCATAGATTTTGCTTGAGTTAATTTATTATAGAACTCACAATCATTGGCATTTGTTTCTTTTTCTTCGAGATGTCTTATAGGTGAACAATGGAATTAATGTCAAATGTAAACTCTTGGAAGTGTTTCCTAATTGTATGTGAAATTTCTTATTATGGCATCTACCATGGGGAATTGTGTTAAGAAATCTAACTAAAATTGGTAGGAATGCTTGGTATGACCATTAATAAGCAGAAGGGATATCATGAATGTTACATGAGGTTCAAGACCCATAAATCTTTAGTTGGAAGAAACAGAGATACATGGCGAGCTTGAACGAAAAAAGTTAAATATACTAAACGGTGTTATGCTGCCTTAAGAATGCAGTGCTTAACCATAGTGAAGGCTTCCGCAATGGTCCTTCAAGAAGAGGGAAAAGGAGATGTTAAAGTTGGCGTTCAATCTTTACTCACAAGGTTTTGCCAACATGGTTTCTTCAGTCTTGGAAACAATTTGTGTACTCTTAGTCTTTTATAGATTTTAGTCTCCAAAAACAGAAAAGTTACTTAATATTACGATATGAAAAAAAATAAAAATGTATTGTGATAATTATTCAAATGACTGTACTTTATAAGATTTTGTATGAATACGAGTATCGATTGTTTTGTTTGTTTGTTTTTAGGTGAAAGGGTATCAAACGGGTTAAAGAACTCCACTACTATAGCTTCCATTATATGAACTTAGGCAGCCGTGCGTAGCACGAGCTCATAACCTAGCAATAGATGTAGGAGAGTTGATGCTTTGAACCTGGCAGCTATTATTGGACAAACTTTCAAGATTGCTTCTAAAGGAAGAGACATTTGGGCAAAAAAATGGGTGGATAGAGGATACCTATCTCATCAAGGGAAGGAACTTCTAGACAATCAACATTCTTCAAAACTGGGTTATTGGGTATGAAAATGGTTTTTCAATCTAGGGAACAGGCATAAAGATTTATTCTTCACCTTATTGGCAATAGCAAGTCTACCAGGTTATGGTTGGATCGTTGACGCTATAGTGGTACTCAAACTTGTTTAAAACTCTTATTGTACCTCCCTGCCAAAGCCTTTAATGTTATCTTCCGCGAAACTTGTCACTAATTTCCAATAAAATTCTCATATAGGGAGAAGGCTACGTTTTTTTGGCAATAAGTGCATGACACCAACTTTCTAATTTTGTGAGCATCGTAAGATTGGGGGGAGAAACAGAAGCTAAAACCACAACCATGAGGGTTCGGTTGTTGATGTTAACTGGGAGAAAAAGAAGAACAAGAAAATAAAAGAAATGCTTATGTGGGGAAACAACAAGGTGAGAATATTAATGATGTCAATTTGGAGCAAGTTGGTAAAAACGAGGTTGCTGGTTGCAAGTACACCGTAACTTTATTGTGGCATTTTAGAAGGTGAAAAGCTTCTTGGAGTAAAAAATACTTCTCTTTTTATCTTTTGTAATTAAGATATGTGTAATAGGTTTGCACTATCCATTATAGGTGTGGATAATATTCATATTAGTTTTCTTATAGATTTGGAACTCATCTTATTCAATATCTTCTTTATCAATGAAAAATCAATATACAGGCAGCAACATATCATTGGAAATTTTGGTCCAATGGGTGGTGCTGGTAGTGTTGATGCGTGAAAAAGAGTTGATGTGTGTGAAAGTCTGAATTTTAGCAAAAATAAATTAACCTTTGGTTTAGGCTTAAGCGTCATCCAACCAAGAGGGGAGGTCTCATTCCACCACCAAGCCACGCCAAAGAGGGTGTATGTGCATAGTAAAGATTTTCCTACTTGGCTCCAGAAGTAGTGATCTTCCTTTCCAAAACCTACTTTTCTGATCACAAAATAAACTATTTTAAATTTTTTGAATGCAACAATAATGAAACCAAAATAAAATCTAATTAGGTGTAGATTGTGTATTTAAATTTCTGTTTCCAAAGATTTTTCCCCACAAAAATTATGAATAAAAGAAGTTAAATAATGGGTTGTTTTTCTTTTTTTACTTACTTTAGAAATTTCTGAGAGGTTGATAACTTTGCCATGATTATCCTGCAAGTAAAAAAATTGTGTGTGAGATTTTTCTTGAACATTCATAAGACATCTGTTGTTTCATGTGCATTAACAATATTATTGAATCGCAAAATGACAACAAAAAAAGGAAACATCAAATACTAATATACCACAAGGTAATACTTCTAGACCAAGACCCATTACTGTTGGTTGTTGTTGTTGTTGATGTTGGAGGTGAGGGTTGGGCGTTTAATGGTACAATAATAGAGAGGGAAAAGTGTGTGAGAGATAGAGAGAACAGACCTAGAGAGAGAGAGAGAGAGGTGGGTTTTGTGTATTGAAGTGGAGTATGGAGGTGGTGATCTTTATCAATGGTGGTGATCTCTCGCTTTCTCTCTAAAATGTTCACTCTCTCACTGTCTCTCCAAACCCCAACATTAACAGCAACAATTAATCCAAAAAAATGGTGTACCTTCAATTTGAGGTCGAACAGAGAGAGAGAGAGACCCCAACAACGATTGTGAGAGAGTAAGTTGGAGATCAATTCGAGGTTCTCATACTAGGATTTGGAGGCCAACGTGGTAGAGGATGTAGTTGGGAATTGACGGTGCCTGGATACCTGTGAGCGAAACTTTGATCTCTCTTTCAAGTGGAAGAGGTAAGATTTTGTCACTGCTTCAGCAACAAGGAGCCTAGGTTCGGCCTCAGATTAGTGCCCCCCTAACTAGCTACTAAAATCATCTCTAGCAGCTACTTCTGTAGTTGCACGGCCACCTCCACGAATCATGAACCTATTAAATGTTGTTCACTAGTGCAATCTATTATCACTGAACGATCAACAATCTGAAGATCAGGAGCAGAGCCAGCATTGTCTTCCGGGGGTTCAAAATGGGGGTTAAGTTTAACCCCTTAAGATTTTTTGTAAGGTTATTGTAGAACTAGTTAGGCTACAAACACTATGTGATATTATTTATATTTTTGAGGGGGTTGAAAACTATAAAATCTTTCTTAAATGATTTTTTATATGCTACCTCAAGGACAAGGATGGCAGGGGGTTCAAGTGACTATTCCGGAACACCCCTTCACACTGCTCGTGTTTCATATCACATTTCCTGTAGAATAATATTATTTTTTGTTAATGAGAGATGCATCTCGGTATGATGCTAATGATGAATGAGTAACGCAAAAGAAGCTGAGGGACACTGCTTCTCATGGGCCCTCACTTAATTTGGTGCTTATCACTAGAATATTTTTCTATCAAACAAGGGGTGCGCAGTTAAGATTGTGTTCCTATCACACACTCCAAGTTCACTCTTCCAATTTGGTTCATTCAACTCCAGTTTTCAATTTATCGATCATACATACCTTATTTTGATCAGTTTAGGGTTTCCAAGTGGATTGAGTTGGAGTTTTAATGGGACATAGTTCGAAGAAGAAGAAACGAGGGGGACATGGTGGACGTAAGAGTAAGGGCAGAGTAGTGTCGAAGGATCACCATGCTTCTCATGATGATAGCGAATTGCTTACAGAGGAGCTTACTGCAATGTATGTGTTTTGTTTTGATTTCCGTACTTTACGTCTAGCTGCCCGGTGAAGAACAACCAATTTTGATACCCCAAAAAATAAAATATATATTAGTTTTAGACAAAACAGAGTCTCATTTCCCAAAAGAATAACGAAATCTTGGAAGGTACTTCTTTTCTCCAATCTTTCTTAGCCGGAATATGTTTGAATGCAATCAATCAATGTGCAAATTCTTTATCTGCCGTTCGTTCCCAATAGCAAACACTATGTTTGTTGTTTGAGTATTTTTTATGTGTGTGCCCTCAAACAGTGGTGATTGTACTTCGATTTATGTCAGTTTTTTTGGATTAATTGATATTTAGGCATGCCATATTTCAAGAAGACTTCAGAATTGTTTCAGAGTCGCCTCCTGGAGTCAGCATAAGTGTCAGGTACTTTTTACTTAGTTGCTTTCATTGAGTTGGCAGTTTTGGCAGTTGCCACAATTTTCATTTGAGTGATATCATGTTTACTGCAAAATTTTTTTTAACAAAGATACCTGAAATTTGAACAGGCCGTACTCAAAGGATTTAGGTTCTGAGGATCTCAATGTTTCAGCTCTTCTTTCAGTAAGGTATGCAAACTTGTAGTCAGACTTATCTTATTTTGGGTTTACCTTCTTGTTTGACTCGTACCTACTGTAATCTGCAGATGTCTACCTGGGTACCCGTACAAGTGTCCAAAGTTGAAAATAACACCAGAGAAAGGTTTATCAAAGGAAGATGCAGATAATCTTTTGTCACTTCTTTATGATCAGGTTAGTGGTCACTTTTCTTTTCATTAGTTCTCGTATTTGGAATTGGTCGAACTTGCAATATAACTATTAGAAACTAATGCACGTTGTTGATATGACTTCTGAAGTGTTAAAAGGTGAAAAACAATTAGGTGCTTCGAGAAGGAAAGACAGTCAAACCTTCTTACATTCGTCTGTTTAGAAATTAAAGATCGACAATGAATAATGCCTACCTTGCTTTTAGAGAACGACAACTACATTCTTCCAACACTTACATAGAGGTGCTCTGGCCTATTGAGTTAATTGATTGACTTAATATGCAAAACATGAATCTTCTTTCCAAAAATTATGTCTCCGGTATGGTGTCCATCGAGATTCATCATATCGCAGGCTCAAATTTCTCATTGTTTAGTGGAGAAAACCATTTCTACCCAAATTCGTTTAGTTATTTTGGCATGTTTTCCGGATTTTTTTTCAGATCATAGGTTCGCGAGAGATACCTTTATACCGTAACTAGGATACACACATATTATCTATCAGTCGGTCTATCGATAAGGGAGGGTTATTGATAGCTTATGCTTTTAAACTTTTGTAAGAAAAGGAGGACTGCTAACTTAGAGTTTCGTGTGAGCGATATAGGAATTTCAAAATTCTATAATCTCTCAGATATTTCGTTAATGTGCGAATTGATCAATCCAATTTTCTAGCTCACTATACTACAATAAAAAACACAATGGTTTGGATGGAGAAACTGACACGGTAAAACTTCACCAATGTTGTGGCACAATACAAGAAAACAATCTACTTTGTGAAGTCAAAAATTATAACTGAGTTTTGAAGTCACCTCTTCGCCAAGGTAAATTGACTCCATCTTGCTCGTTGAGCAATTCTTGCTTTTCCATCAATATTAATGAGCAAGCTCTTGATGTGTTCAACATAGTTCACCATCGACCTCCAGTCCTCAATGTTCTATGAAAACACTAAGATAATCAGCCCTTGATGTAACTATGAACAAATCCAACTCTGATGTGAAAAAGAGGACTTGTCGGAAACAATCTTTTCAATATCTCATGTTCTTGTCAAACTCACATGTTTAGTAGAGATAAGAGAGATGGGCTTTGAGATTCATCAAGGAGTTACGGGATTTTTTTTTCTTCTGAACTTGGTGCAGTGGGGATGATCTATCTTTTTCTTTCTTTCTCCTTTAGCTTCCTATTAGTTGGTTATCGCCGTCAACCATTATTCTTAAAAGCCTTCTATATCAAAAGGAATATTCTGGAAGCGCTTTACAAATTGCTTAAAAAATATATTGTTATGGTAAAAAACCTGTTGTGAGTAAATCATTTTCAATATTATCTTTTCTAGAACCTGTACGAATCACGCATATAATCCAATATACCTTCATGATTAATTTACTGACTGGATCAATCTTATCCCCAAAATCTGTGTCTTATGCTTTTGAAGGCGTCTATCCTCGTTTCTTAGTTTTCAGCAAATAACAATGGCTCTATAAAGACCTTGACTAAATCGGTGTTATGGACAAGAAGAAATAAAGACAAATCTCAAATGTGGGTTTCCAGACTTTAGTAATGAAGAAATAAGGATGGAAAGAGAAGTGGAGAAAGAGGCATGGTTCAGATAAGAGCGACTTTCAGCGACTGTCTGATTGATCACACTGCTTTTTTGTAAATAAATAAGCAATAATATTATAGAATTGACCATGGCACCATAGTGGGTCACAACCACATTGCATTGAGATAGTCGCACAACGCGCTTGGAAAAAGTACAACTCAAAAACATCCAACTGAATAAAGACTCCGGTAATAATACCTGATGACTCCGATTTGAAGGAGTTCATTACGAATTTGGGCGATTTCTACATTAATACATATATGCTTCTTGTTAACTTTGAACTATCTTTGCCTAGGCTGTTAAGTTGTCTCTTTCAAATCTGCCGTGAAACCTACAGTTTGAAAACTTTTCATTCTTTCATCCCTTTAACCTTTGGGTTGACTCTTTTTCACATCAAAAAGTTATCTTGTGTTGATTATCAAGACCGATGTCAGGAGGTCTTCTTTGCACTAGAGATGAACACGAAAAGGCTTTTCTGATGTCAGCGGTATACGCCCAATTTAGGCATTGTCGTGACGCTTTTGCCCTCTACCTAAAAGATCTTACAAACCACACACCGGGGGTAAATACGTCAAGTACTTATTTTTTATGCCTCTTACTCTCGATCCTCCCTGGATCGTTTCTCCATCTCATCCCTCAAATCTCTCTATCTCTCCTACGAATCTCTCATGCTCATATCTTCTCTCTCACCTCTGCAAAGTTCAAACATCTCCCCACAAAGTATCCCCCAACATGTCTGACTAGATGATGTCCCATCTTCATGATGGCCTCCATTGTTCATGCAAACCCCATTGTTCCAATCTCCCAAATACCCATTATAAGATCCCTTAAAGCTCGGACCTTGCTCCAATGGTGGAATTGGAGACCCCAGAATTTGAAACCCAGATGATGGGGGAGGATGCAAACATGTTTCTTCAATCATGGGACATGAAGGGGGAGATGGTAGTTGAAGATATAGGGATGACTGATGACTGATGATCCATGAGGACATAGCGATGACTGATGATCCATGAGGACTGCAAAGATGAAGTGCCTATGAGTTTCTAGTCTTATTTTGTCGACAAACCCATAGTAACAAAGATGAAGTTTTCCGGCTAAAACAGAGAAATTAATGAAATACAGGGGAGATGTTTGAGGAGAAATAAACAGAGGGTTTGATAAACTATGAGTTTCTAGTCTTATTTTGTCTATTTCTCAGCCCTAAATATTTTGATCTTCTTCTATTTATCTCAATATAATTTTTATGTCATACAATTTTATGGGTGATCATTCAAATTTTTTTTTTGCAAATTCATTTTGGGGTCATTGCTTGAATAATGGAATAAATCATCAAAGTAAAATCCTCCCCCCCCACCCAAATACACAAAGCAATGTCGCAGTATGCGATACACGTCGGTCTCCACACCATTTAGCGGTATACTTGTAATGATTATTCTTATATTCTAATAAAGTGACTTTTCCAACATCTGGTAAATGTGGTATTAACTTCCTATAAACGTTTTTTCTCAGGCAAACTTTAACGCTCGAGAAGGACGTGTAATGATATTCAATCTGGTTGAGGCTGCTCAAGAGTTTCTATCGGAAATTGTTCCAGCGGGTCTGCCAAATGAATCTGTATGTTTAATTGCCAAGTGTGAAATTTCACATTTACTATACCAACTCATTTTAGCACTTGGCATGGGATGACAAGCCTTACTTCAACACTAATGCACTGATTTTACCTGGTCAGCGATAAGAGATTAATAAATGATTTTGCTTAGTACATTATCTTCTTGCAGAAATAGTCTGAGCTTTATGAACTGATTTTGCAGATGCACTAATTGCACTAATTTTAGTAGTGGTGTCCGCCAAATTAATATGTATGTTTTATTGCTAAGTGTGAAAATGTTCATATTTACTATTTGAATACATTTAGCGCTTGACATAGAACAACAAACCTTACTTTAATAGTGAAGTACTGATTTTACCTGGTCAGTAAAATTATATAAATAAAATAATGTACTGATTTTGCATAGCATATTATCTTCTTGCAGAAATAATGTGAGCTCTATTAACTGATTTAAGAGACAGTAATTTTAGTAGCGGCGTTCATCCCTTTTTAGTTTTGACTTCCACATACACCCATGCTTATCTAGTGCAATTATCAGGATGTAACACAATGTCTCTGGAATCAAAAGCAGAAGGAATATGACTAAATCTCCACATCAGAATGTACGAGAGTAAATGGATATGACCTTTTATTCATAATTAGATGATAGTTTGATCTCTAATATTCTGCTCATTGATGCATTTCAAACTGTAGATTTGGTGGCAACTGAAATAAAGACTGGATAAAGTTCTTCAAGTTTTAAAATGAAATATAACAAATGGACATGCCATCACATTATCCGGAACTTCATTGACTTGAAAATCAGTGATAAAACTAGGGGTTGGGCTCTGCAGAGCCTTATTGAAAAATCTCACGGAAAATACCCCTTTGTTAGAATCCACCAAATTCTTCTATCCTCGACCCCTGCTTGAGGATGAAACTAGCCAGTTTTCCAAGAAGGATGCCAATATAGAGAACTTGTGATCATTGAGATGACGCTGAAAGCCCAAATTCCATGACAAGCCTTATGATCTATACTCGTCATGATTTGAAATATTGAGAAATGATGTATAATGTTTGTATTACCCTCTCGCTTGGCAAGAAAAATAAAATATTGACCATCAAAGTACAGTACATAACAGTCGCTTGAAAGACCTTGTCATTAAAACTGGCGACCTATACCACAAACATCTAAAGTTTCGGCTTACTAAAAACTTGCTCGAGTGCCAGAAGCCGCATTAAAGGATCCTAAACTCTCATATTAACCAATTAACCGAGTTGTATATTACTAGGCTGAAATCAATATTATATAGTAACTAAAAGCATCTACTAACAGTACAATTAGTAACTACAATCTTAATTATATATATGATATCACCTATTTGAACACACTCTCACTGTAATACTCTGATCTGTTCTCCTCTGCCAATGATACTACTTTACTTTGGCTGCTATAAGTAATTATATCATGGAAAATATAGTGGGCATGGGTGAGACAACTTCCCAAGTCCTTGCAAGAACCCATATACGATAATAATAAAATAAGCACTAGCAAACTATAAGGATTCATTTAGGAGATCAAGATATTCATATTAATTACTACAACTTGACTAGGACACACTTATTATTATCAACATCCAAGAGCATGGGTTTAGGGATTTGATAGTCAGCCTAGAACTATCGCCTCGTTGATACCTTATATTGTTACCAAAGTAAGAAGCAACTGTTGCACTCGGCTAGAGTCCCTGCAATATCACCCATCATTAATCGTCTAAAGCTTACCAAGGAAGACACAACCCGTTTCCGTAACTGTGGGTTCGGGTTTGAGTTATGACACATTTCACACCCTAGGCGTTGAGGTGACCAAGAGGTCCAAAACCTCGTTAATCCACTTAAGCGTCCTCCTGACCTTGCTCAAATCCGGGGTAACCACCACCACCACATTAAATTCCAGTGGTTGTTAGTGTTCCAATAGCAAGGAAAATAGCGAGTTTCTTACAGTTCCGAAAACATAGGATCCGAGCTAATGTTGTTTGAAGTTTGAACCTTTGGCTCAACAATGCCTCACCAAGGCTAGACGACACTTTCCTTGTGGCCTGCACAACCCTACGCCACGTGCTTTTCCCTCCTTTGTCTGATTGTTTATTTTTACCAGATGGATTTAGGGGTACTGTCCTAGGCTAACCTTATATCAACATACCTGGCAAGACTGGCAGCGATTGAGTTTCGAATACATTAGCAAACTTCAGAGTCCTCACCTTAGGACTTACAATGAGTGCTCGTAGGCATTGACGTTGGTCGGCATAGGTCGCGCTTCTTATCAACCTTATATATCCATGATCAAGTCCTCCAGTCACAAATAGCGAGAAAGTCACCCTCATATCTCTCATTTCTTTGAACTCTAAATGCAAGAAGGGAGAAATCGTAAATGAAGATGGAAGGGAACTAGACCTCTAATTCTACCTAGGTGATTTATACTGGGACCCGACCTAGTAATCAACCCTACATTGTGTGATCAAGTTCCATATAACTTTGCTCTGGTCACTCACAATGCAAGGGAGCCGGATACTAGATCATGCTTTGGAAGATTGACCCTCAAATGAGGTTACATCTTCATCTGCCCTAGCACCTGACAAAAGTTACAATGCTGAACTTCTCTTACACTACAATCTTCACATGGACTAATCATACTACCTATATCTATCACTTTGAACGCCGTCTGTCTAGAAGGGATCTTGGAGACTGACGGAGTCCCGGGGTACCCCATATTGCCAGTTGCCTCGTTCTTAATTCGAGAAGACTTTACGCGAGATAGATTCCACAAGCACTCATTTCACTCCATTCACCCATTGTTCTAACAATCAATACTACAGTAGTTGGTATAACTAAAAATTAAATATTGTAATGGCAATATTCTCAAGAAGAGAAACTTTTTGCTCTTGCTTTTCATTTTGTTTTTATCAGTTTGCTTATTTATTCACTTGTTTGCAGATTTTCTCTGCCCGTGGGGACAAAACAGACAACTGGCTTCATGGGGATACTACAACTGCTAAAGGCAAGTCCCTTTCTTCTAGGGGACCTTATATATATGGCTTAGTTGATCTTTTTAGTGATTATAAAGATACATGGGATTGGGGATCTGTAACTGACAAAAGCAAAGGTAGCCATTCCTTAATACTGTCCCGTAGACTGGATGCTTCAAGCATTGATGAACAGGCTAAAAAAATGGGACTGTTTCCAAATGAAAACTTGAATGCACTACAAGATACAAAGAAAGGTCCAATACCAGAACCTAGTACAAAGTTAGAGACTCTCAAGGAAGAAAGTGCAAGTGACAGCAATAGCATATCTTTGAACCCTTTTAGTAGATCATTTGTGGAAGAATCATCGAGTGATGGTTCGACGAGCGAAGATCACGATCTAAAGGTATATTGATGTATATTTTTCTCTTTCGTGGTATTTTGCATATTCAGGCTATAAAAATGTAAAAACACATAAATCTCATTATATAACATGCAATCTATGGTCATATAATACATGCAATCTAGGAACCTGATAATTTGCCCCGTTGCTTGCTTTGATTTTGCAGGAGCCTGTGCTTGAGAAGGAATTAACAAAACTCAGTGATACAGATTTTGACAGCGAGCCTTCTGACTCAGTTTGTTCTGTTCCTGACATATGTGATCAAGATTCCGAGCCCACGGAGAAAGATTTAATTATGGTATCTTCTCATTTTATTTTTATTTACGTAAATTCTTGACGACACTTCTAGTCCGGGCTAAGTTCTATTATGTCATTTTTGTCTTAGGTTCATCTGCTCCGCCTTGCTTGCTCTGCTAAAGGGCCATTATCAGATGCTTTACCGGATATAACATCAGAACTGTATAATCTTGGGGTAGGTGATTCCTGTAGTTATAATTCAGGAGATCAATATTCCTTTATTATCTAGATAATGACAGTTGATATAATTCTAAATGATGAATCGGATTAGATATTATCAGAAAGGGTGGTGGACTTGGCTACTAAACCGCAGTTACTCTTTAACGAAAGCTTTAATCACGTTTTCCGGCAGCACGTGGTTAGTCATTCCGTCCGTCATCTCTTAATTAGACTTTATGAAATGTTGGATTTTTCGCTCACTAAATTGTAAATTGGATGCCATTGACTAGGTCTCCTCTCCAAATTCTCATTTCTGGAAAGGTACTGCTGATTTTGGAGCCCAGAGTACTCTTCCAAGTTCTCGATATCGAAATGACTTCGAGGAGCTATCTTCATTAGGTAAAGAATATATCTTAAATTTGTGGTTGTATATTAATGGAGAAAATTTCTGTCCGCACCATCTGCAAGATGCCAAAGTTTCATTCAGGAATAAGTAAACATGCTTGGTAACTTGAAGTGATCACTAAGCAACATCGAGATGACCATATTGTTGTAATTCTGAGTCAAGAATTAAATAGGCAAAACCTTTCTACCACACAAATCTGACACGACCACTAGTCAGATTTATATTATTTTATCTGATGAGTAGAAACTACCAATTCTATGTGAAACTAAATATTTTTTAGTAAGTCAGGTC
Organism: Kingdonia uniflora; assembly: GCA_014058105.1. Taxonomy (NCBI): domain Eukaryota; kingdom Viridiplantae; phylum Streptophyta; class Magnoliopsida; order Ranunculales; family Circaeasteraceae; genus Kingdonia; species Kingdonia uniflora. The sequence continues at coordinate 905,712 of JACGCM010002180.1, forward strand.
TACAATACTGTATTTACTTCGGAAGAATTATATACCCGTGTTTCTTTTTCTTTTATGCAAGGTCATGGTGGTTTCGGTCATGTTGCTTTGTGCAAAAATAAATTAGATGGAAGGCAATATGCTGTTAAGAAAATTCTCCTGAAGGACAAAAGCCTACCCGTTGATGACAGAATATTGAGGTAAACGGATTTATTTTGTTCGAAAAAAATATTATTAATGCTCATCTAGCTCTTAAACATATGTTATTATATGTGTTTGACCTGCACACATATTCCGCTCTGCGTAGGATATACTGTTTCTTAAGTATTTGAGTTTTTTTTACGTAACTTTAGTTTTTAAACAAGGTGTCATAATTGAAGGAGGGAGGGTATTTTCTCTCTAGTAAACATTTTATTCATCAAAACCTCGCTTCCCCTCTACTCTCCAAGCTTACAAGGGGGAAACGGGGTATTGATATTTGAAACTACAAAAGTGATTTTTGCTCAAACATTTTCTTTGTTTTACGTAGTTTATAATATTTTCTCTTGTTGCAATGATTTTGTTGGCATGTGATATTATGACAAGGTACTCAGGGAGGTAGCTACACTTTCACGTTTACAGCATCAGCACGTCGTCCGTTATTATCAGGTCAGAGTTATCTCCAGATCTCTAGTTCAGCTAAACAATTGAAGAACCTCGACAATTACCTTCTTCTTAGTGTACTTTTAGGTCCATTATGACCTTTACTCTGGGTTGTTACAACCTGTATGGTATCTGCATCAATCCTAGGGTTAGATTTGCAGCAAGATATCTTTTTTCTCTAGGATTTGGAGCCACAAGTCCACAATAGAGAGATTTTACCCGCTTTTGATTCTGTTGCAGCAGCTCTAATAGCATATACCAGTCTGTGGTTACCAGTGAATATAAATGATATTTTGCTCATATGTGGATCATCTGCACAAAGAACACTGTTGAAACTATAATAGAGTTATTTTCATTTGGTTGTTGTTGTGCATCAAATAGGAGCTTTTGTCTTAATGAGGCTTGAGTGAAGAGCTCTTGCTGAATGTTCATGAAGTTTGTCTCTTTTTGTTACATTAGGAAACTGTAGGAAGTAAATAAGAGATTTTTTTTCTAAGTGTTTGGGGTCCATCTGATGCTTGTCTTTTTTTTCACAAACCAGGCATGGTTTGAAGCAGAAGTTGATGGCAATCTTAGTGATTCTGTTTGGGGTTCAAGGACTGGAGGCAGCTCTAGTTACAGCTATGTAGGGCCAAGCTCAGCAGTTGATAGTGGGCCTGAGAATAAGCTTGAATCAACATATCTGTATATACAAATGGAGTATTGCCCTCGGTATATATTTCTTTCCCCTTTAAATTTATTTTATTTTTTCATTGTTTAGGGATTCTAACTATAAGATGTTGGATATATGTTGGTTCCTCTTTCTTTAGCATTATCTTAAAGATGATTAGACTCTCACTATTGAACTGTGTTTTGAGGTATACAAAATTGAAGGAAAATATACACCTACATAACGTGAGCATGTTCATCAATACAAAACAGATCGAAACCGAAAATGATGAAATAGTTTTACGAGAAGCTAAATGGAACAAGAAATGAAATACCAAATGGATCTATAGGAGAAACGAGAAGCAGAACATTAAAACTAAGAGCAACAAAGAAAACTCAGCTACTGAAGTATAGAGAGAAACTTAACTAGACTTTGGTAGTCCGGTGGTTGTAATTGCCGTCGTTAACGGAAGTGGGCTCTTTGGTTATCATCAAGAACCTGATGAACCTTTTTAGTGCTCTGATACCATGTGCAGAATTAGAGTTATTAGAAAAAGGTGACTATTCACTTGTGTACTTAAAAATATTACATTGATTCTGTATAGCCAAACAACACCTTAGTGAAACTTGCATGTAAAATTAGGTTACAACTAGATCCGTCTAAAATACCATGAAAACCTCATATACACACCAAACAAAAATAACAAGCCAATGATAGAGATCAATAACATAGCGAATCCGTCTTGATGTGGCATGTCTTTTTATATATATATTTTTCTTTTCCCTTGCCTTAGGGTTGTACTCATTCCACTTCGGAAAGTTTCTTATGAGATAATCACTGAATTGTTATTATCTTTTAAAAAATAATTAATTAAAACAAAAATGTTGAGAGAATGGAATTTGATATTGTAGATCTTCTGTTTATATACTAATTGTGCACTACTGTAAATTAAGGAAACCATACTAAATACTGAAATAAACCAAATTAAGTGAAAATCTACACCGCGGAGTTCGGTCGACCATGCACATATTTATTTACAGAAGTCTGTCAACTAGTCTAAGGTTTGTTAGCCGAAGATGTTGCTTAGTCGAAAGCGATCTGTATGTGGGTCTTAATTCAACCCTCCCTTTCAAATTGGAACATATATGTTCCCTATGCCTCACTTGAAACAAATTAAAATACAGGTACTGCGTGGTAACACTATGAACGTGTGTTAAGTAATTCTGAGGTGTTATAGAGTATTGATTTTCTTCACAGCATTAATCATCCCAAAGTTATTAATCCTTCATGAAATACTATACCAAAGAGATGTACTGATACCTGATTATCATTGTACATCTGAATTGGTTCCTGGAATGGAACTTCTAATTCATGTAACTGAGTCACACGAGTAGTTTAAGTGTAAAGTGTTCCTCTATAATCTTGGCTCAAATTGTAAAGTTATCTGTTAAAGGCTTCAAAAAGCAAAAAGGTACAGTTTACCCATCAAGCCTAGCCAAGTAGTAAGCAATTCTATTGGTCTTTTGAAGAGGTATTTGATGTGGAACCCATTCAGTTCTTGATGATGCTTCTTAATCTTGCCACATCATGTGCCACCCACCAAGTAGGTTTAGAGCCCTTCGTCAGTAAGATTACAAGATTTGAACCGGATCCAACCTGAATCTTCTTAAGGTCCATACTAGTGCAATGCTGATCTTCTTCAAGATTGCAATAATCCCTATTTTCTTGCCAATTCTCTCCTATGGATGTCATTACAGTTCCACCGTAAGTGCAGCCCTATCTTTCAAATCCATTAGGATTTTGCTTTTCAGTAGGTTGGGAGAGGACATTTCATCAGTGAAATTTCTTCTATATTTTCTTCAGCTTGGTGAATTCCTTTCTTCAGTCTGGAGCCACTGAGTTCCTTGTGGTTCATTGCCTCAAAGCAGTAGTTCTCCAACACATTCTTTACATCAAACTGTTTGGCTTCTGGAGAAGAAGTCTCTGTTTATTGGATCCCACATATTTGCTTATACCCTACCCTATTTAACCATGCCACCAACCTTGCCTTGCAACGTGAAACTGTGGCATCTGGATTTTGTTTGTTGATGAGTACCCAATGATACCCAAGTCATTTCAGCTTAGAGGAAGTTGTGGTAGTTATTTGGTTATACTAGAGGCAAGGTGTCCATTTCTTCATTTATTGCCTTTTTCCATTGATAGTTTTTGATATCATCTCTTTAATTGTAGGGATATTGTTGTAAATAACTTTTGCCTTTCCTTATGGCAATGGGAAGATCAGACTCTGAGTATGAGACAATTTATGGATCTTCAAATTGTGAGGAATTAGGGGGTTATAAAGGAACAGTAGTAGACAGAATCTGCATTTACTATATCTGTAGCAGACATGTCAGCTATGAGCAGATTTATGACTATAGGAACCACAGTTCTTGGTGCCTTGTTCTAACATCAGTGGGCACAAAGGGATTAAAGACACCCATGATGTTCTGATTGGGGTCTTCTCTAGAAAGGTAACATAGCAGAGGAGATGGACATGGAAGGTGAAGGAACACCAGATATGGGGGGAAAAAGGCGGAAGAGATGAGGAGATGGAGTGTGGCAGTTGATGAGAAGGGATAAGAAATAGGAGATGGTGGGGATCTACCCAACTTAGACGTTCAATTCCTCGTATTATTAGCCTTGATATGAAATAAATGATTACACCAAAGTTGTTGTCTAATCATCTTAAAACCATCTATTCAAAAAGTTGAGATAAGAAAACACTAACACAAAGAATTATCATACGTTAAATCTTTTTCTTTCTATTCTACTATATCAACTGTTCTTTTGGGTGAAAGCTTAAAAATCTATTAGTTATCTACGAAATGTAATTATCTAACTTTAGTTTTTGTTTTTTGTTTTTGCGTGTGGTGTGAAGGACTCTACGCCAAGTTTTTGAATCATATAATAGTGTTTTCGGGAAAGAATTTGTGTGGCATTTATTTCGCCAAATCGTAGAAGGGTTAGCACATATACATGCACAAGGAATCATCCATCGCGACTTGACACCTAGCAACATTTTTTTTGATGCTCGTAATGACATCAAAATTGGTGATTTTGGGCTTGGTAAGATCTTCATTATTTTCCTCTGATATCATATTCTCTTTGCCTGCTAGAAGAAATATGGGTTCATTTTTTATAAGATATCGGTATAAGTTCTTAATTTCATTACTCTTCCCACAAGGATGCGATTTATCTATTAACTAGCGAGTTGGCACTTGTATTGCACCTGGCTTACTTTTTCCTGCCAATATCATCATTAAGAAATTTAAGATAAGTTAATACTTAATACTAAGGTCTCTATTGAATTAACTCTCAAAACTATTGCATAACTATCCATATAAGAAATTATTAGAAGCAAATAGAAGTAACAGAATGAGGTCCGCTTTATTGTGATTTAGCCCTACATTTCTACCATGGTTATCTCTTTAACAATGATACCATAAATGCTTTTGATGTATTTAACAAAAAAAAATCCTGGATTTATGATGACCTGTAAAATAGATTTGAATGTGCGATTCAAGACCACATGTTTTGCTATATCTTTCTTTTTACAATTTCTGTGATGCCAAAGTGAACGAGTTCTATGTAATAAAAAGAAATATAACGAGTTGGAATTTTCATTTTCGGAGAAACATTTTTGATAAGGAAGTGGATGACCTTGGCACTATGATTTAGAAAGTCACTTTGGTTATTATTCGGGCGGGTAAAGACAAATGGAAATGGAAATGGGCCGACAGTGGTAAGTTCATGATGAATTCTATGTGTGAACAGTTGGTACAAGCTAGGAACGTAAGATGTGGGTACCGTTGTCACGACCCCACTCTACGGGGATTGATGTTGTCCCCACTTAACCACTGTGGATCTTATGAGATTTTTATTCCTAAGAAAAGGCCTCGGTGACATGTAGAGTAAAATCTTAACTTAATGACCATCATCGCTATTGGGCTAGGCGCCTTTTCAGTACCCGCACAACCGGGGTGTTACACCCCCCCCCCTTAAGATCGAGTCGAGTCCCAATTCTGAATACCATTTTGTCACGACTCCACTATGCGGGCACCGATATTGTCCCCACTTAACCACTGCGGATCTCCAGTAGTGTGAGATTTTTATTCATAAGAGAAGGCCTCGGTGACATGTAGAGTATAATCTTAACTGAAGGACCATACACCCGACAAGCTCTTAAGTGATGTGGGACTAAACTACTAGTGCAACCATTATCTTTATTGGGCTAGGCGCCTTTCCAGTACCTGTACAGCCGGGGTGTTACAACTGTAACGAGAGTTTTCCAAAGTATGGTTTAGAGGAAAGATATTCTCTCTTTTGTGTGGTTTAACTAACGAGTCCCTTGATCACTTACTCTTACATGACCCGGTTCGATGGAAGTTTGGAACCATTTTAGTTAACCTTTTTGGTGTCTCATGGGTGTTTGACCGAGGTTTTATCACGTCTTTAAAAGCATGGTGGTGTAAGCTTTTTAAAAAGAGATTGAGAAAGTTCCGTTAGACCTCACGCCGTACGCGTTTGGGTGTGGCTTTGTGGAAGGATAGAGAACAATAGGCATTTCTAAGGGAATGCAAAGACCATTGAAACAATCATCCATTCATATTGGGGGGAGGGGTTGAGGTTTGAAGACCTTGTGCTACGATAGAAGGATTTAATTATAGCGGATTCGATTTGATGTTGTGAGCTTTTGTATCTATTTTCTTTTCCCTTGCCTTCGGGTTGGGTTGTATTCTATCCACCTCGAAAAGTTTCACTTTTGAGTTAATCAATAAATTATTTTCACCTCTTCGAAGCAAAAATTAAACCAAAAACAAAAATGAATTGAAGACCATAGGGTAAGAGCCAAAAGAAAAGCATGTAGGAGGACAATTATAATTGGCAAGTTGTTTTGGAGATGTGAATCACCGAACCATCTACGTTTATGATTTGAATTTGTGTGTATGTGGAGAGGGGGATACAAATGTAAATTGTGAACTTTGGGTTGAGAAAAAGGTCGACGAGATAAAAAGGAGGAAGGTAAATGAAGATATGGGGAGCCTTCGACTATCTAAACTTTGATATCGATATCAATATTCACATTTATCATCAGAAAGAGCAAACTACAAGAAAATGATAACATAATTTTTCAAACGCGAAAATCTTAAATCACAACCTTTTGTGCGTGCAGCCTTAATGCGGTATAAATTTTGTTATGTAAAATTTATACCTATAACCTTCTCGTATTATGTGTAATGAAATAATATGAGATTCACAGAAGTGTGAAATTGCCACTAAAATAATGATAATACATTGTTTAAAAAAATATTTCCTAATGGATGAAATGCTCAAATAGAGGGAGGTACATGATTTACGGCTAACAGCCCTTACAGGGCACAAGGAATGAGACAAATAAGGTACAACATTTACTACATTTCTGGCATAAGAGACCCATAAACACAACCATTAAAAAATACTCCTAAAGCATCAATCCAGTTTACACCAAAGGAAAAGTTCCACGTCCATCTGCTCTTTACTACTCAAAATGACGTCAAATGTGCAATACTCAATGGTGGGACGTGTATTAGAGGGTCTTCCTTAACAACCGACATTTGTACATCCCTCAATCTTAAATTGTTCACTGTTTCTGTAAATATCCTTTATTGTGTACCTATTCAGAGGATGCAAAACAAATAGACTCTATATGAGAGATTCTAGGCCATGCATAAACTAGAAAATGACTCTACATCTTAAGAAAAAATTGGACTAATAATGGTCAAATAAATCAACGCTACTTCTTCAAGTCTCTCAAGCATCCAGTAAATCTCCATGATTAATAGATGTTTTATTGAAGAATTTCATTGGTTTATGTTCTGGTTTGACACGAACATTTTATGCCTCTTGTGAGAAAGTGATGATATTTCGATGTGAGAAATCGATATCTTCTATCAAATACGATACTTTTAATCTATGAAAGTACTTTAAGGCCCTAATGCCATTTTTTTTTTCTTCTGGTAATACATTTGCAAAGCTGGTCTTGGTCAATATTAGAAGTTTAGAAGTTTAGTGGTCGTTGTCGGAAAACTTTGTTCATCTATTTTATTTTTTTCTATTTGGCAAATTTAGACTCAGAATCCTTTGTTGACGAAAGAGTATTGGCCTTATTTTTATCTGTTTTAGTCTTTGTTACCGCATTTATTTGCTGCCTATTACTAGGAGGGTAGCATCCTAGTTTACATATATATATATATTGATCTGATCATACCGCTTTCCTTTAACCGTTATTTATTATTGTTTTTGTTGTCCTTTAAGCCAAGTTCTTTAAGTTGGAGCAACTGGACCAAGATACCTTTCCAACGGATACAACTGGAGTTTCAGTGGATGGAACTGGTCAAGTGGGTACCTATTTTTACACTGCTCCTGAGGTTGAGCAAGGTTGGCCGAAGATTGATGAGAAGGTTGTTTCTTATATAATTGTTATCACGTAGTTGGTTATTATTTTTCCATCTTGTGTTTGCGGGTGGCACGTCGAACCATACCACCTACTTCAAGAGAGTTATACTTTTTTTGAAGATGGTAGGCCAAAGGTTAGACTGCCCCCTATGAGATTTTATTGTAAACCGAGTTAGAAATCCAACATGTGTATAAATTCTAGCGTCTTGGCTAACAAGATTTAAAAATGACTAAGAAAGTTAAATCTCAATGGATAAAATGTTCTTATTTAATCTTCAGAATCGACGTTGTACCCGTTTTTGCTCTATAGTTAATAAATTCAAAGTTGCGGAAGCTGAATCACGCGATTGCAATTACTAAACTACTATTTTATTCAATCACAATTAATAAAACTCTCTGCAAATTCATCTCTAACATCACTAAACTCTCTTAAACACACAATAACTCTAACCCTAAACTCCAATCACCCTTATAAAGGATATGTGATCATTTATTCTCTCCTAAAAATAACCTAGTGGAGATTATCCTCTTAATTAAATAATAAACATAATTTAAATCTAATTTAAAGAAAGCCCTTGCGTCATTGAGATTGACCATAGTCGTGGGCGGCGTGAGGACGACCGTGCGATCTATCAACTCTCCCCTTCTTTAAAAAAAATTGACAACAAATTTTAAACTCTGAAGGTGTAGCTCGGAGAACAGTACAAATGTGAACCCGTCCACGGTACTTCCTGTACCCGCTAACTTTGCGTGTGAAAAAATTAAATTTTGTCGTGCCAAAAATCCGACGCGTATCCTGAATCTCTAAAAACTTGTTTATCGTTGTACGTGGATGATCTTCAAACTGGTCCTAAAACAGGTTAATAAACTGCAAATGAATTACCTCTTCATCGTACTTATCAAATATAGGGGGTTAATCCCAATCAATGAAGTGGAGAACAAAATCTGATGTTGTTCCCAAGCTTGTTGTCACTACTGGAGCTGGTAAGTCAGGCACATGCTGAGCACATGCTAGATTCAAATATGGGTACACTGTACCCTGCTGCACCAAATCATTCTTTCTTGTTTCTCTTCCATAATCAAATACCTCCTGTAGTACAACTTTGGGTCGAAAGCCCAAACCCCAATTTTTCCGATCGCAGCTTCGAATCTCTCCCTCGCCTTTCTCTTGCCAACCAAAACTAGTTATCAAAAACCTTGTTGTGGGTTCCTTGATTTTCGCCCCTGCCGTTGCTTTGTTCCCGACTCTTTTAGAGTTCGAGTCACCGATCGCAATTGTATTGACGATCGGGGAAGGGGTGAAGCTCGGGTCAATCGCTTAAGCTTTGCTCGCGACTTGATTCGAGTTCCCCCGTAACTTGCCCTTTTTCGTCGACTTTACCTGATCGAATCCAATAACTCCTTCGGGTTCATCTTTATCTTCAATGGCGTCGGAAAATCTTCCGTCACCATTCAAACTCGCGAGAGTACGCAATAAGGTAAACATCGCATCCATCATTTGATCAAGTTTTGCGTAAATCGTCTCCATTTGTTGTGTAAAAAGAAGAAGAAGAAAAAGGAACAAACCTTTCTCTTGATACCAAATTGATAGATTCAAAGTTGCGGAAGCTAAACCACACGATTGCAATTCCTAAACTACTATTTTATTCAATAGCAATTAATAAAAATCTCTACAAATTCATCTCTCTAATCTCACTATACTTTCTCAAACACACAGTAACTCAAACCCTCAACTCCAATCACCCTTATAAAGGATAGGTGATCCTTTATTCTCTCCTAAAAATAACCTAGTGGAGATTATTCTCTTAATTAAATAAATAAACATTATTTAAATCTAATTTAAAGAAAGCCCTTGCGATATCGAGATTGACCATTGTTGTGTGTGGCGTGAGGACGACCGTGCGATCTATCAATAGTGAATAGAGCATTTGTTGTCTAAAGTGTTTTGAGTTGCTGTGTACAAAATATTTCAAGCCATCATTTGGTAAAAGTATTGTGAAAGTTACAAAGCCTAGCGTAGCCAATTTTCCTTTTTGGTCTCTTTGTAAAGGACGTTATCTTAAAAGTCATAATATTAAGGCTTAAACCATACTAAAGGGAAAGATTTAAGAAGGCGGAGACGGTGTGAGGATTTTTTTTCTCCTTTCTTTAAAGCTATTGCAACATCTAAATCAATTATAAAAAAATCATAATAAATTGGTAGTGGTACATATTATATAATTAAAAAGTCATGAAATAAAAATGAAAAATGAATGCTCTATACTACGAATAATGAATTTTGAGCATTGCCCTGGAAATTTACTTAAATATTGAAGTTTTTGGTTGTCGTTGATATCAATATGGATAAGAAGCAACCCATTAGGTCATTTTTGGAATTTTACAAGAAAAAAACTAAAAAATCAAATACACTTGCCCTTTGTTGCCTTTGTACTCCTCTCATACGCCTTCATTGATATGGCTTCATTTTGCCTCATTAATGGTTGTGAGGCTACGCTTCTGTTCGCAAAACCATGGAACGATGTGAGCCCCTCATCAGTTCGGCGCCCTCAGTGCATTTTTCTAATCATTAAAATAGACTATTAAGTTAAAATCTCCTAAAACTTATACTGATTTATTTATTTGGAACAGCCATGTTTTTGTTTTATACATCTACTTTCTATTTGTTTTGTTAAGTGATTGGATTTAGCATGCCATGTTTTTGTTCTAAATTTATTTTTGGTTACAGGTTGACATGTACAGTCTAGGAGTTGTGTTTTTTGAACTATGGCACCCTTTTGGAACAGCAATGGAGAGACATGTCATCCTTTCAGATCTAAAACAAAAAGGGTCTCTTCCTCCTTCTTGGGTTGCTGAGTTTCCGGAACAGGCAACTTTGTTGCAACGTTTAATGTCTCCTAGTCCATCAAATCGCCCATCTGCTACAGAAATTCTTCAAAATGCATTACCTCCAAGAATGGAAGACGAGTGGCTAGTTGGTAAGGTTCTCTCTTTGCTACTATTTTTTCTTTCTCTTAACTTTTGGTGACACTTTTTACGGAGTTACCTGCTAACTTTCTGGATGAATTGGTAAAGAGATTAGATGTATATTAACCTCTTTAAGCAAGTACAGTAGAAAACCTCATAAATGAACATCGTGCAAGAACATATAATGTTACATATTTTTCTCTTGACATAAAGGTACTTGTGTTATTTCATCTTAATACATACTGGAGAGAGAGAGAGATGGTTGATATTCGCTGTGTTAACTTTGTGTACTAAAAGACGACTTTATAGGCATACCTTGGCTATAGATAACCCTAACTTGGACTTCTATTCTTTCTTTAGCAATATTATATTTGTAATTGTTACTTGCATAAGAAGTCACTTAAATCACGATACCGTGTTACCATCGTAATACTCTTAATAATAATAACGTGAAAGTATTGTTTTCTCTCTTTCATTGTATGTACATAAGAAGCTCCAGATAGGCAAAGCAGAAATTCACCAAAAAGAAACATAATATCTTAGGATTTCTTACAATTGTGATGGTGAGAGGTTAGTTTTGTCTTTACTCCTTTTTCTTCTGATTTGTGAAAAGGTATACATGCGATAGTCTGAAATTTCCGAATGCTTTTGCCAAGATCTCTTACATGATGTCCCAACTAGTTTTTGCTTTTTCTCTCTTAAAGGAAACTTTTGTTTATATGTGCCTAAGGAGGGTTGAGTGAGTTGTCGAAGGCCCTCATTAGGTGAGACCTCTCCAATGAGGAATAATATTATCAAAAAAACGTAAGGCAACCGATGGGAGAGGAGGAACACTATCATAGAAACACAAGCCAACCAATTTAAGAGGTTATTTTGTATGGGGAATGGAGTGAATGGACCTAAGACACGCCGAACAGATAGAGAGCAAAAGAAGGCATAAAAAATTGGTACTCGTGGCCATGATAATTTGAGGCGGAGGGTCACAAACACATACGTACATTTGGTGGAGTTGAGTGCCGAAGGCATGTTGAGTTTTGGGGCAGATACGGGGTTTTAATCAGACTTGTTTTCTTAGTAGTGAGATGTGACTATCAACACCAAAAGAGATGAAACATACTACTAAGCTCGCTGGAATGTGAAGATTGAATCTGTAAATGAAAAAAAAGGAATATAAAGGGCTGCAATTAGGGGGCACTGCACGAGTTGTCAAGCTAGGAGAACTGTTATTGAGCTTGCGAGTAACAAGAATCTAAGATCTAAGGCCTTAGCTAACCAATACGATAAAGTCTTCAAGGCTATATAAGATAATATATACTATGATCGTGTTCTTAAAAAAATTAAACCTATTGTTTTTTCATCTCATCCTTTTCCATGAATATTTCTGCCTTTCCCAAAAACATCCTCCAATTTCGTTTGATTATATTTTTTTTTTCAATCTTATCATTTTAAACGGGTTGATTCAAGATACCTTCGAACAAAGTGTGAAACAATCAATGAGGACTATTAACAATCTAGACTTGAAATTGTGCAACTAAATGGAAGAAGGGAGGTGGGTAACTCTTTGAATAACTTGAAACCTTGATAAGATCCTTAACAAAGGTTCTGTAAATAAGAATTAAATAATCAAAAGCTTAATCAAATAACAAAAACTGTCTTTCTCTTGGAGACTGAATTTAAATACTTACCTCGAGTGAAATGACCAATTTGGTAGTGATCCTTATTTATTGTAACCTTCAGGAAAATACTAAATAACTGGTTAGTAACAGTGCGATGTGGTTAAACCATCACACAACTAGGGAGAGAAAGCTTGTAGTGCTATTAGTACACATTTGTTAAAATGCTAGGTCTGATTTGTCTTTTGCTTCAATATAAAGATGTTCAAGATTATTATATTATTTTTGCTTAAGCATATTCCTTTGTGCAGATGTTCTGCGAGCAATACAGTCCCCAGACGATACACATGTATATGAAAAAGTTGTTCAAAAGATTTTTGATGAAGAAAGGTTAACGATGAAAACTTACCGCCAGCATGGCGTAAGAGTCAGTTTGGCAAGAGAGGAATCATCCTTTATCCAGTACTCAGAGTTAGAAACGGAACTACGAGATTATGTTATTGAGGTTGTAAAGGAAGTGTTTGGACAACATTGTGCAAAGAGAATGGAGATAACATCCATGCGCTTATTGGATGGTTCTCAGCAATTCAACAGGTTTCTCTCTTAGCTCGGTTGTTTTAGTCCTCTTTCTGCAATTGATCTTTCTAGTTAGGAGATTGAGGTACTTGAAAATACTTGTCGTACTCATTTCCAAGCGATACAATAATGATATCATTGATACAGACTTTAAGCCTCCAAGGTAGCTCCTTGAATACATCATAGATTTATGCTTTATCTCTATTTCTAATTTGATTACTGTTCAGTGCTGTTTTTGTAGCTTCGTTAATTTCATTCATATAAAAACTGATGATACTTGTATAGTGTTGTGAGTCTTACAATCACAAGTCTGATAATGAGTATAAAAACGGATGGTCATATTAATAATCATTATAAACTGTTGTATGGTAGTAAAACAGAAGGATATCATACTCATATTGCTTCTTTGGTTTGTCCATGCCCTTATCAAGGTATCATGGTTTTGAATCATTACTTGCTTGTGCAGAACTAACTAATTCTTTTGATTTACTTTTATAAGGAACTCTGTCAAACTTTTGACCCATGAAGGAGATATGCTTGAACTATGTCATGAGCTACGCTTGCCCTTTGCTAATTGGATTACTGCAAAACAGGTACATGTTTAAAACCATTCAGATTCTTGTTAACCTAGAAACACAAACATCAAATTTGAGTCTTTATATTACATTATTGTATGATTGATGTTAATCAAGAACTGCTAAGTGGTCACCATCTCTTAGTATTGTGATAAGACTGTATCTAAACCGTGACAGAGTTCTGTAACTGATTAGCTGCATCTCAAATCTTTTACCTACTACACCAATAAAATAAAACTGAAAGTAATGGAGAACATCTCAAAACGTGCCGCAACACCAAGAATTTGAAAGGTCCCTTTGATTAAAAGTTATTTTCTTTTATTTTTACCTAATTTATATGTGAAACTAGATTTGAAGTTTTGGGAAAGACGAGGATTAGAATCCTAGTAGATGTAGGTACTTTCAGTATTTAAAAGGGGTTGGACCCTCAGAGTTAATGAGGTATGTGAGTTTGAATTCAGTTATACACTTATACCCAATAAAGAGTAAGTTTAATATATTGGTGTTTAATTTAGGGATTTTAGCCCCAACTATTGAATTACGAAGGTGGGTATTTTCTAAACTGAAGTTGTAGTGGGTATTTTAATATATATTTGAGCGAGAGATAGAAAGTCACGCAGTTTTAGGTTTTGTATTTTATGAAGTCGTAGTCAGATTTAATTTGAGCTTGAGTGATAATTTGCTAGGATTTTCAAAGCTTAGGCTTTTGCAAGCTTGCCCTACCAACTTTAATGAGGGTTAAATTGATTTTCATAAACAGGAACTGAAATCAGATCTGGAATCAAGTACTTTCATTAGATAAAGGTTTTTCCCTTGTTCTCTCTCAACCAAAACTTTAAGCCTTTCTGCATCAATCGACTCGAATTGTCCGGTCTTCAAGCGCAAATTAAGTTTTAAGTTGCCCAAGTGCATTTTTGTCATAGTGGTTCTCGAAGGCTTCCCAACTAGGATCCCGAGCTTCAGATCAATGTCCCCAGAAGCAAGGAGTACGCCCGCGTGTTCCAGCGAGCTGGGAAACAAGAGCGCCTAGCGTGAAATTAAGGGTGTTTGATTTCTTGCTGGTCCATTACCTATAGATGTCGCTGCCTTCAGACCTTGTAGTTCCCGACGTGTCTTGAATAGCGGCGCAGCAATGTAACATTGGTCGGCAAACCCTTATGTTTCAAATTTAATTCAACTATTTTCTTCTATAAGAACTATATTTAAATTCTTCCTTAGGAGAACCTATTAGAGTATCAGCAGGCATAAAAAAAAGCGGCTCCAATAGCGTAGCGGGTATCTTAGTAATTAACAGACTAGCACGTTGACCTTGTTTTTAGGCGTGAAGCGCCGGATGAAAAGATTCAACATACCAACATGGATAGCTCGTTAGCGGGATAGACAGTACTGAATTGGAGTTAACCAGAGTTGGAAGGAAGGATTCAGCCTTTCAAGGAATAAGCGGTCCAAATCTGACCTGCATTCAGGCTTTATTGCATTAGAAAACGTTTCTAGTGAGTAGGATGACAGGAACCTTCTCATAATTTATCACTTACTCATTATAGGCCAAGCCCAAATAAAATATGCTTTCATTGAAGAGGCATTGCCCTCTCTCTTTTTGTCAAAGATGAAGGGTGATAGCATAACCCTGCACTGTCCTCTAAGCGCTTCATTAGAAGAATCTGTTGTTGGTGAAAATGTTATAAAAATATAAATAATAAAGAGTGCAACAGTATACGGACCTTTTATACTGAAGGTTGCTTAATGCAGTACGTGTTTTCAATGCATATCATGTGCTATCTTTCTATATCCCGTAGGACATGGTTAAGTTTGCTCTCATGATTATATTGATAGGACACTTCACCATTAGATTGCGTTAAACGAATTATTCGCTATGTCTTTGGGACTTTTGAGTTTGGATTGTGGTATACTCGAGACACTACCTCTGAGATTATTGGATACTCAGATGTTGACTGGGCCAAAAAATTTGATGAAAGGAAAAGCACTTTGGATGATGCTATTACATTGAAAACAATCTTGTTGCATGGCATATCCGTGCTTCTAAGTTACAACGTTATATATGTTGCAGAAATCATCTCTTAAAAGATATGAAGTATCATGGGTTTACAGAAGAGCAGTTGGTCACTCAACCCCCAATCGCTATCTTCAGGTGCAGATCATACTCCCTTTCGTCACTTTAACTGCTTGTAGTCATTTTTACTTTCGTTTTATGTTATTTGAATTTTGTGAAATAAAAAATAATATAGGAGCATATACATCATTTTTTGGCAACTGGAAGATCCACTTACTATATAAAGGCCATGGTTCAAAAATTCAGGAATCGAGACTAGGATCTGATTCGACTAATCCCGGTCAAACTCGGGATATCTGGACTGAGTTTTAGTATTCTCTTTTTTCTTCTATTGAGTGGCTTCGTGGGTCCCTTCTTACATCTCCTTCACTTATAAAATGTTGCGGTAGATTACTACGTAGAGCACTACCTGTTATTTTGCAAGTTTCAATTATCTCTTCATAACTTCTTAGCTTCTCCACAGGGAGATTTTGACATTGTTGGAGGGGCATCAGCACTAACAGAGGCTGAGATTATTAAGGTATTGTGTTTGGTCTTGTTTTAGTCTTCAAACTACTTTATTTTATTTTTATTTTGCTTATACATTATGTTGCGAGAGAAGTATAAGTTCTTATCCTCAAAAAAAAGTATAAGTTTACTTAGCTCAACTTATTAGTACCAAATGTGCTTTTCTTGCCTTTACATTTCCATCAATATTTAGAATCTTTGTGAATCTTTTGTTAACCGTTGGGATCATTTCTAGGAATTTTAAAGAAAAACAAATAATTATAACTTATCCTAGGATGGTTATGAAATGTTTTCCCCTATTATCGAGGGTGATCTAGGGTTAGCTGTTCCCCCGACTAATCTCCCTGGCACTTGTCCCGTTAACCACACATGCTATTTAGGCAGAATTTCTTGCGAAAGGTAGCTCCTTTGCGTGAATGTTTATTCGATTTCAGGACCTCTGCTTTCTTTAGTTACTTGTGTGATCTCTTGCTCTGCAACTTTGTTTCCTCTTCACATATATTAATTTTAACAACTACTCATTTAGAGGCGGTTTGAAATCTGGTGTCTGTCAAACAATCCCCTTCAAAAATTCACTCCTGACTCTTGTCCTCTAGAGAAGACAAGATGATGTATTATATCCTCTATTTAGCCCTCTCATTTCTTCTTTCTTTCCCTTTTCCTTCTCTCCTGATTTAGCTATTTCTTGTATTTTCTATTGTTTTAGGAATTTATTTATTTAGTACTTTTTTTTAAGTAGGATTTTTTTTATGAGAATCTAATGAGCATTAGGAGGCTTTGTTAGATCTCTTATTTAGTAAGTTTTAGTTTAGTAGAATTTCTGTTTGGAAATCCAATGAGCATTAAAAAGATTTGTTAGATATCTACAAATAAAGGCTATGGCCCTGTAGCCTTCTCTAAAAAGGCTATGGCCCTCCATTGTTAGTAGGATTGCGACCCAACTTATCGCAGCACCACGCAACACAATGTGTAGCAAAGTCTAATGCGAAGGTTTGCGAAAGATTAAGCTCAAAGTCGACTAAAAGATTTTGGTTATCTATTTGGTAAATGATGGTAATGCTTATTGACACACTTTAATTATCTGAAGATTTTCTGCAGGTGGTGATGGAAATCGTGACTCGATTTTTTAATTCGGATTCATGTCATATTCGTTTAAATCACGCCGACCTGTTGGATGCGATCTGGTCATGGGTAGGAGTAGAGGTTGGGCTTAGAGAAAGTGTGGCACAGGTATAATTACAAGAAGTTCATTTTATAAAATATGCATGATTTCATAGGCTAAGTTTGACTTTAATCTTCTTCTTTTAATAAAATAAAGCGCCTCTCGGTGATGGGTTCTTTGCGTCCTCAATCTGCCGAGCGCAAATCAAGTTGGTTTTTTGTTCGGCGACAACTTTTGCAGGTTTGAAAAATATAGGACTTGTATTCCTCTTATTTACCCATTTCTATCCTTAAATTTTGATTTGAAAATTAATTATCTAAATTGAAGATATTTCTTCTCTGAAATATGTTTTAGGCTATGTCCTTAGAAGTCAGAATGAATATTATTTAAATCAATGCTTTACTTTATCACATTGCCTGACTCGCTAGAAAATATTCCTCGTTTACAGTTCCTTTGTGCTTATGCATTTTTATGGACGTAGGAGAAAAATGTATGTAGTGACGAGTTGAGGTAGAGATAACAAGAGAATATTCTAGAGAGAATAGAAAATATAAGATGATTAACTTTTGGCACTGTGTGCATCTGTTGCCTTTACTTTGATAAGCAAGCAAATGTTATATAACGGGTCTGATTGTTCGCCCTCACCTGCAGAACTGTTAGGCTTTTAGCAGAAGATGTTCTTAACACCAGTGGCACTTTTGTATGTTCTTGATAACATAGTTGCACTTGATCGAGGGAGATAGCAGTTCATATTAGTGCTTATAACACGGGCCCAATTCTCTGCTAAAATTCTTCTTCTTTGTTTGGTGTGAGTCTTGCCATTCTTTCCCAAAGTTTCAGACTTTGGCTTGGTATTTCAAAACTACATCTTATAGTGATACCTAGATTCTATACTGCCTCTCCTCTAGTATGGTTCTTGGCATTGTCCTTATATTCAGTACCAGGTTTGAACTTAAAAATGCCTAGATAAGGAACATAGATCCAGTGTTAGTGGGAACACCATTTTAATCTAATCCTACCCTACTTCTGTGTTACTTCTCTCTCAAGATTTCATATTAGTCAAGAGATCTTTGCACGTTTCAAAGGATTGCAAACCACCAAATATCTTGTGTGTCTTGTCATTTTCATCGAGATATATCACAAAAACACTTTAAGTGACTCGAGGACGTAGACATAAGAGATTAATTCTTTGCGTGTCCCAAGATGTTTTAATTACATGTTAGAGGTCATGGTTAAGGTGAATCGGTTGGGTATGCTATTACTTCAACCGAATGTAGCAAAAATAAAGTACCTCAACTACTTCCCCAGCAATTGAACCGCGTGGACTTCAATTACCTGATAAGTGATAAGATTGGAGTGTTGGCGATTTGTAAATTGGCTGATACTTAGAGTTTGTTTTTGCTAACAAAGGATTTTTATATTGATATGACGAAAAAGAAAAGAAAATGTTATTATCTAATCAGGATCTTATCTTTAGCTGGTCCTAAGGCAAGACTAATTGCTCAATTTTTCTTTTTATTTATCAAAGTGTTGCTGGTGCTAAGGCAAGACTAATTGCTCACACAAAATGTTTAATATCGAATCAAGATCTTATACTTAGCGTCCTCTTTGAGTATTAGACATGATCTGATGAGAATTTACTAGGAGAGATGATGGTAACGCCTATTAAATTGGAGTAAGAGGTCAAAAAATCAGGACAAGTTGTTTCTTTACAAGTGAGACATATTATCAATCCATGTGTACAGTCCTACTATGTTGCTGACAACTTTCACTAAGAATCTGCATCTTCGCCTATAAATGACACCTATGTTGCTGACAACTTTCACTAAGAATCTGCATCTGCACCTATAAACGAACACCATTTGCATCTTCTTTTGGAACCCATACTTTCTCTAAACCTATTGGCAAAAGCTTCAAGGCAATATAGAAATTAATTGGGAAAAACTTAAGTGAGGTTCTCATCACTTATATTTATAGATAAATAATAGAAAACCCTAGAATGGGTAATAAAGTAAAATACAAAGGTTATAATGCAATTCATGGCATGCAACCGATTTTGGATCATTGTTGCGTGCATATTAATTTTGTCCCTCTAATTGGAAAATGTTTTAAAAGTTAAGAGCTTTTAAAACATTATTTGTTTAAGCTATTTGTGATAAAGTGGAGGGTATGCACTTTCTTAGGATTTTCGATTATATTTAAGCTGTTATGTTTTGGAGCTGGTAAAGATTCACACATTATGTGCGAACATGACAGAATTTGGTTTTATATATAGACATTTTTTCTGCTCTTGTACAGAGTTAATAATTCTGTGGTTATTTTGTAAAGATGCGTTCAATGTAGTCATATCAGCTGGATTGATCTTCGCTTGTCTTTTGCTCTCTGTTCCAGGATCTTAATCTTGCAGAAGTTGTTGTCAACAGATTACAAACTGTGGATTTGCGATTCTGTGGATTTGCAGATCAAGCACTTCCTAGATTGATGGGAGCCCTTCCTCCTGGTATTTAGTTTTTTTTTTTTTTTGGGTTTTGGCCGTTCATATGTATTATTTAAAGGAAACAGTTTCTACAATACCTTTAACTTTTTGCTGCTGCAGATAAATATGCACGTAAGGCGCTTGAGGAATTGTCTGCACTATTTGGCTACTTGAGAGTTTGGGATATTGAGAAAAATATCTTCATTGATGCCCTGATGCCACCTACCGAGAATTACCACAGGGAACTATTTTTTCAGGTAATAAAACTTGGAACTTTATCATTTGTACTCCTAGATTGTGCATATCTAGGAAATTACTGTTGTGACGGGCAAGAAAAACAAGTTAATCGTTAAAAGTTACTTCAGCCAAACGACAACTGAAGTTTATAACTAATTTCTGAAGGATTACTGTTTCATATTTGTGATATGTGGCGGCTGGGTCATTACCCATCGTCATTGGGCACCCTTTCTATTTTCTTATGTTTTTCTCTTATTAAGTAGGGAGCTTTGTTATTCTTCTAGTTAGTTGTTTTTGGAGAGAAGTTCTTTTGTTAAGTTTAGTGGAAAACTATAAGCCCTAATTTTACGAATTTAGTTATAACCTGATTTGAGAGGCCCACTTCATTGTTAAGTCTTCATATTAGCAAATTAAACAAGGTATCCTAGGATTTTGTGGCATCTTCTTATGAACTTAATGTTGGAGAGTATAGTGGTATTAGAAGTTTTCTAGAATTAGGAGTTTCCTATTCCTAATAGTGGTAGTATAATTAGTAACTATGTTGCCTATATATAGGCCTTTTATGTAATAACCTTTTATGAAATAAATTCTTCCCTTCATTTTTTACATGGTATCAGAGCGATTGCGTTCTTGAAGGCAATCTAAAGTTTAGTTGCTTCCGCCCACGGCGGCCATTGCTGTCATCGGATTACCCATGAGATATTCTAAGATGATTGTGGATGAGGATTGTGGAATATCTCCCATCTGACATTTAGCATCAGATAAAATTGCAAATTGGTTGACGATTGTGGTGTCATATCCCAAAATTCATATTCTAAGACTTGTCAGAATATGCATCTCGAGGTCGTGAACAGGTCGGGCATCCCCAAATGGATGACCCGAACTGGCGTAGTAATTAAAAGAATTTAATTATACTGCATCCACATAATTATACGCAGTGGAAATATCAATCGAAATAAATGTCTTGAACCAACTCCTAATAAATCTGTCATTCAACATAACTACAACCAAAGAAATAAGATAGTGTCTCGCATAAACGGAAATAAACAAAATATTAATGGGATGTCTTAACAGCACGCTCTCAGCTACTACTCTTGATCCTTAATGACTGCTAATGACCTGAACCTGAAATACTATCGCATAAGGCTTCAGCAAGCCACAACCAAGCAAGTACGGTGATCCTTAAACCGTTAACTATGACTTTACAAGTACAATAGATAAATCAATCTTATATATAGCAACTGACCAACGATCTAGAATCAATATGTACAAATCGTAATTTTTTGGATATAAATATACGATATTATGAGTGATAATTTGTAACTGTGGAAAGTTGATATGACATGTACACATAGAATGTTGGCGCCAACAATATTAATGACAAAGGTGATTAATATCCTAGGAGTCGCATGTACATATGGTATTTCTTAATAACTATGCTCTTTCGTCCTCTGTACGAAATAAAAGTCCAAGAACTCTTTGGACGTTAATCTTTTAGGTTTTAATGCCCACGGAGTTGCCTAAGGTAGAACTCTTCAATCTGACCAAATTTTTTTGTAGGATATAATATAGTGCCTCGTAGTAATTAATCATTGCCTATGTATTTATTGTACTAGGTATAGTTTAAATTGTAGTTGTGATGCATTGTAGTTTAGTGTCCCATGTAACTTAATTATATAACATCAAGTTTATAATATCAATACTCTTAGAGATAAGTCCACCGTAGCCTCAAAACCATAGATTTTG
Source organism: Kingdonia uniflora (assembly GCA_014058105.1). Classification (NCBI taxonomy): domain Eukaryota; kingdom Viridiplantae; phylum Streptophyta; class Magnoliopsida; order Ranunculales; family Circaeasteraceae; genus Kingdonia; species Kingdonia uniflora. Next base: position 927,383 of record JACGCM010002180.1, read on the forward strand.
GAGAAGTATAGTCAACACAACTTTTAACCCATCTCTTTCAAAGTTTACTAGAGGGAGAATGGAACCCATCATTCTCTGTCATCCAAAATAAACTAGAGAGTGAAATCAACCCACCACTTTGAGAGTACTAAAGAGAAGAAATCAAGCCAATAACTGTTGTACCGGATTTAGGAGGAAAGCGGGGAATCGGTCGTGGGAAATTACAAAGGGTTGTTGTTTCCTGGTTGTACTTTGAATCCTTGGTCTTGTGACTATCACAACGAGACAAGTACATGAACTCATTGCTTTTAACTGTGATTTTTTGGGTAAAATAGATCTAAAAGTATACTATCATGAATTAAATCCTTAATCACTCTATTGTTGGAAGTATTACCTAACCTTAAACTAGAAACCCATTATTTCATGGATAGGATTAAGATGAATTAGTATATATAGCTTGGTGTGTGGTCCCTAGATCTAGAAGGAGATGTGGTTACTTTCTTTTAAAAGAATATATTAGACATTGCATTGTGAAGTAGTACCTGAGATAGCATGATGACGCAATAATTTTACATGCATGACTAAAGTTCTCATCATGACGTACTTTATGTCAGTTATCATCATGACTAAAGTTAAAAGTAGTAGCTTACCTTTATTGTTTATGTATAATTGAACATATATGACATGGCACATGGAATGTTGGCGTCAACAATATCAATGACAAAGGTGATTAATATCTTAGGAGTCGCATGTACATATGGTATTTGTTAATAACTATGCTTTTTCGTCCTCTGTACAAAATAAAAGTTCAAGAACTCTTTGGACGTAAATCTTTTAGGGTTCAATGCCCACGGATATGCCTAAGGTAGAACTCCTCAACCTGACCAATTTACTTTTAGGGATTTGTACCCATGGAAATGCTACAAGGTTCGCCAACTCGTGTGACTTAACCGATTTACTTTTAGGGGTTCATACCCATGGAAATGCCAAAGGTTCACTGCTAGACCTGACCGATAAGAAAACCTATGATGCACGATCAGTCGTAGTAGTCAAGGTTGTTATCAATAAGTAATTCATCATCTGCTATGTACTCTCTTATGTTTCTTTACGTCTTATAGTAATTATACTACTACTCTAGTGTACAACGAGGTCAGAACAATAACAACAGATGATGAATTACAACCGGGAAACAATAGCTCTTTGCGATTTCTCACGACCGATTCCCCGCTTTCCTCCTACTCAATCTAGTACAAAAGTTATTGGCTTGATTTCTTCTTTTTAGTATTCTCTAAGTGGTGGGTTGATTTTTCTCTAGTTTATTTTGGATGGCAGGGAATAGGGTTCTCTTTGCATGACAATGATGGGTTCCTTTTTCTCTCTAGTAAACTTTGAAAGAGATGGGTTAAAAGTTGTGTTGACAATGACGGCTTCTCTTTGGTTTTCTTATAAAAGACAAAACCCTAGAACCTACTAGTCTATCTAACAACCATCCCCTTATACTTTTCCACAATCTATGGTTTTGAGGCTACGGCGGACTTATCTCCAAGAGTGGTGATATTATAAACTTGATGCTATATAATTAAATTACATGGGACATTAAACTACAATGCATCACAACTACAATTTAAATTATACCTAGTACAATAAATACATATGCAACGATTAATTATTATGGGGCACTACATTATACCCTACAAAAAAAAATCGTCCCCGAAATTTATGTACCTGATTCCACAAATAAAGATCGGTAATGCTCTCGGATCTTGTCCTCTCTCTCCTAAGAAGCCTCACCACGACTGTGGTTACTCCACTGAACTTTGACAAACGGAATAGTCTTAGTCTTAAGGACTTGCTATTTGCGATTTACATTTGCAACAGGAAACTCATCATAAGATGTATCATCCCGAATCTCGAGGGGTTGCCAATCAATAACGTTGGATGGGTCATGCTCATACTTCTGCAACATCGACACATGCAACATCGACACAAGAAAAACATTATGAATCCTGTCCATCGCTGGTGGTAATGTTAAACGATATGCAACCCTCCCAATCCGATCCAGAATCTTAGACCAATCCGATCCAAAATCTTAGAAGGCCCGACAAACCTAGGTGCCAACTTACCCTTTTTACTGAAGCACATCACCCCTTTCATGGGTAAAGCCTTCATAAATACATGGTCTCCAACTACGAACTCCAACGGTCTTCGACGAACGTCTGCATAACTCTTTTGTCGACTCTGCACTGTACGTAGTCTATCTCTGATCAAGTTAATACTCTCGGTAGTCTGAAGAACAATATCTGGTCCAAGCAAACTCCGATCACCAATCTCTTCTAGCAGATAGGAGGTCTACACGGCCTACCATACAACGCCTCAAAAAACGCCATGCCAATGCTCGACTGATAACTGTAGTTGTACACAAACTCTACTAAAGGTAATTAGTCAACCCAACTCCCCTTAAAATCTACCACACAAGCTCGGAGCATGTCCTCCAAAATCTAATTAACCCGCTCTATCTGCCATTAGTATGTGGGTGAAAAGCAGTACTAAAATCCAATGACGTACCATATGCTAACTGGAAGCTCTTCTAAAACTTCGAAGTGAACTTAGAATCCCTGTCTGAAACAATAAATACAGGTACTCCATGAAGTTTCACAATCTCCTTGATATACAACTGTGCCAAGTCATCAAAATACGGTGTACTACGAATAGCCAAGAAATGAGCCGACTTCGTCAAGCGGTCTACAATAACCCAAATATAATCAAAACCTTGTTTCGATCTCGGTAACCCCGCAATAAAATCCATCGAGATATTCTCCCACTTCCACTTTACTATAGGTAAAGGCTGGAGCGGCCCTGCGGGCTTTTGATGCTCGGCCTTCACCTGTTGACATGTCAAACATCTAAACACATATTTAGCGACCTCTCGCTTCATATTGTTTCACCAATAGTGCCTACGCAAGTCACGATACATTCTAGTACCTCCCGGATGAATTATGAATCTAGATTGATGAGCCTCGTCTAGAATCTCTCGTCGTAACTCTGCATCATCTGGTACACACAATCTACCTCGAAAACGAATACTCCCATCGAAACTAACAACCAAATCAGACTGACTGCCATCTGCAACCCTAGCTTGTAACTCCCCATCGTCCTGCTGAGCCTCAATGATCCTACCAATCAATGAAGGTTGAACTGAAATCCCAAACAAGAATATCCTTGGAAACTGAGAACCTAGATGTGGATCAAACTTTGAGATTGTCTCTAACATCTCCCACTCTCTAATCATCAACTGCGCCATGATGCCCTAAGTCGTAAAATGCCACGCGGTTTACGACTTAGGGCATCCACTACAACATTAGCTTTGCCCGGGTGATACACGAACTCGTAGTCGTAGTCGTAGTCCTTAAGAAACTCCATCCATCTGCGCTGCCTCATATTAAGCTCGGGCCGAGTAAAGAGGTATTGCTTTATCGGGTGGATTTGCTCAACTTTGACGGTGGAAAAAACTGGTGATCTATTCTTATGGAGATTGCAGTTAATAACTTTTCTGCAATAATATTTGCTGTGATTATGTATCGGTGTTCTGCTTCATCGGTTTCTTCTTCATTATTGCCTATGAGTTGTTGCTGATGTGTTTTGTTATGACTGATTATGAACGGAATCTACAACCTCATACCAGATCTATGATGATTTTGTGATATCCTCTGTTGCGGTTCGTATAAGAGATTTAGTTCCTGCTACAAATACTCAAACCTAATCCAATCCGATTCTAGTTAAACCTAGTTCACCCATTTTGACCCTGTCAACCAGTCCAATGTCCACTACTAAACCAAATTGACCCGATCAACTTGGTTTGCTCGGATCACTTTTTCTAGACATTCTCTCTGGTTTGATTCTTTTTTCGTTCCTCTTGGAGATTTATTTTCTTCTTGGGATTTTTTTTACATATTTCCTTTTTTTACATATTCGAACCTCTTCTTTTGATCGCCAATGCGGTTTGAGGTTTTTTCGTTCTCCTGTCGCGAGATGCAATTTTCTCTCTTTGGATAGAATGAAGATGTTAGACTACCTTCCACCTCGATCATGAGTTTTTTTTTTTATTTCCTCGAGAGATTTTCCTTTCCTTGAGTGATTCTTTTCTAGAGTGGTTCTCTTTCCCTCTAGTCATTATTTTAGATTTTTTTTCCTATAGTTTCCTATCGCGAGATCTGATTTCTTTCTTTGGGTCGGGTGAAGATATTCAATTTTTTCTGCCACGATTATGATTTCCTCTTCCTCAAGTGGATTTCTTTGTCCTCGAGTGAATTATTTCTTTTCTTCAGTAGATATTTTTTTTCTCAAATAATTATCTCTCCTCAACATTACCTTGAGTAATCCTCTTCATCGACTAATTCTCTTACCTCAGTGTCTCTTCAAGATATTTACATTACCCTCGAGTATGAAAACTGGCAAGTCGGTTAGTGCCACGAATTTCACAAGTACGTGTGGGAAATTTGGTAAATCAAAATGCCCCCGATTTCACAAGGGATATGTGAAGCTTTGAAGTGTTTCTATTGCTGCAAAAAGATTGTTTAGAAGAAGTTTTATATGTTTTAGAGAGCCTTAATTTTCTTTATCAGTGAGGGAGTGATTGTATTATGAGGGACTATCTATTTCTTTTTCTTATTGTAATGCACCTTAACGCGAACATTATCTGTCTGTATCAACGTGAGGGGGAGTGATGGAGAATATTGTGGTATTAGAAGTTTTCTAGAATAAGGAGTTTCTTATTCCTAATAGTAGTAGTATAATTAGTAACTATGTTGCCTATATATAGGCCTTTTATGTAATTGTTGAATCAACCTTTTATGAAATAAATCTCATCCCTTTAATTCCTACACTTAATAGGCAAGGAAGAACTTTGCTTTTCTGCAAAATTAACTTGGAGATTATTGCACGGTGCACTTGCTTCAGAAACTTTTCTTCTAACTTGGAGATTATTGCATGGTGCAATTGCTTCGGAAACTTTTCTTCTACGCAGAGAAGGTTAAGGGGATCTCATACACCTGTTTTGGAAGTGCTCTGTTGGTGCTGCCATTTGACTTTGGAGACTGGAATTGTATGGTTGCTCTGGTGAAGTTGTGGATCTTAAAGAACATATGACTAAGTACTCTCTCATGAAAGTGCCATGGATATGTTTCGCTCTTACCATCTGTACATTATTCGGCTAATCAGGAATACTTGTGTTTTTGATAATGGTAAGTCGAGTTTTAACCAAAAGAAGAAGAAAAATGTTGTACATGTTAGACAAAGCTGTATGTTAGCTTCTACGAATAATACTCGAATGACATAATCATCCTTTTTAGACTAGGAGTGACTTCAACGCCTAATAGCTCCCTAGGATCCAATCATGTCATTGCATTTATTCTTGGTATGATGTAATTATAATGCGTCTCTTCAGTTTCTTAGTATGAGTGGGTGTGGAACAGTACTTAGAAACAAGATCGGGAAAATTACAGGTGTGATGGTGTATAAAATTGGTCCTATTTCGATTTTTGGCAGACTGTGGTGCTATTGGTTTTGATCTTGCAAAGGCTATTCAGATGGAATGGTATAAAGTGTGGCTAGTACGAGTTTTTGCTCTGCAGTTCAAACTTTCAACAATGAATCAAATTCCTTATATAAATGTTTAAGCTTAATGGGTAAAATGAAGAAGCAAGTTTCTTTGCCTCAGTATGTCTCACACTTACAGAGAAGTTAACTTCAGTGCTGACTATGCAGCAAAGAGGTGAAGCAGAGTCCCTATGGGAACTAGTGAGTGGTTATTTGAGAGACCTCAATTATATTTTTTTGTAGAAGTGAGGTGTTATATATTAAGTATTACAGATATGACTAAGTTTGTATAGGTGCAAGGATTGTAGGATGTTGGAGGTGTCAAACAAGTTGTGATGTTAACAGTCTTAGGGAATCTGTTGCTACTTCACGTGTGTTTTTTTCTTTCCGCCTGTAACTTATTACAAAAATCCGTTAGATTTTGTTCTCACTTAGCAAAAAGCTAGTGGTGAAGGGAAGGGTCCTTAGTTGGAGGAGATCTGTATCTTTATATAGTTCTTACTCCATATCTGTATCTTTTTATATTTCTTATTGCTATGTATGTGCGTAAATTTATTTACGAAAGGAAAAAGGCTAGTACTATTAAAGGGTTACTACATATGTTATTGATTTGATTAATTTTGTAGCAAATCTTAAATAATGTTTGACATTTGAGTTGTTCACGACATGTAAATGTGTAGTACTTCAATCATCTTAACGAAGTCAACTTCATTGTATGCAGGTATTTGCTGACGGAAATCTGCTTGCTACTGGTGGCCGGTACGATCATGTGCTTCACCAAATGTGGGATCTTGAATATGTAGGTTATGCAAAGAAATCTCATATTTCTTTTTTCTATTCCCAACTGATGCAAAGTAGGCCGCGGAAGCAAACACTCTTCGATCAATTGATAGCATAAACACTAAAATAACTCAATAGAACTTGTAAATTAAAACTAAGGTTCTTTCTCTTTAGAACTCAAGAATTATAGGCTTTATTATCTCTAACATCAACTCCTAATCAAAGCCCTAATCTAACCCTTTTATAATCAACAAGGGTACTATTGGAAGGAGGTAAAATTGCTACAAAAATCCTACTCGGGACAACTTACTTTGGTGTACCTCTCTTTGCAATCATTGTGATCTAAAGCATGGGAAACTGAAAGAGTGTTGCAAATGGAAGAAGACAACGCGAGTTAAAACTTTCATTTTTGGAAAGATCTTTTTAATAGGGAATTGAAGTATTGTCTCTCGGATTCAAAGTTTATTTTGGTTATGATTTGGTTGGGTAAAGACAAATGGAAATAGAATTGTACAAAGGATGGCCAACGGATCGAGTATTTCTCGAGACATTTTGGTTTGGAAAAGCGGGAGTTCTTCAAAGTAGTCTTGATCTACTTGGAAGCGAATGGAGACAAAATAAGAACAAATGGTATGACAGTGGTGGATCATTCAGTCTTATTTTGTGGTATAACGGATGAGTCCATTGATCACCTACTATTAAGCTACCTGATCGCGATAGAGGTTTGTAATCATTTTTGAGAACGTGGTGGTGCAAGCCAATTAAAAAGAAGATTGTGTGAAGTTCCTTTGTGGTATAACGGATGAGTCCATTGATCACCTACTACTAAGCTACCTGATCGCGATAGAGGTTTGGAATCATTTTTGAGAACGTGGTGGTGCAAGCCAATTAAAAAGAAGATTGTGTGAAGTTCCTTGGAACTTTACTCCATATGTAATTAGATGGGTTTTGCGGAAGCGAATGATAAGCACTTTGATGGGAAGATTACAAAAACATTCATATGACTCAACAAAAATGCACCTGTTAGATACAACTCTAATTACTAACCTATCACAACTTACCAAAGATGCCACATAAGTTTTAATACACCCAAATAAAAATTATCAGATTCTAATTCATAGATATTAAAATCGTCACTCAAGAAAGAACCACAAGAAAATTATATAAATTCGCTCTTCTCCAAAATTTCCGCATCCTTATCGATATATTTTTTTAGCATTAAAATTCTTAAAGGGTGACTTAAATTTCACGTCTCTCCAATTGTTATGTTATAATTATCAGAGAAGCCCCAAAGTTAATTGACTCATCTTTTTCCCTTGGTAAATTGACACTTATCATAAATATGAAGTAAATCAAAGCCAACCAATTCATTATCTTTATCAGATGTTTATATTAATAATAGGCGTGGGGTTAAAATCAAATATGGCATTGCTTTTCTCCTGAAATTCGTCAAACAATACTAAAGAAAACACTGAATTTAAATTCATCTCGCTTTTTTGAATATATCGTGATGGTGGTGGATGCCTAGATTGGCATTCCCGAAGCGAAGTGGAGAGAGAGAGAGTGCGATAGAGAAAAACACGTCTACACAGAATTCGCCATCATCTTTGACGTGCTTCCTGGGATGATGATGATTCATGTTGTTGTGGTTGCCGGTGCTGAAAACTCTTCCAACTTCTCAGAATTTGATGCGGTCTTGTACTCCGAATTAGCACTCAAACCCTCTTTTCGTTGATGATACCCTCATCTAAACAACAACATTTTCCTTGCAGTTTTTTACATGATGATTAACGATCTCGGATAAGTTATCATACTTTCTGGTTAGATTATTAAGATCTTTGAGGCGATCAAGTCACAAGTCAGCATAATCGACCTTCCCTTTGATTTTCTTCGATGACGCCATTAATGGTAGATTAGCAAGAACTCAATACGAATTTAATGCATAGTGGGCAACGAAAGCAAACATCCTTCGATCAATCGACAACATTAAATCTCAAATAATCTAATATTCTCTAGATTGATGGTGTAAGTTAATAAAACTAATAAATTAAAACTAGGGATCGTTCTTTCAAAAACTCAAGTAGCCTAAACTTTCTTCTCTCAAATATCAACTCCTAATCAATGCCCTAATCTAACCAGTTTGTAACCAATAAGGTGATACTATGGCGGAAAACAATTAAAAATACAATAAAAGGTAAAAATAGGGAAATTTCCGTTTGTAATTTAGGGCGCCCGAAATAACTCACGAAACTGCTCGAGAGAAAACAGATTGTTTCCTTAAAAGATAAAATCGGGTGTCAGTTCGGGTACAAATTGGGGTGCCTATAATTCCAGTTTATCCCAATTTCTCTCGGCTTGTTCAGATACCCGGGTGCCCAAATCGAATGTTCCTGCATCACTACCGTGTCTATCATTTTAATTTCCCGGGCCTTGTATGTGATGTTATATATGTAGCTTGGGCTCAAATATTTTTATGACATTTAAATACATCTCAAAATGCATTTTAATTGTTAGTAGTCTTTGTATATGTATTTTGTTAGTGATTTCTATATGCTTTTCCTGCCAGAAATCAAACCCACCAGGTGCTGTTGGCACCAGTATTGCATTGGAGACGATTCTTCATTCTTATTCAGTAGAAGTTAAACCTTCAAGGTATGTTCTTTGTTAGTATTTTTCTTGCAGCTTTGACTCCAACCTCTTTTATTAGATGAACCTCTCACATAGATTCATGTTAATCTAGAAATGAAGCTAGCATACCTGTTCTAATCTGTTCAAGGGCTGGAGGTGGTATGCTTGTTGAGCGAATGAAGATGGCTGCTGAACTATGGCAAGCCAACATCAAGGTAAGCATCATAATAGATATCTCATGTCCTTTTGTAATGACGTGATTACTTAGGTATTGTCAGGAATTCTTTAGATTTTTTTTGAAGGCAAGCCCTTTTACAGAGGTTGGTAACTCAGGGCTAAGCAGACCGCCCTGACAATGCTGGACTAAGACCAAGGCATGATAGGAGAAGTCTTAAAACAACTAGGCCCGATGGGGTACAAAGCCCAAAGGCAACAAGCCCTGAAGGGTACAAAACCCGAAAGCCTAACAACACAACCCGAAGACTATTAACATAATTCTCACACGGAAGAGAGGGGGGGTAATTGAACTCCCAACCTCTCCCTTGGTGGAGGTAGACACTCAGGTTAAATACATTTAAATATTGGTCATCTTGCACTGATGTGCATCTGTTGATCTTCCTGACGCATTCTGTAAGGTGTTGGTCCCTTAAAACCAAAATATCCAACACTAAGAAGGAACTGAGAACGAGATTATTATTATTTTTCTTACGATGATATATTGTGGTCGTTAACACTATGAACATCTTTTTGAACAAAATGAAGAGGTTGACTTCTTATGCAGAACTCTTTCTTTCTAAATAGGTTCAGTTGAAAGATTGGCAATGATACAACTTCTATTGTGATCCTATTTTCTGCATTTGTTGTTATGACGCAATATAATAAACAGTAAATTATGTTATAATAGTATATAGCAATTGGTGTAACTGTTGGATATCTGAATGTTCACATGAGAAAATTTATTTCAAAGGACTATCAAATGGATGTTGAAATGCTTTACAATCTCTTTGATTGCGAGTGTGTTTTTTGTCTTCCAAAAGGTGAAAATTCGCCCCTTAATGTAAGGTGGCTCATCTAGCTGTAATTATAATTGGTGTTGGATATGGTAAGAAGACATATTTCCTAAATTTTCCTGGTATTCGTGTAGTGAGATAAAAAAAAAATTGAATGTCTTGCACAAAACTCACTCTACTCCGGTACTTCGATACGTCTGTGTTTGTTTTATTATCTCTTCAGTTTCTTTTGTACTCATTTACATTATAATCATATCGAACAGGCTGCATTTGTCCCTATGTCAGACCCAAGCTTCACAGAGCAGTATGAATATGCAAATGGGCATGATATTAAGTGCCTCGTCATAATGACTCCGTCACAAACAATCTTAAAGGTAATTTTAACTTCAGAAATACCTAATTCTGTTTTTTGATTGTGTTGGAATCAGAATGCTTTAACTCTTGCCATATGACCATGTAACATATCTTTGAGATGTATAATGTTTTCATATAAAGTAGAATTTATTTGTTCTTATTGTCATACATTTTACTGTCTTGCCCTTGTATTGAAGTTAATTCGGGGATCTAAATTTTATTTGTTGAGCTTGTAATGTACTCAAGTATTGCTTTATGCAACTTGGTTCTTGCTGTCCTCAACCAAAGGAGAAATCAAAATCAAGAGGGTCTCATGAAAAAAGAAAAAAACACCTGTCTTGCAACGTTTATTTGTTTGTTGTCAAGGTCAAAACTACGACCAAATATTACTAATCTAACTGAAGAATGGAAATTCGACAATACCTTAAGATTCTTTCTTTTTTTTTTGCAAGGCAAGCTGGGGTTAGGACAGAAACCTTAAGATTCATAAGGAGAAGATCCTTAGAAATAAAACCAAACCTTCTAAGATTCACGAGTAAATTCCTCAAAGAAATCTGCCACCATTGAAGATCATATGTTATCATTTGATGCTCACGCAAAAGGCTCTAGAAAACACATCTTTAAGATGCAAATGATGTGCAGAAACTGCAGGATAATCATTAACACATATATACTAGATTGTATTTATCAGGAGTAATTTGCAACTGACTCAGATTGTGGGGCATTACGTCTTCTTCCCCTTTGGTTTGAAGAATGTTCAGGGTTGTGTCATTTTTCGCTAGGCAAGCAAAGGTTGTCTAAGTGGTTGTTTGTCTTATTACTTCTTTGCCTAACTTTACCTTGGATTGTGTTTGGGCAATGATATATGAAATCCTATGGTAGAGGGATTTGTGGATAAACTTGATTATACAAAATGAAATTGTTGCTCAAGGTGGGTGCCTCAAATTGGTGAAGAGTACTCTATCAAGACTTGTTGTATATTGCAGAGTATTCTATCAATCTTGCTGTTTGAAACTCTTTTTTGGGCTCCCGAGCTTCATTCGTTCTTAATATACTCTTACCTTTTAAAAATAATAGCATTGCTGAAAAATTACATGTAGGAACAAATTAGGAAGTTCTCAAGTTCAAGGTTACAGCATTGAAGAAAAATTTAAGGTTAAGAATAAGAAAAGTCGAAGAAAATTAATATGGTTCATTTTTATCAATTGTTGGTCACTTTCGTCATATCTTTCTTGTGTATTTGAGACAATATGGCCCATATTTCATGTTTATCATACATTTCATCGATGTCACGTACAGGTACGTCATCTGGAACTTAAGAAGGAGAAAGAGGTTGAGAAAGACGATCTTGTGAAATTCCTAGCAGAGGCAACAGTGACACCATTCAGGAATCTCTCCATTTGGAATTGAGCACGCCTTCATTTTATCACTTAAAGACCCAGGTATGTTTTATATTCATTGAGATCGGGGAACCTAAACTTCCACAAACCAAAACAAAAGCAGTACAGAGGAAAGGCACAATACCCGAACTGCTACAAAAAAAAAAGAACAAGTTATATCGGAAAAATTAATTATGAAAAAAAATTAAGAAAGATAATGTCTCTCCCACCTCGTCATCATATCTCTCCTCCGTCTAAGGGTTAGGAAAATGTATCATTAAAACTTTGAAGTTTTCTAGAGCTATCTTCAGTGCGAAAGGTATCTTCGTGTTGTTCATTACTATATTTACTCTGTAATTACAAAGAACCTCCTACCTGCATCAAGGAACTTCATTGGTATCACTTAAAAACTAAATTTTAGTTTTCCTTCATACGTGACTATTCCGAAGAACCAAAGGATCATTTTGTAAAACTTGCCTGCTCTATTGTTCAGAAGAAGAAAAAAAATGTTGCTTAGAGCTCTTTATCATTTGATCTAAGTAGTCATCTGAAACTGTCCTAAATTGTGAACTTTAATATAGGTTGCTTTGTTCAATCAGTGATTGCAGTATAGAATTCCTTTTCATTCAAAATCATTTAAAATTCTGTTTACCTAGCAAAAGAAAAGAGATTATCGTGCAGAATTAGGGTTAATCCTAATCCATCTACCATTTAGGGTATTTCTTCATATTATTCTCAATCACTGGATGATTGCAGGCTGTAAGCAGAAAATTACTAAATTTTTCTCATTTTCAACCAACCTAGTTCTCTATTTATTTTTCTCAAGTTTCTTGATTTTTTTTGCAGCTTAATCTTTGACCAACTTTAAATCTTTGAACAGTGGGATAATGGATATTCTTATTCAGTACTGGTGGTCATAGCAGTCAGTCTGTGAAGAACAAGTGGAATCTAAGATTGCGTTGTGGACAATGTACAGGCAAATGGGGGTGATTTTTTCATACGATTAGTTACAAGTCCTAATCAAGGCCAGTTTTGTTTTTCTTATAAAGATGTACATTCGAAACATGATCAATCAAGAAAAAGATTAAATGTGAGAGTGAACTGTTCAGATTTTGTGTGAGAAAATGATTAGAAATAGTTGATAATATAGTTTGTAAGGTTTATATCAGTATAATTTTCAATAAAAGTTTGTATCTGTCATTGATTTTAAGTGTAATCTTTGCAAAATAGCATCCTCGAAGGTCAATAGTCTTTTGTTGTACCTTACTACATCACACTTATACATCGAAAAATCAACTGATTGTATGAATATGAATTAAATGAACTCTTAACAAATGCGAACGCGTGAGAGGCTGCTTGGTTTTCAACTGATGGGCCAGCATTCAGAGTAAATATTCAGACAGGAAAAAAATTGTAAGATCAAGCTTTATTGCAAATCCATTTTTGAAAAAAATAGTTGTAGATATCCGGTTAATCAGGGAAGGCTTTCTTCCTAATTGTTTGTCGTTCTGGCTTGCAAATAAAGAGGAAAAGGGAAAGCTGTGTTTTGCACTTTCATTAAAATGCAGAGCAATGGACCAACATAACCATCAATTGGATTGGGCAAGGCTGGCACAGAGGCAAACATGGAGTAAATATAAAGCACTAGAACTATCATTTCTTTGCCTAGTATTACTGTTGCTGACGTTAAACAATCTGAATGTAGAAGTTCAAGATTCACAGAAAAATTACTTAAAAACTGGGAAACAAATGCAGGTAATTATGGAAGTATAGTAACATTCAAAATAAGAAAGCATAAAATACAACTGAGATGATATCTGTGACACTAATTTATGTCTTGCACTATTTTAATTAAAGGAGCATACCATAAACTAGATTTGAATTACATACAAGGAGAGAAATGGTTAACAGCAAAATATTAAGTTTCTAACAACGTTCTGGATTACGGATGTTGATTTGTTCTTTAGTTTCCAGAGTAACAGTGGATTGAAAATGACTCAGTACATTACAGCCCATACATCTAGCTGCGCATGTCCACCTTTATGCCTTCGCTTTTGAAGCCTGAAGAGCTTGAATTTTCTGCTGTAATTTATATATCTGCAAAGTAACCACAGTAAAACATGTAAGCTATTTTGGATAAATTGTAAACTGAAATGGGAATGCGAATAAGAATCAAGGCATTTCTTCAGTTTTAGTTTAAATTTAATCGAAGTTGAATAGCAAAGAACAAGTGCAAGAAACAACAGATGTCTAGAAGATAAGAATTGCTCAGAACTCATAATCATTGTTAAAGCAAGGATCAAAATATCAAGAATAACCCGTTAATGATAATATTGCTGGATACTAAAAGAGCACTTATATAGGCTTAATAATGATATATCAAGCAGATAGTGGGGTTTTGCTACTCAAACTATAGGCTGAAACTAAGAATCTGAACCTTTGTTAGCACTAAGGATTGCTCAGCATCTTCTTTCTTGAGAAGAAAATAATGCTCAACATCGAATATTTATTTTAGTTTTCTAGGCATTTAACTTCGAGAACATAGCCAATGCCACAGAATGTTAAAGAGCAGAAGAATAAAATGGAAGGTTCAATGCTAACTAAGTTTGAATTTATTCATAAAAACAGTACAAAACGAGCTGAAGGCATACTTTTCTAAGAGAAAAATGGAAATGCACTATAACAAGCCCAAGGGCAATGAATTTTAGCTGGATGATACACTTTCTGAGTTTAAATAAGAGGAAAATGCTTGTATCTAGGTGGTGATAGCAGTTAACCAGTAAATGGAAGTACATATTGAATAAACCTTAAAATTCATGACGAACAAAATTCTAACTTCTTCTAACAAGTAAGTACCTGATGATTGCAGATGGGCATCTCTATTTCACTCAGTTCCAAATGTAGTGATAGTAACTCTACTAAAGAGATATAGATACCAGAAAAGGAAGAGCATTTTTTTTAAAGATTCTATATAAACATCATGTACCAAAATAAAATTTTAAGTAAGCTAGCCTAAGTAGTGGTTTCCATGAAATGCCAGTGGGCTTCGTTTAGGGTGAGGATTTAAGTTGGGCATTAGGAGTACGGTTAGAATTTGGAAATTAGATGGTTGCTTGAGTTATTCTTGAAAGAAGCTATCTGTCTTCACTACATCAGACCATCCCAATTTCATTGTGAAGGAGATGATGGGCATGTATAAAAAAGGGAGTACTTGACTCCTAGCTTTGCATGAATTTCAGTGATTGGAAAAAGTCCATAAAGGCTAGCCTTCTTGGAAGCTTTGGACGCTTTTCAACATAATCTAGGTCATGAGGATATGAAAATTTTGTTTGAAGCTCACAAAGTTCTTTCTAACTCCAGTTTCTAAGCTCATGGTCTTCCTTGAAAAATATGGGCCAGCTACCTCCTAAGGTTTGGCTGCAATAATATTTATGTTTTACAAGAGCCCTACCATCGATAACCTACAAAAGGATACAGTTATGCTAACCAACAATTTTTTATATGAAAAGCTAATTAAGATCCACCTTCCACCTTTCAATCCAGTGTCCACTAACTAATTATAATTTGGTTAAAGCATTCACGTTAGGCGTCCTCCTGCACCATCCCACTTTGATTTCCAGCTTCTTAAAAACTGGTTATCTAGGAGCTCTGACGGAAGATACATGTTTATCTAGAGAGTGCTTTGGACTATTTGGTTAGAAAGGAATCTAAATATTTGAGGGTAAAGAAATCTCCAGCAAAGTGGTGATTATCTCCATTAAAGCTCTTAATTTGTAGGTGGCCGCAGACACAAATGGCATCCTTGTTGACTATATGATGAATCGTCGGAAGGCGGCCGGAGGGAGCTATGGAGGAGCACTGGGGTCGGTTGACCCTAGAGTTTTCGAACGTCAATTGGGAGAAGGACAGCTTTATCCTCTTGTTGACTTTTGACTCTACTGAAAATAAATTTAGCATTTGAACCATACTCACATCTCTCTGATTATCTCTTCTGTTTAATTTGATTTTGACTTCACAGATTCCACTCAATTCCTTCCTGTTTCCTCAAGCCCTCTTTTCTTTGTACTCTATCCAGCCCAAATCACATACAAAATACCAACAAAAAGAATGTTAAATAGCAAAGGGGAAGGTTCAACTCCTCAAAAATGAGGAGTTGATTGAGCTCCTCTTGGATCTCAACTCTGCACTCAAATCTAATTTACCAAACACACTGGCAGAGATGAAGTCCCTGGATTTGCCAACTATTTCCTCAAGTCTCCCCCTGCCAAACACACCCTAATAGAGACGATATGAGGACTTGGGTTTATTCATGGTGAGATTTTTCTCTCTAGATCTTAAAACTTCGTTACCACTCTTAGCCAGTTTTCCAGTATCCCTTGCCATTTATTTATCTAAAGCTCCTCCAAAATTATTCTTTTTCACACAGACGTCTGCTCTTTCCAAGATCTTATCTCTAGATGATCTTATTGCGAGAAAGTGGACATATGTTGCATGGGCAAAAAAGGAAGGGCAATAAGTTGACAATTTGACATCGCAATTATCAAGTGGCATGTGAAATATGGCTGTTCTTTTGCAGCTAAATTATATCTGGTAGATTATGCTAGTTCGTTTATGATCTTTATATCAGGCTTAAGCCAAAGTTGATCACAAAAAGGAGGTTCTTTGTCCACATCAATCCAAGTAGATTTGACACGACAACTATGTAACTAGTAAAGAAACAGATTTTAGGTTAAATGATTTGGTAGAAGTTGTGTGAATCTGCTGGAAAACCTAGTAACATAGGTTGCTATTGAGAAACAGGAAAGTAGAGCTTTTGATAAGGGCTACGCTGAAAAACTCATGCGAAAAGTTGTGTTTTTTACATAGAGTAGAACAATGGCCCATGTTGCAGCCAGTTAGTCCTTCCAATAGGGAAATGCCTATTTATGGGTAGTGTAATGAACCCCAACAATGTTTATTAACAGTAAATATTGCAGCTAAGTGAACACTGTATAGAAGAAAAGAAATCTAATAGAGGGACAGGTACAAACCGATTCTTTCTTTCCATTTTGCTTATCTTCTAAATCTTGGAGAGTGCCATCAAGACGCTTCCTATTAGAATTCACAATAACATAAAGAAAATTTAAATTGCAAAGAGTTACATCAAGAAGCTTCCTATTGAATTCAGACTATTGGAACTTAGAAAATAGAAAGGAAAATGAATCATACGCTTAGAAACCGTTTATCTCCAATGGCAATACATATTTGTAAATTGGATCAAAATAAATTTACATCAGCCTTTTGCATTTATGCAAATATAGTCCCAAAATCCTATAGCACAATTTTTTTACATAAGACGAGATGTAGGACTATGTGATTGCAATCCAAATGGTGTAGCCCATTAGATTGACACCCCATAAAGGTGCAAAATAATTTTTAAATTTGTAAGTAAAATATTGAGATTCCAATCACGTAGGCCAATTTCTGAGAAATAACACTAGTCTAATAAATTTGTGTTAGACACTACAAGTCCATGACGTTCTTTTGAGGTTTTAGATTATCCACTATGAATGGAGACAGTATAATAAGAACCTACAATTCCGCAGAAATATAATCGATTCTCTTGCGCACATTAGCATTGGCCTCGGCCAAGTCCTGTTTCACTAGAACTGGACCGATCAACTTGAACACATTAGCATCCTCGCTCAACAAATCTAATTCCTACAAAACAATAAATTGAAGTAAGCAAAACGTTTGTTTTTCTGATTAAAAAATGAATTTACCTTGAGGACAAGCTCGTTTTCGCCAAGTTGGATAGTGTACTTCTTTCTGACTTGGTGATTCTTTGCAATATCTGTTGAATTTTTTTTACAAATTATTACCATTGAAATGAACTCCTTCACAATAAAAAGGAATGCAGAAGAACCTTTCTGGAGCTTGCTGAGATCATTTGCTTTATTCTCGAGGTCGTGTTGTAGCGCAGAAGATGAACCCATTTTGATTCAAGTTCTGTAAATTAAAAAAAAAAAAAAACCCTAGAAACATTGGAATGAATTGTATTTGAGTTAGAAAACAACACATAATAATACCAGGGAATGCTTTACAAACCAATCTCAGAAATAAGTTAGTTACATACTGAGAATTGTACCACTTCTCCTTTCCGCTCTTGGGTCGATGATTAAAGCTAAAACCTATTTACTATTTAGATAGAGAGAGAGAGAGATATCGAAACACCGGCTTACCTAGCTAGTATACCGTAAAACGGTGGAAAACGACCAAAAAAAACTCTAACACAACTTCCTTTTAGCAACAAAGATCTGCAAAAAGCTAGACTCTCTGAATGCCAGATTCCTTTGGGGCGCAAATAAGAGTGGCAGAACCAAGACTCAACTTATTAACTGGAGACACATCTGTCAGCCCACAAAATGGGGAGGCCTGGGCCTTCGTAAAGCCCAGCACCACAACCAAGCCTTGCTCGCTAAGCTCTTCTGGCGGATCATCAAAGAGCCAAATAAGCTTTGGGCTCAGAACATGATAAAAAAGTATGCCCTTAAGACTTCCTCTATGCTTACTCTGGCCCACCCTACGGACTCATGGATTTGAAAAAGTATCCTCAAGGCTAGGAACCAACTGTGGCCAGAGCTTTGCTGTCACATTGGAAACAGAGAAGATGTTGATTGTTGGCTTGAGCCTTAGATCCCAGGTATCAGATTTGGCAGACCAGCAGGCCCCGCCCCGCAGCATCGCCACATCACCAGAGTTGCTGATCTTATCAGACCAAACAGCCGTACCTGGGACACCCAATTGATCCAATCAATATTCCATGCCGACATTGTCGCCAAAATTACGGCCATCCCCCTCAGCAGATTTCCGGCCAAGGACGTGCTCAGATGGAAGCAGGAGAAGAACGGCATTCTCACGGTAAAATCTGCTCACAATTACTCGATCAGAGACAATTCCATGGCGGACCCATCCCAAAATACAACGGACAATGAAGGCTTTAGCTGGAGTCACATCTGGAAAATGGTAATGCCTTTCCGCATCCAGCTATTCTTGTGGAAAACCATTAAGAATGGTATCCCAACTAAGGCTAATCTCTGGCACGGACAAGGGGATTGGGACACCAACTGCCCTAGATGCGGTATGGAAACGGAGACTAGTGCTCACGCCCTATTCTCCTGCTCTAAGATCCAGGATTTCTGGCGTATGAGCGATCTCCAACTGGACTTTGGAAGCTGGACATTTACCGAGTCGGTTAGCAGGATCATTCTGAACAGCCACTAGCTCTATGGGAGCACCGCGAGCATCACAGCTTTTTCTAGCAAGATCAGCTCCCTAATGTTTGTCATATGGACTAGCCGTAACGAGCTTCTCTTTGACCAAAAGCAATTCTTACCTCGTGAGGTGCTCAACAAGTCTAAGCAATACCTAGTGCACCACTCTAGGCCTCCCACCCCCATGCGCCAAGTCAATCGGCCCGCCCCGATTGCTCAGGCTGGTTGACACACCATCAATGTCAACGCCGCCTGGTCTAAGGCGGACACACCAGGAGGAAAATGTTTTATTACTAAAACTCACTTGGGTAATGTTGTCTGTGCAGGTCACGAGGCAGCTCAGGCTGAGGACTCTGAAGAGGCCCAGGCAATTTCAGTTATCAGGGGAATGGAGGCGAGTCAGCAGATGGGTTTGGATAGAGTGATCATTTTGACAGACTGCCAGAGGCTCGTACGAGTTTACAGAGATCGTTCTGACGACCTTTCGTGGGGCGCCCTCACACTGGCCCCGGATATGCTTGCTATCGCCGCTCAGTTCAGAGACTTCCATTTTGATTTTACTGAGAGAGCTTGTAATTTTGAAGCACATTTTCTTACTTCTCGGGGAGCTAGATCCCCGCCTTTTGTTTGTTCCGTGCCCTCTGAGGCCACCATGTTTGTAAACTCTATTTTGCCCCACTCTTGAGGGTTTTTATATGCATTTCTACTTTGCTTAAAAAAACAAAGATCTTATTTATTCCGTCTCAAGTCCTGCAATGCATAGATAAAACACGGGGAGTTTCTCTTTTTGATTTTTTATTATAACGACAGGTGAATAGCAGAGAGAAGAACAAAAAGGATTTTGAATATTTGATGTTTGATTTGAGAGAAACTACTTTCAGATAATTCCAATTAGAAAACATCTTTAGATTTCTATAAAAGATAGTTTTTGATTTGGATCAAGATGTACACTGAGAGCTCCTCACAATGAAATCTGGAAAGAAAGAAAGAAAAACCTCTTTTAAAGATATCCATCTTGGTGCTTTTAAAGTTTCATCATGATAAATTGTTAACACTTATTAAAGATGAAAGTGAGATCTTAGTTCATGCCTTTGCAATTTCAATAACTCAATGGCGGAATTGTTATGCATCATGTGAGATGTAGTAAATTCTTTTACTGAAACAAAAGCAATCAAATTCTTAAGAAAACAAAATCTTACCATTATGAGAATTCACAGCAACAATTACCTTTATGATAATTGTTTGGAGATAATATAACAGTTTACACTGAATTGATATAAATTTAAGGATTGTTTTGATTTCAATGATCGATGAGATGATTTTGATTTGGGAGAGAGAGGTTTGGTTTGGGAGATGTATACAGACAAAAACACTCCCTTCGGTTCGGTCGTTTGACAAACCACTGAACGCTAGGCCAAAGCAGGCAGGGCCCAAAAGATCAAAAACATACTGCTGGTATTGGATCATACCATTCACTCCAACACTTCTCTTGTGAATATCGATGAAGAGATATTTTGTAAGAGCATCTCTAGCAACGAATTTTAGTTTGGGTGTGGGCTCTAACAGGGGGCCCACAAAAAACCCAAACCCACACCCGGCCTCTCCCAGCAGCAAGTTTGAGTTGCACACATGTATTTTTTATATATATTTATTTGGAAGAGTTTGGATTACAGCGCGGTGTTCCTTTTACCGCCGCTTCAACTGTTTGCTATTTTTGCAACCCAACTTGACTATTCTCCACATATTACTTCTTCCTCTCTCTCAAAATCGAAGGTAAAAAAATTGTGATTCCAACAAAATTAAAATGCAGATGCCAAAAGGAAAGCCACGCCCCAGTACTATCCCTGGGTTTAGAGTGACAAGAGATCCAGATCGAACCGTAACTCGCTCGAGGTCCGGAAGGAAGAAAAAGCGAGTGGAATTTGAAGATGTCCAACAAACCCAATCTATACCAAACCCAACCCAAGAAAACTTCCCACGGAGGTGTATTACCCAACTCCCAGACGGCGTCAATCATATCTATTACACGGGCAAGGAACCCACGGTAAGTTTTAGTGTAATTGTGAATTTGTTATTTTCATAAATCAAGTGTTTGACAAAATGCTTTAATGAACAGAATCGTGATTCGATGCGTGCGCACGACACATTCACTATGGTGATCAAAGTTTGGAAAGATATTTCTACAATTCCACCTGTAAGGGATACCGTGGTAAATATATTCTGGCAGTTTATGGATATACGCTTGGGCAATTCCGATAATCGCTTAATTCAGACACTTATAGAGCGTTGGTGGCCGACAACGCACACGTTTCTGTTCCCGTGTGCGGAGATAGGGATCACGCCATTGGATTTCACAATGCTGACATAATTGTCAATCAGTCGATATCCAACACAGGTGTCGTATGACGACGCATGGACTGTATTATCTAATGCGAGGCAATTGCTCCCCAACATTGAATCCAGCAATATAAATAGTTGGAACGTCAGCATTTTACATTTGAGGACGTACTTGACCATCCCAGCTGATCGGGAGGATGATATTACTATTGCTTGTGCTTTTATCCTCTTCATGATGAGACATTTGGGGTTCCAAATGGCCAACGACACCGTTCCGTTTGGATATCTTGCGGCCGTGGCCGATTTGGACGATGCTGCCCAATATGACTGGGGTTCTACTATTCTTGCTTTCCTCTACCATGTTTTGGATACCGAAGTCACCACTGGGGGTGCCATTACTGATTTTCCCAACTTCTTGAGATACACTAACATTTTTTCCTTACATGCTACAAATCAAATATATTCCAATAAATGCCTTAAATATAAATATAATTATTTTTTATGTTGTTCCGAAATGCAGTATTGGTTCTACGAGTATTGTGGGGTTGGTCTCCCTATAGTCAAGGAAGAGGTTAAGTTTTTGGCCTATCTTCACCTCAGAGCATGGGAGAGGGGGAACAGGAGGAAAACAAATATCCAGGCAACCAATTTTTTTATTCTAGGCAGATATCACATTGACCACCGGACTATTGAGACGATCACCTGGGAACCTTGGACGGATTCTGCGATGTCTGAGATAGATGACATACTGACTGTAAAACTCCTATCCCGTAAGAGGATGTTACTTCAAGTACCAAATAGAAACTGTGAATATTACTTGGGGGATAGATGCTGGAGGCAGTTGATTGGCGAGGAGCATATTCATTTGGATCATCCGCTTAGCATGTCGCCACATATTAGTCCAACGGCTTTACAGGAGATGAGACAGCCGGGTTCCTTGACTGTGACCAGTTTGTGATAGGGGAGGAAAGAGAGACTAACGCCTCATATTGGGCTGAACAAACTTTGGAGGTAGGCCACCTGTTGACAGATTCCCAGAGGATGGGGAATATAGATCTGTTTAGACCCACTGCACTCAGAGCTGGTATTACACCCGTGGTGCTTACGTCAGCGTCGGTTCATAGTTTATCCCAGGACTTTAGTTTGCCTAGCGAGGCGGAGGGGCCAGACCCGGGGTGACACATGGAGTGGACAAGGAGGCGTGAGATGTTCCCCATCGCCTGCTTGAGGGACCCGTCACCCATGTTTGCCTCCTACGACGCAGAGGAGCTATGGCACCTAACTCATGGTATGCGGCGACTTTGCCTTGCAGAGGTGTGGGACGCCTAGAGGATCCAGGATTTGACTGATGAGCTTGCTACTGCCCATAGGCACATTGACATTATAGATGATCAGCTATATTCACATGTAAGCAATTTATTTATGTATTTTTTTTTAATTTTTGTTTTCATAATGTCACATTTATTTTGTAAAAATATTTAAAAAATTTATTTGTCCTATTCAGAACCTACATTTGAGGAGGGGGCGTGACATACGGATGGTGCCGCTACCACCTGGAGGTAGCGCGAGGACGAGGCAGCGTGGATCTGGTCTGCGAACCAGAGGAGGCGGTACTAGCCGCAGGGGGCGGGGTACTGGAGATAATTCTGAGTAGATATAAGTATTTTTGATATTTTTGTAGACGATGTAGAAGCTCAGTTATAACTACTAGTACTTATTCTCTCGTGTTGTGTGTTGTTTCCCTTTATTTATTTTTTGTAATCCCATGATGTAGTTTAGCTAGAATGGTTTTTGGGAGAGTTTGTGTGATGTTAATTAGCCATGACTATCTAATGTTGAAATTGACTAAAGTTTTTTGGTTTTGGGGAGAGTTTTTTCCAATGTCTATTCGAATAGACTATTTGTCTGTTCGAATAATTTTGCACAATTTTGCACTGAACAGTTTTATTCAAATAGACCCAAAGTCTGTTCGAACAAAATTTGCACTGAGCATTTTTATTCGAATATACTTTAAGTCTATTCGAATAGAAACAGGGATTTGGTGGTGAAAAAAACAAAATCTTAAGAAAATAAAATCTTACCTTTATGAGAATTAACATCAACAATTACCTTTATGATAATTGTTTGGAGATAATATAATAGTTTACACTGAATTAAGGATTGTTTGGAGATACCTTTAAACAATTTGATTTCAAGGATCAATGAGATGATTTTTATTTGGGAGAGAGAGGTTCGGTTTGGGTGATGTATATAGATAAAAAATACTCCCTTCGGTTCGGTCGTTTGACAAACCACTGAACGCCAGGCCAAAGCGGGCAGGGCCCAAAAGATCAAAAACATACTGCTGGTATTGAATCATCCCATTCACTGCAACACTTCTCTTGTGAATATTGATGAAGAGACATTTTGTAAGAGCATACGCAACATCTAGGTAGGTGGGTTCAATAATACCACACCCCCGAAAAGTCTTTTCCACCCTGGGTTGGGCGGCTTTGCCTCACAACAGCTACGTGGGGTGTGGAGTTGTTTAATTTGCCATGCTCAGGGGGGAATCTCGAAGCTTGGTTCAGGAGAGCTGGAGAGCTGAAATAAGTATTGTGGGCTTGAAATATATATTTTTGATGGTATATTACATTCTTTTTTTTTAAGGTATTTTCTTTGTATATTTTTAATTATCTTTTAATGTATTATATAGATTTCATGACCTCACGAAGAATAATCAATGAACTATTTTGGTCAAAATACATCTAAACCACATCTTTTATTAATGAAAAGAAGGCCTCACGCTCTAAGAAAAAATATTAATGGTAAAAAAGAACTTTTGTTGGGAGTGGAAATTGAACCTTGAACCCAGGGGACACGAAATACTAACCAACCACTGAAACAACAACTAAATTTGATAAATTTACTCAGGCTGAAAGATATATTTTCATATTCCACCATGTAGATTTTTTTTTCGCCGAAAGCTACCTCAGGCTACAGGCCGGGATAGCCCACTCCTATATCTGCCCCTGACCATGCCACATGGATCTGAACTGTGCGGCAACAAAGAACCACTTACATCATGCCCTGTGTGCTTTTTTAAATATGTTACACAATTCAAAACATTGTGGCGCATTTTTTCAATTTTTTTAATGTTAGTGTCGCGCGATTTAGAACTGCGCAACCCATTGTCACTTTGTGTAACACCCCGCAGTTGAACGAGTATTGTAGAAACGCCTGACCCAATAGCAGTTATAGTTGCACCATTCGTTTAGATCAACATCGCTTACGATTCAACCAGGTGTATGGTCCTTAAGTTAAGATCTCACTCTGCATACTGCCGATGCCTTTTCTTTGGGAAGAAAAATCCCACACTGCAGAAGATTCGCAATGGTTAAATGGAGACAATATCGGTGCTCGTAGAGTAGGGTCATGACAAATGGTATTTGTAAGAGCCTGATTTCGTATGTCAAACTTAGTATCTCGCACCAAATATGATCAAAATATAGGAAATAATAAATAATCACACACAAGAATTTGCGTGGAAACCTCTGAATAGGTAAAAACTACAATCTCTCTTGAGGATTTAGAAAACTGATCTTATTGATCGAGTGACTAGCTATTACAACGAACACTCTGAACAGTTTGATATGGACTTTGTAGATAGAAAAATCTCTCCTTAATTTGTTCTTCCTTGGTCCTATTTATAGGTCTTATATTATGACCATTTTATGACCCTTATCTCTTTTACAAATGTTGCAATAAAGCTTTGATGGACCTACATAATGGTTACGTAACGGTCTGACTCGTCTGACTTGTAACGGCTTCTTTTGACGACCTCATGTGGCTATGAATTCGAGCTGTTTATATGGAGGTCATTATCCAAACTTATGTGTGAGATCGAGTATAGGAATTAGCCCTTACAACCGCCCCCTCTCAACCAAGAGTGCGAGTGGTGTTGGTTGAGAAATGCCATTAGTGTTGCATTAATGTGCAGGGATCATTCCCAAAGTTTATTCTCAAATATCTGTTCTGACTGTACTAGACATTCAGATTTCCAAAACACATTAATACTATTCCAATTGACTGTTCATATTTGTAACTTGGAACTTTGGAGGCTATAAATACTTTATTCTTGAAGGAAATGTTTATCCTATTTTCTCTACATCATGGTGAAGACAAGATCCCAAACTCACCACGAAGCATTTGTAAGGCGTGTTGAGGTAAAATATGAAATGAAAATGTGGTACTTTGGCCAGCAGTCTTTATCAGACCCTACGCCCATACCTGTGAAGCTGACTTATAAAGGGATGAGTGAGGAGGAGGTGGAATTTGCGGAGGATGAATTCTTTTGGCTCTAGATAGGTTTTTAGTTGAAAAGACGGTTAGACAATCCTGACGGAAGGGGAACGGTTGGACAATCTTTATTTTCTAGTTGAAGAGACGATGGACCATGAAGATAGGGTTGTTGTTATGAATACGGAAGAGGCCTACTCATGTAGTTGTGTTGGATGTAGATAATTTTTTATTGATGAAACTTGTTTGTAACCGCTCTTTTTGCAATAAAATGTGCTTTGTCTTTGCCAGTTTATAGTGCGAGTTACCTTATGCATTTTCTTTTTGCAATATGTCGTTTTCATATGTAGAACTGCTGTGTACTGTGATATGGGAATTTGTAAAGGATTTTATGCGAACTGTGATTTTTGAATCAGGAAGAAAATTGATTCGAACCATGATTTTGGAATCTACAAGAAAATTGATTCGAACTGTGATTTTTGAATCTACAAGAGAATTGATTCGAACTATGATTTTTGAATCTGCAAGAGAATTAATTCGATCTGGCATGAGCTCGACCGGTGTGAGGAATGGTGGCCAGAGATTTGGTCAAATATTTTGCCTCTGGTTATGGTAAGTATATGTTGACTTGCCAAATATACATCGGTATATGTAGTAGCCTAGTCGCACCCTCCTACCCTAGTCGAACACTCGAAGGCTACATTGAAGCCCATTCGACTCTGAACAAACCTCGAAGAAGAACTCCACATCAGCATCAAAGGCTTCGAAGGTAAAGCCTCGACTCCACATCAGCATCAGAAACACTTCGTAGACGTGTCAGACAACCATCTCACTAGACAAGAGCGACACTGTTGTTGGTCCTTGTAGCTACAGTGACATAACCAACAACAGCTACAGTGTCAGAGCAAAGTTCCAGACCCGACATTTTCGGCATCAACACCTACTCTGGGATACCCGCCCGATACCCGGAGGGTACACTTGTAATGTGACCTACCTTGATGACTCAGCCCTTCATATGTTCTATAAATAGGAGGGATGGGGAATCAAGGAGGGGTTACAAGATCCAACCCCAGAGCCCTTGCAGTTTACCTTCGACCTTCTTGTAAAGCACACAATACTCGAACCTTCGACTACTCGACAGTAATATACAATCTCTTAAAAATCCTCATTAGAGGTCGTGGAGAGACCCATTCTAGGCCTCGATGCAAGTATATTGTCAATAAGTTATTCGTACTATAGATTATATGTTTGGATCCTTTGATATTAGATAAACCCGTGGTGTAAGAGCCTACTTCCCCTCCGCATGAGGTTAGGCCCCTACATTTGGTGTCGTCTGTGCCTGCCCACCCTACCAATTTCCCTTGCCTCATTTTCTCCATTTTCCAACTCCTGCAAATCATTCCCAATGGCACCCACCCTCCGTTCTACTTCCACCCATACCGGCAACTCTGTCGACGGAGTGGCCGCCCATCTCTCCCTGCTTTCCCAGCAATTCGCTCAAGCCGAGGTGCGATACCAAACACAACTGCACCAGGAACATGAAAAGCACCGACAAGAGTTTAAAGCCGAACGACATCGCCGTTTAGATGATGCCAACAGATAAAACAACGCCATCGATGAATTGCGTAACACAGTCTAAGAGATGCAACAACTACAACCTCTAGATGCTCCTCTACCATCTCGAGCATAGCCCCGTCGCGCTTTTTTTCCCGCACTCGACTGGGTCCCCCTACCATATCAAGAAGTACCCTCGGTCCATATCGGCGCCGAGGGTGTTCCCCCTACTGTTCCCCCCATTGGCTCCATCCATCTCGGCATCTACCCCACGGAGGACTCATCTGACTCTACCGTTCGCTCCTCCAGATACCCCAAACGCCGCTCTGTTCGAGAACGTCTTGGGAAGCATAGCGCCAAAAACATACCGAACACTCGGCCTCTCACCCTCGAACCCATTGATCCCCCCCTCATCCTGCCTATTGTGCACAGCAGGACTTCGACTACAAAATCCAACCCATCATCCGCGTCAGCGCGAGCCCAACTCCAAATTCATGTTGTCGGTTGAATAATCCCCTCTGTCCCAAACTCATGAACTCCAAAATCAGTAAATACCACAACACCGATCCCCAATCCCACATTCTCGAATTTCAAAATGCTTTAAGCCTCCATAGCTGACCATCTGATGTGTCGCCTTTTTCCAACAAGCCTCACAGATAGCCCTCTTCGATGGTACCATAACCTTCCCAGTGACTCTATTCGGAGTTTCGAGCAACTATCCCATCCTTTCATCGACCAATTTGCCTTCAAAAAAGACAGATAGGTCAGAGTCGATACCCTCTTCAATATCAGAAAATCCCCAGTAAAACACTTGAGGCCTTCACTAAGAGGTTTCTCGATGAGTCGCGTAAAGTCAAAAACCTCGACTGCGCAACGCCGTACTCGCGTGCTCGAAAGTCTTTCCAGATAATACCAGTAACAAAGAGTACATGGTCTTCTACAAACCTTGAACTCTCGAGGAGATGTTCTCAAAGGTTAATCGCTATATCGACCTTGAACGCCTTCGAGAATCACATAAACAGGGGAAACCCTCGACCACCAACCCAAATAAACCTTGACAAGGCCCACCCTCTACCCCTACACCTCTTATCGCTCCCGTCTCATAGGAGACTGAGAGCCGCAAACGCCCTCACTCTGATAACACCGCAGAAGGTCGCAAGAAATGACCAAAGTCGGTCTTACCTTGACTCACTACCCCCATCAGTACCCTTCTACCACAGATAGAGGCAGACCCCATATGACATATCCCTTTCCCCATCGAAGTCAAACCAGGCAAACCTTATTGCGCCAACCACAAGTATAACTGTCACCACGCCAATAAATACTTTACTTTGCAGCCCTCTCTCGAATAATACTTAAGGCCGATCATCTACATTAATATGTTACAGACCTTCCCTGTTACCTTGACGGGTCGTACCTCAAACCTTAACTCGCCCCTTCGGCCTACCCTGCCGAGGTCTACATCTGCCAACTTCATTTCATTGAAGTAAACAATATCGACAGCGGCCGTTCCAAGAGAAAGTGTAAGCGTATCGAAGAATGTTACAAACTCACTTACCACGAGAAGCTGCCTGCCCTTCTGCCAGAATCAAGCCTTTGTCATCGACCCGAAGGTATCTCTTTCATCAACTGTGATACATAGCACGTTCATTTTTGCCACTCCGATCCTTTAGTCATCATGATTAAGGTCAAACACCTCATCCTTCACACTATGCTTATTGATACAGGAAGCGCAATCGATGTTCTTTTCCTCCAAACCGTCCAAGCCATGAACAAAATAGACCTCATCACTGCCGCCAACGTTGAACTGAAAGGCTTTAATGGGGCTATTGAAGTTGTCGTTGGTCGAATCAGCCTTCCAGTCACCACCGGCCCAATCACACTTCAAACCAGCTTTCTTCTCATCGATAAGAAGTCTTAATACCTTGGTATCCTTGGGCATGACTGGCTCCATGCCATGCGTGCTATACCTTCGACCTATCATCAGACCCTTCATTTCACTACCCCCTGTGGTATATAGAATTTAAAAGGCTCTCAACGCCTCGCCTGTTCATGTGAGTATCCAGAGATCGATCAGACCCAAAAACTCATCAGACTCCCATAGTAATCACTGTCTCCTTTTGTCCCCATACCTTCGACACCCGCCATCTCACCCATCGAATCCACTGTTCTTGGTTGAGGTACATTCATTAGAACCTTTCTAGACGAGGTAGAGCGCCTCGAACTTACAGACTTCCTTTGAGCAAACAAAGACGTCTTCGCATAGATATTTCAGGAAATGCCCAGTGTCGACCCTAATTTAGCAGGCCATCGCCTAGACCTTATCCCCCATTCTACAACAGTAAAACAGAAGAAGCGTACCTTGGCACCATGACTTCAAGAAACAGTAAACCTCGAAGTAGATAAACTCATATCCGCAGGTTTCATCAGAGAAGTCAAGTATGTTGACTGGATATCCAACATAGTTACAGTTCCTAAAAAGAATGGCAAGATCAGAATCTGCGTCGACTTCACAGACCTCAACAAACACACTACGAAGGATAACTTCCCCCTTCCGATCATTTCAGTACTCCTCGATGCCACTGCGGGTTACGAACGCCTATCAATGATGAACGCGGCTTCGGGTTACAATCAGGTACCCCTCATTCTCAAAGATTAACTTAAAACTTCTTTTATTACTGAACAAGGCCCTTACTACTTTAATGTCATGCCCTTCAGCCTTAAAAATGCCGGTGCCATCTACCAACACCTGGTCACAACTATGTTCAAACCTTTGCTTGGCAAGTCGGTCGAAGTTTACATTGATGACATGTTATGCAAGAGCCTCCAAAAACATACCCATATCCAAGACTTAACCGAAGTCTTTTCGATACTTCGAACATGCAACATGAAACTTAACCCAGACAAATGCCAATTTGGTATTTTGTCTGGCAATTTTTTAGGCCATCTTATCAGCAAACGAGGTATCGAGATCGACCCTACCCATATCTGATCCCTTATCGACATGCCTTCGCCTCGAACCAAAAAAGATGTCCAAAAAGTAGCTGGTAAAATAGCAGCACTAAACCATTTCATTTCCAAATCCTCAGACCGCTGTGCTTGGCTCTTTTATCTCTTATGCGACCAAGGCATCCATAAAGCAAAAAAAAAAAAGCAACCCTGAGATTAACTGGACACCCGACTGTGAACAGGCCTTCCTTGAACTTAAAACATACCTTGGTCGACAACCCATTATCAGTACCCCTATCGAAGGCGAAAGACTTTCCTTATACCTCGCGGTTACCGATACCTCTATCAGTTCACTCCTCATTCGACTCGAATCAAACATTGAGAAACCTGTATATTTTATCAGCAAAACTCTGGCCTGCAGAAACTAGATACACGAAACTTGAGTGTTTTCTCCTCACCCTCGTTTATTCGGCCCGCAAACTCAAACCATATTTTTAATCTCACCCCATCCGTGCTATAACAAGTTATACCCTTCGAGAGGTACTCAGCTGGAAAGAAAAATCTAGACGAGTACAACAGTGGTCTATTTATCTTGGCGAACATGTCATTATATTTAAGAAACAGATATCCCTGAAAGGCCAAACAGTCACCGATTTCCTCGCTGACTTCCCGGTCGAAGATATCGACGGAGAAGAACATGAAGACGACCTACCAGAGGACCAGCCAGAACTTACAGACCCATGGAACCCTAACACAGGCTGGCGACTTTTCACCGATGGATCTGCTAGACCTAATGGTTCAGGGATCGGTATCGTCCTGGTTACACCTACCAATGATCGAATAGAAAAGGCAATTTAGTTAAACTTCGAATGCTCCAACAACGAGGCTAAATATGAAGCTTTGATCCATAGCCTTGACCTTGCACTCAACCTCGGCACATCGCCGAGGGCATCCTCAAGCTTGTAGTTTTCACAGATTTTCAACTCATTTAAAGACAGTACTCCAGTGAAAATCAGGCCAACGGTCACATCGCTAAATATTCTGCCCTCGTCCGCCAGCGCATGGACCGTTTCCCTAAAAAATATTCTATCACCCACTACCCTCGAGGTGAAAATAGACATGCAGATGCCCTCGCCTACATAATAGCTATGTTAGGCCAATACGAGTCCTGAACCCTCTATATCGAAGTACTCGAATGCACAAGTATCGACCAAATGGAAGTCAATGCCATCAATACTGGGGGCGAGAGTCTCGATCCAGACGACTGGTGAACACCATTCCTCTATTATTTCAATAATGCTATCCTCCCGGATGATCCCAAAGCCAAACAGTCATTATTAGAAAACTGTCGAAGATATACCATCCTCAAACACGAGTTTCATCGTAAATCCCCAAATGGCGTCCTCCTTCGGTGCATCTCTCAAAATAAAACCTCTATAATCTTATTCAAACTCCATGAAGGAACTTGCGATATTCATACTGCATGTAGATCTATGACCCTTCGAGCTGTCTCCCATGGTTTATTCTGGCCCAACATGAAAAAATAATCTGAAGAGTACGCCAAACACTGTGACAAATGCCAACGCCATGCTCACGACATCCATAACCCTTCATAAGACCTTCATTTTAGTCAAGTCTCTTGGCCATTCAAACGTTGGGCCATCGATCTCATTGGTCCTTTTTCCAAAGCTTCGAGCGGCCGATAGAATATCCTTGTTGCAATAGATTATTTTACCAATTGGGTCGATGCCGTACCTTTATGTCGAACCAGAGATGAAAAAGTCATCAAATTCCTATGGGAAAACATCATTACATGCTTTGGATGTTCTCATATGATTGGATGTGACAATGGTCCACTTTTTGTTGGGAACAAAGTCAAAAATTTCCTCAAGAAGTGCAATATCATCCTCCCCTCCTCAACACCTTACTACCCCCAAAGGAACGGTCAGGTCGAAGCGATCAATAAAACAATAGTCGATGGTCTCAAGAAAAGAGTCGATACGAAGAAAGGACGATGGGTTCAGGAATTACATCATGTCTTATAGGCCTATCGAACAATACCAAGAAAAGCTACAGGCTGTACCCCTTTCCTTCTAGCCTATGGTACTGAAGCAGTGTTCCTTACTTAATTCGAAGTGCTCACATGAGACCCCAACCTCCCGGATGAAGACAATGAGTTTGAACTCGGATGCAATATGTTATGGTTCGACGAAACTAGAGTCCGAGTCATCGCCAACCTCGGCCGTTACCATCTATCACTGCAGAAGTCATGCAACAAGAGAGTTTGACCTCAAAGTTTCAGCATCGGTGATCTTGTACTTCGATGGGTCACACAATCCTCGAAGCCTCAGAATGCCGGCAAGCTAGCCGAGTCTTGGGAAGAACATTATGTCGTATATGATAAAACTGACAAGGGTTCATATTATCTCATGATAGAAGACGAAGAGCCTCTACCAAATCAATGGAATACAATGCAGCTAGTCTCATACAATCGGTTACGGCCTCAACCTTATTCACTTGATGTAAACACAAACTAATCAATAAACAATTTTTTCCCTCTTAACTTCATCTTTTATTTTCCAATGAATTTCTTGGTTTACTCTAAGTATCGTGTCAACCCTCGACCCGACTGATACTTGGGGGCGACCTTGAAAATTTTAAAGTCTCCAATATTCGAGTAAACTCGAGAGGCACGAATGGTAGCGAGACCGGACCCTCGGGAATGCATTGGGGGCGAACACGTTCTACTTCAAATAGGCTCAGGCCTTTGAAGTCCAGTAAATTTCCTGGTTTACTCTAAGATCATGTCAACCGTCGACCCGACTGATACTTGGAGGCGACCTTGAAAATATTTAAGTTTCCAATATTCGAGCAAACTTGAGAGGCACGAATGGTTGCGAGACCGGACCCTCGGGAATGCATTGGGGGCGAACACGTTCTACTTCAAACAGGCTCAGTCCTTCAAAGTCTAGTAAATTTCCTAGTTTACTCTAAGTATCATGTCAACCCTCAATCCGACTGATACTTGGGGGCGACATTGAAAATTTTCAAGTCAATATTCGAGCAAACTCGAGGGGCACGAAAGGTCGCGAGACTGGACCCTCGGGAATGCATTGGGGGCGAACACGTTCTACTTTGAATAGGCTCAGGCCTTCGAAGTCCAATGAATTTCTTGGTTTACTCTAAGTATCATGTTAACCTTCGACCCGACTGATACTTGGGGGCGACCTTGAAAATTTTCAAGTCTCCGATATTTGAGTAAAACTCGAGGGGAACGAATGGTCAAGGGATCGGACCCTCTAGAATGCATTGGGGGTGACCACATTCCACTTTGATCTAGATCCAATGTTTGAAGTCCAGTTAATTCCTTGAACTCTCGGGATACCATCTCGAAGCTCTTCAAGGTTCGATCACTTTATAATCATTCTACACTTGCAGCATATGCAGATACAACAAGCATACAAAAATTTCAACAAGACGTTTCAGTAAAGTATATATCTGAGAATCGGGTTTAGAGCATACAACATGAACCAAGAATAGCAATTCAGTACAAATAAAGTTAACACAAACCAGTTTCAGTACAGTCTATATCAGTAATTCAAAGCATTCACAAGTTCAAAGATCAAGTGCAAAACAAGCTTAACATTATTCACATATTACAGCCCAACAACAAAATCAGAAAAATACTCTAGAACGCCCATTTCAATACCTCATATCAGAGTGGCTACACCATCTCCTCCTACAGGCTCTTCGCCAACACGTCTAGATGCCCCAGCCAAAGGATTCGACTCAGTAATATCTACGACCATACCTGTCGCATTCCCAACAACAGTTTCTTCAATCACTGGAGTCTCCAAGACACCTCCCGAACCCGCAGCAACAACATATCCTTCTACCCCATCAGCCTAGGCAGTATCGTCATCAACAGGATCTTGGGTAGTGGGAAAACGTTGCAAAGTTTCAGGATCATGCCCAAATCCTCTATGAACTATTTCAGCCTGACATTATCAGCACATTTATCATCATACTGCCCTTGGAAGGTTTTCTTCTGTTCTGCAATAACTTTATCCTTCTCAGCCACTTTCGCGTCTAGCACCAGCGTATGATTGTAACGATCAGCTTCAAGTCTCCTATCACATTTATCCCTGATAGTCCCCAAATTTTGCCTAAAACGCTAATTTCTAAAATCAGCAATGCTTTGGTACCCCGAGCAAGCTCCAAACTGTCAACAACCTCTTTTAACTTCCTTATTGCTACCTTTTGCGCCTTGTTGAAAGCCTGCACCCAATCATCTGTCTGCTAGAATATTCGAGCTGTCAGTATCTCTCGAAGCATAGCGTACTTAAGAAAATCTCATAATTTCACAAAAAATATATACAGTTACCTGATACATACTCCTCTTTATCTGCCTCGAAGCCTCATCCGGATCAGTACCATAGAGTTCCGCCATCGAAGCAGCCTTAGCTTGAGCATGCTCCTCCCATGCGGATATGGTCAGTTCTTCGTCCATATCCTCCCTATCATCCTCCCCCAATGCCCTATACCTTTTGCGGTGCATTACCTTCAGCTGTTGTGCCCTCGGAGACTCAGGAAGGACCTTGTTCTTTCCTTTTTTAGCCTGTGTTGGTACCTGCTTCGGCCTCTATCTCGAAGCATCACAAGCTACTTCGGGCACTGTGGCTACCTGCTTCGGCGCCCGTTGCCTCTTTGGAACATACTTTACCTGCCTTGTCAATCTCTTTCCCTCCATTCCTTTAACCACTTTCGAAGCACCTTCGCCTCCCCTCTTCTTCTTCTTTGTTGGCTTCGGCGTAACGGGTACATTTTGAAGCAAGGAATCAGTCCTTTTCTATATCTTCCTCTTGATTCCAAGCTTCTTGAACACAAAGTTTACCCACTCCTCGTCCGAGTTGATTAAGGCATCAATATAATCCCTCGGATTTTCCCAAGTTTGGACGTTGGGACCTGCAAAACAAACAGAGAAATGTTTATCAGCCTATTCGATCAACACATCAAAGAATCTTTGACAAACAACTTACTTGTATTATAGACTTTATGATATAACCTATAAGGGTCCTCCCCTTTGACATTCTCATAACTACCCCGTACTACCACTAAGTCTTTATTTTACCCTCGACCCATCGAATACAGATCAAACAACTAGGGCTTATCTGTATGACACTGGATGTGACAGGTGCCCATATTCTCGTTTTCTTTCCTCGAGTAGAACGACACAACATCGTACCATTCGATCAAACTC
Organism: Kingdonia uniflora; assembly: GCA_014058105.1. Classification (NCBI taxonomy): domain Eukaryota; kingdom Viridiplantae; phylum Streptophyta; class Magnoliopsida; order Ranunculales; family Circaeasteraceae; genus Kingdonia; species Kingdonia uniflora. The sequence continues at coordinate 962,739 of JACGCM010002180.1, forward strand.
CTTCCCTCACTCCCCAATTTTTTATTCATCCCCTCGATTACCTTCATCATCCCATAAAAATTCTCATTCATCTGAACTGGGGCAACTTCCCAAAAATTTAGCACATCCTTCACTGGCCTTCGGAGAGGTAGTTGCATCCCTAGCCGGATTTGGCCCCTATACCCTCTCGTGGCTTCGACTTGAAGGTAAACTCTGATCTCGATGCATTTAACACTACACCTACCTTCGACAGACCCAATTTTATAACAAATCGATCTAGTCTCAGCTTCCCGCTAGCTGAGACAGAACCCGCGACCTCCTCCATTTTAGTTGACTCTTCCTCACTATGATCACTCTGATCCCCTTCTTCCCTTTCATCACCCGAAGGCTTAACACTACCTTCGCCTCTTTCTCTCTCTCCTCCCTCCATCTCTTTCCCATCACTTTCCTCGGTCACTACCATCTTACGACGTCTGCTACATAATGCCCCACCTGCTGGTACTGCCACAGCTAAAGGGGCATCTGTTGCAACATCTAACACCTCTAAGTCATTGCCTTCATCCATGAGAGCACAACCGGATATCCTCACCTCATCCTCTTCGACCTCTTCATCTATCAGCCTCATTCTCGAAGATCAACGGGTACGCATCTTACCCTACAAAAGAAGAGGCACACAATTAGATCGATACATTCGACTATTACGTGTCAATAACTTATTTTCATCTACCCTCTCCAATTGATACAAGTACAGTCGAACACTCGATCCCAATCCCAGTCATACCATCAATACCCTCAGAATCCTCAATAGACTAGACCCCTAGACGCATGGTTTTCCCCTATTCTCGATCATATCCTCACAACTATAAACCTTAGAAGACTTTACAATACTATGTACTCAACATACATAAACAAAGGGCGAAGCAGCAAGATAGAAGTAAGAGGGACTTACCTGTTTGTGCAAAATATCTCTCATCCTTTCAGCAACCCCACAACAACTACCGAGCTCTATGGAACAATGGGGTATGTTTTCCCTTTCCCTCACTCTCTGGTTTTTCTATAAGTGTTTAAATGGGAATAGTAACCATGCTCTTACAACTATATATACCTCTTCGGAATACCAAAAAACTGCCTTGATTCCCCAAACCGCTATCATTACCACTACCCCTGCTTTTCGGCTGAGATGCGTTTTATCCATTTTACCCTTCATTACCCGCACGTGCGTGTCCCATGCCAACATATATATAAATCTTTATATCATCCAAGTCGAACCTTCTGGTCCCTATTCGAAGTTGTTAAATCGAACCCTTACATCAAATCAACCTTTTTCTGTAAATCAAGGAAACATCATGATGACATGCATGGCACTCTACCCCATGAACAATACCATTCTGATAGGTTAGCTGTTTGGTTGTTAGTTCGTCCAGCCGAAGACAACAGACGCTCGACATTCCTTCTACGCGTACACGTGTAGTCGTCTATATTGTGTCTTGAACCTGATATTCAATTTCAAAATATTCGATTTCAAAATATGCCAATCATTCGATTGCTTTCATTTTCGACATTCGGCAAGATGTTTTTCGCACCTAAATTACCTTCAAGTACTAAATTTGTCCTACTTACAAAAAGTTCATTATTTTACTTCGACAGTTATCTTATAAACTTCTAATTTCATTCGGGTAGATGCCCTTTTACAAAACACTTAACAAAATAGTCAAGATCAACAGAAAAATACAAACACCCTTACATACCATCCTATACAGATACTTTTAGCACATTAAAGAATCCCCTATTTATTGATGGGACACTTCTTCTCGCACCCAGCCTCAGCATCTTCCTGGTCCACCACCTCCTTAGCAAAAGACTCCAGCAAGGCCAACCGGTGGCCGGGAAATGGGCCTATCATTTGTAACACCCCCCACCAGTACGCATAGGACATCCCACTAATGGGTTCTCCTGGCTCTACTTCAAACAAATACAACATCTTCCTGTTCAGGTCTCAATCACCGAAAAGCCACTGTTTCAACTTCAAGGTCTTCTCCTATACACGAAGGACCTTTGTTGTCACCCGGTTCTGGTGCTTCATGTTGAGAGCATTTTCGTGCTCTGGGACGAAGATGTAGACATTGTGCTTGGAGAATAAGGAAAAGATGTGTGAAATTCTCCTAAAAATACCCCATTTATACTTTATGGTACATTTAAACCCTCCCTAATCCCAAGTCGTATTTATTACAGTCTTCAATTCTTCTCCTTGAAAACTCAACAGTCCAACCTTACAACTTCCCAGACATAACCGTTTTATCAGTATCCGCATTCAAACCCCATTTCTGAGGTCCTGCAGTCGACAAATCCCCAATATCGAATCATTAACCACCTTTATACATCATCTCACAACCACTATGATATAAACCTCAAGCTTCAAGAATTCAGAATCAGTTATTTATTTTAGTCAAGTGCCGACATATATCCTCAATCAATACATTACACTTCGAACTCAATTTTCCCCCGAAGGTAACCGTTTCTAAATGTTAACATTCGAAGATATATATTCAATACTGTGCCTATAAATCTATTCGATTACCATATCTGCCAGATACAAAAAACAAAAACAAAAACAAAATTGCAGAAAAAGGATGTTCTCATTCCATTCCGCAGATTACAACAACAGAAATAGAAACTTCCAAGTTCAGACATACATACAGACAACAAAAACAATAGAAACCTTCAAATATAGTCCTAGAAAAAAAACATCACCACCACCTTGCCGCCACTTTAGGAAGAACCCGCCCTATTTTTGGATGGGCCAGATCCTTCTACCGAGCCCTGCTCCTCCACCAACTGATCCTCTGCCTGCACTCGACGCTCGGCCAAAGCTGACAAGAAGAGATAACGCTCCTCCAGCATAAAAAAATTATGTTCCAGCATTCCCCATAGGTACGCATAAAAGTGCCCATAGATTGGCTCCCCAGGTTCCACCTCCACCAAGTCCGGCATATCCCAGTTCAATTCTCTGTCACTGAAGAACTTCAACTTCAACTCATAAGTTTTTCGCCCTATGCGGCGATCCCTAGCAAACCCCATTTTTTGCTGATAACGTGTATTTGGAGTAGTATCCATGGACTTGTCACAGAAGATGGAAGAAGAGAATGAAGATGATGAGTATACAGTGTTTAACCCTCTTAACCCATATTTACACCCTGATTAACCTCCTTTATTACCCCAAAATCACCACAACTCCTTAACTACCTTCCTTTATTACGTCCCTCAGAATTCCAACAAGTCACAGTCAACCTTCCAACTTCCAATAACTAATAGTCTTTCCTAACAAACGCCTTTACACCTATTTTTGAGGACCCTGCTGAGAGGGGGCGAATTTTATAGCCTACTCGCAGCCTCCTACCCCAGCCGAATACTCGAAAGCTACATCGAAGCCCATTCAATCCATAAATAAGCTTTCCAAGAATACACGAAGATGATACTTCAAAGAGGAAGCCTCAACTCTGAACAAACCTCGAAGACGAACTCCACATCAGCATCAAAGGCTTCAAAGGCGAAGCCTCGACTCCACATCAGTATCAGAAATACTTCATAGACGTGTCAGGCAGCCAGCTCACCAGACAAGAACGATATTATTGCTGGTCCTTGTAGCTACAGTGACAGAACCAGCAACAGCTATAGTGTCATAGCACAATTCCAGACCTGACATTTCTGGCATCAACACCAACTTTGGGATACTCGCCCGATACCCCGAGGGTACACTTGTAATGTGACCTACCTTGATGACTCGGCCCTTCATATGTTCTATAAATAGAAGGGAAGGGGAATCAAAGAGGGGTTACAAGATCTGACTCTAGAGCCCTTGCAGTTTACCTTCGACCTTCTTGTAAAATACACAATACTCAAACCTTCGACTACTCGACAGTAATATATAATCTCTTAAAAATCCTCATCAGAGGTCGTGGAGAGACCCATTCTAGGCCTCCACGCAAGTATATTGTTAATAGGTTATTCGTACTATAGATTATATGCTTGGATCCTTTGATATTAGATAAACTCGTGGTGTAAGAGCCTACTTCCCCTCCGTACGAGGTTAGTCCCCTACAGTATATGTGCGTGTGAGGATTAGGAAATAAGTTATTATATTCCCAACAATCAGCTTCTTAGAATATACTCTTCCAAAAATTCTATTTTGCAGAATTTATGGGTGTTGAAAAAAGATTTTCTTCTTGGCTATATAAGTGGCTTGATCTATGGGTATTTCTCATATGTATTCTTTAAAGAACTTACTTTGCTTCTTGAAAGTGGTCATGGAGAGGACATGCTCTCAATGTGTTCAATATGTAGTAAAAGGTAGGCAGGATATAGAGGTGGCAGAGCTGCGTGAGTAGTACTTTCGTCTGTTGCCTTATAATGTCTTTTTGCTGAAGTGACCACTGCAGTTGGAGGGTTAAATATGACGAATGGAGGCATATAGAGTTGGATCGTTACTTCTAGTATGACATTTTTCAACACTTATCCTTGACATGACAGTTCTAGAAGCTGCTGCTCGAGAAATCGCATTGGATAAACTCACAGAAGAGGACGAAAGAGCGGCAGGTGGGGAGATAATTTTGTGTGGTGAGCCAAACCACCCAGGCTGCTTTAAATGTAACTATATTTGAATGTAAGCTCGAATTCTTCCAGCTCGATATGATTAAATAATCTTTAAATGAATAAATAATATGTGCTTTGTCAACTGTTGTATTATGATAAGTACATACGTAATCTGTAAACTGAATGGTAGAATTAATGTGTGTGTTACGCTGTGTATGAGGGAAGTTATGATGAGTGATAGTTGTGTTTGATGTAAACAACTATCATGAATGTATCGAATTTTGAAATTATTTGCTATTTATAGGGAAAGTGACAGTGTTTGTACAAACTATGTGAGGTATAGAATAGTAAGTAATCATACAGGCTTTCTTGGGAAGGAGTTAGAAAATTTTATTTTTAATAGCTAACGTGAGGGACAGACGTGATAACAGAACTCGTTTCCCAAGAGGTAATGATGAAATTGTACAGTGAAAGGAGGTATCTAAACAGGTAGTAGGGGTGACTGACACGTATCTGAAGGAGCCGTCATTTCAAAAATCGAGGGAGAGTATAAAAACTCATCTCTCTCTCTCTCCCTCATAAATTTCCTTCAGTTCTAAAGAGAGAGAGAAAAAAATATTGCAAACTATTCATCTGGAGAGAAAAATTGTTTGGGTGCTGAATACTTCCCTCCATTAACAAAAACTTCGTCCGGTGTCATAACTCCGGTGGACAAGCAGTGCAAGCGAGGGAATTCTTTGAAGGTTGCTAGAAAAGAAGAAGATGTGGGTTTTCTAATACATGTGAGTAGGTTTTCTTGATTCTACAAATTTGTTTGTTGTAAGTAGGATTTTACATGTTAGGATCTATTATGGAAATTGGAATGTAAGGTAAAATTGGGGAACTGTTGTTCCCTAATCGATGGATTACGTGAGAAGACTTCCTAATTTTGAGTTTGGTTTAGTAAATTAGTGTAGATTTTGGGGGTATGAATCCCCAATATTTTTGTATGTATTGTATTTGTGTTCTATACCTGTTTCTGGGAGAAGGGGGAAAGTTTGACTACTTTTAGTTTTGGAAGCTTGAAATGAGATATATTTGTTAGAGGGTTATTGGGTAAAAAGAAAATGTAGGTAGGGCCTCGTTATCTATTTTGGAGATTATCATGTAATCTATAAAAAAATGAATCGTAGAGGTAGACTGAAAGAACACCATTTTTATTATTATTTGGAGATCAAGTATGCGTATTAAAAACTTAAGTCCTAGGAGTAAATTTGTAGTGTCATCCAGCTCGAAAGAAACATCGTCGTCGGGTAGGTAAGACGACTGTGATAGTATGGAGGAAGTTATAGATAATAGGGAAGGAGTAATGAGTATTGTAGAAAGCATGCCTATTCCAGTCGAGCCTATGGTGGTGGAGGAGGTCAAAAGGGAGAGATGTAGGAAAAAAATTATGAAATATACAAGGAAAATAATAGGAAAGTGGGGGAAATATGTAGTGGAGGAAGGTCTTTGGTGTAGAATGTTTGTTTTAGTTTAGGGGGAAAAGGCGTATTACCAAGTGCCTAGTCTTGATTTGTGGAAGGTGGAAAGATCTATTCAGGACGATGTAGAAATAACATACTACGATGGGTTTGTGGAGTTAGGCCCGAATAATGAGTTCTTATGTTATCTTAACCAAGTGGTGTATGGTCTTAGGGTGTCGTTGACCCATTTTCAAAAGGGGGTGATGAATATATTACATTGCTGCCCAGCGCAGTTAAATGACATTGTTTATAAAATGATGAGGGTGTGTAAGATTTTGAATAAGAGGTGGAAAGTGAACGATACTGCAGAGCAGTTCATTGCTACTAATGTAATAAAGTATTCCCAGAAACAGGTATATGTATAGTAATTTTTTGGGGATCTAAACATCCGAAGAGATAAAAGAGTGAACTCAGAGATTCCCAAAGTTCAACGAGCTAACCAAAGACAAGCTATGGCAGGTTGAAGGGAGTCTAGGAAAAACAAGGGTTCATCAGTGAATATTATGGACGAGGACCTCCCTCTTCTTCCTGACTTTACTGGTATCCCTCATCCAGAAAGCTCGAGTGGCCCTCAGAAGTTCCACAGGTTGAAAAAAGTGAATCAGGAGCTTTCTCGGTCTTCTACCGAGGTTCCAAGATGAGGTACATGTTGTAATCTTCAGGTGTGAGAGACTTCTGATGTTGAAGTTTCAAAGAAATAGAAAGTTGGTGGTGTTATTTCCTACGAGAAGGAGATGATCATGCCTTCAAAGAAAAAATAACATGAGTTTGATGGGAGTGACCAAACTCGGTCCGATGCAGTGACGAAGTTGAGGTCGATAGAGAGCTGATTCTTCGCCCTGGCTGAGAACGACCCAGAAAAGCTCGAAGAGTTTTTTCAAGAGCAAGTGGCATAGGTAACTCTTAGTACGTTGTGATGTTGTTTACTGGGTGTTGGTTTATACTATTGGTCATGATTTGACTATTTGTGCTGGCAGCTGTCAATGCTTATGAAGGGGTCCTCTCAGTTTCTGTTGAAAAGAAATAAGGACCATCTAGAGCTGTCCCAAAAGGTCAAGGCTCAAATGGAAGAAATCGCACAGCTGAAGAAGTAATTGAGAGAGTCAGGCACTCATTTTGAAAGGGAAAAATATATAGCGGTGGAAGCTGCTACAACTACTGTTTGGTCGGAGCTGCGAGCGTAGATAGTCGAACACCAAAAAAATATGGAGAGTGGAAACGGTGAAGGTTGGTAGGGATAACATGATCCAATTCTGTCATTATTTTGGCCTTACTGAGAACGATATTGCTCTCGGACTTGGGGGTAAGTATGAAGATATAAACTTTCCTTCAGATGCTGAGGAGCAGCTCGAGGGAGATCGGCCGGATGATAATGATGTTCCCACAGGCTTGGTAGATATGTTCAAGTGTGAGATGCTATCGATGGATTGACGTCACCTCAAGAGATAGACCATGTCAAAGGTAGTTAGATCTAATGTTTATCTGTGCCATTATTTTGTTCGTACTGTATGGTAGTCTTATGTGTCGAACTCTTTGATTTTGATGAGGCTGTAACTGTGTGATGGGGAAACAGTTCATTTTGATATACACATATAATTTTGTTATGTGACTTTGAATGTTATTGATAATAGAACATTTGTAATTTGTGTAAGATGTATAACGATTGAGGGAAACTGTTTCCACCATGGAGAGAGCATTGAGTAGAGCTAGGGACTTCGTGACTCGCGGTCAACAGGTATTAAATAAATTGAATATAAGAGGAAAAATTTTAAATCTATATCAGAGAATAACTTTAGTGAATTATATTCCCTTTATGGTAGATATGCTAAAATGAAAATATAGAGAGATGATATTAATTAAGAGAAAAGAAGATGAAAAGTTTGGGTTATTAAGAAAACCATAGCGGAGGTTCATTTTCCTGACAAGGGTGATAAAGCTAGGTGCCATAAAGCATTGTTATTTCTGACATTGTACTTTAAGGCCAAAGTAGATAGTGAACGAGGGATAAAAGATGCTTTCGTATATATTTTAAAAGAGAAGGGTGTAATACCAGATCCAGCTCGAGTTCAATTATTGGCACAAGAAGCAAGAAATCGCGATAGTGTAGAGGCGAGAAAATGTTCAGCTCGAGCTGAGGTATCTATTATATGGTGGTAGTATAGGTGTATTGCCTGCTACTTGTGGTTTTGTGTAGGGGCGGAGGGTGATAAGGATCTTATTTTTCAATATTAACAAGGAACAAAGGATGGTACAAATTAACTTGGAGTGTGAACTGAATAAATTGCAAGAAATGCTAAAGTTGTGTACCGAACAAAATGTACATTTTGCAGCTTGAGTTACAGAGGAGATAGTATTGAGATAGAAAGTGGAAAAGGAATTAAAAACCTTAGAAGCGTGTCAGAAAGACACTCACAAATGTGTATATGAGGTGAGCAAGCAGATAAGGGAATTTTTATACCCTAAGCAAGCCCAAGTGGAAGCTCAGACAGACCAGGAGCAGCATATAGAGGCAGTGATTGAGTACTATGGTAACGTGTTGGCTAAAGTGAAAGATAAATTTAGAAAGTATATTACGGATTGTGGGAAGGATTTTGATGTGGAAAACGCGAATGACAAGAATTAGTGGTTTGTGAAGGATGAACATGGTAAAGGGTTTGAAAAACCAGTTCTTGAACGTATACAAAATTGGTCAGAGGACGAAGAGAAGGAAGTCAAAGATCTAGTTCCTCGTTCTCAATAGCGCGACGTCAACAAGATATTGTAAGGTTCCGTTCTAATAATGCTGATTAGGCAAGTAGCTCGAAACGTGGTAGGAAGAAAAAATAGTCTCCTCGTCCTTCAAGGATGGAGAAAAAATAATGTGCTAATTTGAACTGTATTTATGTGTAAACTGTGTTGTATGAGATTTGGGTCATATGTAGAAATGTATAATAAATGTTTATTTAGTTGTATAGTAGATGAGTACTCAGTATAGTAGATGTGTAATCAGGATAGTAGATATGTAATCAGTATAGTAGATGTATAAGTCGGTCAAACATGAGTATTTCATTGATGTAAGATCGATACACAGAATAAAAGTGAAAAAGATAACAAATTGTAGGTGGTGATACATTCTTATCTTCAATATAACTTCAGCTTCCTTGTATTCCAAGGGTTTGGCATATGAACTTCAGCTTCTGTGATTAGATCGTAAGAACCGAGGTTGCTCTTTCCAATGACGATGGAAGCTCCTTCCCAATTTTTGGCGAGTTTTTCGGTATTTAATTTTTTTTTGTGTTTTGGAACTTCTCGTAGTACGAGGTCTTGAATGTCAAATTCTCTATTTTAAACTCATTTATTGTAAGATTTTGATAATGCCTGATGATATCTTCCCAGATTCATGATTGCTCAATTTTTTGTTTCTTCGATCCAGTTCATATTAAATGCTAACTGGAATTCATTTTCTTCGTCTGTCATGTCATGGTCACGTATGGGATGGTAATAATAAGTTGGAATAACTGCTTTTGTTTCCTAAGAGAGCATGAAAGGTTTATATCCCGTGGATACCCGTAGTGTCGTTCGATGCGCCCAGAGCACATGTGGTAACTCTTGAACCAAATTACCCTTTTTCTTTGTCAAACGCTTTTTTTCCATTAACTATAGTACGGTTGGTGATTTCGGCTTGCCCATTCCCCTGGGGGTAGTATGGATTCAAAGATGAGTGAATGATGTTATGTTTATTGAGAAACTCGACCACTTTTGCACCCACGAACTGTGGCCCATTATCAATTCTAATGAGATGGGGGCAACCAAACCTAATAATTATGTTTTCTCATATAAATTTGATGACTTTTTCTTCTCGTGTCCAACACAAAGGGACTGCTTCCACCCACTTGGTGAAGCAGTCAGTTACTACCAAGAGGTACCTCCTTTTTAAGGTGTGTTGGGGAATTTGCCAATGAGATAGAGATTCCATCTTTTGAATGGCCAGTACACTTTGCTAGAATGAAGTTCTAAAGTCGGAGCTCAAATTTTAGGTCCATGTCGCTGACATGCATCACATTTGCTCACATATTCGATGGCTTGTGCTCTCATTCTAGGCTAAAAGACTCCCTGTGTGATTGCCCAATTTGCCAAAGATCATCCTGCCATATGTAATCCGCAAGTACCTTCATGTAAGTAATGTAGGAAACCGAGAACTTCCTGGTCAGACAAGCATTTGAGATAAGGCCCCGTAACGAACCTTTTATAAATAAAGTTGTCAATAATAGTATATCGTTTAGCGTTGTCTAGCAGTCTTCTTCTTTCATTGATATCGTCGGGGAGTTCACCATCAAATTTGTTATCTTGTCTTTTATATGTAAGAAAAGGTCATCTTCAATCGTTATCTACTCATTCGCCTCACCCAGTATTAATGGCATTTGATTTGATGATGTTAATGCTTGAGGTAGATACGATTTTGATCTATAGATATCGAGCTTCGGTCCCAAGGACCCCGGCGAGATAAGCGAGGGAATTCGCATGTCTGATTTCTCCTCGAGGTAAGTACTTTATTGTGGCCTTTTAAAACCTGATCATTTTGTTGGCTACCGCTGTTACATAAGCGACAATTTTCCCATTTTTCTGATATCGCTATGTGTAATGATTTACAATTAGCAAGGAGATTGTGCACTCTGAGTTCTAAAGCCATATCCATTCTATGGATCAACGCCTCATATTCTGCTTTATTGTTGGTGGCCTCGAAATTGAGTCGGATTGATTTTTTGATTATGTCATTAGAGGGTGTGATGAGAACGATACCGATTCCAGGGATTGAAGGCTCAGTAGATCCGTCGGTTAGAAGCTGCCATCCTTTTTTGGATACCCAGTCTAACTTTTCTTTAAATTATTTCGTATTATCCTCTTCCCAATCAGGGTCGTCGACTGGAAAATCAGCAAAAAAATTTGCTACTGTCAAACCTTTTTCGAAATGTCTTGGTTCAAAACGTATATAGTGCTCTCCCAAAATAACTGACCATTGTTGTACCCGTCTGGATTTTTCCCTTTTGTACAAAACTTCTCGCAAGGGATAATTTGTCATGACTTGGACCGAATGAGCTTAGAAACATTTCTTTAACCTCTGCGATTGTAGACGAGGGCTAGGAGTAACTTTTATATTTTACTGTATCATGTCTCTACTGGAGTAAGAGTTTTACTAATGAAATAAGCGGGTTTTTTTAGTCTTATTGTCAAGTTGGATGAGTACCAAACTGATTGAGTTGCCTGTTACGGCAAAGTAGACGGTAAGCTCTTCACCTTCCATAGGTGTACTCATGATTGGCGGTTTTCCCAAATATCGTTTTAACTCCTGAAAGGCCGCTTCACATTCTTTGCTCCACTCGATCTCTATATCCTTTTTGGTTTTGCCTTTTTATTTCCTTTATCGCAGTAGGCTAAATAGCCATCTACATCGGTCAGAAGATTTTGATACAAATTGGTTGATTGCTGCTATTTTGCCAGGCAATTTTTATACATCTTTATTTATTTTTGGAGAAGGCATGGATAACAAGGCACGAATGCGGTCGGGGTCAGTCTCGATTCCTTTCTTGCTGATCAAATATCCCATTTTTTTATCTAGATTGAACTCCGAACTGGCATTTATCGGGGTTAAGTTTCATCCTGTAGGATTGAAGGATTTTAAAGGTGGTGTGAAAATTTGCAAGATGATTTTCTTTTTTTAGACTCTTATACAATATGTCGTCGATATAGATTTCTATAGTTTTTTCAAGCTGATCGTTGAACATTTGGGTCATCAATCTCTGGTAAGTGGCTCATGCATTTTTGAGTCTGAAAGGCATGACTTTATAGCAGTATAATCCTTGTTTTGTGATAAAAGCCATTTTCCCCTAGCCATCAGGTAATAGAGGAATTTGGTTATATTCGGACGCAACATCCATCATGGACAAGAGCTCGTGTCCAGTAGTTGAATCGAGTAGATAATTAATTATAAGGAGAGGGAAACTGTCTTTTGGAGTATATTTATTGAGGTCGGTAAAATCCACACATACTCTGAGCTTGCCATTTTTCTTCAGAACTGCCATGATGTTTAAGATTAAATCAGGATATTTGGCCTTTTAGATGAATCCGACTTTGATAAGTTTATCGATCTCTTTGTTATCTTCCTCCCTGAGTTTGGGTGCCAATGTCCTCTATTTTTATTTAACCACCTTGGCCTTGTCGTTTAAGGAGAGTCTGTGGTAGGCCATAGAGGGGTCAACACCTGACATCTTATAAAATGTCCATGCAAATACATCACTGTTTTCCTTTAGGAAGTAAACAAGTGCATTTCGTTCTGGAATCGGTAGAAGAGTTCTAATATATGTGTCTCGTTTATCGCCGCTGATCTTGACTTATTATGTAATTTCTGTACTTAGCGTCTGGTTTTCTATAGGCTCAGTGTTCTATAATTGCTATGCAGCATATTCTTCAGAAGTTTCTGCCGTGATAGATACTGTATTTTTACAAGCTCGAGCTAGCTTCTAGCTACCTTTGATCTCATATATCCCGCCATTTTAATCAAAGTGCAATGACAAGTGATAAGTTGACAGATTTGCCTTCATATTGTACAACCAACATCGCCCCATGATTATTAAATATTGTGACTTGGCGCTTATAACGTAAAATGTTACATCGATAGTTGCTGGTCTTGCTATTATGGGAAGCATAATCTTGCGTACTCGATCTTCTTTAGACCTATTAAAACTATTGATGTCAATATCGCTAGCTTTGACTTTATCGGTTAAGCCCATCTGTTCGATTGTACTTAAAAATAATAACTCAATACTGTTCCCAGTATTTACCATCATCTTTTGCAAGACAAAATTTTTCATTTTTAACATGACAACAAGTGTGTCGTGATAAGAGAATTTGACATGGCTAGTGTCACAATCTTCAAAAGAGATCCCAATTCTCTTACTACTGGATTGCGGAAGTAATCGAGCATCTTTGTCGATCAGGGATAGGTCGTGACATTGGAGGAGGCAACGTATTTTGAATCTGACCGATCCGTTGATTTTATGTGTCTCGATAAAATGGCTGAGGCGAATATCATACAAATGCTATTCTTTTGTTCCTCCTTCGATCTAGATGACTTCAGTAGTAAGTTTGTAACTTCCATTTTTGTAACCTTCTAAGTCGACAATATACTCGAGCAATATGCCATCTTTAAGAATATACTCGAGGAGTTTCTACAGGGCGTAGCAGTGCTCAGTATCATGATGCCGGAATTTATGGTGTTTGCAATATGGCCTTCCCTCAATGGGTTGGAGAGGTTGGGTATTTCTGGAGAACTTGTCTTTCTGAAGTATGGGGTACATGTCGGCCAACGTAGCAGTTCACTTTGGAAGACATGGCTTTGGAAGGTTGTTACCTTTTCTAGGTCGATCTCCATTAGATTTAATTTATTTTCTGTCCCCTCTAGTATCTGTTGTATGTTTGAACTCTCGGTTAGTAGCTTGTCCTTTTGTTGTCAGGATTGACTTTTATGGCTTCTGTCATTCGGACATCATCCTTTCGAGATCAATATAATTGTTCACCTTTTCGATCATATCCTTCAGAGTCGATGGTTTGTTCAGAATGAGATGTTTATTTGCTCGGCTTTCAATGATAAGAGCATTGGTAAAGGCTGAAATGGTAATTTTCTGATCGAGGTTGACCACCCTTCTTGCTAAATCAAGAAACTTTTTGGTGAATGTTTCGAGTTTTTCCCTTAGCATTTGTTTCAGACTAAATAGGGAATACAAATTTTTTTAAGAGCGGCGGGAGGGAATAAAGATTATCTTTTTTATCCCTGTTATACGAATAATTCTTGACAAAAAGTTCCTGCAAATGTTCGAAAGTATGAATTGATCCTTCCTTTAATGAATGAAACCAACGTAAGGGTTCACCCTAGAGACTGGGTGGGATCAATCGGCGTAGTATGTGATTTGATGTGGAATGCAGACCCAAAGAGTTTGGAAATTCTTGAACGTGTTCGACGGGATCAGTTCTTTTGTATTTTCAGATATTTGACGTGTGAAGACTGGTTGGAACCTCGCCGTCTAATAAATCTTGCGCAATTGGGGTCTTCTGTAACCTGTTGAAAATGTTCTTGCCTACGTGTGCTTGGGCTTCAAGTGGTTCTTTGATGCGTTTGTCTATGTATTCTTGAGTAACAAACTATCGAGTCGTGGCGGGGTGATGCTGGAGGTGGCCCTCCCTAGGGTTGTGATCTCCACTTCCCTCATTGAGCCATTCATATATAGGGATGCAAGCTCTTTCTCTCTATAGGTCTTCTGCTTGTCAGAGCTTAACGGGTAATCTATCGACCTCATCTTATGTAGTGGGTATTAGAATGATCTCAGGATCACGCTGGCTATTAATGGGTCAAACGCCAGCTCCCTGGTTGACAACTCTTGGAGGTCCTAGCTTGTCCCGAGCTAAAATTCTCGATGTAAATGGTAGCACCTCTTTGTTTTTGTGGACCGTCATTTGTTGCCCTTGAAGAATTTTCAATGCTTCCTATACGTCTGCCAATTATTGTTCCAAAATCGTTCACTTTTATGTCTCAGAGTTTAGAGTAGCGAGCAATTCAACCATTTAATTTGCTGCCATGTCCATTATGCTGTCTGCTCAATTGGAGGGTTTTGTTTTGGGCTCGACATTCTGTACAGATGGTCTTATATTTGAGAATTGTGGCTAATTGTTCATGATCCCATAGACGGCGCTAAATGTAAGAGCCTAATTTCTTATCTCGAACTTAGTATCTCACACCAAATATGATCAGAACGCAGGAAATAACAAATAATCACACACACGAATTAGAGTGGAAACCTCTAAATAGGTAAAAACTACGACCTCTTTTGAAGATTTAGAAATACTGATCTTATTGATTAAGTGACTAGCTATTTTAACGAATACTCTAAATAGTTTGATACAAACTTTGTTGATAGAAAAATCCCTCCTAAATCTATTCTTCTTTGGTCCTATTTATTGGTCTCATATTATGACCATTTTATGACCCTTATTTATTTAATTACAAAAGTTACAACAAAGCTTTGATGGACCTTCATAATGGTTACGTAACGGTCTGACTCATCTAACTTGTAACGACTTCTTTTGACGACCTTATGTGGCTATGAATTTGAGTTGTTTATACGGAGGTCGTTATCAAAACTTATGTGTGAGATCGAGTGTGGGAATAAGCCCTTGCAGTATCAGAGCCAGGGACAACTCGATCTTAAAGGTGGGGGGGGGGGACTGTAACACCCTGGCTGAGCAGGTATTGGAGAGGCGCCTAGCCCAATAGCGGTGATGGTTATGCCAGTCGTTTAGTCCCACATCGCTTAAGATCTAGCCAGGTGTATGGTTATTAAGTTAAGATCTCACTCTACATACCACCGATGCTTTTTCTTAGGAAAAAAATCCCATAAAGCAGGATAGTTACAGTAGTTTAGTGGGGACAATATCGATGCTCGTAGAGTAGGGTCATGATACTTTAGGTCGTTAATGGACTACTGAGAGATTTTGGAGGTTAATCACTATTTGGAGGGAAAGGTAGATTGAAATCAACCTAGTTGCTACATATGCTTTAAAGGGGCAACAAGAACCTAGTCATGTATATAAAGCTCGACACTTTTTATAGAGAGGTAGAAGAAAAATATTTAAAAGGGGACTGGTGGACTAAAGAGTACGTTCGGCTAGAAGAGCGCGCCTTAGGCTTTCGCAAGGATTTTACCCACATAGAGAAAGTTACTACCCTAGCGTTTTTATAACATACTAAAAGTTATTGGCCTAGAATCATAGTTTAAGAACACTGTCTGATCAAGTAAATTCCATGTAGTTTATGGAAATCCAATTAAATATAAATTAAACATGTACAAAATATTCAAAGGAAACGATTTAGAGACACTCAAGTCTCACTTAACCACAACCACTCATCTAATAGAGATGAATGGCTATCAAAATTTGGTGATTTCGTATAAGGGAAATGAGGTAGAAAAATGTCAGGTCCTACCTGCCCCACTATTTCTAGCTGGCAAACATTTCCTTCTCTCACTCTCAACATTTTCAAATTTTCCTCTCTCACTCTTAGAAATTTCAAATTCAAAATACCCATCACTCATATCACTCAAGTCTCTCTCTCTCTCTCTCTCATATCACACACACACACACTCTCTCTTACACACACTCTCTCTCTCTTTCTCATATCATACACTCTTACTTGTAATTTCTGCCATTAAAGGTGAAATTTTAGTCTCGAAAGGGAAACAATTCAACTATTAAAGTTGAAATTGATCTCTCTAAAGAATTTTGACACCCTTGCTGATAGTATACTTACTCGACAGGTACTTTATGATCCTTACTCGACAGTAGTACACTTGAATATTGTGAAATTATTAGAAGAATGGTATTCCCTCCCAATTAATCCCTGTAAAATTTGTTAGAAGAATGTAATCTCCTGTGTAATTTGTCTTTAATTGATTACCTGTAGGTGGGTCTCATTAGAGTAATGCGTAAATCGGTAATTTTATTTGCATAACACTAAACTGAGACTAAATACTTGTCAGATTCAACAATATTAGTAGTGCGATCTTCACATACACTACTATATTTGTCGAATTCGACAATATTATATATAACTGTTGGAGACACACTAACTGAATTGTCAAACTTGACAATATTACACATAAATGTTTGAGGCACAGTAACTAAATTATAGAACTCGACAAAATTACTGTGCAGATTGAACGGCGATGGTGAAGACGAGGTCTCAGAGGCATCGAGAGGCTGCTTCTCGCCTTATTAACCAGCTGTATGACGAACTGGTGCTGTGATATTTTTGCTCGGTTAATCTGAACGGTCCACAATTGCCGCCGCGTGAGGTGAGCTACAAAAAAATGGGCGAGGCTGAGGAGGCATTGTAGAGGGAGGATTTCTATTAGCATTGTCAGTTGTAGTCGGTCATCCTGCATCTAATGGTGCAGAATACAACTCTCGTGGCCCGGGCCAGGGAACTAGTTAGGAAGGAAGGCTCCAGTTTTGCCGGTGGCGGTTGAGGATTTGTTGTTTAGGTATTCTGGTTATAATATTGTTGGCAGGTACATATAATAAAGTAGTTGTAGTATTTGCCAAGTGACAAAGAAATTTTGTGTGGTACAATGAGTTTTTGTGTGTGATTGTTTACATTTTGTATTCTGTCTTTTGTAGCATGTGATGTAATGAAGAATTATGAAATGAACATGCGTTGGATTTGGATTGTGTTTGGTTTATGATATTTTGCTCAATTACTTACAACTCACAATCGTTTCTTTTATGTGTGAACTTGTCAGTCACATCGACAATGGAAGACTCCGTCGATGAAAATTGGTCAAAAGTTATTCCTAAAGAGTCCTCAAGAAGGTGCAAAACTGAACGTATTATAGACCCATTTTAGGTGGAATCCTCATACAAGGGTCAACATTTTGATATTGTAGAGGATACACGTCTGTGGTATGAATGATATGGAAGAGGGCAGGGTTTCTCCCCCAAGATACGCAATTCTACTAAGCGTTCGAGATCGGATGATATAGGCGGAACCCACTTTTGTTGTATGAGCAATGACTTTTTAAAGAAAAACCTTGGGAATCCAGAGAGTAACGACGTAGCTGGCAAAAGAAAATCATCTGATAAGTGTAGGTGTAAAGCAATGATGAACATAAATTGTAATACCAAAATAGGCAAATATGTTGTCACAAGTTTTACGGATATCCATAACCATAAACTCGTATCTCCACGGAATTAACATCGGATGAAGGTTAACAAATTCTTCCCTGAAGCAGCAAAAAACCTTACAGCGGCATTTGAGCTCTACAATATTCCGGTTAGCAAGATCCCAACATTATTCCAAGATAGAACCTTTAGCAGACATGATTGTTACAACCACAACGCCAAAGTAAATAAGGAACGGCTAGTCAGAGGAGATACACAAACCGTATTGGAATGGTTTAGAAAGAAATAAACTGCAGATCCGTTATTTTATTTTGACATAGAATTAGATGAGGAGGACCGAGTACTGAATTTTTTTTGGATCGATGGACGTTCAAGGTGCGCATATGAGGCATTTGGGGATGTCGTCACCTTCGATACTACGTACTGGATGAATGTGTACAAGATGCCCTTTGTTCCGTTTACAGGGATCAACAACCACTACCAAAAAATTTAATACGGATGTGCTTTGCTAAGAAATGAGCAAGAAAACACATTTGTATGGTTGTTCCATACTTGGTTGAAGGCAATGAACTACAAACAACCTGTTTCAATTATCACCGATCAAGAAGCAGCTATGGCCGCGGCTACTCCCAAGGTAATAAAGTACTTCGACACTTGCTACTCCAGTTACAGTTGTTAACTAGAGTATATTGTCGATTTTACATTACCAATATTGTTGAACACTTGTTACTCCAGTTACAGTTGTTAAATTGTTAAATTTGACAATATTTGCTAGCATAATTCTAATATAATTACACTACTAAATTGTCAAATTTGACAATATCATATAATATGCAGAGACACTTTTATTCTAAGTTCTGGTTTATTTCCAGGTCATCCCCAACACCAGACATCGATTTTGGTTGTGGCACATCACAAACAAATTTCCTGAGAAAATCGGCCATATTTATCAGGAACCATCTACATTTAAAGACGATATCGATTCGATAATGCTCAACACATATGAGGCTGTAGAGTTTAAAACCAAGTGGATGGACCTAATGAAGAAACATAAATTTGATGATAATGTTTGGATGCAAGGAATCTTCAATATTAGACAAAGATGGATACCGTTATGGAATAGGCCAACCTTCTTTGCAGGGATGAGTAGTACAGGACGGAGTGAGTCCACAAACAACTTCTTTAATGATTGGTTACCAATAACAACTGGGTTGTATAGTTTTGTGACCAAGTATGAGGTTGCCCTTTAAGAGGTATATGAGCGAGAAAGTGCATAATACTTTGCATCAAAATACAGATATCGTCAAGTTGGTCATCATCAAGCTCTACTGAAAGATGCTACAAAGATTTACACCAAAACAATATTCTATAAACTTCAGGATCTGTTTGGCCAGGTTGTTTGCTTCGTTGTAATAGAAAGACACGTAGAAGGCAGCGTTCGACAACTTACGGTAAAGTCCCATAGTGGTCGTACCGAGTCATTTGAGCTAAAAATAAACTCAGAGAAGCTAAGTAGTAATTATCGATACAAGTTGTTTGAGTATGTTGAACTCCCATGTTGTCACCTCCTGAAGGTTTTCTCGAAATACGATATTCTTAAAATACCAGAGGCTTTCATTATGACAAGGTAGACGATTACTGCAAATAAGTTTTCAACGTCGTATGATAAAAGTTTGTTAGAAGGAGGTAACTTACGACATGCTTTACGCCATAGCCACCTATCCCTTCGTGCATCAAACTTATTCGAGAGGGCTTTGAAGATGAAATAAAGTTTTGATTTTTTTCGGTTTTGAAGCTAGACGAACTTGAGTCTTACCTTTAAAACTACGATGAGTCTTTAACACAGATAGATGCATCGTAACAAACCATCTCAACTTCTGTCGCAGATTCTCTGGTGTCTGGAACTATGATTTTAAACCCTCTCGTTGTTTAAACAAAAGGACGGGCGAAGACTGATCACAAGAAATGGGCAAAATGGAAGGGGGGGATGGAAAATACTGTTATGAAGAAGAAGAGAACATGCAAAAGTTATGGAGTACTCGACAACCATAACAAACGGACATGCTCATTTCTCAAAACGATGATAGCAAAATCAAGTAAGTACATATTCGACACTATGCATAAACGGCATATTCTCCGTGATTTTTCTATAATGTGTTCCATTCTATATTTATGCCATATTTATAATAATATGATCCATGTAAGAGATAGCAATGGGGAATCTGTTCAGCCATTGCAATCAAATTCCGACAACCACAACATCTAGGAAAACAGAAGGAGTTCACATGTATTAACTAATAAATATGTATTTGATTATTATTGAGAGATTAGTGTGTTGATTCAACATTATGTTTGCTTTGTAATTGGAATTTAGGACAATAGCAATGCAATATTTCACGCAGACAGTAACAATGAATTATTTGGAGTTTAGGGATTGTGTGGCTTTATGCACCTTCTATGAATTTGTAGATTATCGAAAATACTACATTAAATTGTCGGGTTATGTAATAGATTCTTTATAATTTAACTAAATTGTCAATTTTGACAATATTATATACCCATAACTCTAATTATACTTTGTAATATTGTCGGGTTCGACAATATTACAAATGCATAATTCGAAATACACTACCAAAATTGTCGAAATCTACAATATTATACATTTCAAGTAACCATATATACACTACAAGTATTGTTAAAATTGACAATATTTTATTTTTTAGATCCAAGTACACTATTAAAATATTCTTCAGAGCCAATATGTACATACTTTGAACAGTCAGAAATGAGATTTAGATGAGCTAACAAAAATGTATATACTACAAAAATAAATCAACAAGGGGCACTTTTGTAAAAAAATATATACTGTGATATACAAATAGTAAACTAACAGAACTGTCATGTACAAAAAATGGATAACCATGTAGGGATACTACCAATAAATAGTGAGTTAACATAACTGTGATATACAAACATTTGGTTGACAAACCTATTTGAATGTCGACAAATCAACAACAATCAGGTCATTAACTCTATACCCCTTTACATTGTGCTCTCTAAGTAATGTCTTGAAGGTTCTTACCCTCAAATCAAAATACCTAGTCAGTTGTTCTTTCACAAAAGCCAGAGAAATTTCTAGATTTGCATGATCATAGAAAAGAGTAGAAACTGGAGGTATTGGTGCATCAAACCTTGGAAACAAGCGAACGTAATGGTTCTTTGCCCCCAAACCAAACTACCAGTACTTACTAGTATCCATAAGAATTTTTTGGAATCTTTCCTCACTTGAAGTAGTATTTCTTTTACATGCCCAAAAGAGGGGTAAGAATGTATATGCTTCAGTGTGGCTAATGAAGACCACAACCTTCTCATAGTACGTGGATAGTAAATGCGCTATACGCCTATACTTCACATGTTGATGACCATAAAATAAGCCTGCAACAGAATTTGATGCACGTTCTCACCGTCTGGAGTGAATTGTATACCTAATGTTTGGCTGAAGATACTCTTCCAGAATGCAAGGTCCTTACAGAGAAAGGTCTTCAATTATTTTATTATATATGGGAATCTATGTTGGCTCTGGTGCTGAATCGCGGTGGTAACCCTAAAACCAGAATTTTTATCACTGATTTCGACGCCACGAACATCTACAAGATACTTCATCCACCGTTGGAATGAAAGTTCTTGTATCTTCTTCTTCTTAGCCATTTTTTCCCTCTTAGCAATGACAACATTTTCAAGGGTTACCGCCATGGAAACCAAATCTTCTTGATAATCTCCCTTGGGTCCTTGTTGTACTATTGTGAAGAATCTTTCGTTCTGCTCAAAAAGTTCTTCAAAGGTTCGGTCCCCCATGTCTCCCCATCCCTTCACTTGCGAGTGCCTTCTTCAATGCTTGACGCCAAACCTCCTGCAACAAGAACTAATATTAGAACATACAGTAATATTAGAGCAATATTGTTGATTTTGACAATATTATATATGCATAATTCAAATTACAGTGCCATAATTGTCGAACTCGACAATAATATATTGTGCAAGTGTACATGTATATTACCAATATTGTCGAATTCGACAATATGCAGTTGGTAATCGCCAAATTCGACAACTATGTACATGTACACATATTGTCGAGTTCGATAATATTTTGCATACACAACTCCAAACATACTTTTTAATTGTCAAATTCAACAATATTCGATGTTAATAACATAATTTTGAAGCCATATTGTTGAATTTAAAAATTATCACTTCAAACCATGTATTACACAGAGCAATCTCAAATAGGTACAAGAGTTAGGAATATGACTTACCCATTCGCTGTTATTTACTTCCAAAGACTTCATCTTCTCTTCAGCATTATCCAACTTCTTACGCTAAAAAAATAGCCAATATTAAGATAAACAGTAAAATCAACATTCCATAAAAATTAAGAAGGATGAGGGGGGGAGTTTACAAGATGGTTAGTTTCCTCTTTACATCTCACTGCTTATTTCTTATACTTGGATGTCCAGTTCATTATCTGTTCTAAAGACATAAAAGAGATGAGCTATATAACTCTAGTTCATTTAATTGTGACTTTGGATACTACATATGATTTTGAGCAGGGGTTAACCGATATTGAGCATGGAGTCCAAAATGAATATTACATCTAATTTTGGATAATCAAACACAAACCCCAATTCACTAACTAAAAAAGTCGTACACAAAATTAAACTTAAATTCACTATTATTAAACACAAACTCCAATTCACTAACTAGAATTAATTTCATTCATTTTGAATGACTTATTAAATCTTCTTTCGCAATTAACTTCTTCTTAACATCCTCATGTGCAGACAACAAGTCATCATACTTCTTTGCTAGAGTTGCGTCTGGCACAGGCAGATGTGATTATAGCACAACAAGCTGTTCAAAACACGTAGCACAAGAACAATGTTACGAGACTTACAAATAATGTAACCACAAACCAATAGTAAATTTTGGTAAACTTACAAGGAAGATGCAAGTCTATCTGCTCCATCAAAAGTACATTGACCGCTTTTAGTGACTCGCTCTCTTTATACTATACACATTAGGGACAAAATGATCATGCCAAATACAAGAATGATTAATGGAAGACTATTAGTAATTAGGGGTTATTAAAATTAACACTATTAAAAGCTACACACCATATTACCTTTTTATTCAACTCAATAGATGAGCTTTGATTACAGTCTTCGAGGCTAAATTTTTGCCTTAGCTCTTCCTCCAAACTTGTATTTTTTTCCTTCAAATTTTTCTACTCCAATATCTACAAACAGAAATTTGACAAGGAAAATCAGGATTTTGACAAAAACAAATAATGGATGTAATAATGACATCTGCCTAAGACCTTACCTTCTCATCTAACTGCCTTGGCAGATCTGCAAACTCTAGTATATATTGCTCGTCAACTACACGCTTTAGTTGAATGTCCTCCTTCATTTGTTCAATAGTTTCTTTCAGCAGATCACATTCACTTGTCTGAGATTAAATTGACATGAAACATTTAGATTACTTTCTATGTTTTTGTCGATCTCGCCAATAATACTATGTAATTGTCGAGTTTGACAATAATACATATAGATGATTTCATAAATTACTCAAAAAATTGTCGAATTCAATAATTTATATGTTTTCAACTTCACATGCACTGTAATAATTGTCGAACTCGACAATTACTTATACTAATAATTATACATAAAAATTAACATTATCTTGGACGCGGATAGGTAAAACTGACATTCTCTTTGAGGGCCTCTCTTAGGTTTATATTGGCTTCAGACACCTTCTCTTTATCTTCCTTGAGCTTCTAAAGCTGGTCATGATTTGCTGATCAAAGCTGCCAGATCCACCCCTTGTTGGCATGGTATCATGGGCATTTGGAGACAGACTAGCATGCTCATGATGCTACAGAAGTGGTATTTCAAGTGAACAAAATATTAGAGAACATAAATTTTGAAGTGAATATAATATAAGGGAAGTGAGATAAAAATAGTTGTAACATGTACTAGCCGATACATCATATTGTTCAGCAAGATCTTCAGATTGGTGCCGGGGATGTCACCATGCTCATTGACACTGGCTTCCTTCCTTTGATGAATTCGAACATCATCATTTACAGCCAGGTCAACAGTAATGGGACAGATCGTAGTCCACGAGACAGAGGCAAACCACTCTAAGTATCCCTCTATACATACTATAGACCCCTCTCGTACCCTCCGCTCCCTATCAACCTTCTTCAAAATGAACTCCTTCCACTTTTGGGCAGAGAAGCAACCAATCCACTCATACTTAGGGTTGAATTTCCTTGGCTCTTTTGCGTTCCATAGGTTGGAAACCTCTGTCAATAGTCACTTTATGAGGATACCTTATTCCCGATTGAACTGTCGCATAACCCTATTTGGGTAGTAGGGCTGGACATGATCTGGAGTTGCTAATGCACCATAGAAAAATGTGACCTCCTTGAATGCATGTGCGGAATCTCTTTTATCTCTGTATGGGTCCCATACAACCTACGTGAGAAATAAATCAAATGTATTATGCACCATTAAGTTGAATAATTTTTCTAGTAGGCTTGAGAAGGATTTAACAACATTGTCGAATTCGACAATATTATAGTGGAATGGTATTTATTGAGATGGACTATTATTGATTTAGACAATTTACCATGTTTATTTCGACAAATTTGCATATGCACAACTAAATAAACCTGAATAATTGTCAAAATCGACAATATTATATGTATAATAGTAGATGTACGTAGTCAATATTGTCGAATTCGACAATTATTTAATTTTCTTTAGTTGTGAATATGCAACATTGTTGAAATCGACAATGTTTAAGCAGTGTAATCTATAAACTCCAAGTACAATATGATACAGTGTAGCAGGGTAATGAACTTACATCCTTCAGTTTGTAGTTGTCCAATGCCTCCCTAAACTTGAGCAAAACTGTACTACCATATCTATCCGTAACAGATACGTCCCATTTCTAACAAGTACAGTGCTCGCATGCGTCAGAGTCCATCTTCTTGGGGATCCCAACAAGCTTTGGGAAATGTGCAAAGATCTACGACTACATGTATATAGATAAATAAAATAAAATTAGTAGAGGTTCAAGCCATATGTAAAAAACAGTTATATAAATGAGTACAAAATCACCTCAAGTAGCGTGGTATAGCCTACAAATTACATCCCATCATCTCGAGATACTGCGCCCAGATTGTAATACATGTAGGCTAAAACTGTTGATCCCCATAACCACTTCTTTGCCACCTTGTCCTTGGCAAAGAGGTCAAGGTACCGTGCGCTGACATTTGTACCATTTTTCATAAGAAATAGAAAGGACTCAAGAACATATAGTATATAAGCACGAGCAACAGACCTGGCTGTTAACCTTTTCTTCTTATTTGCAACTGTAGTGGTACCGTCACTGAGAACCTTCTCCAACTTGTATGCATAGTTCTCTTTTAGTTTCTTCAGTGACAATAAATTCCTAGCACCCCCAGCTTTCAAAGACTTGAATGTATTTAAATCCTATAGGAGGTTGTTCTGGAAAACCTCCAGAAGTGTAGGGAATCCCCAGGTACTACCAATGACTGTGACATTACCATCTGCAGGCAACCCAACCAATTGCTCCACATCATCCAGAGTTGGAGTCATCTCACCCCATATGAAGTAGAAACTATTAGTTTCTGGCTGTCAACGTTCGGCAAAAGCAGAAATTAGCGCAGAGTTATAAGAGTTATATGATATGGCCCCAATCCTATCCAAACCCTTCAATTTAACAAAATATTTGACCATTTGTGGCTCTTTTGTAAGGCCCCATGTAGACTGGTGATGGTGAACACGAATGGGAAGCTTTTCCTGAACAATAATAGTGATTATGTCAACAAAATGTAACTATCAATAATAGGAATAATAAAACATAATTAAGCAAGGGATTCCATTAAACAATACACCTGCCCTAGCGCGATCGAGCTCACTCTATGGAACCTGAAGCTCCTCAGCAGTCTTTTATCACTAAGGCTTACATCTTCGCTACTTGTAGCCCCCTCGCCTTCAGAATACCCCCCAATAATAGGAATAATCACATCAGAATCAGGGGAAACATTTGTGAGCGGTGGTTGAGCTCCCAAAGCAGCTTGGGCAGACTCAGTCTCAAATTCTGAACCTTGGGAAATATTTACAGCTTGCGCAGACTCAACTTGAACTCCCAAAATAGCTTGGGCAGACTCAGTTGGAGGTACTGGTTTACTAATACCCTCATTGGCGTTGTCAACAGTGTTTGGAGGGACGACTGTACTTGAGTCAATAGTCTTTCTTTTTCTCGTATATGTAAGTAGATTTGTGTTTGGCGGTGTCAACAATATTATGTAACCATAACAACAATTATACTGCTAAATTGTCGAATTCGACAATAATATGTAACCATAACAACAATTACACTGCTAAATTATCAAATTCGACAATCATAGATGTTAATAAATTAATTTCACTTTAATATTGTTGAATTCGACAATTTTGCAGTGTAATTTGAGTTATTTAGGTTAAATATTGTCGAATTCAACAATATTAAGCAATTTCAATACCAAATTGCATTACACAAAGGGGGAGACAAGGAAATAGACAACAATTTCAAATGATAATGGGATTTACCTTCAAGTAGATAGCAACCTCCACTATTAATCTCCAAGCTCTTCTCCAAAATGAATGGACAATGTCTTTGAATTTAATTCTTTCTCTGAACCCCTAAATGGAATAACAAAGAAATAAACAGTCTCTAATGACGAGACAGTAAGAGAGAGAGGGAGTGAGTGAGTGAAACTATTCCCGAGAGTGAGAGAGAAAGAGTGAGTGAGTAAAACTATTTGTGAGAGTGAGAGAGACAGAGTGAGTGAGTAAAACTATTCGCGAGAGTGAGAGAGACAGAGTGAGTGAGAGATATGTTTGGAGGGAAATGGTTGTTTGGTTTGTTTGGAGAGAGAGATACAGAAAGTGGGAGAGATAGAGAGTAGGGGAAATATAACATTAAATGTGAGTGACGGATGGTTTGAAAAGAGAGAGGAAATGTCTGCCAGCTAGAGAGAGTGGGGAAGGTAGGACCCGACATTTTTCTACCTCATTTCCCATATAGGAAATCACCAAATTTTGAGAGCCACTCATCTCTATTAGATGGGTGGTTGTGGTTAAGTGAGACTTGAGTGTCTCTAAATCCTCCCCCAATATTCAATTTGTAAATTCGATATCTTTTTCTTTTTTAAACAATTAAACATAGAACATCTATGGTCAAATCACCATTGTAACAACCCCATTCTACGAGCACCGATATTGTCCCCACTTAACCACTGCGGATCTCTTGAAGTGTGAGATTTTTCTTCGTAAGAAAAGACCTTGGTGGTATGTAGAGTGAGATATTAACTTAAGGACCATACACATGATTGTATCTTAAGCAACGTGGGACAAAACGACTGATGCAACCCTCACCGCTATTGGGCTAGGCGCATCTCCAATACCCACTCAGTCAGGGTGTTACAACCATTCTGCCATTACGGCAAAATTGGTGAATAAAATTGTTAAGAAAAATATTTTCATATAGCTGAAAAACGAAGTGCTTAATTAAAATAATTCATGCTTTCCAATTTTGACAGGCTGCTTTGTTTGCCAAACCTAATCTTGATGCTTACGTGGCAACCAATTTTTTTTAGAAATGGAACAAATCTCTTACAACCAACAAAATATAGTAGCACACGTGTCACCCGCTTAAAGCCTATCACACTGCCCAAAGACCATCCGTAGTCCTAACTCCTCTCTATTTCTCCGCTCATTTCACAGTCTCCTTGCTCCTCTTTCCTCCAAAAACCATCTCCCTCTCGTCTCCCTCTTAATGTTTAATTAAATGGAGCCAACACAAGGTGTAACAAACACAAGGCCAACTTCGTCCTCGATCCATAACAATGTAAGTTTTTGAATTGATTTTGATCGTATTTGTGGTAGCTAGAATTATGGATGGTACTGAATTTTGATTTTGATCATTATTTTGATTTTATGAACTATTATTAGTTTTATATATGAATATGTTTTTATTGAATTCACATATGTTGTTTTCTGACTAAGGTATATATGTGAACTTCTATGAAGCTAAGTGATATTTGATATCTGTGAACGAATTTTTGTAATTTAAATCAATGCAGACAAAACGGTAAGTTTATTGATGAATCATAATGATAGTTGGTGGTAAAACAAAAATCTTGTAAAATTAACTTCGTATATTCAAGTTTTGTAATTAAAATCATCGTTACAAAACTAAATTTGTGACTAAAATTACCAAAATACAAATACCTCTTAAAAACCTCAGGTTGTTTCCGAGGGGCAGACTCAACCCACCAAACTTAGCTGGTCTTGATCTCTGGCTCCACGTAGGGCATAAAATGGACCGGGAGCGACTCGAAACCCGATCCGGATCCATATCTATTTGATTGGGTTTAGATCTCATTTTTATACCCATTTTAAAAATGGAGCGGGTATGGATCTTAAAATCTGAACCCGACTTGGATACGGGTCGGGTATGTATCATGCCTCTACAACCCAACCTGAATATATTTTAGAAAATATAACATTATTAAATATAAATAAGACGAAGCTGACGACAAGAATAAACTTTACTTTGCTTTGAATGATTTTATTATTTTAGCTAATTAAAAAGACGTTTGGGTTTATTTTTGGCACTTTGTAGTGATTTTATTTATTAATTACTACCTGTAAGGAATTTTAGAGTTGGTAGCTCAATTACTAATTAAATTTATCTAAAAGTGGATTGGGATGGACCATTACCCAACCCAAAAAAATATGGGTCAACCCGATATGAGTATGGGTTTGGATAATCGCAAATGTAGCGGGTATAGATCTATGGAATGTGACCCGCGTGGATATGGATATGGGTATAGGTCTTGGAAAAAAATACAGATATGGATGTGGATACACCCTGATCCGCTCCAAACCTGACCCATTTTATGATTATGATACTTTGAACCTTATTAAGCATCAACGATCATTTATAAAAGGCAGTGTATCGGTCTATTACTACTGAGGCAGAGCTTTAAATATGTAATCTGGCGTAAACAAGGTTTTAAGTTTGTAAGGATCCTAAGGTTCCTAGCCTTGATGATGGTCGCTACCATCCCATGGTAAACTTGCTGTATCCGTGTTTTGAAAACCTCGAGATATCCAAAAACAATTCCAGCAAGTATCTATATGGTTCTCCATCTCCCTCTCATTCAAGGTGCCTAAGCTTCGGTCGCACACCATCCCACCACGGTAAACTTGTTTTTGTCTATGTTTTAAGATCCTCGAGATACCCATAAAACAATCCCGGCAAGCATCCAATTAAATAGAGTCAAATAAACGAACCAAGGAGTCCACAACACAACTCTGTCTCTCTCTCTCTCTCAAACACACAAACGAGAACCAAATAAAGCGAAGAAGAACCTGTAAGATCACAACTAAAGGTCTGTATTCTCTCCTTTTAATCCTAAATTGCTTCAATGGGATTTAATATTCCTGCAAAATCATTATAGGGTTTTTTTCAAATTTCAAATTGCACCCCCAAATTGTCTAATTTCGATGTTTTATTGGTTTCTTAGCTCGTTTTAGCTATAAAAATGGTATATTTTGTGTTTCTGTGACTTTGCTGATGTTGCAATTGTGATTTCAACATTGTTTGTGAACTCACTAGATGTTGATTGGGAGTCCCTTTTTGTTTTCAGCTCATGGATGATCAAAATATGGACTTCTTTCGGAGTCTCTCGCATAAAGAGCTTCAACGTATGTGCAAGGAACTTGGTCTTCCTGCGAGAAAGTCATCGAGTTTTTTGGCAATGTCATTGGCTTCCTATTTTCAGGTAATTCTTTTATTATGCTACTAGCAACTTAGTTATCAAAAGATCGTGAAAAGACTAGTTTACTGCTTTTATTGCAACTTGACTGTATGATAATAGCTGCATTTGAAGGATACAAGAGTACAAAACGTTATGCATATGCTTCCAAATTGTAGTTGAGGGGGCAGTGGCCTTGGGAATACCGTTTTAGGAGAGTATAGAAACAATGACTTGCATATTTGAAAAATAATCTCTAAATGTTGAAGAAGCCAACCAAACTGTGTTTTAGAGTTTCATAAAATAAAGAAAGATATTTATGCATTAGCGCTTGGAGGACTGTATTTATTTTTTCATTCCTGGAAAGCCGGCTTTTAGCTGTCAGCATTGCCATGTTGTTAACTCTGTCAGAAAAAATAAATGATCCTAACCTGGCTAGTCAAATAGCAATGAGTCAAAAGTAAGTAAGAATCACCAGTAGCCTACACATATCATAGTGGACAAGAATTATCCTTCTTCCTGCCCAAGAGATTCGATAATGTGACTTCACGAGATTCGATCTATGGGTTCTATGCCCAGGTAAACTTGTATTTTAGATTTCGAGCTCTTGCGGATAGATTTGATCTCAATTTACCCAATCATATATACTATAAGACCAAGAGCTCGTAATCCTTTCTTCACTTGTTCATAGTGAGCAAGTGTCATTTGTTCTTGATTCCTATTCATGCATAAATTATGGCATTGGTATTTGTAGTACGTTGTTTTAAAACTGTTATTAGTTTTTCCACTTTTTATCTGTGGGAACTAGCATATGCTTATGCGATGTTTCTCTAACGAATATATAGGCAAATACTGTGGGTTTAAAATCCTCGAATGAGAACTCAAGTGTACCCATGGAAGTTTTGCCTCGTTCATCACCTATAATGGATTTGAATTTCGACGCACAGGGCAACTCCATTGGAGGAAGCGGAGAAGGTATGCACCACGCCAAATGTTTTGAATCGGTAAATTTTGAGAAAGAAGTATCATTTGACCTATCACGATGTCTTCCTTTTTCGAACTTTTATTTTATGACATTGTAGCAGGGCATGAAAGAAGAGTGGAAGCTGCTTATGCAGATGGATGTGGGCCGTCTCCTTGTCTTAGTAACATGGGTTATGACAAGGGACTTCCTCAAACTGTCAACAACAATAAATCAAGAGGTCATGCCGAGGGGCCAATTTCACATTTGGTATAGTTAATATTCTAACTTACTGTTGAAGTTCTGAATTCTTATTTCTTTACATGGAATCCTTTTGATTGAACTTTGCCATCAGACATTTTTGAACTTATTATGTTTTTTCAGGTATCGGCTGTGCCTGAAAACATGGTCTTTGAAGATCCTTCTAATAATAGAATTGTAGAAGGTTTTCAATGCTCGAATTATAACACCCAAGAGATTATTCTCCCCCCACAATCTGTTTCTCGAAGTAAATTGACTGGTATTAAATTTAAAAGTAAAGAACCTTCAAGTTCTAATGAAGTAAGAAACCCCTGTCAAAACTCGGTGGTTCTTGGGAGTAGCGGGTCAGAAAATAAGCCAAAAATTCCATCTTTTCAGTTTTATGTCGGTTCAGAAGAGGGGATTAACCTTATTGTCGATTTGAACTCAAGCCCATCAGACTGGATTAAGGGCATGAAGGATGCAGTTTGCATTGAGTCAGAACCGCAGGATAGCGATTTAATTGCTCCTCATAGCGAGTTTGAAAATCTAGAAGATAGTGATGAACGAATGCAATTTTCACCTTTGGGAAATACACAGGTTGGTTCTAAAACCAGCGGTCATTCCAGTTGTGTAAAATCTTCAGCAGGACTGATTACGAGAGATCGTTGTCATCCTTTCCAAATTGATTGCTCTTTAAGGCCTATGCCATTAATGCCAATCACTACTTCTGTAGAGGTATCAGGCAATGTAGAGGAGATCGATCGGAATGATTCATCCCTGTGCAAAGTAAATTGTGATGTGAGGAACAAAAGGGATTGTATTACGGAGTCCTTTCCCAGGAATTGTATTACCGAGTCTTCTCCCAGGAATTGTGAAAGAGTAAATTGTGACTTAGAAGTTCCCGCAGATTTGGAAGGTGAACCAAAATTCCAATACTTAACAAAGAACCAATTGAAGAGTTGTAGCATTAGTGAAAATACTACGGAAGCAAATTCTGTTGGAATTTCTATTGCATCCAACGCACTGAGGCCTCCATTTTCTCGTGAAATAAATGAAACAATCACACCAATTACTGGTGCTAATGAGTGCACGAGCGAAATTTTTCGTGGATATCCAACAACTGGTTCTGTTTGTATGCCATCATCTGAGCACTGTGAAGAAACAAGAAGTGATCCCCCTACTTCATATTTTCCTTGCCAGAATGGTGAATATGATCTATTCTCCATGGAAAGCTTGCAAAATGCTAATGGAGAATCAACTCGTGAGCTTGCTAAAAGTCCAAGTGAGCCCCTTCTTTCTGCATGTCATGAGGTATGAATATGTTATTAGGTTAAAGACTACATTTAAAAGTTGGTTACCTTCACCTTCTTATAATACTTAAACTTGTAGCCTATCTTTCTAAGGTGCCATTGAATAAGTAGCAACATATTATGTCATTGAGAATCCGTGATTCAATACTTCAGTATATTCCTTCTTCTCTTTCTTATCAGAAGAGGTGTCGTGTCGTACCCGTATTCCATCATGCACGGGAATTAGAGTATCTTTCTGGGATATACTAATCAACTGACATGAATGATTTAAATAATAAATTTATGATGGTTAAATATTGTGGCTGTAAACAACAGAAAATCAAAGATGAACTATAATCGTTTTAGCCACTATAATATTCCAAATTTCTCTTTCTATTTCCAGTATGTCATGAACAGAAATCCACGAAAATTAAACAAAATTGTATCTTTTTTCACTAATCCTCGGCCGACGTTCAATACATTGGATGATAACCAAGTGAAACTCTAAACATCATGGAAATAAACATGTGTTGATAAAGAATTCAAGTTATAGTGAGAAAATAATCACACTTCTCCCCTTTATATATTCATTAATAAAAGTGGTCACTTCACCACAGTGGACCATGAGTACATATGATGGAGAAATAAAGACATCTTATGTGTATAATTCTAAACAACTGATAATAATTAAGTAACAAAATTAAAAAAAGGATATTATTTCTGCTAATATTCCCCCTCAAGCTGGAGCGTGGATGTCAGTCAGGCCCAGCTTGCTGAGTACCCAAATTTTCTTAACCATACTGCAATACTGGAAGTATATCATCTGTAAACTTGTCTGAAACTTGTTACATCGCAGGCAACTAAAAATCTTTTCATGTTTCAGGACGACTGGGTCCACTATTCTCAAAGAGAATGCCACATCCCAAGCGATCCTCTAGATAACATTAGATTTACACACCAATCTTGAGATGTGTTATGCGTGGAGAATGCATAAACATGATTTTCGCATTCGTTGGTTAACATATAGCTGATATTCCAATTGCTTCTAGAAAAGATAAATGAGCTTGTTTAGGGTATTGAAATTAGCTAATATGTACCTTTGTCCCTTAAATTAATTAAAATTAATTACTAAAGCCCTAGCTTAAACCCTAACCAACGACAGATCAGTTAGGGTTTTGGGAGAACAGCGACTGAATCTCAGAAATCAGACAATTTATTTATCTAATTATTCTTCAGGCACAATACTTACAATGAAACAATTGGAAGCACACAGAGGGAAGGTCGAGAGGGAGTGTGCATGAAAGCAGCGTCATATGAGGGGATTTTCGGGCCTCCGATGTCTGCCGGTCGGTGTCGTTTAAAGACGCCCATTGTTTTTCTTGGGACTTTCATACAAATTTTTTTCTTAGTTGTGAAGTCTCCTTTCATCTTTACTCATGTTTTGTCCATCCTAGCTGTGGTGGTTTCCGCATAAATACTTTTCTTGCGGTTTTAAACTGTTCCAATGTGCAATATTTAACTTACCTTATCTACTCTAAGTTTATATCATTTCTATCCTTATGGGACATTTTGCAAGAATAACATTCCAATAATTATCGATATATTGCTTTTATTTTTTTCATAGATATTACTTTGTAATCAAATTCATTTCTGTTCCTTAATATAATGTTTCTGGAAAGTCAAATCGTTCTAAAAACTGAGACAAATGTTGTCATGCACTTCAGGGTGGCAACCTGACAGATGACTCAGAGAAGACTTGTAAAAGGACATTTATTTGGGAATCTGAAGGGCTTGGAAGTAAAAGGCGACATAGTTATTCGGAGAATCAATGTAGCCACGCTAAACCTGTCATTAAGAATTTAAGAAGCTCAAAAAAAATGGACAGAAAAGTCTTTCCCCGAAGATCAACGCGACTGTTCTCTAAGGTTTGACTCACGACTTTTTTTCCTCAAATTTGAGGTGATTACCATGTTTATAACTATGCAATAGGGACAATGTTTCTATCTCCAAAAATAGTCCTACTATTTCCAAGGGACGTTTCACTTTTACCAAGGTTTTTTTGGACTGATCAGACCAAAGTTCCTTGTTCTTCATTTGCCAAGATACCTTCTCTACAGGTGTGCTTGGTCTGCTGATGCCAAACAAACCTTGACCAAATTTGAATGTTTCTTGGCTGTAGGGGAAATATCAAATAACACTAATTAAACTATTACAAGTATTTGATCATGATACGGTACCCTTTCATAATCTTAAATATCATAGAACTTGAAGTTCCAGGTTGGTGTCCTATTAACTTCTAATAGAAGACCAGGTATTAAGTAGTTTCTTGTTGCTTCCAACGTAAGTGACCTCTAGATACCATCTTGAACTGTCTCTTTATGAGAACTTCATCCGTGATAAAAACCTGTCTGCCAAAATTTATTGGGAAAATCTTTTTTGTGTGTAGTACATACGTCTTGGCGGGTTCTTCACAAGTGAGATTAGAAATGGTTTGGCAAAGAGATACTCCTTCAAAAGTATTCTTTTCTTTCTTATGGGGTGGCATTACGGGGAGAATTGATTCTAGGGATTACCTTAGATGTAAAGGCATGTGTGCGGTGCATGTGCGGAGGTGTTGAGAAGGAGTCCGTCCAATACCACATAGCTTTTGATTATATATTCTTGTGCTGTTTGGGGTGAATTGGGTTCTCCCCTGTGGATTTTGTGGAGGCCGCTTGGAGCTTCAAGTGCAGTGCATACAACAAGCGAATAGTGGATGACACGTTATGCATTCCTGTCATATTCTATGGATGGTGAATTCGGAAAGAGCATAACACTAGATTATTCTAGAACAAGGCATTTACGCTCGATGAACAATCCTTGACATCTTTGGCACATTTTTGTAGTTATAGCTGAAATTTTTAGGTACTTGAAATTGATCGATTATGAACAATTTTGTCAAATTGGCTTGGTTGATAACCCTTGAAATTAATTTTCCAATAACAAAGCCCTAACCTAATTCAATTTGATCCTATAATCTTGTGGCAATAAGCAATAATCAACACACAATATTAACCTTCTCAGGAGAAAAATCCACAGGCATTGTTGAATCCTCGACAACTAAAATCCACTATGATCAAATTTTTTAAGAAGTTTGATTACTTACAGACTCAATAAATACATCCCGTGGTTACCTCTATTCAAGCAATCTTCTAGCAATTTATCCTTCGTTCTCGCAACGCCCCGCTTCGGATCACGCACCAAAGCTTTTCAAGCTCGAA
Organism: Kingdonia uniflora; assembly: GCA_014058105.1. Taxonomy (NCBI): domain Eukaryota; kingdom Viridiplantae; phylum Streptophyta; class Magnoliopsida; order Ranunculales; family Circaeasteraceae; genus Kingdonia; species Kingdonia uniflora. Next base: position 998,168 of record JACGCM010002180.1, read on the forward strand.
TCCCTCAAGCTCTCAAATCACAAATTGGGTATTTGAGAAGTTAATTGCAACTTTCAAAAGCAAGATGATTGATAGTAATCTCTTAGAAAACCTGCCTTTGAGAATTACCCTTTGGTATGAGTAAAAAATCCTAAAAACGAATTGGGTAAAATAAAAGAGAAAACAGAGTTTTTATGAAAATTTGCCCAAAACTCTCGTCATGTTCGAATATGAGCTGAAAATTCAACTCAGATCAAACATGTTCGAACATGATAGCCTTTTTCATCTCAGATGGAACATGTTCAAATATGAGAAAATCATGTTCGAACATGAACTAAAAAAAACTTTTTTTATAAGTTTCTAAACTCATACCTAGGTCCTTCTTAAGTCATACTAACCTGGCGTGAGATTTACCTGTTGATTGATAGTGCCAAGTCCAGCTGTAGATCCACCTGGAGATCCGATCCACCAGACTCTGACTGTAACGAGGATGAACTACGCGATAGACTCTGACAACTAGGACCTCTCTAAACTAGTTTTGGCACGAAATTAAACCAATCCAACTATAGATGTTTCAATAGCTTGTAGGATTTTCTAGACTGTATATTCCCTTCTTGGGATTTTGAAATCTACTCGTTTTGTTACTATAGCTTTAACTTTTCAGCAAAGAATGCACAAGTTTCCTAAGAACTGAGGTGTTTTACTATCGTGCAGAACATAATTATTTTATGTTTTATGTACTAATAATGTTCCTTAGACAGTAAAAGATTTTCGCTGGCTTGCTGCACCTTTATCAAGAGAAAGAAACCAAGATTTTTTCTCCTCCTGAGAGTCGTTAGACGAACCACTACTTCATTAATTTATAGTTTTATACTGATATTTTAGGACGATTAGAGTTTCATATCAAATGTTTTAAATATTGTAATTTTTTTCCACCACCGACTTCACAAAGTTTTTTTTTTGGTGACCAGAGTGATCCAGGTTCATAGTTCATCACCATTACCCAACTATCCTTGTGGCAAGTTGATCGCAGACATTCATGCAACAAAACTCGAAGAAAGAATCATAAAGTGCTATAAACATGTCTATAACCAATGCTCAGACACTTTGTAAATTCTTTACTTCTATTTTTTTTTGTTCCTTAGTAAAATTTCCAGAATACTACTCTTTTCACCAATATATACAAACTCCTGCAGAACCCTTGTAACAAACAACTTATTTTACCTACAGAAGTTGATCTTGAGAGTAGTAGAGTACATAAGAAACATTCACATATGTCTTCAAACAGATCTGCTTCGGAAACTGCAGATGTTATTGAATCTGAGGATCAGATGTTTGAGTTTAGATTTTTTTTTTCATGGATTACATTTCAGAAGAGAAACTCATCTGGATCAGAGGCAGATTTAGAGGGTAAGTAGGAAGAAAGAAATTGTAACTAAGTATTGACTTAATTTTCTTAATTACTTCTCCCCAGTGTTATTAGTGTAACTTTTGATAGTCTATGTGGTACTCTTATCATGACATGGTGTTGGTGCCATTATGATTCTGGGTGTGTATTTGATTTTGGAACTGTTATTCACAATTATATGGGTATGTATGCTGTTAAAATTCCTTTTCCTTATAGCATCCCTTTTTGTTGTTGTTGTTGACTTGTTGTAAACTGTACATCTGATGTGGCACGTGCCTATGGATCGTTAACCACAGCCAACTCTTGGTCTCTATTTTAACTTATGTTTTTATTTACTCTGTATAAAAGGGGGAGGTGGTGTAATCTCAGAAGTAGTTGTTAATGAAGTTTGAGTTATTTTAATAGAAACTACAGTTTTTTCTAAACAAACAACGTGATTATTTTTACGAATCTCTTTTCCGTGTTTGTAGATTCAGGTCATCATCCCTCACTTAAGCTACATATTTCTAATAACAAGGGCCATGATCTGGGTTATTCTTAGCGGTAGTGTACCAATATTCTAAGCTTCAAAATGTTTCCATTCTCTCTTTAGACTTGTAGATCAAGGCTGGAGGTGTACATACAGGTGAAAGCAAAAATTGGCTCGAGCATCACTTATCCTTAATCTTGTTGATTCCGGACGTGTTTCTCCTATTTGTCGCTCTTTCATTTTTAAGTTGAAATGGATAGAGGATACATATTTTGATCGTGTGGACTGCCTTCCTACGAGCAACCGCAACCGGTATATTGGTGAAAACATGTAAAACTCTTTTTATCACGCTCTTGGGGGGTACTTTATAAAACGGGTATAAAAGGATGTTAACAACTTCAAACGTTGCAAAAACAAAAATATAATTTGCAAATGAAAAAATGAAATGCCCTCACGCAGGATCGAACTGCGGACCTTCAGTTTACAAGACTGACGCTCTACCACTGAGCTATAAGGGCTACATGATTATTACTTTAATAATAATCAAAAAAATATAATAACTACATACTTCCTCTATACTATTAACAATATGCAATAAAGCAGAAAAAAAAAAGGTAAGCTAATTGTGGTGGATGATGGACATAGTCTTCTTCACGCAGGAAATAAACGTACAAGAGAAGAATTTCATGCGGCGGGCGATTATACTAACTTCGCATAATTAACCTTAACTAATAACTCAGACATTTGGAGTTGGAAACCACCCATCCCTGGCTAAGGATATTTTGGTGCTCCAATAAACCTTTACTTAGGAAAGATATAACTCAACCTAAAAATTATTGTTGGTTTCAGCCAAACAATAGGGGTGTGTTTGCCTATTTGGTAGCCCAAAAAATATGGGAAAGAAAATAAATTTTTTTAAATAGCTTCTCACTCACTTAGATGAGAAACATATATATATATTTTTTTGAGAAATAGTTTTCCGATAAATGGTTTCTCAAGAAAAAAAAAAAAAAAAACTTCCAAACACACCCTAGAAGAAAAATACAAAGAATCTAAGTATAACACCTCAGTGTATCAACCCAATATTTTGTAAATAGAATCTCTAGGATATAACAAATCCCTATAAAAAGTTTTGTTAATTTCTATAAAGTTTAGGTTAACGCTTTGTCTCCAACTTTGATGTTTTCTTTTGGTTGTAAGTTATTTACTTAGTAACTATATTGTAGAGGAAGTGAATCCGATATACCCGAGTTGGAATTAAAGCCTTGTAATCTCGTTGATAAGTTAATGAAAGCTATTTTGCATTGAATCTTTGTACAGTTGTATATTGCCTTGATATTATATGATATTGTGATAAAAGACTATTGAAAGAAGACGAATAATTAGGCTTACTTGAGGCATGTGCCTTGAGTGCCGTACGTACCAAGCTTGTATTTCAGGTGGTCTGTGATAGTTGGTATCAGAGCTACGTTATAGTAGGCGAGCGATCTTGTTAGCTTTGGCGGAGGGTCACAATGTTAATGGCTCTGCCCCACAGATGGAAAGACCACCCATTAATCCCAGGCCGAACACCCGAATACGGTTGGACCAACTAGAGTCTAAGATGCAAGCTCTAGGTGTGATTATTGATCAAGTAACGACTTTGGATGAACGATTGGACGAGTTCTCAGATAATCAGGCCTATATGGGCGAACGTCTCGTTACGCTAGAAGGGGTTGTCGAGGGGAATATGGCTACATTTCTGGATCAAGTGGCTGAACTATCTTTGAAGGTGAATCTTCTAGTTAAAGCTGTTGGGACTGGTGAATCAGTACCTTTGGGTGGTGGTGTAGAACGGCCCAGGATCAAGGTCCTCAAACCTAAGGCATACGAGAGAGCGAGGGACGCAAAGGAAGTAAAGAATTTCCTCTTTGATATGGAGACTTACTTCAATGTAGTCAGGCCTGATAGTGAAGGTGGAAAGGTGTCGATGGCAACCATGTACCTTGCATCTGACGTTAAACTATGAAGGCGCACCAAGTATGCCGAGATCCAGAGTGGTCACTGTAATAGTCTAATTTTGTAATCTGATCTTAGTCTTTACACCATTGTTAATTAGAACGTTAGTGATCAATGAGTAATTGCTAACGCAAAGTTTAGCGTGGAAAATCTCTAAATAGGTTAAAAAACCACGACCTCTCTTGAGGATTTTAGAAAGACAGAGATATTTTATTGAGAATTGCAGCTATTACAAAGGATGTTTTAAGTAGTTTAGTATAGAGTTTGAGTGAAGATTCATCCGTCCTTCATCTAGAATTCTCTGGTCTTATTTATAGATCTTATAATATGACCGTTTGATGACCATTATTATTCTTAATAATGGACGTTACAATATAGATTTGATAGTCTTTGAACTGATTGGGAAACGGTATGATCTTATTGTCTTGTAACGACTTTATTAATGACGGAGTACTTGTTGACTCAAACTGTTGATGTAGAGGTCAAAAATGATGAGTAAAGCTTTAGCTATTTTGCAATGTGCATAAATGTGCCACGTGTATGTTGACGAGGTCGAGTGGTCGTATGATGTTCGAAGATGGAGGTTGAGTTCGAGATGTGGAATAAGCCACTACAATCGCCCCCTCTCAGCCAAGAGCACGATAAGCATTATGGGCGAATGGTGTTGGTTGAGAAGCATCATTAATACTCCAATTAATACCGGGGAATCATTTTCAATGCGTCTTCATTTATATATGTTGTGCCTATTGGGTTTTCCTAGAACCAATGGTTCTAGTCAAGATTGTTGCATGGGAATTCCTTGTGACGTTGGGAATTTGGAAAGTCATCTTTAATGTTAATGACAATATAAATAGTATTGTGGTTTGTTGTTGTAGTTGTGATTAACCAAGTGTTTCTCTGACTCTCTAACCTATTTCTTCTGTACCTTACCTTATGTTATATACAACCTTCCTTCTATTGAGAGGATGGTAAGCACAAGACAACAATCTCGAGAGGCTAGGATTCTTGCGAAAGTAGAAGAACTGAAGTTTTGATACTTTGGGAATCAGCCTCTGAGTCTTCTTACTCCAATTCCGGTGAGTCCTACCTTCTACGGTATGACATATGAAGAGGTGGTGGAGGCAGAGGACGATCATCATCAAATGGAACACTTTTATTATCTGTTGACATCGGAGGAGGAGCACCAAAATGGGTTGCATCTGCTGGCGGAGGAAGCTGTTATAACTGAAGATGAAACGGTAGGCGTTCATCCGAGGGAGTCTCGTCGGTACTCTGCTGGTGAGTGGGTTATATCTAAAAAATAGGATCCTTCTTCTTTCTTTCTCATGGGGGGTGGTGGGGCTTATGGTGAAAGAAACGACGATGGGTATTTTTTCTTTTGTGCGATCATCGTCTCTTGTCGTGAAGAAGATCCTTCTACTGAGGGGTGGTTCAAGCACTAACACCGTAACTTTCTCAGTGATTTTCAGTTCCTGGATTGCCTGGGCCATTCTTGCAAAAGAACAAAGATTGGAAGCATGTTTTAATTTTTCATCTTCAGGCTCTGTTGTAGCTATTTCCTTTTCTTGAAGAAGAGTTTTGGGCTCCAAACTGATGTAATGTAGTTTGCAAAACGATCTGTAGAAATGTCTGGAAGACTTGTTATCTATAAAGTATTTTGTAAATTATGAGATATAAGAAATATTCGAGCTAATGAAATATTCTTGTTCTGTCAATTTTGTACAAACTTCAATTTATATGACCACCATTCTTTGTGAAATGGCTTGTTGGGTACTGGGAACTGAAAATAATAATTCGAACTGTCGATGAATCAAAATGTGAGAAAGTAAAAATAGTAAAAATGAATTTTGGAAATATGTTGGTGTGATAGATACCTATGCTGAACTAAAAGAGTTCTAGGTGGTGCGAGCTATCAGACATAAAATTGGGGTAAAACCATTCTGAAGAAGACGAATTTGAATGAACTTGGTATTTTTATAAGTGAATATACTGGGAAATGAGGTTGAAAAAAGAAAAGAAAAAAAGGGAGTTCGAAAATGTAAGTGGTTATTATGATCATACTGATTGAGAGGAGATTGGTATGCGCATGAGTTGTTGTTTCGAACTGACTGGAGAATGTCTTGATGTAGGTAAGTATATGATATATGTATGTAGGTGCTTGGTTGGAGCTATTGCTGAACGTACTTGAATACTCTGTGCAAACTCCATCTTTACGTATGTGTCATATGTACTCTGTCAAAATATTCTCGGACTTCTGGTGATATTCTTGTTTCCAAAAAATTATTCTTGTAAAATATACCCTTCCTCAAAATCTGTTGTGGAGTCGACTTTAGTGGTGTCAATAGATTTTCATGTTAGCTATATAAAAATGTTGATCCTTATCTGCTATGCCTTGTATTTTATGCAGGAAAAGCTTGGTGTTGATTGATTACAAGTGACCATGGTGAGGACACGTTCTCAATGTGTTCGTCATGCAGCGGAAGATAGGTTGAATATCAAAGTGGCTGAACTCTGTAAGTGATACTTTTACCGGTTGCCTTATAATGTCGTGCTACCTGAGTGGCCGTTGAAGTTGGGTGGGTTAGATAATGAAGGTAAGCGTGTAGAGTATGATCGTTATTTCTGGTGTGATATGCTTCGTGAGTTACTGTTGGATGCAACTTTACGAGAAGAAGCTATTCGAGAGATTGCGCGGGATAAACTTGCTGAAGAGGATGAGATAACAGTAGGAGGGGAGATTATTTTATGTGGTAAATTAAATCATCCGGGTTGCTTTAAATGTAACTACATGTGATTGTAAGCTCGAACTTTCAGAGTTTGAAATAAAAAAGTAATTTGTTTGCAATGTTCTATTTCTGTTATCTGTTGAATGTAGAATAATGCAGATTGAATATGCGAACTGGAAAAAATAAGATCAATGTGTTTGCTGAACTGCTCATGTGGTGAATATTGTGGATTACAGATGTCTGATTTTAACAGCTGTGCAAATAATTTCAAATTTGGAATATTTAGCTATTTTAGGAATGACGTATATTATGGTACGATCTTGGTTGAGTATAAAAGTAAGTTGATGGATCGTTTAGGTTATCTTGGGAAGGAGGGAAGGAATTGTTTAATGGCTAAAGGTAGAGACATACATGATAACTGTAAACGCTATCACAGAAGTCATGATGATGTTGTGAGGCGAAAAGACGTGCCTGTACGGGCAATAGGGGTGAATGACACGTGTCTGAAAGAGTCGTCGTTTCATAAACTGAGGGAGAGTATAAAAACTCGTTTCTCTCTCCCTCATAAATTATCTACAGTTTTTGAGAGAAAAAAGTGGTACAACCAGTATTTCTCTAGAGAAGAAACAATTGAGTTCTGAGTACTTCAATCTCATTAAAAGGCTTTCTCTGGTGATAGTACTGTGTTGGAGAAACAACGTAATCAATCACGCTTTGTGAAAGTTGTTGGCAAAGTAGAAGATTGTAGATCTTCTAGTACAGGTTACTAAATTTTGTTCCTCTGTTTTGATTGTATTATCTAGTACTTTGTGTATGATGTTGTTTACAACAAATATGATTTTTAACGTCATCTAAACAACAACATTTTGTTTGAAAATGACATTATAGTTCCAAAGTTATAATCTATCTTTGTCAATGACCTAATGTCTTGTATTTCTACGTCATTTTATTATAAAGTGACATTAGTTATTGCCTCTTTTGTCCGTCATCGTCATTTTCAGTTATGACCTTAAAAGAAAATGCCGTACATAGTTTTTTTTTTCAAGTCATTTCTTTGCAACTGACATTGCTATGTTTTGATTAAAATTGCGACGATTAAGAGTGCCAAGTTATAAAGGGTTCTTTATATCAATTGGGGAACTTTGATAATCAGGATAAATCTGCACAACATGGCAAAGCCATGGATGAAAAACCTTGACGAGTCACCATGGCAAGCAAGTTCTTCATGCTTCGATTCAAAGAGATTTGTATACCGAGCGGTATCATTCAACAGAAGATAAAGTTTCAGAGGTTTCGTCCCAAACTCATGAACACCAAGCTATCTCATGGTCCAATTCACTTTAAATCATATGCTAAGATCATCTGAAGAACCATTCACGTATCAGCAATCCCATCTCTCTCTCTCTTTGTCGATTTGAATTTTAGAGTATGTTTGATTGATGGCGTTTGTGTTTCAATGTTGGGTTTGTTTTAATTTCATTTTCATTGATGGGGTTTGTTTCAATTTCAATTTCATTGATGGGGTTTGTTTCGATTTGTGTTTCTTTGACAGAGTTTGTTTTGTTTTGAGTTTCATTGACGAGGTTTGAATTGATTTTAGTATTTTTAATTAAATTTGTGTTAATTTCATTTTTATTTTCATTAGTTAGGTTAATGTGTTTCTTATTGTGGAATGATTTCCTATATGACGAAGCGTAGGCCAGAGGCTCTTGAGCAATTGAGGGTCTACGAGGGAGTTTCGACACCGTATTCATTTTTGTTTATGTTTTCGGTTCACATGGATATAAACCAGGAAGTCTGTAGTGGAGGAGGTGGGGCAGAAAGTTCTACAACAAGGTTCCTATTTTGATTGAACGATTTATCAAAAGGTTAGTTGTTTTTAGTTATTACTAAAAGTAATATTGCAACTTTATTTTATTTAGTCTTTATTTTGAGTTAATGATCAGTACTACAAAGCCCTCGATAGAGAAACGATCAATACATTTGAAAGACCTAGATTATTGTTACGAATAGTTCTTTTTTATACACATGTTACATGTTCTTTTTCAAGTAGTTTATAAACTGTTATTCTACTGCATTCCCGGTTTAATACACGACCCCTAAATTATATTTAGAACCTTAAAAGTTACTCTTGGCTTTGTCACTTCGACTACAACCCCAATAGTTTTAGGTGTGAGATAGGGGAGAGAGATGGTTTGACGTGTGTTGATCTATGTGGTGAAATGGGGGTGGAGAAACAAGGTTTAAGGAGTGGAGGGGCTCATGTTGGTAGGTTTCTTCAATTGTTTGATTGGAGTGGCAAGTCGCAGAAGAAGTTGTTGCTCTTCGCCAAGTCGGACTAAACTGAGGGACCAAGATAAGGAAAGATAAACGAAACAAGTTTGCAAAGGACGCAGATCCATTTGATTGATGAGGATGAATGTGCTAGGTCTAGTATAAAAGGGAACAACGATTATAGTTGTTCCTCGTCCATGACTGACGATGGTGAAGGAGAAAATAGACAAGGTCAAGGTGGTGAAGGAGAAAATAGACGAGGAGGCTAACAGAAAAATGATCTATTACAAGCATAGGTGAGTTGCAGGTTTAGTGACAAAGATTGAGTTCTATTAGACTGTTCCACTTATACACCTCCGCAAAATACAGAGAAGGCAAACGGGTGGGAGAAAATTTGGAAAAGACAAGCAAGAGCAGAAGCCAGGAAGATGGGAGTTAAAATATCAGGGATCTATCTAGAGTGTAGGGGTGGAGATAAAAGTTTCTCAGGAGGCTATAACTCAGTTTGGAAAACCCAACAATTTAAGGTGGTTTGGAGGAATAAGCCTCAGTATCTTTTTCAAAACCATGCTAATAATTATGTATTCGATATCAAATTAGAGATTGAATTTTGTCTTCCAAAAGTATTTTGCATAATTGTCATTAAAATTTTAATACGCTTTTAAACTTGTGTAAAGTTTTGTTGTGTTTCCGCACGGATTTATAATACAAAATCTGCAAATTCTAATTCAGCCTTAACATTCCCCTTATATATTATTGCGGTGCGCCATATAGGCATAACTAACAAAGCACCAAAATCCTTAGGGATTCTGAATTCTAAAATGTGATTCAGGCTATTAATAAAGTCAAAGAACTTGCTGTGAGCATAGAGGGGAAATGTCAGGAGGACAAGAAAGTTTATTGGCTAAATGTGCTGAAACAACACTCTCCTCGAAGTTCATTGGTGGAGAAAAGGAGTTTTTACAACTATGGTTGTTAATGTTGTTATTGCAATTGGTGTTAATGATAGACTCAATTTAATTTGGATAAAAAGGTACCCTTTTATTGTAGTTGCATTTTAGTTCTACTAGTAATTATTCTTGTTTCAACCTTTATAGTATTGTCAACATTATAGGAGAGTATAATCCTCATCGATCTTCTGATGAATCAAGCAGCAGTGATAGTTGCAAATCATGGATCATTAATGGCATTGCAGCTGCAGCTACAATTGTAGCGATAGCTGTTGCTGAAGCTCACACTCTCTTCATATTTCGCCGATCTAGCAAGTTCAGGAGCTATACTGTTGGGATCATACCTGCTCGATACGCTTCTTCGAGATCTGAGGGCAAACCACTCGTTCAATTTCTTGGAAAACCCATGATTCAAGTATCCTTTACAGTGATCTGTCTCTAAATCAATATTTTTTGTATCTGTTTGTGTAGTTACAGAGTTTTGAATCTTTTGATGCCTATCTTGACTTTAATTTATTTTCTCTTACCTTTCTTAGTTTCTCATTTACAGAGAATGTGGGAAAGATCAAAGCTGACGAGTTCATTGGACCATGTTGGTATGTCTACTCACATCTGCTTCTTATAGTCGTTTATTTATAATATAATAGAAAAAGTGGAACATGTTCAAATTAAAAGAAGGAATTATGATATGGTACGATATTCTAAAATTTATTTGCCGCTTAACTAGATTTAGTCACTTCAGTCTGTTTCAAAGACCCGACACTAAAGTGTAAAAAGGAAAACTTCAAAAGGAGTTTTAGAATAATAGACCATCGTACTTAGTACATTTGTGAAATAAGTCTTTCTTTTATCTTTTGATTATCGTCCTAAAAGGATTAAAATTTAGGACAATGGCGTTTGAGCTTTAAAAATCTGGCTTAGCAGACTTTGGATATAGAACCTAGCAAGTCATATATAATCGCTAGAGTCTTATGAGTAATATCCAATGTGGTAATATAAGAAAATCCATGGTTTAACAAACTGTAAACGAAAGGTTTGGGAAATGCTTGCTTGAATTAAGTGGGAACAATGCCATAATTATCATGGATGATGTTGACATCAAGCTAGTTGTTTGCTCTTCTATTGGTATTGCTGGACAGTGCTGCACAACATGTCATAGGCTGGTAATATATTCTTTCTCGCACTTCTACTTGTAAAAGTTATTCCAATAGTTGGGTCACTGTGTAGAGTAACCTGATCATGGCCTTAAAGCAGCCCAATTTTTTCAAAGCCTATAAACTTCGATCTTTTGGTTGAGTATAACTAAACAATTATCTGTGAAGCTTACAATAGGGATACTAAAATCCTTATATAGTAATATTTTGAACCATGCATGGCAGTAAAGTTCTTTACAGTTTATTTTCGATTATGCAGCTTATTCATGAAAGTATATATCAGAATGTTCTGGATCAGTTTATTGAAGTTTACAAACAAGTTACAATAGGGGATCCTTTAGAGAAGGGTACTCTTTTAGGGCAATTACATACCCATGCTTCAAGGGAAAACTTCGAGAAAGGAATTGGAATTATAAAATCTCAGGCATGTATTCTATTTCATGTGCTCTAGCCCCTCTACTTTTCAATAAACTTGAGAAGATCTGCATAACTCTTATATGCTCTTGGATTATCTCCCCCGGCTCCTAGTTTCTAAATTTGTCTAGAACCAATAACCAATACGAAATTCTCTCATTAATAATTGTGATATAAAACTGAAGTTGCTAGCTATTTTTTGTGCAGGGAGGGAAGATCCATGTAGGGGGATCGGTTAGAGAATCAGAGGGAAATTTTGCGAATCCCACAATAGTTGAGATATCTCCAAATGCAGCTGTGGTAAAAGAAGAATGGTTTGGGCCAGTTCTCTACGTTATGTAATTTCAGGTACTGGATCCATGAATGTGAGAGAACATTACTGTTTCTTCACCGTCAAAGTCATGAACTCTTCAAGTAAATAATTTTTGAACTATTTCTGCAGAATCTAAAAGAAGCCATTGAAATAAACAACTTTGTACCATAAGGATTGAGTAGTTCCATATTTATAGGCAAACATGATATTATCTTCAAATGGCTTGGGTGAGTATTAGAGATCAGTTACTCATTTCAGTTAATGAGTTCTTTTTTTTCCTTTCAACTAATAGATATGAAGATTAACCATTCATTACATTTGTCTATGCTACATGATGATTTGTTGTGTTTATGTTTATTAATCACCGTTCCATTCTAGAATTTTCTCATGCATGTTGAGTATAATGTAGGCCACATGGCAGTGACTATGGATTTGTGAATGTAAACATTCCTACAAGTGGTGTTGAAATTGGCGGCACTTTTGGTGGGGAAAAAATTACTGGAGGTGGTTGTGAGGCGGGAAGTGACTCTTGGAAATAATATATGCGTCGCTCAGCATGGTAACTTTGATTTTACATTTCAATTCATTTCTTAGATTTGTAGTTTTCGTATAAAAAGTGGACTTTTTGACTTTTGTTATCTTAGATTCATATAATATAAACCTAAAAGGAATGCGATCTATATAGTTTAAGAAGATTAAACACTAGAGTCTTGAACTAACTTAAATCAAATCCTTTTTGGGGTAGTATAAGAAAATCCATGTGTTTTCTTCAATTCTTATGAGTAATATCCAATATGGTCTCTCTCAGAAAGATATAGATAAGAAATTTTCTAAATTACCATAGTTACAAGTTGCAACTGGTGCATTTAATGGTGTTACTAAACTTTGCTTACTTGAAACCACCATAACCCTGGTGCAAACTATTTGAAGTATTTAACCTATAGTAGCATAGATATAAATTACGTAAATCAATAGATGTCCTTTTCATGTTCTTAGAGCATATACTTGGGATGTGGCCTATGATGCTCCTAATCTCACTATACGCCCTACTTCTTTTCATTATTGTATAGTATTGCAAGCTGCAAACCCATTAATTTGTAAAAACCTTCATTAATTAAAACCAACTCAAAAATAAATAAATACTTGTGGCTAAGAAGATAGTGAAAAAATGTAAAACGAGGTAACATACTTTATAGTATCAATAGGTGCATTCTCCCAGTTCTACGCACCAATTGATTTAATCTTTCCATAGCTCCTTTACTATCAAGATACTACGACACATTGAGCGGTAAATTTCATTTTAAATGATAATTATAAAGTTTTTCCAAAAAGGTCGTAACCATCGTGTATAGACCACTTGACTTGTAGTCTCGTAGCATTATGTTTGTAATAAAACATAAAACCAATATGTACCATGAAACCAATATATACGGGTGATATAGTTACATTGATATTTTGCACGCTATCATTAAGCATCGGCATTGGGTGTATCACATATGTAAACCGTGCTTCAATCACAAATAACTGCAATTCTGGCGCAATTTAGACCATAAAAGGTCTATCTATTTGTATCTTGTTAAAATAATTATAATATTGGATATTACTCATAAGGCTTACAATAATTATAAGTCTTTCTTGTTCTGTATTCTTTTTTTCTTCTCTTAGAATTACAAGCATTTTATTGTGTACTCACATTTACAGAGCTAATGTTTAATTTATATGCTTTGATAGGTTTACAAATTGATTCAGATTAGTAGAAATATAGAAAAGGTACTCAAAGGCTCTAAGCATTCTGGCAGTGAAACATCTGAGACCCCTATTTATGGTTGCTTTATTAGTTTTTTTTGTGCATTGATTAAGTTTACTAGTGATTTAACTCTGTAATTCAAATAATGAAGTGATTAAGTTTGAACACATTGTATTGAATGAAAGTAATATAATTTAGCCAAATATTTTACCTTTTTGTAGAATATGGTGGTGGTCCTGTAGAGAGGACAGAGCTGTAGATTGACAATATTTAATTTTAATATTTAATTTTTTTTTGTATTTTTCGAGGTATTAACGTCATTTTAAAATGTCATTGTTGATAAATGAAAACGCTACCACGTTACTTCAAATATGATGTTAAAAGATTTCAACTTCGTCATTTTTTAATAACGTTATTTAGTGACGTCAAATGAATACACTAGCCGGTTGGCCACCGAAATTAGGTATCAATTACGTCATCTTTTGAAATCCCTTATATGTCACTTAATTAATGACGTTAGTACCTAGCTTTCCCCGTCACTTATTTAATGACGTTGTTAGTCCCTACCTTTCCACGTCATCGCCTTCGACGTTATTTGTACAAATAACATTAAATCCTTTTTACGTCATTTTTTTAATGACGTAAAAACCCGTATTTGTTGTAGTATTTGTTCATCGCCTCTATGTGCAAGTGATTTGGGGATGTTAAATTTGGGAATGTAGAGGGCGAAGGAATGATTTTTTGCCTGTATTTAGTTACTGTTTGCAAAAGCTTTGGGTATGGTTACAAAAATTTAGAGAGAGAAACTTGTTTTTGGAGAAGAAGAGGGAAAGTTAAAAATGATCTTATGTTGTTTTGAAAAGTTTTGAAAATGAATGCCTTGACTGGGTAAAACTTATATGTGGGGTTTGTTTATGATGTGTGTATCGTATATGATGTAATTGTGTAAGTGTAGAATCGTAGATGTATAGAAAAGGTTGTGTGTACCTTTAGGTCCAGTATGCGTTCAAAAAATATAAAGCCTATGAGTAAATTTGTAGTGTCATCAAGTTCAGAGGAAACCTCATTGTCAGGTAGGGAGGACGATTATAGTGGTATGGAAGAAATTGTAGATATGAGGGAAGCTACTATAGGTGTAGAGGTTGGAGAAACCAGTGAAGGAAATAATGTTGTAGATGAAGATGATATATGGGTGAAAGATAAGTCATTTTTCATATATCCTGAAGGAGTAGATGTAGGGAAAGAAAATTTAAAATTTATGAAGTTAAAAGGAGAGTGGGGAAATTATGTGATGGAACAAGGCCGGTGATTTAGGACTTTGGTACCAGGGAAAAAGGAAGAAGAGGTATACTACCAAGTTCCCAGCCTGGATATGTGGAAAAAGGGGAAAGGTATTAGTGAAGATGTAGAAATTACGAACTATAATGGGGCAGGGATGGCAGGTTTGAATAATGGTTTTTGGTGCTATCTGAACCAGGTCATATATGGCCTTAAGATCCCTCTGATCTTTTTTCAAAAAGGGGTTATAAATACATTACAATGCTGTCTTGCCTAACTAAATAAGAATGTTTTTGAGATGATAAGGGCGCGTGAGGCCTTAAATGCGAGGTGGAGAGAGAGTGGGATTACAAAGCAATTCGTAGCAGCTGGCATGCTGAAATTTTACAGAATAAAGTATGTCAAAGGACGAACTAGTGGTTACCTATTTAGTGACTCCTCTAGGCCAAAGTTTTTTAACTTCAAATCTGTTGGTAGACCGTAGAATAACCACCTTGTATGGGTAGGGGCAATTGTATGCAGGTTCCAGATGAACCAACGCTCGTCCTAAACCATAAATATTATAATCTGAGTAAGTAACATCTGCCATCTTGACCAACTATTAGTTTGTCTTCGAGTTGCTAATTGTTTCCTTGTTTTTGTTTGTCAGGTCCTGATCCTAAATTCTTTTATGATAACACAAGCTTGTTTGACTGTGTATCCCTTGAGCTGATCAAGTTGAAGCAAATACTTGGTGAGTTGAATATCCGTAGGGATAAAAGGGTAGATTCTGGAGTTCCTAAATTGTAACGAGATCACGAGAATTGAGCTTGGCTGAGAAGAAGATGATCCGTCTTCCTTTAGGTGACTTGACTGGTATCCCTTCGCCTGCGCTAGAGAGTACGAGCGTGGGGCAAAAGTTTTGGAGGCTTAAAAAGATAGCGCCAAATGCTTCTCTTTCTATTGTAGTGGTGGCCCAAGGGACAGAGGGTGGTAAGCTTGATGCTGATGGTGTAGATGAGGAGCATGTGGTTAATGACGTCGCTCCTTTAGAAGTGGACAAGAGGTCGCTAAAAATAAAATAACATGAGCTCGAAGGCAGTGGCCATACTAATGCTAAGGCTGTAGCCAAGCTGAGAGAAATGGAGCAAAAGTTTTTTAAGATGGCGGGGACTGAGCCGATGCAGCTCGAAGGGATGCTTCAAGTGAAAACAACTTGTGTACGTACTAATACTCTCTATTTGCTGTATTTGTGATTGATATATGTCTTACTGATCTCATGTCTTTTATTGACAGTTATCGATATTGGTGAAAGGAGCTACAAGTTTTATTGGGAAGATGAACCAAGTGTTCGGTGAGTTTACACAATGGTTCGATGCTCAATCAGTTCGAATGAAGGAGCTCGAGGAGGAGCTCAAGAAAGGGAAAGGGTGCAAGGCTGAAGAGTTTTAGGCTGCTAGAGAGCGGTATGTAGAGTTGTCTGAGCGCGAGGAGACTGTATCACAAACATTCATAGAGATAAGGGCTGAGAGAAACCATCTAATCCAATCTTATCATCATTTTGGGTTGATTGCTACTGATATCGATCTGGGCCGAACTGGCAGGTACCATGACATAGTCTTTGCTTCAGATGCAGAAGACAAACTAATATAAGATGTTGTTACTCTAATCAATGTACCTGTTCTATAAACAGAGCAAGTTTGAGCTGCTGGTACTGAAGTAGCTCTTTTGTCTGAGGTTGAGACTGCCAAGAATATTTAATCAGTTTGTGGTTTTATGTTTTGAACTATGCTATTCTGTCTTGACTTTGATGGGATTGTGTTCTGTGTGTTCAAAAGCTGTCAAGTTTGATAAACACCTTTTTATTGTTCTCTGCTTGAATGTTTGTATAATAATAAGGAATTTGTAATCTGTGTAGGATGTAGAGCGGTTGAGAAAAACTGTTTCCAATCTGGAGAGATCGTTGAGTAGAGGGAGGGATTCCGTGACTCGTATTCAACAGGTACTAAATAAAACTGAGTATGAGAGAAGGCAGTTTAAGTCTAATTCGGAGAAAAACTTTAAAGAATTATATGATCTTCAGTATAGATATGCTATGATGAAAATAGAAAGGGACGAGGTTTCTAGAAAATAAGATGAGAGGGGGGTGTTAGTACAAAAGACTTGACCTGTTTTATTGACCCGAGTGACCAAGCTAGGTATCAGAAGCTTTTGGTAACTCTGACACTATATTTTGAGGCCAAAGTAGATAGTGAGCGGGGTTTAAAAGAGGCTTACGTAGAGATCTTGATGGAAAAGGGTGTAGTACTTGACCCAGCTCGAGTTATGTTTTTAGCTCAAGAAGCATGTAATCGTCATAGTGTAGAGGTGAGAAAATGCACAGCTCGAGCTGGTGTGTCTGTTATATGGGGTGATATAGGATCCTTACCGGATGTTCTTGGCTTTATGCAGGATCGAAGAGAAATAAGGATTGTGTTTTTCATAATAAGGAAAGAGAAAATAGAGGTACAAAATAAATAATAAGGTGAGTTAAAGGAGTTGAAAAATGTGCTAACGTAAAGTATGGAGTAAAAAACATCATTGGCAAATTAATTAACAAAGGAAACAACTTTTAGAAAGAAGGTAGAAGGTGATTGGAAAGCGTTGGGTGTATTGCGGAAGGAAATGTGTAAGCGTCTGCACAAAGCGTATATGCAATTGAGGGAGCACTTGTATCCGTCATGAGCAAAAGTCACAACTCGAGCGGACCATGACCATCATATAGAAAATGTGATTGAATTTTATGGGGGGGGAGCTGGCGAGGGTAGAGAACGAATTTAGAAAGTATGTGATGGATTGTGGGAAAGAATTTGATATAGAGAACAAACAAGTTGAAAATATGTGTTTTACCACGGATGAGGAGGAAAAGGTTGTTGAAAAACTAGTACCTAGATCAAGAGAAATTTTTTCGGAAGAGGACGAGGAGGAGGTCGAGCGCTTGATATCACAGTCACAACGAATGAAATGCCAGAAGGAGGTGGTGATCTTTATAGCTCCTTTGGACGTGCAGGCAGATAGTCAAGGAGTTCAAGAGACTGGGGGCAATTCTCTCGTAGCTCGAAAGAGCGAAAGTAAAGTAGTTAAGTTTTTCACCAATTTGCATATGCACTAGATATTGGTAAACTGTTTTGATGATAAATATAATCTATTCTCTATGATGAAAATATAGATATAAGTAAAGATGTGGATCGATAGTATTCAAGTATTATATTATTGAGTAAAATTGTAAAATATTTTGATACATGAACTGGTATATATGTGAAAGTGAACTGTTGCTGCAGGGGGAGCTGACAGAGGTTCAAAGCCAGTGTGAAGCCTTGCGTGTGTTAAATGAAAAATTGAATACTGATTTGTATGTTCGTCAAGAAGCAGTAAAAAGTGCTACGGAGTTAAATATAAAAATGGAGGCAAGGGTAACTGAAGAGCAAAGTATGGTGGGTTGTTTGACCGAAAAACTGGATGATAAGGAGTCTGAACTAGCCATTGTGTAGAAAAAATGGAAGAATTAAAGGAGGTTGTAAAGAAAGAAGAGTTGGATATTGAAAAAGTGCAATGCCATGCGGGCAATATTTCAGAACGAATAACCCAGATGGAGGTGGAACTAATACTTGCGCGAACTAAGATGACAAAGTTGTTGGCGATGTTGAAGAAAGAAGAAGATAATGCTAAAATCTTGCAAGTTCGGATAAATATGCTTGAAGCGAAAATAGCTGATATACGAGTTGCTGTGAGGATGACAGATGTGAGTGCTTGTAAGTTTGAAGGACTGTGGCATAGGGCTAATATTAGGGTAAAAGAGTTAGAGAAAGCCAAAAATGAACATAATAAATTAATACAAAAACATTGCCTTAAGATTGGGACTTTAGAGGATGCAGTTTAAGTGTTGGAGTAACAAAAGGAAATTGGGGAATTGATTAGCTCGAAGACCAAATTAGAGGCAGATCTTGATATGGTTGAGAGAAGTTTGAACGCAGAGGTTATTGAAAGGGATTATAATCAGTTTGTTATGGAGGAATCAATGGCTGTGTTGGGAGAAATGGACCAATTTATGACGGTAATGGAAGCACGTAATAAAGCTTCTGTGGATAAAATACGGGTGATGGAAGATCGTTGTAAAACTTTGGAAGGTATGCTGAATGAGGCTAAGGGGAAAATTATGGAGCTTGTTGTTCCTAACAAGGTTAAGCATGAGGCAAGTGATGTGCATGACAAAGAAATTATGGCAGTGCTTTCCTTTTTTGTGTCTGAGTTTATGAGACTGGAAAAGGAAAGAGATACAATTCATGACAACATGATCGCAAATGGTGTGACGTGTGATATGTAACTAGTGCGAACTGAGTATCTGGAGCGTATTATATCAGAAATCGGTGCTCTTACTAAGAGCAGGCTGAACGAAGGAAGATAAATTGTTACTGTAGGGACTTATCCGTCGAGCTATGGACACTCGATCTCATCTATACCTCGAGCTCTAGAAGACTTGATCTTATCCAGTACCAGACTCACGCATAAACAAACATGTTAACAGTTACACATCGACCACGAACTCAAGCAGAACATGGATCATCCACAACAGATGTAAACAGAACAAGTCAACATATACCTATCTCCCACGAGCTAGCAGTTACACATTCAACTGCCCATGACTCCCACTTTTAGGAGAACGTGTTCGAGCACGATGTCAAGCTGAGAACAAGGTCTATAAAGGGGCAGAGCTTCTAAGGAAAATGAGGAAAAAAATAGAGAATTTAATTCATACAATTATCTGATCTCTAGCTATTTTATCTTAGATTAATTCTTGTAATCAGATTCTCTCACTTTCTCAAGAAATAATACTACTTTCACAAAATCCTCCACTCGAGGTCATGGTTTTTACCTATTCACAAGTTTTCCAAGCTAAAACCCCTATGTCAAGTGTTATCTCTTATTTAATTCTTGGCATAGTAGTTCTAGGTGTAAGGATCAATTTCAAGCTAGTTAGAGCTTTATAAAATCCGGTCCCTACATTTGGCGCCGTCTGTGGGAACGCTCGATTTTTCTACGTACTTAAGAGCCACGATTGATACTCATCAGTCGAGTAGTATTCAATTATGGTTCAAATATGTCAATCTTCGGGAGCTCAGCCTGATCGGGTTGCCGAGCTTCGGGCGAGCTTAATTGCTGAAGCCGAGAAACAGAGTCAGCTCGAGCATCAGCTATTGGAAGATCGAGAACTCTGCGAGAAGGAATTAGAACGATAGTGTCAAGCTCGAGTTCTGGAGACAAAGAAGCAAGAAGCTCAGATGTTAGCTTTTCAAATAGCACTGAAAACATTTCAGAGTAGCCAACCACCACCAGCCCTGAAAGAGCGCAAAACAGTACCAACAATCTCAAGGGTTTTTGTTAACGAGAGGTTAGGGGCACATGAGGTACATAGTATAGACATTTCTAAGATTCATTGTGAGGATCCACAAGCACCGATAGTCTCAATTTATTTGGGACAGGAGGCGCAGACAGATATCAGCAGAGATCACAGACCTTCTAAGCAGCCCGAGGAAGTCTTGCGACCTCCTTACCGAGCCCCGCTTCCTGAACATGTGAGTGAGGAAATAGGTGACCACATTCCCAGACTCATACGTCAAACAATTTCGATAGTTTCAGCAGCTCTAGTAGTTCAAACAGTTCCAGCAGCTCCTATCCCTCAACATTATATTTATCAAGAACTCATGGACTAGCGTATCAGGGAGATCATCAAAGCAACGGCTTTAGACGCGAAGGATGACCCGCACAAATTACAAGATAGTCCAATTGCTAAATAATTATTTGATATGAATGTCCCAACAAGTTTTCATACACCCAAGATCATCAAATACAAAGGAACCGATCCTGTCCAGCGACTCATTGGGTTTGTATTCTAATCTGAATCACATCCTTTACCGGCTCTTCGCTACCAGTCTTCAGGACGAACCTCTCCGTTGGTTCCACTCTTTACCGGAAGGTTCGATTCATACTTTCGAGCAGTTACAATTTTTTTTTATCAAGGCTTATGCCCACAACAAAGACAAAGAAGAGAACTTATATTCTCTTATAAGTCTCAAACAAGCACATGGGGAGAAGCTCGAGGAGTTCTCCAAGAAGTTTCTCGAACTGGCTCGGAAGGTCGATAATCTAGATCAGAAGACTGCCGTGTCCGCATTCACAAATGCTCTGCAGTTCAATTGCAATGCTAAAGAGTATCTCTTCCTGAAGAAGCCCAAGACTTTCAAAGATATGATCGAGAAATTCAACAATTACATCGATCTGGAGCGGGTGATGTCCGAACCGAATAAACATGTAAAGGCAGTCCACAACACCAAGGTTCCTTCTACAGATTTCAACAACAACAGCAGCTCGAGCGATCCAGGCGATCCTAAACGAGCAAAGACAGAACCAGAAAGAGACAACAATCAGAGGTCGCAGAAACCATCTAGAACAATCATACCAAAGTTGAATGCCAAGCTTTCCGTGATCTATCCTATTATCCAGAACAATAAATGTTTCTGTCCAGCTCGACATCTTGATCCAATAGCAGGTCGACCTTATTGCGAATATCACAAGATTAAGCACCACAACACTGACAATTGCTATGGTTTGAAAAAGCTCCTGGATATCATTTTTAAGGAAGGGAGGATGCTCGAATACATCATCGATCTTCCCAGCTATAAAGACGGGAGCTATCTGAAACAAGATGACGTGGCTCAAGCAACATAACAAGCAGAGGAAAAGCATCTATATCATCTCTACTGCAGCAATATGATCGAGATCAATCAGGTTTAAAATTCCAAAAGAGTCAAGCGAAAGAAGTTGGGCGAGTGTTGTGACCTTACCATCCAAGAAAAGGAAGCCAAGCTCCTCCCAGAGTTAAGCAGTCGTCGAAAGGGAATCTCCTTTAAGGACTGCGACACAAGACATGTGAAGTATCCTCATCATGACGCACTAGTAATTATGCTTAAAATGAGGAACTTCGTAATGCACACCATGATGGTAGACACAGGAAGTGGGGTTGAGATCTTTTTCCAGAACACGATTGACCAGATGGGACTCTCAGATCAGGTCGTTCAAAGTAAGACAGACATAAGTGGATTTAATGGGTCCAAAGAAGAACGAGTTGGGAAGATCACTCTCCCGATCACAGCAGGGCCAACCACTATCGACGTTATTTTTTATGTCATCAACGCCAAATCAAGGTATTTGGGGATACTAAGACGCTATTGGCTGCACAATATGGAGGCTATCCCGCCCACATTCCACCAAACACTCCGGTTCAAGCATAACAACGGTATTTATGAAATCAAAGGAAGTCAGAAACTCTCTCGAGCTTGAGAGAATACAGTCTCACCAGTTCTTAACTATTTAAAATAGATTACTGCATAGCAATCACAGAAGGCTGATCACCTCGATGGTCAGTCATCTCAAGCCGAGCCCATAGAATACGTCCAGGTCGATGGAGTTAACTGAGGTACTTATATTGGTACAAAATTAATTCAAACAGAGAAAGAAGCTCTTATTTCTTTCCTCCAATCCAATAAAGACATTTTCGCATGGAACTTCCATGAAATGCCAGGCATAGACCCCTCAAAGTCTTGTCATATCTTAAACATCCGTGAAGGCACCGCAGCAGTTAAACAAAAGCAACGCAGGTTATCTCCAAGACTTAGAGATGAGGTGAACAAGGAGATCGACAAACTTATCGAAGTCGGTTTCATTCGAGAAGCCAAGTACCCAGACTAGATTTCTAATAGCGTTGCTGTTCCAAAGAAGAATGGGAAGGTTTGGGTCTGCGTGGATTTTACAGATCTCAACATATATACGCCAAAGGACAGCTTTCCTCTTCTGATCATTCATCAGATCCTCGACTCTACAGTAGGTCACGAACTCTTGTCCATGATGGACACCGCTTTGGGGTACAATCGGATTCCACTCTTGGAAGCAGATCAAGAAAAGACTGCATTTATAATAGAAAGAGGTCTCTACTGTTACAAGGTCATGCCATTCAGCCTTAAGAATGCTGGAGCTACTTACCAAAGGCTGGTCACAAGTATGTTCAAAGAACACTTGGGAAAAATAGTCAAAGTCTATATTGACGACATGCTTTACAAGAGTCCAAAGAAAGAAGATCACATCTCTCATCTCTCTACAGTATTCAGTATATTACAATCCTATAGAATAAAGCTTAATCCCGAAAAATGCCAGTTCGGCGTTCACTCAGGCAAGTTCTTGGGACATCTTATCAGCAAGAAAGGGATAGAAGTAGATCCGGATCAAATTCGAGCTCTTCTGGACATGCCTTCACCATCAACAAAGAAGGATGTACAAAAGCTCGCAGGAAAGATTACAGCAATCAAGAGATTCATATCTAAATCCTCGGACCGATGTAGATGGTTATTTATGCTACTTAGAGGTTCTACTCAACGAGGCAAAGGTTCAAAGAACGAAGATATCAACTGGACACCAGAATGCGAAACAACTTTTCAGGAACTCAAAACTTACCTAGGGAGGGCTCCAATCATAAGCACTCCGATAGGCAATGAGGAACTAATTATCTACCTCACAGTTACAGATACATCTCTCAGCTCAGTTCGTATTCGACTCAATGGAAAAATTGAGAAACCAATCTTCTTCATCAGCAAGACACTTACTCCAGTGGAAACGATGCACTCTAAAATTGAAAGATTACTTTTAACTCTCGTTTATATCGCACAAAAACTCAAACACTATTTTCAATCACATCCTGTCAAAGTCATTACGAACTACCCACTTCGGGAAGTATTATCTAAAAAAGAGAAATCCATAAGAGTACAACAGTGGTCCGTCAGTTTGGGGGAGCGCAAAATTAAATTTGAGTAGCGAACTTCCGAAAAGGGTCAAGTAGTCGCTGATTTTCTAGCAGACTTTCCAGTTTCAGGTCCTGACTGGGAAAAACATGATCCAGATCTCGCCGAAGATGCAGTAGATGAGATTCTACCCTCTAAATCTTTTGATGATCGAGCATCATGGATATCTCAAAAAAGGTAAAGGCTCCTCACCGATGGTTCAGCAGGGCCCGCAGGGTTGAGAATTGGGATTGTTCTCATTACACCTTCTAACGACAGAATCGAGAAATCCATCCGTCTCGACTTCGAAGCCTTGAAAAATGTTACAGAGTAGGAGGCACTCATTCACAGTCTGGACATGGCTCTCGAACTCAGAATCACTGAAATCTCAGCCTACTCAAACTCTCTTCTAATCGTTCATCACTACTCAGAACATTACAAGAAGAACAACATCATGGTCGATTATGCAGCTCTGGTTGCAGAAAAACTAAACAAATTTCACATAGCTACGCTAGAATACCTCCCTCGAGGAGAGAATCGCCACGCTGAATCCTTTGCTTACTTAGCTGGAGTATTGGGTACAAAATCACGACACCTTCAAATCGAGATTATTTCTAGCCCCAGTATTAATCGTACTACAATATACGCGATTATTACTGGGGGCGATGAGATGGCGGAAGATGATTGGAGGAAACCTTTCATTACTTATCTCGGTCAGGATAACTCATGCAACGGGCCACTACCAGATGATCCATAGCAGTACAGACACATCATCGAGAATTCAAAACGCTACACAGTCCAACCAAATGGCGATCTCTACAATCGCTCGGTCACTGGTCCATACCTTAAGTGCCTCTCTAAGGAACTTGCTGACAACATGCTTCGAGATCTACATGAAGGAATCATCGGATCCCATACCGCAGGACGAGCTCTTGCTAACAGAGCTATTACCCAAGGAGTGTTCTGGCCAGGGATACGGAAGCAAGTTGAAGAATACTTAAGGAAAAGCAATGCATGTCAGCGTCATAGAAATCAAATTTGGGCCCCTGACCTCGAACTCTATGCCAGTAAGGTGTACTGGCCGTTCAAGCGATGGGCACTCGATCTAGTTGGTGAATTCCCCAATACTCTGGATAATAGGAAATTTCTCCTTGTTGCCACGGATTACTTCACTAAATGGGTCGAAGCAGTTCCTCTATGTAGAACTCAAGAAGAGGAGGTCATTTCTTTCATTTGGCAGCATATCATCACAAGATTTGGCTGTCCACATTTGATCCGTATCGATAACGGTCCTCAGTTCATTGGAGCAAAGGTCATAGCATTTCTCAACAAACACAACATAATCCATTCTCCATCAAACCCATACTACCCCCAGGGAAACGGACAGGTAGAGATCACAAATAAGATCATCGTGGATGGTCTCAAAAAGTGCCTTATGTTACAGAAGAAGGGCAACTGGATACGTAAATTACCTCACGTCTTATGGGATTATCGAACTACGCCCCGGAAGTCAACACAGTACTATCCTTTTTTACTTGCCTATGGAACTGTAGCGGCCATCCCAACGAAGTACCACCATCCTGTGAGAGACCACGAACTCACAGATGAAGAAAACGAGTTCGAATTGGCTTGCAACCTTAATTGGATCGATGAGACACGAGATCGAGCTATCGCAAATCTAGGTCAAAATCATGAAACACTGGCAAATTCATTCAACAAACGAGTTCGCACTCGGGAGTTCACTATCAACGACTAGGTCCTTCGAGAAATCCCAGATAACATAAAAGATCCACATGATGGGAAACTAGCAAAGAACTGAGAAGGTTCTTTCATGGTCATAGGTCGAACTGGTCTGGGTTCATACTATCTCATAACGGAAGCTGGTGACATAATTCCAAATCCATGGAATGCAAGAAGATTGAAGTTATATCGACGCTAAACAGCTCCTCCGTCGCTCAACAACGTTCAATCCACATCGAGATTTCACCCCCAATGTATGTACAAACTCTTTTCAATCAATGAAATCTTTTTTTTATCACAAGAATCCCCGCTATACAGTTCCCCTTCATCTCCATCATCTCCAAGGGTAAAAGCACAGTTTATCCTAGCTCGATCCATAAGGGTAAACAACATCCAACATTGGTAATGGCATAGATAATACTATCCTAACTCCTGAGGATACTCATACATCCGAAGGCGGGGCCTGAAGATAACAAGCCTAAAGCACGAGTGAGGAAAGAACTTGCTCGCTACCGCTAAGCTCCAATATCTAACATTGGTAATGGCATAGATAATACTAGCCTAACTCCTGAGGATACTCATACATCTGAAGGCGGGGGCCATAACGAACCTCTTAGCCTGAAGATAACAAGCCTAAAACAAGAGTGAGGAAAAAACTTGCTCGCTGCCGCTAAGCTCTAAAATCCAATATGGTATCAAGGCATATATAATACTAGCTGAACCCCTGAGGACTCAAAAACCTCTGGGACAGGGGCCATAAAGAGCCTCAGCCTGCGGGATCAGGCCTAAAGCACGAGTGAGACGTTGCTCGCTGCCGATAATCCCAGCTCTCCAATATGATATCAAGGCATAGATAATACTAGTCGAACCCCTGAGGAAACACAGATCCGAGGCGGAGGCCATAAAGAGCCTCTTAGCCTGCGATGACCGCCTAAAGTACGAGCAAAGATAATACTAGCTCGCTACCGTTAAGCCTCCCTGAAGTCCAAGGGTTGAAGCACAGATAATACTTACTTCTACACCTACGGACTTCTTCTAATTCAATGGGTCAAACCAGAGAATAACATCTACTGCAGGTGTGGAAATATTATTTTCTCATATCAGCATTTCAAATTACAACGCTCCTTTCAAAGTTCTTTATCAACACTGAAGCATCAACATCTGCTACATACAAAAGGTACTCATTATCAGAGTTTAAGTCTATTTCTTTTTAACTATGCTAGATTTTCTTGATGGGAGAGCAGTCGACCTTCCTCCCATAACAGAAGTAGGTGAGACTACACTCGAGCTTCCCCCTATTTTAGTCATGGATGCCATATATTCTGGAGCTCGTTCAGTAACAATTTCTCTCCCTCGAGCTATATGTTCAGCCGTCGTGGTCCCAATACCACGATCCATAACCCCAATTAGATCAATGTCGAGATATCGAGTTAACATACACAAGTCCTTCCAGAGAAACAATCTTGCATCAAATCTCTCTCAACCTGCAAGAATTTTATTTCCTCAACAAAAAATACAACCAATGCTCTTAATTGCCGTTGATGCAAAGCTTCACCATCACATTTTTTTTGTTCGTGAACTACTAATTCCTTAAAGGCTTGATGAGTAACAGCAGCGCGTTTGTTATCCTTCAAACGATGAGTTTTCAATTAAGCCAGTTCAGTTGTTAATTGATCAATACGTTCACTCATCTACCTTCTAAGATCTATCGACTTTTGCCGATAGTTTATGAGATCAATGCGCATATTCTCCACTAACTCTTCTTTTTGACAAAGAAATTTCTTTATCTCTCGACTCCCCTCACCCGAAGCAATTTCACCATCCCTTTTATCCAATTCAAATTTAAGATCTTTCTTATACTTCATTTCACGTACACGTAATTCCCGCTCTGATTCGAAAATTCACGCACAAAGTTGATTAATTCTTTCATTCGTCTCCTTCTCACATTACACAACCCTCCTCACGTTTCCACGAGCGTGGGCCAAATCGTCCACCAAACTTTTGTTCTTGGCTTGAATATC
This sequence comes from Kingdonia uniflora, assembly GCA_014058105.1. Classification (NCBI taxonomy): domain Eukaryota; kingdom Viridiplantae; phylum Streptophyta; class Magnoliopsida; order Ranunculales; family Circaeasteraceae; genus Kingdonia; species Kingdonia uniflora. Next base: position 1,025,485 of record JACGCM010002180.1, read on the forward strand.
TGCTAAATCAGCCCTGTTCTAAGCATCTCTCCCTTTTAAACGATGTAAATCAGCCTTCAAACGATCTAACCTGGTAATCAAACTATCACATATTTGTGCAGAGCTATGCAATTCTCGATCTTTTCCCACAATACTACTGCTCAATTTTTCAAAATCAGCCTCAGACACAGCCAAGTTAGTTTGCGCAGTATCCAGGTCGATCTCTCTCTTCAACAACTGCTCGTTCAGAGCATGAATGTTACATTTCATATCATATATCTCTTCATTTAACGCTCTAATACAGTATTCGGCTAACTCAGCCTCGTGCCGAGAACCTGACGCAGCCTTTTCCTTCAACTCGACAAGTTCACTGGGAAGTTGGTTCAAAGCCGAATCCCTGCTCAAAATTGCTGCAGTTTTATCCACGACTTGTCTTTTTGCTTCTTCGAGCTTCAAAGAAAGCTTCACATTATCATCCAATCGATCTTCATACTGGGAAATCAAAGCCTCATATTCTTCTGCATACTCAGCATTATACAAAAGAGTCTGCTCTTCTCTCTCTCTAGCAGCGTCTAGTTCCTTCTGCATAACAGTTAGCAGGGACTCACAACATCAGTACCTGATGGGGAAGCAGATTGACAGAAGCATCCTGACAAACTTGCAGTACAGACATCTGCAAGCTCGAGATAGCAAATTCCTCCTTGGCCTACCGACCATAACAAGTTTTGGTCACAAGACGGAGTGTACATACACAAACATCCTGAACTAGAATAAACATGCAAGGTACATATCCTTTCTTCTATTAAATTCTTGTTAATCTAGTTACTAATTTATCTGAATTATGTAATTACAATTCAGTAGAGGATTTTTTCTCCACTTCAAGCAGGCCCTCTAAGTTCACAACTCTGAGGCGCGAGCTTTTTATCTCCTACAATACGGAGTTTCGTAAGCAAAATCTTGTTGGCATCAAACAACAATAAAATATTACAAAGCTAGAGCTCATGTTTCACAACCAATGTCACATTACACGATTATCCTACCTGATTAATAGTTTCCTGATTATCGACAACGGGCTTTTCAGCAACATTCAGACCAACCTCCATTTTCTCAACCTCCTCTTCATCCGTAATTTCCTTATCCTCATAATTCCCTTCGCTGAATGCCATAATCTCTGCCTTTGTATACCTTAGCTGGTAGAGCTTCCCTGTAAGGTTGTTCAGGGAAGTAGCAGACGCGGTAACCAATCGCTTCGCTTCGGCTACACTTTCGGCCCTAACTTCCTTCAGCTTTAGGGCAGCAGCTTCCCTTTCTTTCTCCAGCTCCAACTGGAAAGTTTCCCTCTCCCGAGTCACGTTCTCTACTAGCTGGTTTTTCTCCCCCTCGAGCTGGAAGATCCTCTTTTCCAGCTCAATCGACCTATCCTGGAAACCAAGCTGAACCCCCCCTCAGAGCACGAGCAAACTGCAATAATAAATAAGTCAACTTGAGCCACAAAACAGCTCGACAAAATCAACTATTTACTAACCTTCTTAAACTCATCATCCATAACAGTAACCATCTTCTCTGGAGCTTTAGTTCGACATTATTCCTCCAAGAGACCGGCTTTAACCCCAAAACGCGGCCTCAAGTCCGCCCCCTCAACGATCTTATCACTTTCCTCTAGCACCACCTGCGACTTTGTGGGAAAAGTTACCTTCCTCCTCTTACTGCTATCGTCCACACTGTCCAACGTAACAGAACGAGAAGCAGCCCCCCTTTTTACAGCCTTCCTCTTCCCTAGGTTCTGTAAAACAGTGCTAGAGACAGGGCCATGCCCATTGGCCCATCTGGCATTTCATTGAGCCGCGCGTCCCTCAAAGGTGTATTAAGTTCAGGAGTTGACAATTTCTCTTCCGTTGAGCCTGAAGTTTTTGTAGCCATTCTCCTCTACGCTTGAGATCTTCTGACCTTGTCGTCCTTACTAGCTTCCCTTTTGAACCTACTTATCTCTAACTCTTTGGGAACAGATTCTAGCTCAGTGTCATCCCTGGCAACGACGTCTATAAAAGATTCCTTCCTCGACACTTTGCAATTAATTCCAGCATAAAAAATTAGCAGCGTAAGATACAAATCAACTATAGAAATATAGTTCAACATACAAATAATAGTTCAATTTTCAATGGAATACTTACCCTTTGTTATAGTTCTATTATTAAGTCCCAGGGGCTCCTCATCAGAGCGCTGAGGACATTCACCAGACACCCATAAAAGGTTGTCGTTCCACACTCGCCTTGCTGAAGACAGGTCGAAGAAGCATGGTCTTGAAGAACTAGAAGAAAGATATGCACCATCAGTTGCTGTGACATATTTTACTGCATAATACTCCAGAAAATCCTTGGCAGTAATCCTCCTCTCACTACCAAATGCAGCCCATCTCTCATTAAGAGTTTCGCATACAAGGATAACTTTCCAAAAATTGCAATTCAATTGCGCCGGGCAGGCCCCAATCATATTCATAACATTCTTAGCCAAATTTCTCAAAGGCAGCGTCAACCCATAGTCGAACTGGGCTAAATAGCAACAAAACTCATCAGTTCGACTATCCTTCACCACGCCCTGAACGTACTCTAAGGATACTTTGTTCCCCAAACGCCTGCACTTCTTTTCTTTAGCCAAATTAGGCAGCAAATACAGGTAATCGCCTCCTTGACTGACACTGCAAGTCCTAAAGGAATTACTCCTATATCCGAAGGCATGCCCCCAAATCCCATCAATACTACTTTTGGCCTTACAGAACTCCCTAAACCGACTAGAACTTATTAGGAACTCAACTCGGGAACCCTTCAGACGAGGCCATTCTACCAATTCGACTACAGTATCCTCCTCATCCCCTACTCCAATGACGGGATATAAGTGCCCTACGAGTTCTACTTCATCAGCCTTTGCACAACCGAAAGTCAAAACCATACTTATCTACAGTAAAGGGTCTACTTTACAAGACGCTGATCCCACAAAATCTATAGAGGGTCGAGGTATATATACCAATTTTTATCTCGCACTACTAGATCACTTATACAATCACTAAACTGTCACCAAAACGATTTGTATCGCCCCACAGTCATTATTCCCATTATTATTTTTATTTCATTTTTGTGTTTGAGTAGGGATTACATCCTTATCCCGACACAATAAAGATTTTTATACAAAAACTCTTATAAACCCAAAGACAGACTTACCTTCAACACCCGAGTGAGAGTCTACAACGTTGGTCCGCACCAGTTTGCTCAATTTCTGTAACTTCTGCAAAACCTCCTCGATCTAAGCCTTCTCTCGTAGTTTGCAATTGAGACTCCTGGTCACTGCCTTCCTCTTATCCTTTCCTCCTTCAGTGGTAATGGAATCGTCAGTTAAGATCTCTCTCTCTCTAACTCTTCTCTTCTTTTTCTAGTTTTCTGTATTTGGAAGGGGAGGAGAGGGGGTACTTATGCACCTTTCCCCGAACCGCTGGCGGTTTGGAGTTTTCTAGTAAGCTGTCCTCGATTCCTGAATCGAGCCGTCTATTTTTCTGAACCTGCCAGACGTGTCGTACCGCTTCGGGGAAAACACATTCCCATCATTACACCAAATATTATACTTTAGCGTATCTCTCAGCCTCCTGGTCTCACTATTTACACAATACCCCAAACTCATGATTTCGAATTTTCTACTTTAAAAATTTCACGTACATTTCTTTGCCCTACTTATACACCTTAATTTTAACGTCAATATCAGTTAGCAACACAAATTCAAAAATTTAGTTTCAACAACAATCCTAGTCATAGCCTATTTTCGTGAACAGATTTTTCTTCAAGTTAATTCGGGCAATTACATTTCAAAAATTCAAAAATACAACAGTCAATCACTCCAATCCCCAAGATACTTGCATTTGAATCAACCGGTGTGCCCAATAATACCACAAGTCTTCAGCGGCCCTGAGGCGATATCCCTATCCTCATTGATGATCTCCTATCTGGCCATCATCAGGACAAACATTTTACGATCTTCAAGAGACTGCCAACAGGTACGCATGGACTCAGACCAGTACAGGCGGTTCATTTCCTCACCCCTTTCTACATCAGTCTTACCCTCGTAGTTCGCTCGAGTATCGAGCAGAACCACATCATAACCTTGCTGCCCGAAAATAGCTTCCCTTATTTCATCAATCCTGAATGCTAAACGCAAGTCGTTCAATAAACGGGCTTCAACAGCCCTCTGAGAACGAGTCTTCACCATTTTTATTTATTTATTATTTATGAATAACCTTCTTAAAAACAAGTTACACTTTTATACTGTTCAGTTAACATGACTAATTTTTCGATTGACTATACGCAACGTATTTCAGTCTCTATAACCAACTCTTTCTGGGTTTGAGCTACTTACTATTATTTTTTTGTGCTTAATCGAGCTCTCTAAAGTTAATATTTTGAGCTTTATGTTTACATCTGTTAAGCTCGATTCATTTACGTGGTAGGATAAGGTATGTTATCCCACCAACTATTCACTCCCATATTATGTACAACTCGATAACATGTCGCCTATTTCTGCCTTTCGCTAGTAAGAAACAAACAAAATATTTTTTAATACGCTCGATTATTATCTAACAAGTTGGTTACAGGACTACTCCTACAACGTTGCTTTACAATTATAGAATCAAGCTTTTCGAAACTCGATATTACAAATACTTTCTCAAACACGAGGACAAGTCTCTAGTTCTTTTCTCGTTGCCAAGATAACGCTGATCTTCCAGAGATACCTCAGCCCAATCTCGAAATTTGTAAGACTGTAACAGGTCAAAAACCTCTTTCCTCTTCATTTCTCCGTAGGAAGAATTAAAAGAAAAGCGATGACACCGAAAGAAGCGATCCATCTTCCACCTCCACCACCGCCGTCTCTTCCTCCTTATCCCAACTAACCCGGAGTTTGTGGAAATTGAAGAGGACTCCTACCTTAGAAATTGGAACATCAATAAAGACCAGGGATTTTGCATCGCATACACCCCGGCCGCTAAATCGGACACTACATAATATCCGGAAATATTTCAAACAACAGTCCTTCAACAAAATAGCAAAGGAAGTCTCCCTACTCTGATAACCACAAAACCATATCCGAAATCCCTCCATGATGAAAGAAAATCGGGTATGATACACTTGATTCCTCATCTTCACCATGATTTTGCAAAGGTACGCTTCCAAAAAACTCATATATTTTTTCTTACCCTACAAAACAGACATGTTTGTTTTTCTCTGCAACGAAGATGTGTTGCAGGTTATTCGGCGATTAACTCTGACCACTACTTATAGTGATACCGCATTTAGTGCAAGTTGTTTCCCCAAACAGTCATCCCCTCGAGAAAACTAACAGTCTTCCCATAACACTCACGCGTCATAATGACATCACACTCTTCAATACAGCATTCAGTTTTTCAAGCGTCGCTTACGTCATCACAAGGTCCGAGTTTTAGGGTTTTTCTCAACTAAAGCCACACGTGACTTCAGTTGCGAGGGGTCGATTGTAGGGACTTATCCCTCGAGCTATGGACACTCAATCTTATCTATACCTCGAGCTCTAGAAGACTCGATCTTATCCAGTACCAGACTTACACATAAAAAAACATGTTAACAGTTACACATCGACCACGAACTCAAGCAGAACGTGGATCGTCCACAACATATGTAAACAGAACAAGTTAATATATACCTGTCTCCCACGAGCTAGCAGTTACACACTCAACTGCCCATGACTCCCACTTTTAGGAGAACGTGTTCGAGCACGATGTCAAGCTGAGAATAGGGTCTATAAAAGGGCAGAGCTCCTAAGGAAAACGAGGAGAATAAAAGAGAATTCGATACATACAATTATCTGATCTCTAGCTATTTTATCTTAGATTAATTCTTGTAATTAGATTCTCTCACTTTCTCAAGCAATAATACTACTTTCACAAAATCCTCTACTCGAGGTCGTGGTTTTTACCTATTCACAGGTTTTCCATGCTAAAGCCCCTGTGTCAAGTGCTATCTCTTATTTAATTCTTGGCATAGTAGTTCTTGGTGTAAGGATCGATTTCAAGCTAGTTTGAGCTTTACAAAATCTGGTCCCTACAGTTTCTTCAAGGGTACCAGGGCTGATGCGCCTGTGACTTTCGGGGCACGGGGAAAGTTCACGTGGTGATGTGCTATCTGAGAGTTCGAGTGATTGAGGAGGTGTTATTATTAATGTAAAAAGGAATTATTCGTACTATACCAATTGAAATATAATAGATAGAGTGCGAAGGTTATGTTGCAGTAAATTTGATTGATAGTAGAATTAGTGACCAGTACGTCATGTACTGACCTTTTGATGAACCAATTATGGTGTAGAATTTTGTCGTCTGTTAGCCGGATTGTGGAACCAATAGCCGACCTGTGGTATGATAGAAGATCGAATTGTCTAAAGCAATAAACGATCTATTTATGTAATAGAAGATCAGATTGGCCGAAGCAGCAAACGATTTGTAATAGAAGATTGAATTGGCTGAAGTAACAAATGATCTATAATATATTTAGAAGATCGAATTGGCTGAAGCAACAAAAGATCTGCAATAGTAAAATGGGGTGAACCCACTGGTAATCTGTGATATCATAAATGTGTTATGTATAGAAAAGTACTTGTATGGGATAGTAGAAAAGTATTGTAATATAGGGGAACCAAACACAAATATTTTATTGGTGTAAGATTGGCGTAAGAAAATGTAAGATATAGTAGAAGCGTACTGTATAAAATAGTAAAAAGTACTATGATGTAGGTCGGTCAAACATAAGTATTTCATTGATGTAAGAACGACGTACAAGATGATAAAAATAGTAGAAGACTATTGTATGAAATAGTAGAAAGTACTCTGATATAGGTCTGTCAAACATAAGTATTGCATTAATATAAGAACGACGTAAAAGATAATAAGAATAGTAGAATAGTATTGTATAAAATAGTAGAAAGTACTCTGATGTAGGTCGATCAAACATAAGTATTTCATTGATATAAGAATGACGTACACAATTAAAAAAAATAGTAGAATAGTACACTGTGATTGATTATTATCTGTGATATAACTTTAATTTCATCGTGTTCCAAGGATTAGGGACTCGATCTCCATTTTCTATGACGAGGTTATAAGAGCCAAGTTTGCTTTTTCTGACAACGATAAAAGGTCCTTTCTAATTTTCTGCAAGTTTCCCAACATTGAGTTCCCTTATGTATTTTGGTACCTCTCGTAGGATGAGATCTTTAATATTAAACTCTCTATGACGAACTCGTTTGTTATATGATCCTGCTAAAGCCAGATGGTACCTTCCCAAGTATATGATTTTGTTTCCTCAATTCAATTCATGTTACACGCCAACTGGAACTCGTTTTCTTCATCTGTCATGGTATGATCACGTAGTGGGTGATGATATTGAGTGGGGATGATTGCTTCGGTACCATATGCCAGCAAGAATGATGTACATCCAGTCGATACTCGAGGAGTTGTTCGGTATGCCCATAATACGTGTGGTAATTCTTGCACCCAATTAATTTTTTCCTTTCTGTCAAGCGCTTTTTGATTCTGTCGACTATAGTTCGATTGGTAATTTCAGCCTGACCATTTCCTTATGGGTAATACGGATTGGAAGGAGAGTGGATGATGTTATGCTGGTTAAAGAAATTAACAACCTTGGAGCCAACAAACTATAGTTCATTGTTGATTCTGATGAGGTGGGGGCGGCCAAACTGTATTATAATAGTTTTTCATATAAACTTGATGACTTCGTCTTTGCATGTTCGACACAAAGGAACCGCTTCTACCCACTTGGTGAAGTAGTTTGTTACTACCAAGAGGTACTTCTGTTTTCCTGGTATAGTTTGGAATTCTTCTACGAGATCGAGGGCTCATCTTTTGTATGGCCAGACAACTTTGCTAGAATGGAGTTCTAATACTGGAGCTCAAATTTTGGGTCCATGTCGCTGGCAGGCAACATATTTGTTGGCATATTCGATGGCTTGTACTTTCATTTTAGGCCAACAAAATCCTTGAGTAAGAGCTTGGGTAAATCGTGCAGGAAGGCTTGGGCCTCCATGGGATCCATAAGTGTCTTCGTGTAAATCGTGCAGGAAGGCTTGGGCCTCCTTATCAGATAAACATTGGAGATAGGGTCCGATAACCGATTTTTGGTAAAGTAGGTTATTAACAACAATATACCGTTTAGTATTGTCCAGCAAACGTCTTCTTTCATTAACATCCTCGGGGAGTTCGCCATCAAATTTGTTTTTTGGCCCAATATATGTGAGGAAAGGTCGTCTCCAGTCGTCGTCGACCTCTTTGTCGCCCCCAGTATTAATGGTATTTGAGTTGATGATGTTAATGCTGGGGGTGGATACTACTTTGATCTTTAAGTATTGGGCTTATGTTCCAAGGACTTCGGCAAGATAGGCAAGAAAGTTCAAATGTTTATTTTTTCCACGAGGCAAGTGTTCGATTATAGCCTTTTTAAATTTGCCCATTCTGTCGGCTATTACTGCGGCATAGTTGATCATCTTTCCATTCTTCTAATACTTGTCTGTATAATGGTTCAAAATTAACAAAGAGTCTGTGTATACAGATAATTCGGGTACACCTATCTCTAAAGCCATATCCAGTCCATGGATTAGTGCGTTATACTCAGTCTCATTATTGGTGGTTTCAAAGTTGAGTCGGATTGATTTTTCAATTCTGTCATTCGAGGGTGAAATAAGAACTATTCCAATGCCTGACCCTGCTGGTACGGAAGAACCGTCAGTTAAAAAGTACCAACCTTTCTTGGATACCCAATCCGATTTCTCTTTGAACTGTTCTTCATTATTCTTAGTAATATCCTCTTCCCAATAAGGATCATCGACTGGAAAATATGCTAGGAAATCTTCTATTGCTTACCCTTTTTAAAAATGTCGTGGTTCAAAACGTATATCGTGCTCACATAGATTAACCGACCAATGCTGAACTCGTCTGGATTTCTTTCATTTGGATAAGACTTCGTGCAAATTGTAATTTGTCATTACACGAACTGATTGAACTTGGAAATATTGCTTTAACTTCTGCATTGTAAAGACGAGGGCTAAAAGTAGTTTTTTGATCTTGGTGTACCGTGTTTCTGCTGGAGTGAGAGTCTTGCTTATGAAGTAGACAGGTTTTTCCATCTTTTTATCGAGTCGAATGAGAACCGAGCTTAGCGATTCATCAGTAACGGCGAGATATATCGTGAGATCTTCTCCTTCCTTGGGTGTACTCATTACTGGTGGTTTACCCAAATATCATTTTAGCTCCTAAAATGTTGCTTTACATTCTGCAGTCCACTCGATCTCGAGATCTTTTTTAGGTTTCCCTTTCTTTGCCCCTAGTGTAGGAGGTCGGATAACCATCGACACCGATATGAAGACTTGGAGACAAAATGATTAATTGCTGCAATCTTGCCAGCAATCTTATGTACGTCTTTCTTTGTCTTTGGAGAAGGCATAGACAACAAAGCACGGATACGATCTAGATCAGCTTTGATACCTTGCTTGCTGATCAAATATCCCAAGAATTTGCCTGATTGGACTATGAAATGACATTTGTTAGGATTTAGTCTCATCCTGTAGGACCGAAGAATTTTAAAGGTTGTGCATAAATCTGCGAGATGGTTTTCCTTCTTGAGACTTTTACACAGAATATCATCAATGTAAACTTCCATTATTTTCCCCAGATGGTCCTTGAACATCTGTGTTATCAGTCTTTGGTAAGTGGCTCTTGCGTTCTTGAGGCCGAAAGGCATAACCTTATAGCAATTAAAACCATGCTCTGTGATGAAAGTTATTTTCTCTTGATCATCGGGTAATAGAGGTATCTAATTGTACCCTGATGCGGCATCCATCATGAATAAGAGTTAGTGTCCCGCAGTTGAATTCAGTAGATGGTTGATGATAGAAAGGGGAAAACTATCTTTTAGAGTATGTTTATTGAGATCTGTGAAGTCAACGCATACTTTGATCTTGCCATTTTTCTTCAGAACTGCTACGATGTTTGAGATCTATTCGGGGTAATTGGATTTTCGAATGAAACCAACTTCAATGAGTTTATCGATCTCTTTATTGACTTCTTCGCGTAGCCTTGGTGCTAAAGTTCTCTGTTTCTGTTTAACTGCCTCTATTTTATCTTTTAAACTATGTTTGTGGCAAGCCAAATTTGAATCGATGCCTGACATTTTATGGAATGTCCATGCGAAGACGTTACTGTTGTCTTTGAGAAGCTGAATAATAGTATTTCGTTATGTTGCGGGCAAATGAGTTTCAATGTAGGTACCCCGTTTATCTCCACTAATTTTGATGTATTATGTTGTTTCTACACTTGGCAGCTGGTTTTCTGTAAAGTTCTCAGTAATGTTCCATGTGGTGTTATGCAATTACTATGTGAGCTGCGGTGCCGGTGGTTCTGTCACGATGGTAGCAGTATTTTTGCAAGCTCGAGCTAGCTTCTAATTGCCTTTGATTACGTAAATGTTACCATTCCAATCAAACCATAGCGCCAAATGATAGGTTGATGGGATAGCTCGCATATTATACAGCCAGTAGCGTCCCATGATTCCTAAATAATAGGATTTTGCATTGATGATATAAAATACTACGTCAACCATTACCGGTATAGCAGTAATAGAGAGTATGATCTTTCCTTCACGTTCTTCTTTAGAGCCATTGAAACTACTGATATCAATGTCGCTAGGCTGTACTTTGTCGATCAGTCCCATCTGGTCAATCGTACTTTGAAAGAGTAGCTCGATACTACTGCCAGTATCCACCATCATTGTATGTAGTACGACATTTCTCATTTTCAACATGATCACGAATGCGACATGATGAGGAAAGTTGACGTGGCGAAGGTCGCAATCTTCGAAGGAGATCCCTGTGCGTTGAGAGCTAGAGGCGGGGAGTAGCCGAGATTCTTTATCGACCATGGATAAATCGTGGCATTGGCCGAGGCGTCGTCGACGTCTTTTGAATTTGATCGACTTGTTAACTGTATGAGTCTCGATAAAGCGGTTAAGGGGGATGTGGTATAAATGTTTTTTTGTTGCCGTTCCTTCGATCTGAACGATCTCAATAGTAAGCTTGTAATTTCCTTTTTTGTAACTTTCTACCTCCACTATATACTCATGCATTCGTCCGTTCATTAAAATATACTCCAAAAGTCATTGTAAAGCGAAGCAATGTTCCGTGTCATGATGTCGAACATTGTGGTGTATGCAATATGGTCTGCTTTTGATGGGTTGAAGATATTAGGCATTACGGAAGAGCTTATCATTTTGAAGTATAGGATATAAGTTGGCTATTGTGACAGTCATCTTGGGAAGACAGGGCTTGGGCATATTTCTACCTCTCCGAGTTCGATCGTCATTAGATTTGGTTCGCTTCCTGTCTCCTCCATGATCAGTAGCACAATCTTGTTTTGTGAATTGATTTCTTGCTGTCAAAGTTGACTTCTGGGTTTTTTGCCTTTCGGATACCATCCTTTCGAGATCGATATATCTATTGACCTTTTCGATCATGTCCTCCAAGGTTGCAGGTTTGTTAAAAATTAGGGGTTCCTTTACTTTGCCGTCAACGAGTAAAGCGTTAGTTAAGGCCGAAATAGTAATTTTCTGATCGAGTCGATCCACTTTTCTGGTCAACTTCAAGAATTTTTTAGTAAACGTTTCGTGCTTTTCCCCTGACACCTTCTTAAGGCTGAACAGAGAATACAAATTCTCCTCTTTGTCTCTGTTGTACGAGTAGTTCTTGACGAAAAGTTCTCATAACTGTTCAAAAGTTATAATAGACCCTTCTTGTAGTGAGTAGAACCATCGTAAAGGTTCGCCCTGTAAGCTGGTAGGAAAGAGACGACATAGAATATGGTTGGATGTAGAATGTAAGCCTAAAGCGTCATGAAATTCTTGAACGAGCTCCACGGGATTAGTTGCTCTGTACTTTCAAATTTTTAGGGTGTAGAAACTGGTGGGGACTTTCTCGTCCAATAGCTCCTGAGCGATCAGGCTTTTCTATAGTTTTTTGTGAATGCCTTTGGTGGTTTGAACTTGGGCTTCAAAGTTCTTTGATTTGATTTTCAACATATTCGTGAGTCACATACTGACCAGCTGTGACGGTTTGGCGTGGAAAGCGTGCTTCGCAAAGATTGTGGTCGCCACTTCCTTCACTTAGTCGAGCACGCACTGGAATACATACTTTTCCACAGGGTGGATCCTCTGCTTGTCTGACTCCAACAAGACGGCCATCAACTTCTTGGTGGACTTCCTGTATCTGGATAAGCTCGACCCCTAGCTAATTATGATTAGATCAAATATCACCTCTCAGGTTATTAGCGTGGTGTCCTAGTCTGTCCAGTACGGAAACTCGCGAGGTGGCTTGTAGTGCGCTTTTGTTCTTTTGGGCATCAATCTGTTGGCCCTGTAGAATTTTAACGCATCTTGCACACCTGCCAGTTGTTATTCCAGAATGGCTTGCCTTTCTGTTTCTAGTGTAGAGTGGCCCGCAATTCTGCTAGTACATCACTTCCTTCTGTTGGGCCAATTTGTAAAAAGAAAATTAGCTATTTCAGAGAATTGTGGCTAAAAAAGCTTCTTTCCCATAGACAGCGCCAAATGTAATAGCCTAATTTTGTAATCCAATCTTAGTCTTTACACCAATGTTAATCAGAACATTAGTGATCGATGAGTAATTGCTAATACAAAGTTTAGCGTGGAAACCTCTGAATAGGTTAAAAAAGCACGACCTCTCTTGAGGATTTTAGAAAGAGAGAGAGATTTTATTGAAGATTGCTAGCTATTACAAAGGATGTTTTGAGTAGTTTAGTATAGAGTTTGAGTGAAGATTCATCCGTCATTCATATGAAATTATCTGGTCTTATTTATAGGTCTTATAATATGACCGTTTGACGACCATTATTATTCTTAATGATGGACGTTACAATATAGATTTGATAGTCTTTGAACTGATTGGCTAACAGTCTGATCTTGCTATCTTGTAACGACTTTATTAATGACAGAGTGCTTGTTGGCTCGAACTGCTGATGTAGAGGTCAAAAATAATGAGTAAAGCTTTAGATGTTTCCTAATGTGCCATGTGTATGTTGACGAGGTCGAGTGGTCGTATGATGTTCAAAGATGGAGCTTGAGTTCAAGATGCGGAATAAGCCACTACAGTCACGGTACTATTAACACATGTGATGACTTGAAGGAGTTGAAGACTCAGTTCCTGCCCTAGAATATTGAGTTCATTGTTCGGAGGAGTTTAAGGCAAATGAAGCAGATAGGCAACATCTGTGAGTATGTCAAGCGGTTATTAGCCCTAATGTTGGATATCCACGACATGTATAAAAAGGACAAGTTGTCATGTTTCTTGGAAGGTTTGAAACCATGGTTCCAGGATGAACTACAAAGGCAAAGGGTTCAAGATTTGGCATCCGCAATGACATCCGCCGAGCGCATCAACGACTACACTCTTAAGCAGGGTAAGCATCGACCGACTCAATTTCAGTCTACATCCCAGTCACAACAGAGAACTGGATCCTCCTATAGTTACAGTGGAGGCAAGAATGGGTGATACCAAGCTAGAAGTGGGGGAGACCAATGCCAAAATCAAGACCATGGCCAAGTCAGAAGTGGTAGAACAAGTACGAGCGGTGCCTCGAGTTCCAATCTCTGGAGGGAGTACCGCAAGCCGCGCTACAATGGTGGTGCCTCATCCTCGTCTAGGGAATTTAAAGTGCTTTTCTTTGTTGAGGGAATCACAAACCTTATCAATGTCCTCACAAGACAGTATTGAATGCCCTATTGGCGTCGCAAGGAGAACGAGCCAATGACACCGCACAAGGAGGTGATAGCGGTGAAACTCATATGGGTTCTCTTCACTTGATCAATGCATGACCACTCAGTTGGCGAAGATTACGCCTTAGAAGGAACTCATGTACGTGGACCTAAGTATTTATAGGCGGAGCACTTAGGCGATGGTTGATACAGGTGCTACACATAGTTTTATACCCATTCAGGAAGCAAATCGTTTGGGACTGTGTTTGGTGAAGAATTCTAGCGGGATAAAAGTTGTCAACTCATATGCAATGCCGATACATGGCATTGCCAAGTTTGCTCCAGTTTTGATGGGACAGTGGAGTGGGAATGTTAATCTTCTTGCAGTGACGTTGGATGATTTCAAGATTATTTTGGGGATGGCCTTTCTTCGCTACCACAAAGCAATGTCGATGCAGTTCATTAATTCCTTGGGGATCTTTGGTGACAATCCCTCAATCGTACATATGTCCACGCATAGAGATGAGGGCAGAATATTATCAGTTCTTCAGTTGGAGAAGGGACTGAAGTGAGGGGAGTGGACTTACCTTGCTACCTTACGGTTGGAGCCGGATGATCAGAATCACAGTGCCCTGATGAATGAAGTCTCACGGGTACTTACTGAGTTCCTGCATATAATGTCGAAGGAACTGCCAAAGGTATTACCTCCACGAAGGCCTATCGAACATCAGATCGAGTTAGTACCCGGAGTCAAGCCTCCTGCCAAAGGACCGTATAGGATGAGTCCGCCTGAACTAGTAGAGCTTCGCAAGTAACTTGACAAATTCTTGGATTCTTGGATTCGGGCTTTATGAACCGAAGATGACATATTCCACTCGATATGGGGCATATGAATTCCTTGCCATGCCATTCAGCTTGACCAACGCTCCTGCAACATTCTGTACTCTTATGAATGAGCTCTTACAAAAATATATTGGCATGTTTGTGGTGGTATACATAGATGATATTGTTATCTACAGCCGTACTATGGAAGAGCACCTTGAACATCTTCGCCTGGTATTCCAAGTCCTACGACATAATCAGCTCTATGTCAAGTTGGAGGAATGTTCGTTTGCCCAGGAACAAGTTATGTTTCTTGGACACATTATTGGCGGAGGACATCTCCGTATGGATATGGAAAAGGTGCGCGCTATTGAAGAGTGAAAAGCTCCTATGGAGGTTACAGAAGTTTACTCTTTTCTTGGTCTCGTGAACTACTACTGCAGGTTCATCGAAGGATATTCGAAGCGCGCGACACCCCTTATAGATTTTCTCAAGAAGGACTTATCATAGTCATGGTCCGAGAAATGTCAAACAACATTTGACGATCTGAAGCATAAGGTGATTAGCGACCCAGTCTTAGCCTTGCCATATATTACCAAGCGTTTGAAGTACATACCGATGCGTCTAATTATGTTATCGGTGGAGTGTTGTTACAAGATGAACATCCAGTTGCATATAAAAGCAGGAAGCTGAATGATTCAGAGAGGTGGTATTCAACGCAACAGAAGGACTCCTAGCTATTGTGCATTGTCTGTCTGCGAGTATGGCGACACTATTTGTTGGGAATGAAGGTTCTGGTGAAGACCGATAACAGCGCGGCAAGTCATTTCCTTATACAGAAGAAGTTGACATCGAAGACGGCTCGCTGGCAAGAGTTTCTCGTGGAGTTTGATTTAGATCTGGAGCACAAGCCGGGGGGATGAATAATGTACCTGATGCGTTGAGCCGTAAAGCTGAACTAGCGGTCATCTCTATAGCAGCCGAGCAATCTCAATCTCACATTACCAGCACTCTTCAAGATAGGATCTGCGAAGGGTTGGCGGTGAATCCTCAGATCCAGGTCATCATTATCTTGGTGAAACAGGGGAAAACCAAATGATTATGGGTAGATGATGGTCTTCTATATACAAAGGGACAACGGATTTATGTTTCTCGGTTCGCAGAACTAAGACGGGAGTTGATAAAGGAGTGCCATGACACTCTTTGGGCAAGCCATCCAGGCTGGCAGAGAACACTATCCTTATTGCACAAGGGTTACTATTGGCTAAAAGACGACGAAGAAGTAATGAATTATACGCAGACTTGTCGTATTTGCTAGCAGGACAAAGTTGATTGGGACTTACCACTTGGACAGCTTGAACCACTTCCAGTACCGGCATGACCATGAGCAAGCGTTTCTCTGAACTTTATCTCCAGCTTATCTAAGACTGAAGGATATGGTTCCATACTCGTGATCATCGACAAATTCTCTAAATATGCGACATTCATTCCAACTCCAATTATTTGCCCGACAGATGAAACAACGCGTCTCTTTGTGAAGCACATTGTCAAGTATTGGGGAATGCCATAGGACATCGTCAGCGATAGAGACCCAAGATTTACTGGCAATTTTTGGAAGGAAGTGTTCAGATTACTGGGATCCACTCTCAACTTCTCAACTAACAACCACCCGCAATCAGATGATCAGACCGAACACTTCAACGCAATATTGGAGAAATATCTTCGGCACTTTGTTAGTGCGAACAAGAAGAACTGGGCCGAACTCCTGGATGTAGCACAGTTTTGCTTCAATCTGCAGAAGAGTTCATCATCCAACAAAAGTCTTTCTGAGATACTATTGGGATAGCAACCCCTTACAACGCACACTGTGATCTCTAGTTACAAAGGAAAAGTTCCGAGAGCCTACCAGTTTGCAAAGGAATGGCAGAGAAATACTGATATTGTTCGTGCCTATTTGGAGAAAGCGTTCGCCAGAATGAAGAAATAGGCAAATCAGAAGAGGCGACCAGATCCTTTTCAAGTCGGAGATCTTGTTCTTATCAAGACCTCCCACCTTCAACACAGAAGCGACATAGTACACAAAGGCTTGGTACCTAAATATGTAGGTCCGATGCCAATTATTGACAGAGTTGGAAAAGTTTCTTACAAGCTTCAACTGCCACCCCATCTTCGCTTCACCCATCCAATATTCCATGCTAGTGTCCTTCATGCCAGCGTCCTCAAGCCTTACCACGAAGACAAGGAAGATCCGAGCCGAAGTATAGTCAAGCCTCAGATTCCTCACAAGCAAGTCACCCCAGACCAAGTTTCGGAGAGTGTTCTTGCCCATAGAGTGACCTATGCTAATCCGGGCACCAAGGAAGAAGTCTACGAGTACCTAGTCAAGTGGAAGGACCTGCCAGAAGCAGAAGCCAGTTGGGAGCACCAAGATTCTAACCCCCTGTTGTTCCGACTCAGAAAGATCGAAGCCAAACATGAGAGAAAAGAGAAGAGACATATGAGGAAGAGGAAGACGAAGACGAAGAAGAAGAAGCCGATGGGAACATCTCCAAGTTAAGTGGGGGAGAGTGTAACGCCTTAGCATATCAACCCAATATTTTCTAAATAGAATCTCTAGGATGTAACAAAGCCCTGTAAAAAGTTTCGTAAATTTCTGTAAAATTTAGGTTAGCCTTAAAAGGGAGTACGCTTCGCCTCCAACTTTGATGTTTTCTTTTGGTTGTAAGCTATTTACTTAATAGTTATATTGTAGACGAAGTGAATCCGATACACCTGAGTTGGAATTAAAGCCTTGTAATCTTGTTAAATAGTTAATAAAAACTAGTTTGCATTGAATCTTTGTACAATTGTATGTATATTGTCTAAATATGATAAAATACTATTGAAAGAAGATAAATAAGTAAGCTTACTCGAGGCACGTGCCTTGAGTGCCACACGTACCAAGCTTGTGTTTCAATTAGTCCGTGACACTAGGGAAGGATCAATCTTTCTCCTTTAGCCCTAATACAAATTATAAAGCTTGATTTAGCTATTACAGCCGGATCTAGGTTATCAGCTTCGCTTATTCTAGAGAGTACAGTTTCATAACCTTGGATCCGAAGATCCACACATCACAAATTAGATGCTCTCACAAAAGTTAGATCCACATTTTACATAGGTGAAACCAGTTTACATTCAAAAGAAGTCTGAGAGTACAATTATAAAATTTCCCAAATCAAAATGAAACCTAATAACGTCACTTCGTCATATAAACTTAA
This sequence comes from Kingdonia uniflora, assembly GCA_014058105.1. Lineage (NCBI taxonomy): Eukaryota > Viridiplantae > Streptophyta > Magnoliopsida > Ranunculales > Circaeasteraceae > Kingdonia > Kingdonia uniflora. The sequence continues at coordinate 1,043,381 of JACGCM010002180.1, forward strand.
AGCAGATGCCACTATCAACTCCTATCCTTTGAAGCTTCTTCCTTTTCACTTTAACTCACAGTAGCTCACAGAAGTTGAAAGTAAGGAAAATCAGATAAAACTAGGGCATACTGGTCCCTTGGACATACCAATCCGAACTTCCATTCCATGATGCATGTCTGATGGCCTGTAAGTCTCAGACTCTCCTGGATCTGCAAGAGAAGAGGAACAATTTACCAAATCATAATGGTAGCAGCATAAGCAAAGTGCACTCAAGGTAAAATTATTGACCAAAAGCATGCAAGTAAATCCAGAAGTATCGAACGATTATAAAATTAAAGTCAGTGGAGTTGTGCAAATATTACTCTAAAGTCAACAGTGTTCTTACCATTGAGGCAATGGTAATCTCCAAAGTTGTAATCATCCAAACTACCAGTGAGAGCCTCTAAACCCAGCATTGAAGACGGCAATGCTCCTGGAGGCCTCTGAAACCTGCAAAAGCCACCACCGCATATTCACGTAAAATATAAAAGGAGAATAAATAATCAAGCAACAAAAAATAAAACATATGCACAAATGTTATTATCGAATGATATGTCTTTAAAATACAAAAATGGTAATCTGAAAAGCAAGATTTTCTCCAGTTTCACACAAAGCGGAGAAACAAATAAAGATGTGAAGGAAGGGGAAAATTAGACAAAAGCTGTCATTATTAGCACACAAGGAAAAAGACAAAATTAAAACCCTGGCTTAGACCTTGACTTTGTCATGAAAATCTAACCTTGGCGAGATCCAACCTTTAACATCCTTTCAACAAACAAGTTCTTCCATAGCAGAGATCCAGTTATCAATCTCCTTATAACCCCCTTCTCCACATAGACAACTGGCACTTTTCTTTAAGATGGCAACAGTGTGTTGTAACAGAAGATGAATTTCTGTCTCTACCAGTCCCGTCCAAGTTCTACACCAATATCCATCTTAGGAGTCATAGAGGCCTGGATGAGAAAGAGAGACGTACAATAAACATGAGGTCTTGAAAAGAGTGTTCTTGAATATGGTAAGCCAACAATATTCCCATAGATACTATTCAATCTTTCTGGAATGAGAATCCAAACTCCACGCTCCGACTCTAAACACCGATAGAAGCCTCAAAATGGACACGGTAAATTATAACGCACAACCACCAAACGAACCAGCTACATGCTCAAGCTTCTCAATCTCTTCAATCCAATACCAACCACTTAGCAGCTTCACCAAGTTACGCTAAATCCGTGGCACAAAACATTATATCCCTCAATCATGCAAAGATAGAAAGTTCCCCTAAAGAGAATATGTAAGTTAGTTCTCATGCATATGACAGTGAGATCAAAATCCATCTTTTCAGCAACGCCAAAAACCATCGGCAAAACGTTTGGAATCAATGGGCCCTCGGCAAAAATATGTCCAAACTCTATTTGTCATTTAAAATGCTCCTAGATTCATGTAAATGATAGCCATCAGTAATTAAACTCAAAGTCGAGGCTATCAATAATTTTATTGACACCAGCACTAAAATTATTAGACCTGAAAACTTTAGTTTATGCTGTCCACCCATATATATTTAAGAATACGGGTAATATACATGCAGGTCATTCTCCATCCGAAGATCGCTTTTCTCCAATACCTTAACTAACTTCATAATGTCATTCCCCAGACAAAAGGCTGAGTGTGTAAATGAAGAGCAAGAGCAAAAGCTGTCAGTAATTAAATTAAGAAGAAAAGAGAAAATTTAGAGGAGTTCTGTAGTTTCTAATTTGTCAATTATGGCTTACTAGTCTTAGGCCTAATGTGCATAACGTCTTTCTAGACCCATATGTAAGGGGCCCTTTGGTTGGCATCCATAATACCAAATATATTATTTCACTGGAAGATAAATATTACTAAGAGTCACTTCCACGTGCTTTCAATGACTTAGACCATCATTACCCTCTTATTCAGCCCTTGCATAATTTTTAAACCATCAAGTATGCATCTCAGTAGCCACTACTCCACATCACTGTTACAAATAAGTTGCCTTTGTAAACACAATTGACGTGAGAAAACAACAACTACTCGGCTAAAAACACCCTTTCAAATCTTAGTTAGGCATTATCAAGCAGCTGAAGGCCTTTACCATCTTAGAGTTACCTTAGTGTCGGTGTCGCTATATAAAACCATGCGCTTATCCATATTTCATTTATCTAAATCGTACTCTCTTGCACTATATTCTTTTTTCTACACGACTTATGGGGCAGTACATAATTTCTATAGTAAATGCATTACAGGGATGCAAGAAAATGTGCATCATAAAACTATACTACAAAACCCTAATTTCCACTCCAGCTTTAAATGAACCCTAAACCAGGTAAGGAAATGCCAGTCATTCCTCCAATCAAAATTTACTTTTCTCTCGAATTCCTTAACAAACTCCATAATGTTATTTTCCAGACAAAAGATTTGTCCATCTGCCTGAACTCCAGAAGGTCTGATTGAAGACAAAAATAGTTAGAAATATAGACTTATATCGGTTGTTAAGGAACATCTTTCCATCTTCAGATAAAGGTCTTTGTTTTGTATCCATAAAACCCAGAGGTTAAACCGCTAAAGATAATTCCATCTCTACAAGTAACATAAATGTGATGTGATCTCCAATACTTAGACCAACAATACCCCCCTGGAATAACCTATACACACTGTAACATATAAGCCCTCCCTTCTATACTCAATTGACGTGGAAAAAACAATGCTTAAGCTACAATGTTGTATGAAACACCATCTCCAATCCTACTAATCCATTATCACACTATCACACGCCTATTCATATCAGTCTCACGAGTCACGACAATACCATAACCACCATATTATCAATCCCAATATCTCATTTACATCAAAATCATTATTTATTCGCACCAAAATCCCCTTATTACAACATATCATCACATCAATCACACAACTATATTGCAAAAACCCAATCCTTACTCCAACTCTGAAAAATAACCCCAATTTCAAATACCCAGTTTACGCATTTTAATGAGTACCCTTTCTCAGCTAACACCTTTCACACACATATCCAAACTTACAAGCCTATAAACTTAAAATCACAAACCCTAATTCAAAGTCATACCTAGATAATATTTGACGATCGAGATCCATCTTCAAGAGCAGAGACGAGCCAAGATTCAGAGCGAGAATGTCATGTTTGGTCTCCGTAGCTGATCTCCTTGACTGATCAACAACAATCAAAGCTTCAAATCAAATACAAGTACAAAAATATAGAGATTTGGGGGAAATTAGTACCGATTCGTAAATGGTTTGAACTGGATGATCTCCAATGATTTGGCTTCTCACACCGTTGAGTCCAAATCGAAGAGCATCGTTTTGGACTCCTGCGACTTCGTGTGAGATCTTCTTCTTCGACTCTGAAACCTCCATCATCGCCATCTCTCTCTCTCTCTCTCTCTGTAATCGAAGCTTTGTGGAGAAGAAAAGATAAATAAGAGCACAAGTATACTAGTCTGACTAATACACCTACTGTGTGCGGAGAACATCGAGCTCTCTGAACCCGGCTCAAATTAGGGCTTGAGCCGTTTAAAGCCCTACTTTCAACATCCAAGGGCTGGGCTAACTCGTCCCTTGCAGCCGGTAGGCTAGGGCCAGGCTCTAATGTTTACGGCCTTTAACCCGGCCCCTAGCCCAATTCCCTTCGAACTTAATCTAGCCCACATTAAGCCTTGTAACATTGTAGAGAAATAAGACATATATCCCCCTCTCATATTTTTCATTATATATAATAAACTGATTAGTATTTTTTGTCAAAAAAGATGAATATTATTCTATAATTTTAATATGATGATGCCTATTTTTTGCTTTTATTTTTATTAACACTAGGGCCAAGGTAAGGGTTGATATTATAGTCTTAAGGGTAGGGCCAACCCACCCAGCCCTTGACATTGTCGAGGGTCGGGTTGGCCCGTTCCTAAGTTCATAAGAGCCTTACCTATCTAGGGCCGGGTTGACCCTAGTCCGGCCTATTTCACACCTCTAGTCGGGATAATAGCCACGGCCACCCCCACTTTTGTCAACGCCAACGCCATGACTGAGTTGACCTCAGTCAAGTTAAAGTTTGACCTAGAATCTAAGTTTTATGTATCTCGATGATTACAAAAAAGAATAAAAGAAGAAGAAGAAGAAGTTGCGATTGGGACTCTCTCTCTCTCTCTTCGCGAACGATGTGAGCTCTTTCTCCTCTAAATACGAAATGCCTGCCTCTCTCTCTCAATTCTCTTTTACTCCGATCTCCACTAGGATGCAATTTCAACATAAAAAATAAGATTTGAGAGAGAAACTAAAATTAATCACAAGATGGGCGATTACTTAAGTTTGTCGTAACTGCCACTTGCGACACCGTAAGCCACAACTTAATCGCAGTAAACTACAACTTGCGTCATGCTACTCATTTAATGATCAAGATCCCAACTACTTCAAGCAATACTAGCAAGATAAACCAATTTATTTGTGTGGATCTTGATTTTTATGGTGTTTTTTTTCTCATTCAAACACAAATTGCTTATTTTCATCACAATTGTGTATTTATGATATCCAAAGATCACAAGTTGGCGCTTACGAGATATGCTGAGGAAGACGGAGTTTCGGTGGAGTTTCAGTGGTATGGAGTGAGAGATGGGTTTTACGAGATGGATGGGGTGAGGGAGAGAGAGAGTGCAAATTTCTTTTTCTTTTTTTGTCTTGTTGATTTTTTTGGGGTTCTCATTTGGCTTTTGAAGTGGAAAATACCATATTGCCTACCATTTTCTTAACATGGGGTTGACGTTAACAAAAGGGGGGGGGGGGGGGGGGGGGGCTATTATCCCGACCCCTCTTTTGGGTAAGTGAGGTTCATGAAGTTTATTATATAATAAAGTTCTATAATATTCCTGGATTGATTTATTAAGCTTATGGTAAAATCTTTCGTATTCACATGTATATGTGTCAAAATAACACATATCATAAATGGTGAGTGTAATGACATGTTTTCCAAGAGGATAATCTTTGCCAATACTTTTAGTATGGATTGTGTAATAATAAGCTTTAACACACAAGATTTTATATGGAAACTTAGTAAAGTCTGAGAAAAACCATGACCTCGAGGAGGGTTTTGATGAAAAATCTAATATGTTGCTAGTTATTACAATTGTTGTTTGGTAAGAAAGTAAGAATGAATGAACAGTAGAAAATTGCGGATTAGAATAACATATTCTCTGCCTATATTTATAGTGGATACATGCAGTTTACAAAAACAAAAAATAGTTTCTTATTTTGGTGGTAGTGGGCGAACTTCGCAGATCTCCCAACGACTCTATTTGACCAAGCATAACAGCTACTTTTAGTAGGTCAAGAACAGTGGTCGCAGACGTGATATCTTCTCGAATGATGGAATGTCTTCGACTAAGTTATGTTGGCTTCTCTTTGTCAAATCTTAGAAATATGCTACTACAATCGCCCCATTCTCGACATAATTACTTGTTGTGCCGAGAAAAACATTGGGATGTGAACAGATTGTCGAATGTTGTAGAAGTCAGTGTTATGTCATTTCTGAGGCAAAAGTCAAATGAATCTGGTCATTTTGGTTTCCCGAGGAGCATTTATGGCAGGACTTTGGATTTTGTAATTTGGAAGGTGAGGTTATAAATAGAGGGATAAGGAAGGAGTTGTGTGTTTGGCGGTTTTTGTGAAGGTTAGGCCGAGATGGTGACGACGTCGTTCCAGGCGTTGCATAACGAGTTTCTAGGGCTTGTGGATGAGAAATATGGTGAGTATAAAGAGGTTTATTGTGGTTCGTTGTCGTTGTTGTCCTTTTATTCGGAACTGGTGGTAATGAGATAGGAAGAAATAACGAAGGAGGAGGTGGAGATCGTCGAAATGCAGTGTTTCCATTGGTGTCAGTTTCATTTTGTGTTGCGGAAGGCCTCGGAGCGCATTGATTGTTTGGAGAATTGGCTACTACCCATATTAAAGATGATAATGCTAAGGTGGGCAGGGCTTCCTGTCGTGGTGTCTGCGGATGCTGCTATCTCTATAACCCTCTAGGGTCAGAGATAGTGGTGGTTATAGAGGAGGAGGGTAAAATTTTTTCCTTCGCCGGAGGATATGCCAGATTCTGGTGAAAAGAAGCATATAGCTTCGGGTAATTCATGTTGAAGGATAACATGTAACTAGTAGCTTGATATAATATAATCGAACAAAAGAGTTTGTCGAATGTAAAATGTAAAAGTTTACTTATGGGATAAACTTTGTTTTTAAATTTGCATTGAATACATATATGGTGATCTCGAATAAATAAAATCTATTATCCGAAGATAATTGGTCAAGGCATGTATATTTCGAGATAGACGTTTATGTAAATATCGAAGTTACTTGCTGAGGTAATAAGATCTCGAACTAAAGTTCATTGACCGTGTGGGGCCTGAAACAGTTTCCTAGGAGGTTTGATTTGACTGGGATGTTTAGAGTTCCAATGTGAAATGAATGTTGGATTTGATCGTTAGTCTGATTGTTTTTTATATAAATACCTTTGGTAATCTGAAAAGTTATTTGTAGGATTGGAGATGGTGAGGACGAAAGCTCAGGTTTGTGAGGATGAGCATTTCAACCGGGTGTATGCTAAGTATTAGGAGTTACTTGATCGGTACTTCGGTAAGAGTTGTGTAAACGGGGCAACCATTGGTGTCAGTAGAGCCTAAGTTTGAAGAGATGAGTGAAATGAAGGTGAAGAAGGCGGAAGAGGAGTATGCATTTCATTGTAATTTATAATTTTTGAGTCCTCCGGAGCGCGTCGGCAAGATAAGGAATCGAGCCAAGGCTTTGGTGAAGAAAGAAGATGTTGTAGCCAGTCAAAGTGGTTGAAAAGTGGACTAAGTATTGTTTGGTTTGTAACAAATGAGAAAGTTGTAAGATGTTGGTCATGAAATAAATGAATTTATTTGTGCCAGATGTTGTTGTCGATGTATGTGATGATAAATGTTTCTCGAATATGATGTGATATGTTTGAAAGAATGAAGGTTTATTAATATAAAATTGTGATTATGGGTATGTTAATGTATGATATCTCGACCTCCAGGTAGTTGGTTTGTCAAATAATTTTTGAATTTGAATTGTTGTTACAACTGGCCCGAGAATATAGGAGAGGATTTAAATAAGGAGGGATGTGTTTAGGTAATTGGAGAAAAATGGCTAGGTGTTCTCCTGTAGGTGATATTTTGATGTACAAGGAATTGGATGCACAATTTCTTTTTAATAGTATAAGAGTTGTTTTGGCATGGATAGATATATCAGAGGAGTTAAAATGAGATATGGAAGGGTTAGAGCAACGGTGCATGGGCTTGTTGGCGTCTAGGAGGCAAATGATCAAAGAGTTCGAGAAGAGGTGATTAAGGCGTTACGCTCGAATACTCAAACGGTCGCGAATGGGTACGATGAATAGTCGCGTGGGGCCTATAAATAGCCTTGTGGTTGGAAACTGTTCACTCACTACTAACTCTAAAAAAAATTCTTCTAGTATTAATTCTCTGTGCTCATCTCTTGCGCCGTTGTCAACCATAGGGAAGGAGAAGATTAGTGTATTGATTGAGAGGACTAAACTTGTAAAGCAGAGGGATACCAAGGCAGCGCGACTTCAAGGTTAGTGTTTGTCTTGAAATTTTATTGCACTTGCTTGTTTTCATGTGATTCTGTTTAAACCCTTTGTAGATGTAGACATGGTGGTGATAGTGTAGGAAGTAATTATAGTTTAAATGGGTGTAGTAGAAGTAATTAGAAAAAAAATATGTTAGGGTTTTTTATAAAATTGGCTGTGATGGGGATTATTGGTGGTGCGAGTGATGACAATAGTGTTGAAAAGGTGTAAGGGGTGTTATGGATAGAGGGGTTGGTGGAAAGGTATGATGATGAGGTGAGAGATTAATTTTTGGACGTTTATGTGATTTCGACGCGACTGTGGGTGTTCTGTCGTGATTTGTAAAATGGGATGATGTTTGACAGTTAGGTTTATGCCAAAGCGAACGTAACTTCAAAATTTTTGAATTTAGCTTGCTTTGGCAGGAAACATGGTGTTGCTGAAATGTCTTTGAGAAGTTAGGAATTCCTGTACTTCGAGTAGAAAGCGTTAGGGATATAGAGAAAGTTTTTGATATTATGACTTAGGAAAAATATGAAAATAAATCCTGTATCGATAAGTGAAATGTAATGATGTTTGAATGAAATACTTGATAAATAGAATGATGGGTTGGAGATTTAAACTCGACAACAATATCGATACTAGCATTTAAATGTATAAATGTATCATATATGATATTATACTAATATAAAAATGCGTCTTCTAAGTCGACGAAGAAGAAGTTCGTCGAGGAGTCTGATATTGAGGTCCAACTTCTTTGGAGGAGGAGGTTGATGATTGTTTGGTGGAAGCTGAACGCCTCTCTACCTTCTTCATCGAAGGCCACCGAAACATGAATAAGATTGGGAATTGTTCCGCTCTTCTTCAATTAGGAATTTGGTGCCCTATTCGAAAATTTATTTTATGACTGTAATACAGATCAAGAAGCCGTTAGTCAAGGCCAAACCTCGCATTCTAGGTGTTGGTACCCTGGTAAACCAGCTTCTAGCATATAAGAATATTGAGAAGGAACTGGTTAAGGAGAAAGAAGTTTTGATCGAGCAAAAAGAGAAATTGGAGGCGAAGCTGGGGAAGTATGAGCTGGAAGCCTGGAAGGCGAAGGAGTTTTCTCTTCACGAAGGGAAAAAAGCTTGGGACATGGAGAAGAAGAAAGAGGTCCAGGAGATAAGGGCCGGTCTCACAAAGGAAAGGGAGGAGGCATTGGCGTTACAAAATCTAATTTTGAGAGCGATGTTTGTGAACAGATCATATCTGCTCGAAGGGCGATAGAGGTGGAGCACCCAAAGTTCTTGGAGGAAGTGAGAGCTGAAGGTTCAAGAAATATATTGATTCGCTCAAGCGTATGAAGACCAACTTTGTTGTACAGTTCGAGGAGTTGGAGGATAGAAAAGATTTTTATAAACGTTTGGCTATTGCTGGTAATCAATTTTTTCTAGATTCAGATGCAGAGGATGAAGTTCCTGAAACATCTGAAGCTCCTGTGGTAACCATTCCCGAGGGTATTCTTCTCGAGCAAATATTAGATGAGCTAACTCCAGGGTTACCAGTGAAAGTTGATGCCCCAATCTCTCCACCTACAGAGTAAATTATGTTTAAAAAGTATTGTTTTTATGAAAGATGTAAAAATGGTCGATGGGACCAAAACAATATGTTGTTATTTCTTGAATGCTTTATGTTGATGTTTGTTGAATTATATTTTGGAATTAACTTATTTAAAATGCATATAGTTTTTGAAAATTTATGCTAAGTGTTATATTCGGCAAGATTGACAACATTAGATTGTAATGGAGATAATATGCAGAGTGTTGCTTTAGAGCAAATATCTGAGATGATTGAAAGAGGGCCATGTGATGGCTCATTTGAATGTAGAACGATGACTAGATGTTTTACCTCGATGGGATATCAGGGTTTTTGAGAAAAGAAGGACAAAAACATGACATGTTTTGTTCGATAAGTAATTAAATGTAATTAAGATTATCCTGTAATTGAATAAGCGTTTGTCGAAGAGATGAAAGTTAGTTGTGATGTATACTTGTTAAGTATGTATCGATAATAAGTGGATGATAGTTAAAAAGATGTAAATAATAGTAAAGATGTCTTTATATGAATTTTTCAACAATGGTTACAGCGGTTATCTGTAGAACATTTTTAGTTGAGCTGTATTACACGGATATTCGAGTTATATTTCATCTTCAGTCATTAACCAGTATGTCCCACTGCCATTCTTGTCGCTGATAATATATGGCCATTCCCAGTTTTTAGACAATTTGCTAGAATTTTTAGGTCGAGTACTATCTTGGATTTGTCGAAGGACAAGGTCACCAATACCATTATATCGCCCCAAGTTTACAATGGCTTGGTCTCGGGTTTCTTCGATCCAATTGAGGTTACAGAGGTGTCCAAGTTCATTTTCTTCATTTGTGATTTTTCTTCCAGTACTTGGTAGATCAAGATCTGAAGGTATGACTGCTTCAGTATCGAAAGCCATCATGAATGGTGTGCAGCTAGTGGATGTTTGAGGAGTTGTTCAGTATGCCCACAAGAAACTAAGTAGTTCTTCTACCTATTTGCCTTTCTTTTCGTCAAGGCGTTTGTGCAGCTCTGACTTGATGCTTTTGTTGATGGCTTCAGCTTGGCCATTACCTTGAGGGCAGTATGGTCTCGAAGTAGACATTTGAATTTTATATTTGTAGATGAAGCTAAATATTTGTTGCTGATAAATTGTTTGTAGTTATCAGATCGCATCATTTACAGATAACCAAATCTGGTGTTGTTGTGTTCCCAAAGAAACTTGATGATTTCATTTTCGTCAGTGTGATATAGAGGTACTGCTTCGACCCATTTGGTGAAGTAATCTTTTGCCACAAGAACAAAATTACGGTTACCTGACGCTGGGTGGAAAGGTCCAATGATATCGATTGCCCATCTTTTGAATGGCCAGAGGGCATTGTTAACGTGCAGGTCGAGGGTTGGGCTTTTGGTATCTTGAGCATGGATTTGGCATTTATAGCACTTTCAGACAAAGTCTTCACAGTATTATCGTATCTTTGGCCAGTATAACCCTTGAGTGAATGCCTTTTATGCCTAGGATCTTCTCAAGATATGAGCTAAACAGATTTCTTTGTGAAGTTATCTGATTTTGATTTGTGCTTGTTTCTGCGATATGCATTCAATAAGTGGTCCTCCTTCTATTATACAATATAAGATTTTATCCTGAACTGTGAATCAAGGATACTTTGCCAAGAGTGATCGGGATTCTTCTTTGTTACTTGGGATGATGTTGGAATTGAGATATGCATAGAACGGTCTTCTCCAATCTTCGAGATCTTCATCTTCATTAACATTGATCTGCATTATGTAGCTTATATCAAGACTGGAGTGTTCGATGACTTCGATGTCTAAAGTTTTCTTCTCACTGTCTTCAAGCATTGAAGCAATGTACGCTAATGCGTCAGCGTGGCGGTTTTCAGCTCGAGGGAGATAAGAGATGGTGGTTGTCTTTAATTTCTTCATTTTTTCCACGACCAGAGCTGCATACTCGACCATCTTGCCAGATGTTTTGAATGTTTTATTATAATGGTTGGTAACGAGTAAGGAATTGACGTAAACAACTATTTCTTCTGCTCCAAGGGCTATACCGAGATCTAGTCCATGTTAGATAGCCTTATACTCTATTTTATTGTTGGTCACCTAAAATTTATGCTTGAATGCTTTCTCAATTCAATGGTTGGATGGTGTAACAAGAACAATGTCGATTCCCGATCCTCGTGGTCCAGCATATCCGTTAGTAAAATGTCTCCATCTTGTGCTTCGTGACCATGCGTCTAGTTCTACTATTGAGTCATCAGCCAGTACTTCTTCGAGTTCTTCCCATTTAAGGTCTTCGACTGGAAAATCTGCTAGAAAGTCTGTTATTGCTTATTCTTTGATTGATATCTGAGGCTCGAAGGAGATGTCATATTCGCTGGGAAATACATACCATTATTGAACTCTTCAAAAAATTTCCTTTTTAGAGACTACAAGTTTAAGAGGAAACTTGGTAATAATTTTGATGGGATGAGCCTAGAAATAGGGTTAAAGTTTTTGAGAGTTGTACACCAAGGTGAGGAGCTTCTTTTCAGTTATTATATATCTTTTTTTAGAAGGCATGAGAGTTTTCTCGATGAAGGAGATTGGCTTTAACACATCATCATCGTCCCGAATAAGGACAAAACTAATGAAATCATCAATGGTCGATAAGTACATTGTCAGTATTTTTCCATCGACAGGAGTAGTAATTATGGGAGGACCCCCCAAGTATCTTTTAAGATCTTGGAAAGCTAACTCACAATTGGGGGTCCAAATGATTTCCATGTGCTATTTTTTGGACATTGGAGTTGGATTACCATGGAGAAGAAGGTAAAGAATTTTGTATCGATCAGATGACTTGGAAATGAACCTGTGAAGAGCTGCAATCTTGCCAACAAGTCTTTGTACATCTTTTTTTGTTCGAGGAGATGGCATTTCCATGAGTGCTGGATCGATTTCTATTCCTCTTTTACTAACCAAATCGCCCAAAAATTTACCCGATACAATACCAAATTGGTATTTTTCTGGGTTGAGTTTCATTTGGTAAGTACGTAGGATGTCGAAGATGGTCTGGAGCTTGGTGCAATGATCCTCTCGTTTTAAGCTCTTGAAGATCATATCATCGATGTATACCTCCTTGATTTTTCCCAAATGATTTTTAAACATTTTAGTAACCAGGCATTGATAAGTGGCTTCTTCATTCTTTAATCCAAAAGGCATTACTTGGTAATTGTAGAGACCTCTTTTTGAGACAAAAGTTGTTTTTTCTTGGTCTTCTTCGGCGAGGGGAATCTGATTGTAACCGGAGGCTGCATCCATCATTGATAGAAGTTTGTGCCCTGTTACAGAGTCGAGGAGTTGTGGGATCAGCAGGAGAGGAAAGTTATCTTTCGATGTGAATTTGTTGGGCTCTGTAAAGTCATCACAGACTCTAATTTTTCCGTTCTTCTTCGGGACATCTACTATGTTAGAAACCCATTTGGGATATTTTGCTTCTCAGATAAACTCTACACGAAGGAGTTTATCAATTTCTTTAATTACGGCTTCGTGAAAGCAGGGGTCTAAATTGTGACGCTTCTGCACAATTGCTTTGTTATCTGGAAGGAGGTTGAGTTTGTGGCATGCTATCAAAGGATCAATGCCGGGCATTTCTTGAAAAGACCATGCAAATATGTTGACATTTTTCTTCAGGAGTTAAATCATATTTTATTTTTCATCGGATGATAATTTTGAGCCAATAAAGGTATTTCGTTTGGGCTCATCAAGTTCAATGGAGTCTATTACCTCAGTATCATGTTGCTCAAGCGTGGGGGGCATTTCCTACTGTAATTACTATACCTTCAGAAGTATTTCCGCATGAGAGTTGGTAGTTGTATTATCGCGCATACGTACAACTGCTTGGCTTCCCTTTATTTCATAGACTCCGTAATCTGTTGGAAATCACAAGGCCATATGATATGTCAAAGGTACTGCCCTGATCGAATGTAGCCAACTTCGACCTAAGATTCCTAAATATTTTGACTCAGCGTCTATGACAATCAATTTAACAAAAGTAGTTTCTGATCCCGCTTGAACTGGCAAGGTGATCTCTCTTGTGGCAGATTTTTTGGAACCGTTAAAACCTGTGATGGTGGCTGTTATAGCTTTTACTGAATCTTTGAGGCCTAGAACGTCAATTGCTCTTTTGAACATAACATCTGTTGTGCTTCCTGTATCAACTAGAAGTGTGTATAGGTAGTCTTGACCTACATTAAGCATAATGACCAGAGGGTCATCGTGAGGGTACTTGACATGGATGGTGTCACAGTCTTTGAAAGAAATATGGTACAGACGTTTAGCCTTGCTAAAGCTGGGGAGAAGTTTTGCTGACTTGTCCGATGATGTCATCTTACAGAAAGATGTAATTCTATCATCTTACTTTCTCTTCTTTCCTTTTTCAATTTCGATCATGTAAAGATGGCGAGCTTGACCTTGTCCTTGCTCTTGTTCTACTTCTTTTCTTTTAGTCTCTTCTTCAAGGAACTTTTAAACATCGACGACATAGTTGTGAAGTCTTCAAGATAGTAGAATGCGATGAAAAAACTGTATTAAAGAATAACAGTTGTCGGTCTCGTGGTTATGCATGTTATGATACTGGCACATGGGTTTGTTGGGTATATCAGGAATTGCCTGTACTTTTCGATACAATTTGTCTCCCTTTATCGTGGGCAAGATAGCAAAAAGTGTGGTTATCAAAGGAGGCAAGACTGGGATGTGTTTGTCTGGCTTTATGTCTCTTTTCTTGACATTGTTGGTGTTTCTTCCGCACTGCTTGAGGGTTCTGCTACTAGCCTACTTCGGAGGAGGCGATGAAAATGCTTAATTGGAGTGGATGACTGAGGAGTTTTTCATCTTATCCTTTTTTGATCGTTCCAATTCGATGTAGTTATTAACAACATCGATCATTTCTGTCATTGTTTTTGGCTTGTGCAAGGTAAGTTTTTCTCGAACTTTAGAGTCGATGTGGAACGCAGAAGTGGAAGCTAAAATAATAATTTTGGGATCTGAATTCCCAATATTTCGTATTTCTTGTAGGAAACACTAATAAAAACTCGCCAAGGTCTCTTTCTTACTTTGCTCGAAAAAGAATAAGGAATCTACTGTGATATCTCGTTCCTTAGCATGAACATAGTTTAACTCAAAGAGGCGCTGCAACTGGCTGAATGTAATGATAGAGCCTTCGAGAATAGTATGAAACTATCTAAGAGGTTCTTCTTTAAGGCTCATGTTAAATAATTTTCATAACATGTGATCGAGTTTGGAGTACAATCCAACTACAGCTCGGACATGGGTGAGAGGGTCAGTGAGGTCTTTATATTGATGGAATTCCGGCATGTGGAATTTTTTTAGGATGGGCATGACTTCGAGATGAGGAGAAATAGGGTTTGCCTTAATCCTATCGATAACAGACCTTCGACCTAGCATGTCAGAGTTTATGGCTTAGATCCTATTGCTTAAGTCATCCAATGTAATAAATTGATGAGAGTATTTGGGACAGCGTCAACTTGAGGATCAAAGTTACCTTGTCCTTCGAGTCCCAGCCTGTCTCTCACTAGTCGTCTTATCGGTGGTGAAGGAGATTGTTGGCGTGTACGCCGACTTCCCAGAGTTGTCGATGCTAAGGATGTGAATCCAAAATGTTGAGAATCCATACCTGGATTCCTTGATCTGGATTGAGAAGTTCGAACTCGTTCCTCTCTCAGGTGGTTTTCTCTCTGAGTAGCCCTGAAGCGATATTCACTTTGGGCAATGGGAGGTGACGTTTGACAGCCAGTGAATCTATCTTGGTGTCTCCGTAAATACTATATTTATATTTTATGTGTCCGACTCTGTTAGTCCAAGGCCTTTCTCCTTTTATCTCTTTCAAATTAAAGAACTTGGGGATGGATTCGATGATCTTTAAGCCTTTGGACTCGGTCAGACTCCATTTGTATATGAAATTTAATCAGGGTACTGTGTAGATCAATTGTTTCAAGTATTGGGTTGAACTCGTGGTTCCTCGGTGCACTGAAAGCACTTTGGAGATTCATATTTGTCATCAGATTGTCTTAGATTATAGGTGCTAAAGAAAAAGTGCGGTATAATAGCTTAATTCTGGGAATCGGATTTAGCCTTTACACCAGATGTGTGTATAGCGCTCACAAATAGTAAATAATAAATAACACGATGATTTAGCGTGAAAAACCTTTGAATAGGTTAAAAACCACGATCTCTCTTAAGGATTTTAGAAAGAGAGATATAGATCTTATTAAGAGTGCTAGTTTATTACAATGAGTATTCTGAGTATGAAGTGTTAGAGTAAGAATTCTTTCGTCCTTTATTTAGAATTCTCTGGTCCTATTTATAGGTCTTATAATATGACCGTTTGACGACCATTAAGATTTTTAATGATGGACGTTACAAAATATATGCTTGATTATTCTTTAACCAGATTGTGTATCGTTCTGATCCTTGTTACTACATAACGGCTTAACGGATGACTGTACACTTGCTTAATTCGAACTGTTGGTGTAGAGGTCAAAAATGACGACTCAAACTTAGGGATACTGAATATGTCTTTAGTAGTGCTTCATGCATGTTGATGAGTTCGAGGATAAAATATGAGTCTGAGATGCGAAATAACCTTATTACAAGACAACTCTCAACCAAGAGCACGAGAAGTATCATGGGCAAGTGGTGTTGGTTAAGAAACTTGTGTTATTCCTTATGTTGCTATCTTGATTCTGATCGTGCTACAAATGTGCTACGTTCTCTGTTGATGAGGTCGAAAGTTCATATATTATTCGAAGATGAAGCATGAGTCTGAGATGTGGAATAAGCTACTACAATCGCCCCCTATTTGCCAACAGTATGAGAAATCTTATGGGCGAGTGGTGTTGGTTGAGAAATGTCATTAATGATATAGTTAATATCTTAGAATCATTTCCAACATATATTCATGAATATCTACTGGAATCTTTTGGGATTCCTAGAACAAATGGTTCTAGTTAATATTATTTGCATGGGAAATCCTTCTAACGTTGAGAATTTGAAGAGTCGGCTTTGAATGCAGATCACAGTATAAAAATGCATTTTGAGGGGAGTGTGATGAACCAAGTCTTCGTCTCTAAACTATTTTCTTTTCTGTGTTTATTTTTGTACTTGAAATCTTCTATTGTCGAGAGGATAGTTACTACAAGGAATCAGGTTCAAGAGTCTAGGATTTGTATGAAGATGGAAGAGTTGAGCATCAAGTAATTTTGATACCAGCTGTTGCATCTGCCAATGCCAATTCCTGTGTCTCCCACTTATCATCATATCTCATATGAAGAAGTGATAGAGGCGGAGGATGACTATTATCAGATGGTACATTTCCACTATCTGTTAACATCTAAGGCAGAGTACCGAAATGGGCTTTGGTTGCTAGCGGAGGAGGCTGTGACAACTGAAGATAAAGCGGCAGACGTTCATCTGAGGGAGTCTTGTCAGTACCCTGTTATTGAGTGGGTCTTGTTGAAGAAATGAGACCTTTTGTCTGTCTCTGGCATGCAAGGAGATGGGAGTTATGGTAAAAGAGGTGATAATGTTGGAGGTTTTTCTTCCAGGGAATATAGATGTTGGCCCTGAAGAAGATCTTTTATCTGTGATTTCCAATTCTACTGTTTCCTGTTCCTTGCAGTATGGGATCAAAGTTTGAAGTTGCTTTAATTTGACATCTTCCTCGTTGATTGATGAAAGGCATTTCGAACTGTAACTGTGTAAAGTAATCTAGTAGATTTGTTTGGAACATTTTATTATTTGTAAAGTATTATGTAAAAGAAATTTTTGAGCTAATAAAATGTTTTCGTTCTGGTATCTTGATTCTTTTTATCGAATTTGTTTTTGCAGCTTTCTGTTGTAAAATAGGAGTCTGCAAATAGGGGTTAGTTTATCATGGGGTATGATGATGAAAATCGAGATGTAAGGATTGTAATCGGTAGTGACAGGTAAGGTTTGAAAAATTAGAGAAGTTCAAAAATGTGGTGATAGGAAGTAGCTAATTTCTGTAAGATGACTGGGTTACTAAAAAGGTATATATATATTGCGATCTATGTCTTCGAACTGGATGAAAGAATGTCTTAAATTTTGGAAAATTTTGATAAGGGTTTGAGTACCACCGCTGGACTTGTTTTGACTTTGTATGTTACCATCTGCATATTTGTCTGTATACAATCTAATGATATATTTCATAATTTGGAAATGATGACCTGTCACAATATTCTGGATTTGCTTATTGATATTCTGCTGTCCCAAAAATTTTCTTAAAAAATATACCCTTCAACAAAATTTGTGGGGTGATCTGGATTTGTGAAGATCTTCCTGGTGGTATATAAAGTAGGATTCTTGGCTACAATGTCTTGTATCTTATGTAGGATTAATTTGCTGTGGAGGTAGTGCGAGTAACCATGGTGAGAATGCGTTGCCAACGATCTCATCATGCAGCAGACGGGAGGTTTCAGATCAAAGTTGTTAAACTTCGTGAGCGATATTTTTGTCAACTGCCTTATAATGTTGTGTTACCAGAATAGCCATTGAATTTGATCAGACTGGATGTTGAAGGCAGGCGTGCAGAGTATGACCACTTTTTTTTGGTGGGATGTGTTTCATAGGTCGCTGCTGAATGCCACTGTGTGAGGGATAACTATTCGATAGCTCGCATGTGATAAAATTATTGAAAAGGATGCAAAGGCAGCAAGAGGAGAGATAATTCTCTGTGGGGAGGCGAACCATCCAGTCTGCTTTAGATGTAACTACAGAAGTCTATGAGATCGAACTATGAAAGTTCATAATAAATAAGTAGTTTGTTACCAGTAATCTGCTTGTGTGATCTATTTTATGGAGAACGAGGCGTGGCTGTTGTTTTGTTCTGAAGTGAATAAGAATAAAGTATTATGTTTTACTGTATGTGTACAGATATTGTAGATGACAGCTGTATGATTTTAGCAACTGTATAGATATATCTAAATTTTGAATGTTAAACTATTTTAGGAATGTTGTACGATCTTGGTAGAGTATAAAAGTAAGGTGATTGGTCGTTTGTACTGTGTTGAAGAAGAGGTACAAAATTTGTAATGGCAGATAATAAAGACAGACGTGATAACAATAGACGTTATCATAGAAGTCATGATGACTCTGTTATCCAAAAAGACGTGCCTGTAGATACAGTAGGGATGGCTCACACGCATCTAAAAGAGCCATCATTCCAAAAGCTGAGGGGGAGTATAAAAACTCGTACCTCTCTCCCTCATAAATTATCAAAAGTTACAGAGAGAGAGAAAAAAGTTGTACAAATCCCATTTATACATAGAGGAAACGTTTGATTTTTGTATGTGATTTGAGAGAGAGGTTCATCAGGTGATAAACAACTGTCTAAAAAGCATCGGGAACGGTCATCCTCAGGAAAACGTCTGGATAAAGAAGAAAATTGTTATTCTTCAAGTGCAGGTTGGTAATCTGTGTCTCTGTTTGTTTGATTTGTGTTTGCTAGTACTTTGTATGATGTTCTCTATTTTTTTAGATTGAGGGATACAGTAGGTTGATAATGTAGGGGTTTTAAGATCTGTGAATAACTGATGAGAGAGTTTTGTAGTTTTGCTTTGTCATATAAAGAAGTCGTAGAGAGAAAAAATGTTTACTTGGAGAAGAAGAGGGAAAACTTGAAATGATTGCCTTTTGTTTTTGGGAAATTGCAGAGTAGGCATGTTGACTGGGTAGAAAATTGGGTATGCCTATTTTTACTGTGTATAGGGTGTAATATAAAAAGTAGAGATAATGATAAAATATTTTGTTTATATGTAGGTTCAATATGTGTTTCAAACCTATAATTCCCTCAAGTAGATTTGTAGTATCTTCAAGTTCGGATGAGACCTCATCGTCAGGGAGGGAGGATGAGAGTGATGCCATGGAAGGGACTGTAAATAGTTTAGATGTGGTTGTCGAAGTTGGTGATACCAGTAATATAGGGAAAGAGATAGAGGATAAAACAAAAGATAATCTATTTGTTATATTCCCAAAGGGAGTAGATATAGGAAATTAATTCTTAAAATAAGAAAAAATTGCAAGAAGAATGGGCAAGCTACCTAGGGAACCAATGTCGCTGGTTTAGGGCCTATGTCCCAGGAAAAGAGGAGGAGGAGGCATACTACCAAGTCCCTTGCTTGGAGACGTGAGAAAATGAGATAGGGATTGGTGATGATGTCACTCTTTCATACTATAACGGCCTCGGGCTATTAGGCCCAAATGATGGGTTTCTTTGCTACCAGAACCAGGTCGTGTATGGGCTTAGAATCCCTCTAACTTATTTTCAAAAAGGGGGTGACGAAAGAACTGCAGTGCCGTCCTGCCCAACTAAATTAGAATGTTTATGAGATGATAAGGGTATGCAAAACACTAAATGAGAAATGAAGAAAGGAAGGGACTGCCAAGCAGTTCGAAGCCAATGACGTATTGAAGTTTTATAAATGGAAATGTGTCCAAGGTCAAAGTAGTGGTTACCTTTATAGTGACTCATCCAGGCTAAAAAAATTTGATTTTGAATCTGCGGGTAGACCATGGAATGATCACCTTGTGTGGGTAGGGGGTAACTGTATGCAGGTTCCAGATGCATCAGCGCTCATTCTGAACCATAAATATTATAACCCGAGTAAGTAAAATTGATGAATCTTCGACTATCCAATATTCTGTCTTCAAACTATTCGACTGCGTTGCTCGAGATTAGGACGAGTTAAAGCAAGTACTTGATGAACTTGGTATCTGTAGGGATAAATGGGTAGATTTCATAATACCCAAGGTTCAGTGAGCTCACGTGAATCGAGCTATGGCTGGGAGAAATCTCATTTGACCGTGGACGATGTCCTTAGACTACCTCCTGCTCCTGAAAGTCTAAAGTGGACTACTCGTAGGTCGAGAAAGTCAGCTCCACAAGGTACGCCTGTCACTGGAGTTATGACCTCAGAACAAGAGATCACAAAAACTTTGCCTGTTGTGGAGGAAAGACATAAAGTAAGTGCGATTAGTCCTGTAGAGGTGGAGACGAACTTACTAAAGCAAAAACAACATGAGGATAGGAGTTGCTCTCGTACTATCCCTCATGCTGCATTCAAGATATAAGAACTACAGTAGAAGTACTGCCTTATGGCGAGGACTGATCTGAAGCTGCTCGATAGAGAGTGTCAGTAGTACACTTTTGCGGTATGTGGTTGAACTCGTTATTGTCTAGTATTCAAACTAAGAACTGTTGTTCTGAACTTGTATTATATTTTGTTATTGCATTGGCAGCTCTCTATGTTGCTAAAGGGGGTGACGAAATGTATTGATAAGAGGGTCCAAGAGTTCGGGGTTTTCACTCTGAAGTTTGACACCCAATCGCCTCGTCTGAAGGAGCTCGAAGCTGAGCTCAAGATAGAGAAAGACTAGAGAGCTGAAGATGTTAAAGCGGTTGCAGGGTTTGTAGAAAAATATAGACATCTGGTGGAGCACGATGCCGTTATGTCGAAATCAGTCAAGGCAGTGAAGGTGGAAATAGATCACTTTGCCTAATCTTACTATAATTTTGAATTGACGAAAGCTAACGTGGAGCTAGCCGAACTGGTAGATATGATGAAATAGTTTTTTTTGCTGAGGTCAAAAGTGAAGTGGTGGCTGATATTGTTGATCTAGCCAAAATATCTATTATAACCACTGAACCAGTTGTAGCTGCTGAGAATTAGTTGAGGTAGACATGAGCAAAATTCTTTTAACAATCTGTAGTAGTCTGTTTCAAACTATACAGTTCATTTTAATTTTCATGGGATTGTATTTTGTAAGGTCGTAAATTGTTAAGTTTGATATAAGCTTTTAGTATGCTCTTCGTGAATGCTTGTATGATAATGAGATATTTGTAATCTGTATAGGAAATAAAATGATTGAGAAAAATGAATTCCAAACTGGAAAGATCATTGAGTAGAGCGAGGGATTATGTGGCTCGTATTCAATAAGTTTTTAATAAAACTAAATATGAGATAAGACAATTTAAATTCAATTCTGAGAAAACATTTAAGGAGTTATATGATCTCTAGCGTAGATATGCTAAGATAAAATAGAAAGGGATGAGGTGTTGAGAAAGGAAGAGGAAATGGGGGTATTAATTCAAAAACCAAAAGAGTTGACCTGTTTTAATGACCCAAGTGATAGAGCTAGGTGTCAGAGTATGTTGATAGCTCTGACATTATATTTCAAGGTCGAAGTAGATAATGAATGGGGTTTAAAAGAAGCTTATGTAGAACTTTTGAAGGAAAGAGGTGTAGTACCCGACCTAACTCGAGTTATGTTTTTAGCTCAAGAAACACGCAATCGTCATAGTGTAGAGGCGATAAAATGCTCAGCTCGAGCTGGTGTATCTATTATATGGGGCAATGTAGAGCCTTTATCTGATGTGTTTGGCTTTATGAAGGATCGGAGGGCCATGATAATTATATTTTTTAGGATAAGAAAAAAGTAAATAGAGCTTCAACATCAATTAGAGGGTGAGGTAAAGGGGTTGCAAGATGAAATATCGTAACATGTGGAGCAAAAAAGGTTTCTAGCGACACGATTATCAAAAGAAGCGACTATTCAAATAAATGTAGAAGTTGATGTAAGGTGTATTACAAAAAGAAATGCGCAGGCGGCTGTACAAGGGGGACATGTAATTGAATGAGTATCTGTAGCCGTCGCGAGCAAAACTCGCAGCTCAAGCAGAGCATGAGCATCATATAACAAGTGTCATTTATTTTTATGAGGGAGAACTGGCGAAGGTAGATAACAAATTTAGGAAGTTCATAATGTAATGTGGGAAAGATTTTAATATTGAGAATGCCAAGGCTGATAATATGTGGTTTACCAAAGAGGATCCAAGGTCGAGGGAATTGTTATCAAAAGAGGAGGAGGAAGAGGCCGAGAATCTAATACCCCGATTGCAGCGCAAATATCATCAGCAGATGGTGGTAACCTTTACAGGTCCTATAGATGTTCAAGTAACGAATAGAAATAGTCCGAGAGATAAAGGACAGTCCTCGCATATCTCGAAGAAGTAAAAATAGGTTGTTCCTATTTTTACCTGTTCTTCATATGTGTTAGATCTTTGTATACTAATTTTGTTTAATGATAAATGGAATCTATTCTCCGTGATGATGAATAGAATGATGCATTGATATTACTCAGATATCATGTTCCTGTTTAAATTTGTAAACAGTAATATGTAACCTATTTTGTAGAAAACGAATTATTATAAATACGAACTGTAATGATAGGTAGAACTGGCAGCTGTTCAAAGTCACTGTGACGCGTTACCTGTTTGAAATAAACAATTAAATGCCGAACTAAGTTCGCGTCATGGGGCACTAAAGAGTGCTATCGAATTAGAAGGAAAAATGAAGGCGAAGATATCTCAGGAAGGGAATACAGTCATTCGCTTGTCCGAAAAATTGCAAGACAATAAGACTGAGCTAAACAGGATGTGAACGCACAATACAGAGTTATGAATAGCTTTGAGGAAGGAATAAAATAATGTAAAAGATTTACAATTTAAGGTAAATATGTTGAAAACGGAGAGAACAGATACACGAGTCACCGTTTCAGAGATAAAAGCTCGTGCTCGAAAATACAAAGTTTTACGGGCGGTTGCTAATATGATGATAAAAAAGATGGAAGAGGCCTGTAATAAGCATAATAATAACATGAATAAAGCTTGAAACAAGGTATATGCTCGAGAGTATACCATACAACAGTTGATGTTGGACATCTTGGAGTATTAATCAGAAAACGTGCAATTTCATGATACGAATACCAAGTAAAATGCTAATCTTTTGAAGGCAGAAATAAATCTTGATGACATTAAGGTAAATAGTGATCATTGTGAGCCTGAAATGGTGGGGTCACTATCTTTGATTTACCACATGGACAAATTTATGACCGTGTTTGAGACTAGGCATGATGCGATATTGGTTGAAAAACGAGATGCGAAACACCGTTGCGACAGTTTGGAAGCTTCATTGAAGGAACCGAATAGAAAGCTTGGCAAATTTATTCTTCGTGATAGAGTCAAGAGTGAGATATGTAATGCATATGAGAGAGAGATGATAGCAGTGTTCCCCTTTTTTGCATCTAAGTTTAATAGATTAGAGCCGAAGAGTAAAATGGTGTATGATGGTTTAGTTACAAAAGGTGTGCAGTGCGAAATGAGGTTGATTCGATCGGAGTACCTAGATCCCATGGTGGCAAGAATTGGTGCCCTTAAAAAGAGGATGATTAGGTAAGGAAAAAAAATTGTCATTGGGAGGATGCCAAAGTTTATGTGCAAGCGTTTGTATCGGCATGGGAAAAGTTTGAGGGGTAACGGTGTAGTCGAGAGTTCGAACGATAGTGATTGATGACATGACAGATAGTAAGAGTATAATAGATATAAAACTGTTAAAAAGTGGCGTGAATGATCTGTATATATGTATATTGACCTTTGTATGAAACATTCGTATTGCTATCGTCTTGCTTTTAGTCACATAATAAGAGGGTGGTTTGGTCGAAGCAACAAATAATATGTAATGTATAGAGGATCACTTCGGCTGAGACAACTAACAATTTGTAATCTATGGCGGATTGGTTTGGCTGAAGAAATAAACGATCTGTAATGTACAGAGGATCAATTTGGCTGAAGCAACAAATAATCTGTAATGTATAGAGGATTACTTCAGCAGAGACAACAAACGATCTTTAATGTATAGAGGATCAGTTTGGCTGAAACAATAAACGATTTATAATCTGTATATTGAAGTACATGTTTGATATATTAGAAAAGTACTATAATGTAGGGCAATCAGACACAAGTATTTTATTGTTACAAGATTGACGTATAAATGATGTTAGATAGAGTATTGTATGAAATAGTATAAAGTACTCAGAAGTATAAGGATCAAACATAAGTATTTCATTGATGTAAGATCGACATACAAGATGATAGATTTATTTAAAAAAATACACTGCGATAGAGTATTATCTTCGATATTGCTTCAATCTTCTCGTGTTCTAAGGATTAAGAACTTGTTTCCCATTTTTTGTGGTAAGATCACAAGAACCAAGTCCAATTTTTCCAACAATGATAAAAAGACCTTCCCAATTTTTGCCCAATTTTCTAGCATTGACTTCTTTTCTGCGTATGGGAACTTCTCGGAGGACAAGGTCTTTGATTTTGAACTCTCTATGACGAACTCGCTTGTTATAAGATCAGGCTAAAGCTTGGTGGTATCTTCCCAAATTCATGACTGCTTTATCTCTAGTCTCTTTGATCCAATTCATATTACATGCCGACTGGAATTCATTTTCTTCTTTTGTCATGGTATGGTCGTACAACGGGTGATGATAGTGAGTGGGGATGATTAATTATGTACCATATGCGAGGAGAAATGGCATGCATCCAGTTGATACTCGAGAAGCTATGCGATATGCCCATAAAACATGTGGTAGTTCTTGAACCCAATTACCCTTCTTCTCTGTCAAGCACTTTTTGATTCTATCCACAATAGTAGGATTAGTGATTTAAGCCTGACCATTTCCTTATGGGTAATATGGATTGGAAGGAGAGTGGATGATGTTGTACTGATAGGAACTCAATGACTCTGGAACCAACAAATTGAGGCCCATTGTCGACTATGATGAGATGGGGGTAACCAAACTGAATGATGACGACTTCCCATATAAACTTGATGACTTCATCTTCTCGTGTGCGATATAGAGGGACTTCTTCCACCCACTTAGAGAAGTAATCTGTTGTTACTAGGAGATGCTTCTTTTTGCTTGGTGCAGTGGGGAATTCTCCTACGAGGTTGAGGGTCTATCTTCTGAATGGCCAAACCACATTGCTAGAATGAAGTTTTAAGGCTGGAGCTCAAATGTGGGGGCCATGTCGTTGGCAGGCATCACACTTGCTTGCAAGTATAATAGCTTGAGCTTTCATTTTAGGCCAAAAGACTCCTTGGGTAAGAGCACGATTGGCTAAAGATCGTCCTGCGGCGTGAGAACTACAAGTACCTTTGTGTAGTTTGTGCAGGAAGTTGTGAGCTTCTTTGTTTGGTAAGCACTCGTGATATGGTCCTATGACCAAAATCTTGTCCATGATGTATCGTTTAGCATTATCAAGTATGCGTCGTCTTCTAGTAGGATCTTTAGGGAGTTCGTTGTCATACTTGTTCTGAGGTCCGATATATCTGAGAAAAGGTAGTTTCCAATCGTCTTCGTCCTCTTTAACGCCCCCAATATTAACAGAATTTGATCTTATGATATTAATGCTAGGTATGGATAGTATTTGATCTTGAGATTTCGAGCTTCTGCGTCGAGGACTTCTGCCAGATAGGCAAGGGAATCAGCATGCCTATTTTTTCCACGTAACAAATGTTCAATGGTAATCATCTTGAATCTGTACATTCTGTCGTCTACTGCTATGGCGTAATCAATCATTTTTCCATTCTTTTGAAACTTCTCCGTATAATGGTTCATAATGAGTAAAGGGCCTGTATACACAGATAACTCAGAAACTTTGATCTTGAGAGCCATATCTAGACTGCGAATTGCTGCATCATATTTAGCCTCATTGTTGGTAACTTCAAAATTGAGTCTAATTGCTTTCTCGATCCTGTCATTGGAAGGTGTGATAAGTGCAATTCTGATGCCTGATCCCACAGGTTCGGTAATCCCATAAGTTAAAAGACGTCATCCCTTTTGAGTTATCCAGTCTAACTTTTCTTTGAATTATTCTTCATTAATATATGTACTGTCATCTTCCCAGTCGGGATCTTCTACTGGGAAATCTGCGAGAAAATCTACTACTGCTTGACCTTTTTCAGAATGATGTAGTTCAAAACGGATGCCGTTCTCGCCAAGAATTACCGACCATTGTTGTACTCTTCTGGATTTTTCTCGCTTGGATAAGATTTCTCGTAAATGATAATTTGTCATTACCTGAACTAAGTGGGCTTAAAAATATTAATTCAACTTCTACAATGTGTACACGAGAGCTAAGAGCAGTTTCATGATCTTGGCATACCGGGAGTGAGAGTTTTACTAATAAAATAGACAGGTTTCTCCATCTTTTCATCCAGTCGAATTAGAACATAACTTAATGATTCGTCGATAACTACCAGATAGATGGTGAGTTCTTCTCCATCTATAGGTGTACTCATAACTGCCAAATAACGTTTAAGTTTCTGAAATGCCATTTCACATTCTGTTATTCAGTCGATCTCAGAATCTTTCTTAGATTTCTTTTTCGCTGTTCCTTCACGCAATAGGTCGAATAACCATTAATATCAATCTGAAGACTTCGAGGTAAAATGATTGATTGCAGCAATCCTGCTTGTTTACTTCTGCATATCTTTTTTTGCTTTTGGAGAAGCCATAGACAACAGTGCACGAATATGATCTGGATCAGCTTCTACGCCTCGCTTGCTAATCAAATATCCTAAGAATTTGCCTGACTGAGCCCCGAACTGGCACTTGTCAGGATTGAGTTGCATCTTGTAGAAACGGAGAATTTTCAAAGTTATGTGTAATTCTACGATATAGTTTTCTTTTTTAAGACTTTTACACAACATATCATCAATGAAGACTTCCATCGCTTTTCCGAGGTGATCATTGAACATCTGTGTCATCAATCTTTGATAAGTAGCTCCAGTATTCTTGAGACCGAAAGGCATGACCTTATAGCAGTACAGGCCATGCTCTGTAATAAAAGTTGGTTTCCCTTGATCCTCGGGTAGCAGAGGTATCTGATTGTACCCTGATGTTGCATCCATCATGGATAAGAGTTCGTGTCCTGTGGTAGAATCGAGCAGATGGTTTATGATAGGAAGTAAAAAACTATCATTTGGAGTATGCTTAGCAAGGTCCGTGAAATCCACGCACACTCTTATCTTGCCGTTCTTCTTTGGTACTGCTACAACGTTAGAGGTCCATTATGGATAATTGGCTTTTCGGATAAAACCCACTTCAATGAGTTTATCGATCTCTTTGCTGACTTCTTCTCAGAGTCCTGGTGCTAAGGTTCTCTGTTTTTTTTTACAGCTTTAGCTTTTTCTTTCAAATTCAACATATGGCAAGGCAAATTGGGATTAATGCCTGACATTTGTGAAAAGACCAAGCGAAGACATCACTGTTGACTTTAAGGAACTGAATAAGAGCATCTCGTTCTGCTGTGGACAGAAGAGTGCCAATGTATGTTCCTCACTTGTCCTTACTGATTTCGACATATTCTGTGATTTATACACTTAACAGCTGGCTTTCTGCAGAGTTCACTGTAAAGTTTTCTGTAATATTCCCTGTTATTTTTTGTAGTTGTTATACGAGTTGTGGGTGAGAGGGTTCTGGCTTGTTGGCAACAGAGTTTTCATATGCTCGAGCTAGCTTCTGGCATCCTTTGATTTCGTAAATGCCGTTATTCTATTCAAATCGCAATGTCAAATAATAGGTCGATAGAATAGCTTGCATATTGTGTAACCAACAACGTCCCATTATACCTAAATAATGGGATTTTGTATTGATTACATAAAAAACAATGTCAACTGTTATTGGTCCTGCCATAATAGGAAGTATTATCTTTCCTGCACATTCTTCTCTAGAACCATTGAACCCACAGATGTCAATGTCACTGGGCTGCACCTTATCGGCCTATCCCATCTCATCAATCGTGCTTTGAAATAGTAGTTCAATACTACTACCAGTATCTATCATCATCATGTGTAGTGCAACATTTCTCATTTTTAACATGATCACCAAAGCGTTATGGTAAAGAAAATTGACATGACGAACGTTACAGTCATCGAAAGAAATCCCTGTGCATCAAGAGCTAGATACGGGAAGAAAACTAGCTTCTTTGTCGTTCATGGACAGGTTGTGGCATTGGCAGATGCGATGTCTTTTGCTTATGTTTGATTGGTTGATAGTTTGAGTCTCAATGAAGTGACTGAGCTGGATATGGTACAAATGCTTCTCCCCTTCTGGTTTTTTGACCTGTACGACTTCTGTAGGAAGTCTGTAACTCCCATTCTTGTAATTCTCTACATCCACAATGTATTTATGCATTCGTTCATCTGCAAAAATGTAGTCCAACAGTCGTTGCAAGGTAAAGTAGTATTCTATCTCATGATGTCGGACTTTGTGGTGAATGCAATAGGGATTGTTCTAAATGGGTTACAGATATTATGCATTACAGAAAAATTATCCTTCTGAAGTATAGGATAGATGCTGGCTATGGTGACATTCATCTTGGAAAGACAGAGTTATGGCAAATTACTACCCTTCCGAGGTCGTTCATCATTAGATTTTGTTCGCTTCCTGTCTCCGCCCTGATCAACAGCACGGTTGAAATACTGGCATATGGATTGATCTTTAGCTATCAATGTTGATTTATGAGTTTTATATTTGTCAGATACCATTCTTTCGAGATTGATATATCCGTTAACTTTTTCGATCATGTCCTCCAAAGTTGTAGGTTTGTTTAAGATGAGATACTCCTTCACCCTTCCATCAACGAGTAAAGCATTGGTGAAAGCAAATATAGTAATCTTCTTATCGAGCCGATCTACTTTTCAAGCTAACTCAAGGAACTTTTTAGTGAACGTCTCGAGCCTCTTTTTTGGAATTTGCTTAAGGCTGAAAGAGAATACAAATTCTCATCTTTGTCTCTGTTGTACAAGTAATTCTTGATGAAGAGCTCATGTAATTGCTCAAAAGTTGTAATAGACTCTTCAAGTAGCGTGTGGAACCATCGCAGGGGTTCACCTGATAAACTGGTAGGAAAGAACCAGCATAAAATGTGATTAGATGTTGAATGCAAGCCTAAAGCATCCTAGAACTCTTGAACGTACTCCACTGGATCAGTCCCTTTGTATTTTTGATTCTTCGAAGTATGGAATCCGGTTGAGACCGCCATCCAGTAGCTCCTGTGTGATCGGGCTCTTCTATAATCTGTTGTAGATTCCTTTGGTGGTCTGAGTCTAAGCTTCGAGCAATTCTTTGATTCACTTTTAAACATGTTCCTAAGTCACATATTATCAAGCTGTTGTGGCTGGGTGTGTGACGCATCTTTCTCCAGGATTGTAGTCGCCACTCCCTTCACTTAGACGATCTTTCACTGGAACTCGAACTCTTCGAGGTAGATTCTCAGTTTGTCGGACTCCTGCAAGGCCGCCATCTACTTCTTGGTGGACCTCCTGGATCGGGATAGGTTTCATTTCTCGCTGATGATGGTTGGATCGAAGTGCGCCTCCTAAGTTATTACTTTTTGGTGGAGGGCCAATTCTGTCATGAACAGAAATTCGTGAGCCTTCTGGTTGCATGCCTTTATTCTTCTGGGCGGCGATCTGTTGACCCTGCAGAACTTTTAACGCATCTTATACACTCACTAGCTATTACTCCAGAGTGGTACGCCTTTCTATTTCGGAGTTCAAATTAGCCCTCAGCTCTCCTAGGGAGGCATTTTCTTCTACTGGAGTAACCGATGTGATATGATCTGGAAGTGCCATCCTAAGAAATGATAATTAGCAGTTTCTGAGACAATGAGCTTGTGAACTTCGGTTCTCACAGATGACGCCAAATGTAATATCCTAATTCTGGGAATCGGATTTAGCCTTTACACCAGATGTGTCTAGAACGCTCACAAACAGTAAATAATAGATAACACGATGATTTAGCGTGGAAAACCTTTGAATATGTTAAAAACCACGACCTCTCTTAAGGATTTTAGAAAGAGGGAGATAGATCTTATTGAGAGTGCTAGTTTATTGCAATGAGTGTTCTGAGTATTTGAGTCTGGAGTGTTAAAGTGAGAATTCTTTCATCCTTCATCTAGAATTCTCTAGTCCTATTTATAGGTCTTATAATATGACCGTTTGATGACCATTAAGATTCTTAATGATACACGTTACAAAATATATGCTTGATTATTCCCTGACCAGATTGTGTAACGTTCTGATCCTTGTTACTGCATAACGGCTTAACGGATGATTGTACACTTTCTTAACTCGAACTGTTGGTGTAGAGGTCAAAGTGATTACTCGAACTTAGGGATACTGAATATGTTTTAGTAGTGTTTAATGTATGTTGATGAGTTCGAGGATACAATATGAGTTTAAAATGCAAAATAAGCTTATTACAAGACAACTCTCAACCAAGAGCACGAGAAGTATCATGGGAGAATGGTGTTGGTTGAGGAACTTGTGTTATTCCTTATGTTTCTATCTTGATTCTGATCGTGTTACAAATATGCCACGTGCTCTGTTGACGTGGTTGAAAGTTCGTATGTAGTTCGAAGATGAAGCATGAGTCTGAGATGCAGAATAAGCCACTACATGTGGTATTCCCACAGACGGTGCCAATTGTAATGGCATATTTTCCAAGAGGATAATCTTTGCCAATACATCTAGTAAGGATTGTGTAATAATAAGCTTTAGCACACAAGATTTTACATGGAAACTCAGTAAAGTCTGAGAAAAACCACGACCACGAGGAGAGCTTTAATGAAAAATCTAATATGTTACTTGTTTGATAAGAAAGTAAGAATAAATGAATAGTAGAAATTATGGATTAGAATAACATATTTTAGGGGTAGTGGGCAAACTTCGCGGATCTCCCAACGGCTATATTTTACCAAGCATAACGGCTACTTTTAGTAGGTCGAGAACTGTGGTCGCAGACGTGACATCTTATCGAATGATGGAATATCTTCGACTAAGTTCTCTTGGCTTATCTTTGTCGAATCTGGGTAATATGCTACTACAACGAGGTTATCCAAATGCCATGCAGCTTAGATTTCTTCTAATTAGGATATCTGGGAATTATATCATTTTTTGTCATCACCAACAATTTCTTGGTAAATGACATCTGTGACTTTATTTAAATATTCAATTCCAATTTAACATCCTTGGCCTAATTTGTTGTGTTCTTCTTCAGTATGTTTATCAAACCAATTTTTTACATTTCTACTAAGTTTGTGGTAAATTAACGCTCTTACTTCTTGTAGGTTTGTTGTTAGTTTTAAAGCGATTTGGATGATAAGGCTAATTTCAGCGTACCATTCGGTTATTAATTTTTCTCTTTCTCGGATACAATCTATATCCAGTACAGATGCTCCTAGAATCCGAACTCTTTATTTTAGTTGATATTCCATCAGGATATTCTTGTTGTGGAAGTTAGGCATTCTATTCGCAGTGGTATTAGATCTGATTGGGATAGTTTTGGCTCTTTTAAACTCAGCATCTTTTTCAGGTCTGAGTTCAGACCTTCTTCTTCTCTGTTGTTCATCATTTTCAGCAGTTGTGTTAGGATAGGTTTGTCATATAGTGTTTGAGTTAGAACCTTGGCTTTCTTCTTTAGTAGATTTTAAGTTCATTTTTTATCTTTTTCATGATATTTTCTTCATCTGCTTCTAAGCATTCTTCTGATCTTACAGATTCATCATCTTCGTATCTGTTATTGGCCATATGGATTTTTCTTTCCTAATTCCTTATCTTCCATAAATACGAGTTTTATGATGGTGTCTAGATTTATTTCTTTAGGGTTTTTAAACCTGTCTTCTAACTTTTTCCTAAATATGTTTGTTAACATTTAGTATTGTTGGTGGTGGTTTTAAATTTTTTGGGAAGAATCTCCCTGTTGTCGTTATAACCATTGGTAGGTTCGATCTGGCTTCTAAGATATTACTTTGGTTTATTTCCTTAGTGATTTTGTTTAATTGTATCACACTTAAGCTTTCTACTTTGAGAGATAAATCATGTATCTCCTTAACAATCTTGTTTGGAAGAGTCTGCAGGACTTCCTCAATAATTTATTTTACATATGTTTGGAACTCTCTGACGCTTGTCATGATTTCCATAATTTGAGGTAAGAGATGGACAAAACATCTCTGTAAATATTCAATTTTATTTTCTCCATTTTTTATTGGTTCCATTAGATCAAAAGGGCCCTTTGGAGAGTATCTATTTTTACCGACAATCGTCTAATTTCTGCAAGGGATTGGTTTACAAGTTCTTCTTCTAATATATCTTTCCTAATTTGGAACCTGGAAGAGTTTCTTACTTCTATTTGTCCATTTTGTATGTGTATCTCCTTTGGTTTTTGATTACCTAGAAGGGATTTTTCTCATATGTTTAGGTTCCAGTTTTCTGGAAGTTCATCTAATTTCTCTATCTGAGATTGGTGATTTTTTCCTATTTTTGAGAAGATATCATCTATCTCAATCATTTCTTTTTGCTTGAATAACTCACTGTAATGAGAGTTAGTTAAAGCATATCCTACAACATATGTGATACTGAAATGACTATTTCCTGGTTTAACAAGTTCAGATCTTTCAAAATGATGGGCTAAACTTAAAGTTTTGTTTAGATCTATGTCATGTAAACTTATTGCATACTTTGGGTATACTAAAGAGATTAATTTTTTGTAACTTAGGCTCCTTTGAACCATTCCTAATAACGCATCTCTACGGATATTAATGTGATTAACAAGTATTGCTACTTTGATAGGTGTATTAATTCTTTCTCGAAAATGAGATTTTATCATAATCTGGATTCCTCCTAGATGTATATAACCTATTTTACTCCTATCATCTTTTGGGATGACGTTTATTATTAGTTTTAAATCTTCTCTTGTGATGAAAAGCAGATTTATGCGTCCTGATGTGTCTTTTATATCAAGACTAAATTCTTTATGGCTAATGCCAAAATAAATCAAAATTTTTCTTTTTATAAACAATCCTGCAATCTTAGAGATATTCTTGGGAACCTTAAATATCTTATTTTTATCCAAAGAAAGTTTTTTTTTTATAATTTCATTAAAATTTTCTTTTCTGATAATTAAATCAGTGGAGAAATTTCCTTCTTGTTCATGAACTTCATATAATTCTATTTTTTGGATTTATATTGTTGCCATAAGAATTACTAGGTTCAGTCTTTAGTTCCATTTTCCAGATTCTATGGAATTCTATGTGCTTTCAAACACTTGAGACTGAGTAGAAAAACTCTTTGTCTCGTCGTTGTGCATCATTAGACATCCTCAGAGGTATATGTATATGTCGTGAATACATGGGCCCTTGTTAATATGAGGTTTATTGACCACCCTAAGTCTCTCATAATTGGATTCCAAATGTAGGATTCAACATCTCTTATCTTAATGAGGTGTGGAATTAAGCATTGAGTCATATAGACTCTGGGTTCCTACCTATTTTTATGATAATATTATGATATTATAGAAACAACAAATGATAGCTGAACACAAAATTAATAATAATATGATAACAAACAATATTATATAGTAGGCTGAGAACTTATAGAACTTACAGTCCAAAGAACTCTTGAGTGTTCAAGGCTTTAAGCAAGGGTTATGAAGGTAATGGTTTTTTGTTTAAAGAGAGTTGATGAAAAAAATGCTCACCAATTTCCTTTTATAACCAATTCATAGAGCATAAGACGTGTCTTCTTTAAGACGGTAGGTTTTCTCAATTATTTTCCTTTTAACAAAGTAGGGTTTATTAAAAGTAGATGTCGACACACAAAGTGATCCTTATGAACAGTAAATCTATTATTCATTTTTTACTATTCACAAATTAAATTGTAATGACAAGTATTTTTTTAATTTTTTATGCCTTTGATCTTTTGTGTCGGTAGATCAAAGATAAGTATTGACTAGATACTTCCAATTAATAGAAGTTTTATAATTGAAATGAAAGTGTATTTTGCTTTTATACCTGAGTTAAGTGCCTTAATCCCGTTGTACGTGCTGCTACCAATTCGTCGATGACCTCCTGTCTGTGACCTTAAAGGTAAGCACCGGGTAATCCGTGCAGGGGGGATATTATCCCGACCTCTCCTTTGGGTAGGTGAGGTTCATGGACCTTAAATGCATCAACTATAGGCCTATTTGTAATGAGTCCTGATTAGTTAACCCACCAATATAAATTTTCCACCTCACAACCACTCAAATTGGCGGCAGGGTATTATCAAGGTGTGTATGTTTTTTTCTTACAATTTTTTCACTTAAAAGTGTTGAATCTTGACTGAAGGTGACGGATGAATTTGGAGTGCAAAGTCAGTTAATAAGTTCCAAACATGTAACATTCAGCAAAAGGAAAACACCAGTTGAATTGAATGAGCCTAATCAACTACTCATTCAGGCTTGAGCCCCCATGTAGTACTGATTTGTACCTCTTTTTGAGTACCTTTAGTACTTCGATAGGTATGGATTTACATTTCAATGGAGTGAAACTCAATGGGTCTGTCAGTGTTTAACCCCTTCTCCTGTACATTCTGATTAGATCTGTTATTTATAGGGGGTCTGTTCAACCCCATCTTGCCGTTCAAAAAAAAACTCAATGGGTCTAGACATGAGGTGATACCAAAAAAGTTCAATAGAATTGCCATTTTCTATGGGTTTGGAGTGAGAAAGTGAATATGACTTTTGTGATTTTGGTTTTGAGATAAGTCTACCAAATGGCGAAAATAGACCAATTTCCTACTAGTTTCTGCTTCCACTTCCACTTTAAACGAACAAAACATACCCGTATTTTCTTTATGGACACAAGTATAGGTTGTTGTTTTGGAATTCAATACATACTCTATGTTGCGCCCCTAAAATTGGCTTCTTAATAAACTATTAAGAACGCAAATTCTGAGGTGTAACGTCGGGCATCCTGAAGATGAACCCCCAAAAGATGTACTATAATTTAAAACAAATCATAAATACATCTACAATACTATGAAACTACGTAGCGGAAGAATAATCTAAAAAGAGATATAATAAGAAATAATACCATAAGGATGGCAAAAACTCCAAAACATGCAAGTCCATCTTGCTCCAACTACTAGTATCGCTACTGTAACGATTCACCTGAAAAAGTATATGCGCAAGGCGTCAGCAAGCAACGCCCAGCAAGTACAAACATCCAAGGTCATAAGACATAATAGACCAAGATAATCATAGAAAAGAGACATGAAGAATCCAACAAAATTATAAGAGAATATCAACCAAGCTACGAGTCCTAAAGAATATGATCTAAGTAAAACTTGAAATCCTAATACGATAACAATGATAGGCTAAACTTAGATCTAACTACTACGACGTAAGAAGTACGGTAAATGTGGAAAGAGAATTAAGAAGTCAAGTACACAGGGTCATTTTTAATTTAGTGGGACCACACTCTTGTACCCTTCTGTAGTTAACAGAAATGTATCCCTTATTGCGAGCCAGGGATTGGCGGATTCCTTTTTATTGAGCTAGAAATTAGTGGGTAATGCACCTGATCAGGGTGTTCAAGGAGTTTCAACCTACAGGTCTAAAGCCTGATTTATTTTTAACTTTTAGGAATCTATGTCCACGGGAAGTATTCGCACAGAATATCAAAGCCGATTGGTAATTGGGGTATAATTTTAGGGGATTACAACCCTGGAATACTGACTAGCAGTTAACGAATATTTTGTTTAGGGAATCGAACCCAAGAACCATAACAGCATAGCCCTACTGTGTACATTAACTTAAAGTCACCCAACGGAATAGAAATGAAGAGGTTTAAATCCTAGAAGAATCAAGTGATATGTCTGCCTCTCTCTAATCAACATTTAGGACTATATCAAGAGACCTACCGCTCTTACAACCAGATGATCTATCTACCCTCACTTTAAAAATAAGTGGGGACTCTATCAAATGAAGTAAAGCTCCAACATTCAATGATATATCTGTAAATATGACTATAACGAATGGAAGTCCTAAACCTGAAAGCGAATCTAAGTCCCGACAACTAAATCATAGAAATCCATTATTAAGATTAGATGTCATGAATGACCTACCAAAGAAATCATCTAAGAAATGTGTTTAAGCCAACCATCTCCATCACACATACTCTAATAGGTATAACACAACGAATGTTCAACTCCAACAAAATCTCAAGCAAAGTCTTTCATGCCCAGGCCTCCAAATGAAATCCTCACCGCTAAACCATGGTCTAGCAAGGCCAACGAGTACTGCAACTGACAATTCTTTAAAAATTGTCAATGAACACTGCCTCAGCTTAAATTGGTACTTGGATATACTTTCATATGCTATTCCATAAGTAAGATAATTAAATTATTGTCGTGCCTTAAATAATCAACATTACACAATAATCAGCCCCAATACAACTCATCATTAACTGTTAGAAAATATATATCTACTGTATGACCATCCTTTAACTCTTACGACTCCATAAAGCTAACCTTAGATAGGAATATTATTCAGACTATGATCTGCCTTAATTTACTACTCCTTGGTATATGATTTGAGGAGAACAAGATAACTAAAGAGCCATAAAGAAAACAACCTTATTCAAAATGTGAAGTAAGACTACACTAAATCTATGAAGAATATATGATTCTCCCTAAACCATGATAAACTCTTATAAACTTGTCATGGGTGCATACTAATCGAAATGTAAGACCACTTCCCATTTAAAGAACTCACCAACATGCAACCAACCTGATAAAATACATAAGCTAAATCCAACTACACATTAGTTCTTTAACTATATACATGATATACACTAGCCTGTTAACACATAGTTTTTAATCAAACAAATTTCCCCAACTTTCAAAATAACATACGAACTAGACCCTCAAACTCTTCTAACTCTAGCAAAATATATAAGTCTAGATTACGATCTATGATGGAACTATTCTATATATGTATTACCAACAAAAGTACTGTAATCATAACTAGTAAGGAAAAAGCCTAATGTTCATGAATTTCTTAAAAAGTCATGTAGTGGGTAAAGCACTTGCATTCTTATCTAGAACTACAATCTGACCTTACGCCCATCTATGATAAAATAAATCTCCAGAGAATGCATGACTGCATACAAATTGCTATCTACAATACTATCATTGATGCGATGATAAGAACGACAATCAGGTGGGTAAAGACAAAGAATAGAATTTTATCTAG
Source organism: Kingdonia uniflora (assembly GCA_014058105.1). NCBI lineage: Eukaryota > Viridiplantae > Streptophyta > Magnoliopsida > Ranunculales > Circaeasteraceae > Kingdonia > Kingdonia uniflora. The sequence continues at coordinate 1,080,642 of JACGCM010002180.1, forward strand.
AGCAGGCTTTCAATAGTAACGAATAGAACACGCTCAATAGTTATGATTTACTCATATCAATCAATGCAAATAATCATGGATAAGTGCACTTGCCTGAATTGACGAATTGGGACAGAGTAGTGGAGGATAAGAGGTATGCTCCTAAATTCCAACACTTCCTTTCTCTGACTAAGCTTCTGGAACCCCTTGCTCTAAGGTGATATGATGATGCTAAAAGCTTTGAAATTCTCCAATTTACTGTTTCTCTAGGCTATCACAATCTGAATTTCTTGGATTGAAGTTGACATATGGGAATCATAAGCATTGCTCTCTCCGTCGGCTAGCTAAGGAGTAGTTGAGTTTGAGAAGGAGTTGAGGGTTTTGGGGAGAAGAATAAGGGGAGATTTTGTGGAGAATTTGGAGGAGAAAAATGGTGAAGTACGGTGGTGGGTTTGGATTCTTCAAGGTTCAAAATTCAAGGACAAGATAGTGTACCACAAGAGCAAGTTAAGTATATAGCCTCAGGCACAAACAAACAAAGAAAAAATAATGGGGCGCTACACTCTAGTTCGCGGTAGGAACTGGCATATAGAAATCCAATACCCACTTTATTGGATGGAAAAAGATATGTCGCTCTAAAGAGTAGGGAGGGCTGGGCTTCAGGACGGCCCTCGCCCGCAACCAAGTGCTCCTTACTAAACTCTTCTGGAGAGTCATCAAAGAACCTGACAAAATTTGGGCTTACAACCTGAATAAACGGTACTCCCCCAAGGAATCCCCGATGATCTCCTCTCCAAAGCCCACTGACTCCTGGATTTGGAAAGGTGTTATCGCCACTAGAAACCGTATCTGGTCGGACCTTATATGGCACATTGGTGACGGTGAAAGCGTCGACTACTGGTTAAAGCTCTAGATCCCGAGAATATGCTTCGATCGGCCATCTGGTCTTGCCCCTGCACACCGCACGACCTCTAAAGTGTCGGAAATCATCTGCCCCTTACAGCGCCGCTGGAAGGAAACGCTCATTTGTTCTTTGTTCCACCAAGATGTGGCAGATATCATCATCCTCATCCCTCTCAGCAAATTCCTAGCTAAAGACACCTTCAGATGGAGAAAAGAGAAGAACGGCATCCTTACGGTTAAATCCGCCTACCTTTCCTCTCTTCTAACTGGTAAGGAGACTGATCGGGACAACAGTGAGGGAAATACCAACGACCCCAACTGGGCTGCTCTCTGGCAGGTGAAGGTCCCATTCCAGATTCAAATCTTCCTCTGGAAAGCAATTCAAGATGTCATCCCCACCAAATGCAACCTCTGGAACGGAGATGCTACCTCTGACACTACTTTCCCCCGATGCAGAGAAGAAGAAGAAACCACAACGCACGTCATTTTCTTCTGTAAGAACGTTAAAGACTTCTAGTATGGTTTTGACCCCTCTTTAAGCATCAACTTATGGCCTTACACTGAATCCCTGGCTGGCATTTTTAATTTGCTGGCCAAACAGGGAACGACCCCTTCTGACCCCTTTCTATGGGGGAAGATTAACGCCTTTTGTTACATTATCTGTATGAGTAGAAACGAATTGATTTTTAACGATACCAAACCTAACCCAGCTGTTTCTGTGAATAGGGCCAAAAGTTACCTTTTCTCCTCAGGCCTCAACACCAATCCGGTATCTAGACCAATAGTCAACTTTTCACTTCCTGCGGTTGCAGACAGGTAGCATATTATCATGGTGGACGGGGCCTGGCCCAAGAGGGACTCGCTGGGGGGATTGGGATTCATCATTAAAACTCACAATCTTGTATGTGTTGGTGCAGGTTTCGACTCCTCCAGGGCGGCATACCCCGAAGAGGCGGAGGCGATCTCCGTGATCCGAGACATGGAGGCAGCGCATGGGAGAGGCATGGAGAGAGTGATGGTTCTCACAGATTGCAGACGTTTAGTCAGTGCTTACGCGGCGAGTTCAGCTGACCTTTCTTGGGGCGCCCTCACCCTTGCGCCCGAGATGCTTGCGCTTGCCTCCCATTTTTCTGAGTTCAGTTTTCAGTTTATTAGTCGTTTGTATAATTTTGAGGCACACGTTTTAGCCGATTTGGGAGCTTACTCCCCCGCTTTATCTCTTTTTGAACCCGCACAGGCGGAGGAACTTGTTAAACTTAGTTGTATCCTTGTTGCCCATTAGGGCTTTTCTATAATAAGTAACAACCTTGACCAAAATATATATAGAAATCAAAGGATGTACAAGCCGTGGTAGTTATGAATACATGAAAGTCTACGCCTTTGGATTATAGAGAGGACGTTACAACGAAAAAGAAGTCCATTTACTGCTGCAATGTGAAATGATGATTGTTGTTCAAGCTTAAATGAACATAATGTTGTAAAACTTGCAAACTTTAACTGCAAAAAAGTTCGCACTTTATCTTAGTCTGTTCTATTTTCGGAAGTTACGTTGACATTATTTTGCCATGATGCCCCCTACAAAATAAAATTAAAAAAAATATTGGACCACTCCGTTTAGTCATTGGGCAGATTTGGAGTTTTTGCTTATACACACCATAATGGTTTGAGACCAAGATATGAATTAAGTTCATTCCTTTTTTTTTTTACGTTAAAGTTAAACACCATTTCAGAAAGATTAGAAGCTAGTTAAATTTGAAGTAAATATAAGTAGTCCTGCATAAATAACATAAAAAAACGTATCCATGGTTGAAGCAGACAGTTCTTAAATACCAAACTAATGACGTGAAGCAAAAAAGTCTACGATCTTTTTCACTTCACTATCAAAACACATACAGACCAACAACAACTACTAAATAAGGACTACTTACTACTAAATAAGGGAGAAGAAACAGAACAACCATAGACCACAACAACTCACTTTATCTACTTACCTCATTTTTTTCATCGACATTTACCGCTATTATTGCTCAGAGTTTATTCTTGTACCAAAAGACTCCTTTATCCTTAGCATCCTCATCAGGCTCAACGAACAAACACTCGGTCGCTTCTCTCCACATTGCCTTGTAAAATGCTGTTCCGTCAAAGTGATAGTAGTCTCCAAGTAATGGCTTGATTGCTTTGGTGGCCTCCATTGCATGGTAATGTGGCATTGTTGAGAACAAGTGATGAGCAACATGAGTGTCGGTAATGTTGTGGAAGACCTTGTTGAGTACCCCGTAATCTCTGTCACAGGTTGCCAATGCTCCTTTTAGCCAGTCCCATTCGGAGGAATCGTAATGGGGAAGGGTGAGTGTGTTGGAGGAAGGTGATCAAGACAAGGAACCCGTTAACGATTAACAATGGAACTCCATAAACGCAGATAAGATACACGATACCTTTGGCTGCAGCGAGTCGGAAAAGCCCATAGGAAACTGCAAGGATACCAACGTCAGATAGATATATTTGAGCTCGTTCACGGTCAGAGTAGATTGGGCCATGGGGGTCGAAATGACAGGCGAAACGATCATAGTGACGGCCTGAGACATTGAAAGCCAAGTATAAAGGCCATCCAAAGAGGAGAGTTACTGCCAGTGTGAGAACACGGCCTGGTGGGTTGTTGAAGTATTTCGAAAACCACGGGACTTGAGATCTAGGTTTTGGAACAAAGACTTCATCTCGCTCCATGGAGCCAGTGTTTGAGTGGTGGCGACGGTGACTGTATTTCCACGAAAAGTATGGAACAAGGAGGGCTGTGTCATCGATAGTCGCTAAAAGCATGGTGTCCACACTCGTGAGCTATAACCCAGACACCTGTGAGGATGCAACCTTACATGACCCAATAGACGGGCCAAGCAACGAGGTGGAGCGGACTTTGTAAGAGGGGGATATATGTGGTGGCAATGTAGTATAGGATAGAGGGGATGGTAAGGTCGCACACGACATAAGAGAAGGAATGTAGCACAGAGCGCTGGAAACAGTGAGGGGGAACGGCTTTCTTGATATTACTGAGAGCGAACGGCGGTTTCGCGAAAGGAACTCTCGAATAAGCTTGGTTTCCTTCCTTTGAAGGACAGACATTCGGCCACCAGCACCCATGGCTACAGAACCTCGGGATACGCTTTCGGTCTCCTCACCTCTGTTTCTCTCTCTTTCTCTCTCTCTCTCTCGAATGCCGCAAGCAACAATTTTATTAAGTTCATTCCTGACTTTGCTTAATAACCAATCTTGATTATTAAGCATAGAAGTGCTCCATCTCCTGCCGCACTGTAGAATGTGGTTGAAATGTGGTTCCAGCTTGAATGCGCATAATGTAGTAAAACATGCAAGCTTTTAACACTAAAAAAAGGTCACAAAATATCTAAGTGTCTATCATATTTTCAGAAGTTTGGTTGTCATTTTTATTCCATGATATCCTACGAATTGTTTTTGTTGGATCACTCTGTCCATTCATGGGGAAGATTGGCGAATTTGTAGTTTCTGATTATTAACACCGATAAATGTTTAGGCAATGATGCAGACGGTCATGACCTTTTTTACTTCCACCAAACTAGAGATTTACAAAGTATTCATCTTCCTAAATTATGCAATGGGGAACTTTGAAAGTCTCTACTCTGATAAGGAAATCAATGGTTAACAAGGTTTTATGAGCTAAGTACTGATGATGTTACTCATAATTATATTGTCAGTGTGATGGCCTACCGAACGCCAGGCAAATCCACCCGAGCGTTTTGAGTTCTGACCTTGAATATATGTTCACTATATCCTAATATAGCTGCACGCCAAGTTTCGTCGAAAACGGATTCGATTAAGGAGGCGAAAATGGCCAGTACGCTTCGTCTCCAGTTTTAACGTTTCCTTTTAGAATTTAACTATTTACTTAGTAGTTATATTAAGGAGGAACCTTGGTCCAATTCTCCCCATGACTAAAAGAGCTTTAATGCTTGGTCATCAAGGACCCCGGCTCATGGGCTATCTATAAGGGATAGTCATGAGTTCTCCTAGGCCTAGGGAAGGCTAGGGGACATTGCCTCGTAATACGGGCCGGTTTTCCAAATAGGGCTTTATATGGCGCCGCTATTCCCCTCGGGCTACCCGAGACGCACCGCCCCTTACAGATGGACAATATAAATAGTCCAGGCTCGTCACCCCTTCATATATGAGTCCCTTATCTGGAAACCGGCATATTGAGCTACCCTGATCTGCTACAGAACAGGTGTGCTTTCCGTACCTCTTGCGCGTTACGAGAGATTACGTTGTAGGGATTATTGAGGGAACCTTCAGCATTGTTGCCTATACCGAATACATGTTCGATGATCCCTCACGAGTATCCACGATTATTCGAATGTCGCTCTAGCATCCGTGGGTTGTGAAGATGGCTGGTACACGCCGTTGGCACGTGCGTGTACGCCGCACGGTCCCTTATTCCGCTGTGCTCCGGGCACTGTAGAGGCAAACCCGGGTTGGGCCGTGATAGATGGTATCAGAGCTAGACTAGTTTGTTCTAGGCTTATCTGAGCAAGGATTATTGGGCGTTTGCTTGTCAGAGCATAGATGGGTTGTGCCTACGTCTGCCAGAGCAGATCAGAGTGATGATTCCCGAGTTGGTAGTATGGGATACCCATTTGGCAGTTGTTACCCCCAGAGCCGTAGTTGCCCCGTACATATAATCCAAGCACCGTTGTGAACGCTTATAGAGCGAGTTGCCTACATGTTAGTTGATATTGGGCGCGAGAGAAATGTTTCATATCTGAGCGCAAGATTGCTTAAGTTAAGTGTGCTTTGGACAATGACGTTAAGAGGAGGAATTATATTTGAGTTGGACGCGATGGCCTATATCGTTAGTTGTCTCTCGAAATGCTCTATGAAGTGCAGTAGTAGGGCAATCTAGCAGGTTGTTATTGCAATCGGTCCGCATACGTACTACGAAGTTTAGTAACAGTTGTGATCAAGGACGATGCCCCTCAGCAGAGATTAATATGGTCAGTGTCAGTTACTGAGTACTTTCGTGTGGAAGCCGCGAAGCTTGGTTTGATTGGAATTCCTTAGTGTCTACAGAAGATTGAAGAATCCTGAGAGATACTCGTTGTGATTGTCCAGAGTTGGAGATAGACGTTCCGGAGGTGAATGTCATGAGCCAATGTTGAAACGGCGTGATTCAATAGATGAAGACATGATTTGGGTCCCGAGTTTGCACACAGTGATATCGTCAGGTAGACGTCGAGGGCAGAGTTTCTCTTGGTTACGCGACATGAACTGCGATCCCCAAGTTGGGTTGTCGCTTCTCCGCAGTTGGTCCTCAGTTACACAGGATACTATTTTGATCACTCAATGAAGGTAAGTTGTCGAGTGATGTTTATTCTCTGGTTCCGTAGTGAGTTTTAGGTTTGTCGGTGTTCGAGTGCTCTAACCGAGTTGATCCACGTGGTTCCACAAGATGGTCTTGGATCTTTTTAAGCTCACAGATGGGTAAAGACTCACGTTTCCGAAGGTTAGTAAGTTACGTGGTTGTCGCAGAATAGAGTTGAACTGCAGTCAGTTGTACGGGTTACGTTAGACATGATCTCAGATGGAAGAATGCTCTAGGATGAAAGATCCTGAGCGAAATTAGATGTTAGTTTCCCAATTCCTTATCACTTGGGTGGTTGCCAGTAGGGATAGAGTTCCCGCACCTCGTTCTTTGTTTGTATTGATGGAGTGTCTTTAGAAGACTACATCCCAGTGACTGGTTAGAGTTGGTTGTATTTGTAGAAGCTAGTTCAAGAGACATAGAATGGCTACGCTTCAGTTTAAAGATGATTGCGGTGGTATGAAGGTTGGTCTCCACGAGTTTGATAGCAGTTGGACATGGTAAGCCAACGAGCTCAGGGCGACAGGTACAGTGACAGTATCTTGTTCCCAAAATTCCCAAGTACTCAGGTTCGAGTAGGGATGTAGAGATGGAAAAATGCTTCAACAGTCAGTCAGTTATATGTCACAGCTTTATTCTCGACGCGGTCGTCGAGCTTATTGAGTGTGGGAAGAGCTTTAAGTTGTAACGCAGATGTACGCAGGTTCCAGCAAGGGTCATTACCACCGAAGTTTGGCAAGTACAGATGCCAGTATTAAGTCCTCGTCGGAGAAGAGGCATTGAGAAGCCCTTCTTGGAGAGTGAGGCAGATAAGAGTCCTCCGAAGTTGAGAGACCTTGGTGACGCCGGAGTAGCGACCACCTTTCCTGCAGCCAAGTCAGGTGCAGATGCCATCTATCGTTACATTGGTTAGATGATGGCCTACTACGAAGTGGTAGAACAGAATGTGGATGTACTGATAGATGTCTCATGGGTTTTACAAGTTCACACAGGACGCCTTTATGGCAGACCTCGATGGTTAGCTGGCGGTAGGGAACAGAGTACCCGCGCCTTGATAGGCGGCCTTGATGGTTTGGTTGGCGGTAGACAGAGTGGTCCACGCCTTGTTGAGAGTATGTTACCTTCTAGGAGCTACCCTCCCTCGCCCAAGTGAACAATGAGTATCAGTTCAGTTTTATACTGGTAAGGCTAGAGTGTCGTATCTTGATGTTGTATCCCAGATGGTCCGTAAGAAGGGCGGACACAGTTGAACACCTTTGCAGAGTTAATTGAAGGGCAGTCAGACAGTTTTAGTGTGCGGCGGGTGTTCCATTGCAGATGGGGAGAGTTTACCCCAGATTTTTACCAGACTTGTTCCTTACTACTAGCAGAAGAAGAGTGAAGTTTGAGGCCAAGATTTACAGAAGATTAAACTCTCGAGCAGCGAAGGCATTGTGTGACTCGGAAGTTAGCACACTTTTGGATGGGATTGCAGATATCCTCGTTGGGCTGTTCGGAGGAGACGCCCTTGGTTTATTGAGTAGAGCGACATTCCACATTGTGTCAGGGAGAAGGCACTTTGCAGTAGGATGCAGCACATTTCAGAGGGTGCGATACTAGAAAGCACCGCCCATACATTTATCAGAAGGCTAAAGGCCTTGAACAATATCCAGATGAGAAGGCAGACTCCAGTGTTCAAATGAAGGTTCATTCACCACACACTTCAGTTGGAAAGGCTAGAGATTAAGGTTCAGCCGTGAAGACCAGTTGTCAGCGTCGAGATTAGCAGTTGGGCTCAGTATCCGCTAGTACAGAAGAAGATCTAGTACTCTGAACTAAGTGCAGGAGAATTGTTAGTTTACTGAAGATACAGAAGATTGAATCCTTGCAGAACCGTGTTGAAGAAGGTTCTCGACGAGGACGTCGAGATTATTTTAAGTGCGAGAGGGTGTGACGGCCTACCAAACGCTGGGCAAATCCACCCGGGTGTTTTGAGTTATGACCCTGGATATATGTTCTCTATATCCTAATATAGTTGCACGCCAAGTTTCGTTGAAAACGGATTAGGTTAAGGGGGCGAAAATGGCCAGTACGTTTCGTATCCAGTTTTAATGTTTCTTTTTGGAATTTAAATATTTACTTAGTAGTTATATTAAGAAGGAACCTTGGTCCAATCCTCCCCATGACTAAAAGAGCTTTAATGCTTGGTCATCAAGGACCCCGGCTCATGGGCTATTTATAAGGAATAGTCATGAGTTCTCCTAGGCCTAGGGAAGGCTAGGGGACATTGCCTCGTAATACGGGCCGGTTTTCCAAATAGGGCTTATATGGCGCCGCTATGCCCCACGGGCTACCCGAGACGCACCGCCCCTTGCAGATGGACAATATAAATAGTCCAGGCTCGTCACCCCTTCATATATGAGTCCCTTATCTGGAAACCGGCATATTGAGCTACCCTGATCTGCTACAGGACATGTGTGTTTTCCGTACCTCGTGCGCGTCACGAGAGATTACGCTGTAGGGATTATTGAGGGAACCTTCAGCATTGTTGCTTATACCGAATACATGTTCAATGACCCCTCACGAGTATCCAAGATTATCTGGATGTCGCTCTAGCATCCGTGGGTTGTGCTCCGGGCGCGGTCCCTTATTTCGCTGTGCTCCGGGCACTGTAGAGACAGACCCGGGCTAGGCCGTGACAGCCAGACTGGAGTCTGCACTAATATCACTTCCACATTTCTGATGCTAAAAAGCCCTGATATCAATTTTTGATCAATTTTTGTAGTAGCCTATAATGGTGCTCTTCTAACTTTGCTTCAAATATTTGATGAATCGTGTGAAGCACTAGTGTACGATACTTAAGGTTACGAGACAAACATGAATTTATGACAAAAAACAGTTAACTGGAAGTTCAAATAATTTCAACCAACATATATAATTGAAAGAGAAGTTCATTACCGATACATTTTCTGCCCAAAAACAAATCATAAGTAACTACAGAGATAACCCTTCAAATCTCTGCTCTTTGATAGCAATTTGTCCCATCTAAATATATATTTAATTTTGCTCAGAATTTCAGATCAGCACTGCAAAAATGCGCCACAGTCCCAAAAGATTGCTTGTGTTATCTATGATTTCATCACAGTCAACAACGATAGGATAGCACATAGAGATTAGACAGAAATAAGAATAAATTCGTAGATGTGGGGTGGCTTAATCATAAATGATACCTCAATATAAGTGTCTAGTAAAACCTAGTATGCCTTAGATTGAAATTGCCCCAGACTGAAAAAGCGTTTAAGGACATAGAATATTCAAAACTTCAATTTAATTGCAAACTTTCAGATGCATCTAGCGCAGTGATTCGGTTTAGATTTCAGAAGAAATGAATTACTGAGATTATGAGAGAATAATTATTATGGCCTGTTAATATAACATAAACTCCAGTTCAGCATTCTTCAAAAGCTCCGGTATTCGCAAACTTCAAAAGGCCAGTGACTGATGTATCCACAGAGCATAATAATCAATCCTCTCATCTATCTTTCCAGCATACTCTTCTAATCATCATTATCAGAAAATGCAAATGTCTACTTTAAATCCATCCACAAAAGGGTGGGAATAAAAAGACACTGAGCAAGAAGGAAATCTAAGAATGAGAGCCTGATAATATAAAAGAAGAAATAAAGATACGATTGGGCCAAAAAAAATCTTAAAAGAATGCTAAGATACATGTTGATTCAGATGAAAGGAACTTAGTAGAAGATGAGAAGATGATTATTATGGCATGTGAATACAACATCAGATTGATATATCCACAAAACATAATAATCAATCCTCTCATCTAGTAACAATATTCCCTTCTGATCATCATAATCACAAATTCACAATAAAAATAAATAAATAAAAAAACTTGCGCAAACATAAGATCTATGCTAGAAACTAGATTAACAAACAAAACTTCAATAGGATGATAAAGACGTGTCGATTTAAGATCTCAGATAAATGAAATTATGTAAAGGATGAGAGGATGATTATTATGGCCTGTGAATACATCATAACCATTCTTCGTAATTGCCACGCTCCCGACGACTGATATATCCACAGAGCATAATAATCAATCCTCTCACCTAAGCTTCCAATATACCCTTTTGATCATCATTATCAAAAAATTACTATCAACTCTGCCTCGTGGCCATCTCCTTTGAGGTGTGAAACCATTGTTTCTCCCCCTAGGAGATGCGAAATGAGTGAGGCTCGTACACAAACATAAATCAAACTTAAGCATCTGATAGTGTTTTGGAATGATAATAGAAAATGCTGGAACCATTGATATCTGGAGATTTATACTACTAGAAAGAAAATTCAAGATAAAAAAGAACCCAAAGAAAGAAAAAAGTTACTAAAGTCTCTAAGACTAAAGAGCTAAAGATGATCTTGGAAATCTTTTCTTGCTCATGCTCTTAGCTGAAAGAGGTTAAGAAGATTTTGAAAATCTTTCTTTGCTCCTTTGAGCTTAGGATGTTTGCTTTTATAAGATTACAGATAACAAAACTACAAGATATGAGGAGATATCTTAGGAAAAGTTACAACAAAAAAATAACTACAACAGGATATGAGGAGATAAATACTATCAGATATTACGAGAATAACAGATACACAGATATTAGGAGATATGTAAGGAGAGACATTGACTATTCTCTAAGAGCTAGGTATGACTGACTGGGACATAAAACAGATACAGAAGTGAATGCATCTGAAAATATAGGTGACATACTAGTTGGATGATGATTTTTCTTCTCATATTATCTCCAAAAGAGTCTAATATAGCTCTTAAAATAAAGTGATATTTTTCTTTAGCGATTATCAGTGTATACATGTTCATGTTGACACTTCGGAATACACATTTCAATTATAAGGCCTTACTGTTCTCCGTCTCAAAAACGTACATTAGGCCCCATGAAAGAAAAGGCTTTGGGCACCACTAAAGGAAGGGAACCAAAAGGTCCATAACACTAAGAGAAAAAATATGCTTACTTGTATTAAATTGTTTGATTGTGTGAACCTGGATAGTTGGTATCCTCGGCATTAAATAAGATACAGAGAAACAATTTTGTGAGTTCAATTAGAAATCATTAGAGTAATACAAGATGGATAGGTAAACAAAAAAGGTTCTCATAATACCGTATAGAGCTTATACGAGAAAGAAAGCACTACTAGACATTTGTAGTCTTATGATGCCCAATCTTCCATATATATTGGTAAATAAACAAATACCTTATGATGCCCCTATATAAGTTGAGAAATTTAGCTTTAACCCCCCAAATTATGGCATGGACTTGCCATTGACCCCCATATTCCTTAAAATTAGACATTAGAACCCATTTATGCCTGAAAACCAAGTCAAATTCTGTTGACCGATCTGGACTCCGGTTGATCAGGTGTGTTAAATTTTAAACCCAACTATACCATTTTGCTCCGAGATACGTATTAAGAGGAAAATTTATAAAAAAATTTAAAAAAAACATAGAGATGCTCACCAGAGATCAACGGTTGTGATCATCTCTCACAAGATGACCGTTTGAGCTCGTGGTCATCTTCCCAGTTTACTCAGACAAACAAATTCTTGTTTAGATAAAAACTCAGACAAACTTAAACATCAACTCAAACTCATCAGAGATCTGGAAATCCTTCAATCTCAGACAAACAAATTCTTCAATCTTTAACTGCAATCAATGGGAGGTGGAAGCAAACATCAGTAAATCCTTGTTTCTTAAATCTTTATTTCTTAATTAGAAAGCCCTATTGTTAAAATCTAGAAATCTGGGTTTGTGTTCATCATGGTGGGGAAGACGAATTGCAAGTTGTAACTTGGGGGGTTAACAACCAATTAAATCGTGTCCATGCCCTGGTTTAACTTGCAGGAATGCGATATCTGAAGAATATTTGAGGGAAGAAACAGTTACAAACACAAGACACGATTTACTTGGGGTTAGACGGAGGAAAAACCAGGACATGGGAGGATCTAGGTGTTATTTGTGAATTGATTGTTAACCCCCCAAGTTAAACAAGAAAATATTAGCAAAATATTAGCAAAACATTAATTTCAACATGGCTTCTCACCCAATTTGTGAATTGGATGGACACAAAGCAGATTCATGCCCATGGGTTTATTCTAGGTGCAAAAGGCCAAATTGCAATAAAATTATGAGGCTTCTCATTTCTAAAACCTTGAAGAACCCCAACAGGAAGTTCCTTTTATGTCAATTAACTGAGTGCAATGCATTTGAGTGGCTATCTGATGCCACTAAGGAAGGTAAAGAGGAAATTGGGTCTTCAAGCACTATAGGCTGCTATGGATGTGGAAGGAAAAGTCGCTGGGTGAAAGACTGCCCTTGGAGAGTGATTAAATGTCCAGTGGAGGGATGTCCTGGGCAGATGAAGCTCCAAACTTCTAAGCAAGATGGCACAAAAGGGAAAAAAAATTTAAAGTGTCAAAACATCCATTGTAACAAATTTATTTGGTTAACAGATGCCATTCAAGCAGAAAGTAGAAATGTAGAGAAGAAGAAAATGCACATGGATGTGAAGGTGGCCATTGAGATGAATTTGGATGATTTTGTTAGGGATTTCAAAGGGAAAACTAATATCTAGGATGAATCAAATTTTTTGTAAATGTTTTTATGTTTTTATGCTTATGCTTTTTTGTAATGAATTTGGATGATTGTAATGTTTTTTTGTTTTTTTCTAAGCAATATTGGATTCTAGTTAGAATCTCTTCTAGTTATCTGCAGTTATGTTCTAACAAGATAAAAGATGGATGTTCTAAAAGATTCCATGTACCAAATACAACATACATTCATCATACCAAAAAGATGTTCTAATACATTCACCATACCAAAAAGACAACTAGACTACTAAAACCATACCAAAAAGACAGTGCTCTCACAATGCAATCCATACATTTACCATAAGAGAAGACTCTTGCAAAACTAGAGTACCAAAAAGACAGTACCAAGAAGACTCCTGCAAAACTAAACACACAACTACATACTCAAAATACCCCACCCTACTTTACTAACCAACTACTGGGTCCATACTTGAAATTAGTTGATGATGATAGTGTTGGAACAAACACTGGAGGTTCCTGAAGCACAGGTTTTGGCCTTCTTAGTTGTTGGGCCAACATCACCATAACCACCATCACCACCATCTCCTTTACCTGCACCATTGTTACCACCATCGCCCCCATTGCCACCATCATCTGAGTCAGACTCATCAGAGTTACCAGACTCACCAAACTCATCAGACTCACCAGACCCATCAAATTCCTCTTCCCCATCCCCATCTGTTTCCTCACTCTTTTCTTCATCTGTGTCCTCCTCACTCATTTCTTCATTTGTGTCCTCACACTTCTCTTCATCAGATTCTTCATCCCCACCTTTGTTTTTTTTCTTTTCATCATCATCATCTTCATCATCTGTGGGATAGCCATAGACCCTTTCTTCTTCATCCTCAGAAGTTGTGTAGTACTTAGTGGCTCTTGGACTGTTATTACCATCACTATCCATTGTAGAAAATTGTTCAGAGAATAAGGTTGTATAGAGGTTGTGTTGTATGCTTTTAGGGGTTGCAGTTGTGGTTATATAGGGGCGATAAGCTAATTACTTTTTTAATTAATACACTTTACAACTTTCCATATGCCTCAGACAATATTTGCAAACAAGAAAATAGTAGTTGGGAGATTAGGAGATGAGTAATAACTGCAAATGGATTAATTCCATGTTGCATGACACATTCTCTTACCCACAACACATTCTCTTACTTGCATGCCATGCCATAAAAGGTCTTTGCATACCTAGACAATAGATCTTCCTGCATAAAAAATAGTGGCAGATTTTTGCATGCAAAACAGTGGCATATACCTGCAAAAACAGTGGCAGCTGATTCTTGCATAAAAATAGTTGTATATTCCTGCAAAATAGTGGCATATTCCTGCATATAAACAGTGCCAGATTCTCATGCAAACAGTGTAATCAAGTGCATAAAAACAGTGTCAGATTTCTGCAAACAGTCAGATTCCTGCAAACAGTGTTACCAAGTACAAACACAACTTCATATTGAAACACAAATATACAACACAACCACAAACACACAAACTTAAGCATTAGGATTACACAAACTTGAACATTGTTAAACTTGAACATTAAGATTACACAAACAGTGCCAAATTTTCATAATAATATCACTGTTAAACTTGAACATTGTTCCCCCACCATAGATATTAGGATTACACAAACTTAGCAAGTTGGCTTCTCTAGATCCACACTAAATCAACCAAATTTCTCTGGGAGGCGTAAACAATTTCTTGTATCGATTGTTGGGTGGTTCCTTACTAGTCTGACTTCCCTGGGTAGGAATTATTGGTTCTTGTGATAAGCTTGCAGTGCCTCTCCCACCTCTTCTAGCTTGAGTGTTGCCTCTCCCACCTCTTACAACTGCAGTGTTGCCTCTCTCACCTCTTACAACTACAGTTTTACCTCTTCCAGCTTTAGTGATGCCACTCCCACTTCTTCCAGTTTGATTGTTTCCCTTTCCTCTCATATTTGTGCCTCTTCCACCTCTTCCTCAAGAAGTTGGGACTGTTGGTTGTGTTAGTAGCTCACTGGTAACTCAACTTCAAGTTCCAAAGCTATCTCTAGGCCTATTACCTCTTGTTCTACCTCCCCTTGTTACCCTAATTGTAGGTTGTGAACCTTTTGGCCTTAGTTCAGCTGGTGGGCCTTTACAAGTCTTCTTGTTGTGGCCCAAATATCCACATTTGTGGTACCTCTTATGTTGGCTCCTACCTTCATCATCATATTTCCTTATCACTTTCCTAGGCCTACCAGCCCCCCTCACCAATGCTGGTGGCAATACTTCAATGTTTACAGTCTGCAATCAAAATAAAACATAAACTAAATGAAATTGTAAACTTAAATAAACAAAATAAAATATCACATAACATTAACTTACTTTGTCCGAGAGTGATGGATCACTAATGGTTAAAACTAAACTACTGTATGTCTTGACATAAGAAGAAACCATGTGACACTCACTACAATACCTGCAAATAAGGTATAAGAAGAAAAATTGTTAATCTAACAAAAAAGAAAGAAAGAATAAGTCAACTTACCCCACCCAGTTTAACCTCATGTGATTTATCACATAATATGCATGCACACAAGGCAACCCTGTAACCTGCCACTCATTGCAATCACAAGTCCTTTCTTTCAGATTTACTTTCCACTTCTTCCCATCTTTAGAAATTACCACCCAACTGTTCAAATAAGAACCTTGGGGTTCATACTCATTATAAAACCTCTTTATCCTGTCAATATGTATCTTGGCCCTAGGTACCACAAAATTCTGATCCCAACCTTGAGCTTTTACCCTTCTATCATATGTTAACTTCATCATTATCAAGTTAATACCTTCAATTACCTTGTCTAGTAATTTGTCTCTAATTTTTAAAATCCAGTTATTGAAAGACTCTAAAAAGTTATTGGTGATATGCTCACATTTGGTTGTAAAGTAAAAATGTAACCTGCACCAATATTCTGCAGGTTCCTTGTCCAACCACCGCTTGGCTTTAGGATTATCAACTTGAAGTTTGTCTAGAAATACTTTAACAAAAGCCTTTGCTGCTCCCCAACACAACCTTTCTAAGTGTAACCCCCTAAAATCTTTTTTGAAGTTCTTCCACATGTGCCTAAAGCAGAACCTGTGGTTTTGATGTGGGAACATCTGAAACATAAACCCAATAAGTAAGTGAAGAAATACAAATGATTAAATAAAGAAATAAAAGCTAAATTGTACTTTTCAAACACTCACCTCAGCAACAGATTTAATTAGGCCTTTTTGTCTGTCTGAAATAAAAGTTAATTTTCTTTGGTGCCTTATCAAATGAGGGGCCAACATAGTTAAAAAAATGTGCCAAGTTTCATAACACTCAGACCTACATAAATAGATAACAATTGGAAATAATCTATTATTTCTATCCAAAGCCACAATTGAGAGACATTGCCCTCCATACTTTCCCTTCAAGAAACAACCATCAAGACCTAATACAGGTCTACATCCATTAACAAAACCATCAAGTGAGGCCTTAAATGCCAGACATGTACCAGTCCACTGCTTAGTGTCATACTGAAAGCTCCAAGTTGTTATGCTTCCAGGATTTGATGACAGTACTTGTCTAGTTAACTCAGGTAGCCTATTGTAACCATCTTCAAATGATCCAGTGATCCTCTCAATGCAAATGGTCTTTCCATTCCAAGCAGTATAGTAAGGGACATTAACCCCATATTTTCTTCTTATTGTAGTTTGGACATCCTTTGGTGTCAAAGTCTTCACATCCCTCACCAACTTCTCAATTATATTTTCTATCCAAAGTGTATTTGCCAACTTATTTTCACTTCCAACCTTCCCAGTGCAGGTGTGTTCAAAATGGCACCCCTTAAGAATCATGCTATGACCATCATAGCTTCTCCTAGCATACACCAACCACTTGCATTTTTTTACATCACACTTGTACCTAAGCCTGTAACTCTCATTTTAAACTTGTATAGTTTCAAATTTATTCAGAATTGCAAATTTCCTCAGCTATTCTCTAGCTTCAGAAACAGTTGGTCATTCCATCCCAACATGTAATGATTCATAATCAGTTTGAGGTTGTGGCTTAAAAACATCTTCTTTCTCTTCAAATATATTATTTGCTCTATTCAAAAAATCTTCAAACACTTCACATCTTCTTAAGTCTTCTTCATTAGGTATACCATCCCCATCTTGGGATGAGTGGGTACTATAGTAACCTTCTTCAGCATCTAAACTATCTACATTCAACTGAGCAAAATGAATCCATTCATTAACCTGTATATCAATATCTTCACTATCCCAACTCATATCCACATCATGCCCACCCTCATCATCATTATCTTCCCCCACATTAGCATCATCCCCACCCATATCATCATCATGCCCACCCTCATCAGCATTATCTTCATCCATATCATTATCATACCACTCATTCTCAATACAAGTATTATCATGCCACTCATTCTCAACAAGACCTTCTTCCCAAATAGGAACTTCACCAACAACTTTCACATTGTCACCTGCCATATTATCATCATCATCACTCATATGAAACAATGCCAAATGGTCCAATTCTTCCTCAGGTAGTTCACTTGGCCTCAGTCTCTTCTTCTTTATAACAGAAGGTTGATTTTGTCAATTAGCTTCAGTGTTCTTCCTTTTGTCTTTCTTAGTTGCTCTAGCCTTTTTCTTAGAAATAATATTCTCACCAACATAGCCACTCCTAACAGCCACATCACCCATAACTTGAGACACAGTCACATCACCCATAACTTGAGATACAGTCATATCACCCATAACTTGAGATATATTCACATCACCCACAACACTTCCTAGTCTAACTGCTTTATTTTTTGGTACTGTCTTCTTAGCCAAGGTTTTCTTTCTAGGCAAGTTTGCCATATTATTTGGATCCCTTTCAAATGTCCCATACATGACTCTAGGAGTTCTAGGTGCCAAAGCTATGATGAACATAAAGAAATGAATAAACCCAGTTGGATCCTCATCACTGTTATGCCATACACCAGTCAATGCATTATCTGAATCAATGACCATTATTTTGCCTTTACTAATACAGTGTAGTTCAAGCATACTCCCAGCAGGACAAAAGGCTTTCCCACATTTAGGGTCAACAGTTTCAGTTATAGTATTTAAGAAATTCATGTAGCAAAGATATTCCCCATCAACATCCTTAAACTTGTCATTTTTCCCACCTATGTAATCTGTCACTTCATACCCCCCAAAAGGTTCATCTATACACCATTTTCCACCAAAGTGTATGACTACATGTTTAATTGACATCCAATGGTTGTTTTAAAGTAAAAAAAACACACAAAGATATATTCACATTATGAGACAACATAGTAAATAGAAAATCCCCAAATTTGTAAACCCTAGTTTGGAAAAAATAGAAAAACCCCAAAATTATAAACCCTAACATAAATAGCAAATAAAAATCGAGTAAACCCTAACACTAATTTGTAATCGAACATACCTCCCACTAGAGGAACTCATTTGTGACAGGTATACAGAGAGAGAGAGAAGAGAGAGAGAGAGAGAGAGGTTTGTCTGAAGAACCAGTTTATCTGAGAAGAAAGGTTTGTCTGAAGAACAGAGAATAAAGTTTTGTCTGAAGAAAGTAAACCAAAAAAAAGTTGAAAAGTTGTCTGAAGAACATAAAAGAAAGTTGTCTGAAGAGGGAAATTTGCCGCCTCAAATTAAGCAAATAACAGACGGTTGAGATCTTAATTAGCACGTGCAATCCACGTGCCATAGCTGAACTGTTGTTTTTTTTCTAAGTGTGGATTAAGTTTTCTGTTTATAAGGAGTAAGCTGGTATTTTCACCTAGTCAACCGGAGTCCAGATCGGTCAACAGAATTTGACTTGGTTTTCAGGCATAAATGGGGTCTAATGTCTAATTTTAAGGAATATGGGGGTCAATGGCAAGTCTATGTCATAATGTGGGGGGTTAAAGCTAAAAGTTCAAATTGTCCTTCTCCATCTTTATCTTTCTTTCACCACCCGAGAAAGTGAACACCTTCTTGCCACAATCTATATCTTTATCTCTCTCTTTATCCACCATCACCCATTTACCTTTATCTTTCTGCCATGTACATTCGAAATACGACCTCTTCAAGGAAAGCATCATCACTACCAAGTCTAAGTAAGGACCATTCCTCAAGGCAATTTTTTTTCATTAAAGCAAATGTATGTATGCAAATTGCATCTATTGGGGATAATAGAGGTCATTGAAATGAATATCACTTTCATTGCTTATAATTGACTAATTTAGTCGATGTCATCTCCGCCTGTATCGCATAAAATTTTGGACATGGGAAGTGTAGAAATGATGCTAAATCATAAGCACATGTCCTTGTAATTGTACCCCAAAACACAATATAAAGATTTCCAGCTGAGACAGATTGAGCTCTTAAAAATGACTGAGATACCTGCAAGATGGAATGTATATCTTGGAGTTGGTGTTAAACGGCAACAATAGAGGACATAGCTGATTGTGTGTGTGAACCTGGATTGTTGGTATCACAAAGGCAGTGCATTCCAGTGCTCAGTAGAGTCCATATTGTGGAACATCAGCGGCTGCAGTTGCTGCTCCCAAACACATTCATGCAGTTCTATCATTTTTCGAAAAATGATTGGAGATTAGTCTGTATATCGGACTGTTTATCTGTAAGACATTTATGTCTTCATCTTTTCTCCACCACTTCATTCCTGAACACAATTTCCTTAGTTTAACCACTATCACACACCAAGTCTATATTAGGATGGAAGTGCAACAGAACAGTTCAAACAGCAAATTTTGCTTCCTCAGCAAAATCTATTTACGCAAATTGTATGTCAGGGATATTGAAGGTAGAAAAACTCATATTTCTGGAATGAAGAATTTTCAAATTCAATGTTTGAAATTGACATTGTATAGTTACTAGCTGCTCAGTTTGAAGCTTACAAAAAACTTGCTATAGGAGTAGCAAAAACAGCAACTTGAATAACAGCAAAAAATGCACTGGTATTGCAAAAGAATAGCAATTTATTAAAGGAATAAAAAAGATATTAGTACAATAGCTAGCTGTAGATATTGTCTACAGTCAGGCCAAGATCAAAGCTTTAACTTACAATCCAGAATCTACAATCAGCCTTGAAAGGCACTTACAAGGGGTAACAACTGGAGAATACTAGCTTCAGTCTGCGCAACCGCCATACCCATGAATAACCTCGATCTAAGAATAGTGTAACCCACATTCTTGATTTTAACAACTTCCATTTTCTTGAGAATTGCCATGACACGGTGCAGTTCTGAAAGGCTTCAACAGCAGCTCTTGAATTAGACACTGGCCTTATATTCAACCAGCAAAGCGAGAAAGCCTTCTCTGCAACAGTGATTATACCAGCACACTCCGTACTACATAAAATGAAGTTGTAATTCCTATCATTGAAGAAGAACCCTAGCCACTGTACCCTCATGGTCTCTGAACACAAGGGCCAAATCTTCCTGCCCCAGAATTACCCTTGCATGATCAATCACTTTTAATCTTGATTGCACAAGTTCAATACAGAAATATATACTCCCACCTAAAGATAGTGCCTTTCTCAATTATTTGTAACTTCAACTAAGCTGCTAACGCTATGTAAAAATCATAGAAGTCCATTATATGGTAAGTCGCATAATAACAAATGTCCACACACAAAAAGAGTAATGCAATTTGATAATTTGTTCATAATTTATTGGGTAAAATAACCAACTTTTCCAACAACAACAAAAAGCAGAAATTAACAAGTATCAATCAACCTCTATTGATAAAATTTTCATGTGCATTCTTTAAGTTAGCACCTTTATTCAATACAATAAAACCCAAACATATTAAAGACAAAAATTGAAACTCCAACAATTACAACCTTCATATAATAGCATGAAATTTTGATTACATGTGCATTCTATGGAGCCCAAATAAAGATTAGGCTACTACAGAGAAAAACATTCAAATCTCCATTCTCCAATAGCAATCATCAGGCTACATGATCAAACAACATGCATATCACTCATAATACCAGCACTGCTTACAAAGCATGAATAATTGGCTACTTCTAACGCATTCCATCATAAAAAAAATAAACAAACAAAAATTACTATGATTTGCCTCAGAATTGCAGAAGGTCAGCACGGCATAAATGCCACTAAGTCCCGAAAGATGGTGTCTTTTATGATAGGTTTCATTACAGGCATCAAAGATAGAAAACATTACTAGAGTAAATTAAGATCACATTCATCTAGTCTACACCTAAAATGCCAAATTTTTAGATACCAAAACATTCAAAGAACATTAAAAAAAAACTATATAAATAAAGTAAACATAATGTCAATTCAAATTGAAGTATTTTGGTTGAAATATGAGAGGATGATTATTATGGGTTGTGAATATACCATAAACTCCAAAGATTGATGATATACCCACAATTCATAATAATTAATCCTCTCATCAAACTTTCGAACATACCCTTTGAATCATTCATTATCACACACACACATTGTTAATTTCAAAACCCCTTTTTTGGTGGGTGGTTCATATAATATCAGCCTCATGGCCATCTCCCTTGAGGTAATGGCAACAACGTTGCTCCCTCTAGGAGATGGAATATGAGTAAGTCCCGCACACATGTTTAGCTAACCAAACACATGTTATAAGATCATTATACGACTTTTACAATGGAATTTACAAACATTTAACATAGTTTGCCCCAATTTGTAATGAGAGAGCTGATCGAATTCTCTCTCAGTCGATCAAAATCATATAAATTACCAATTTTTCAACAAACCCATTTCATTAAATTCATCAAAGAACAATGGGTATTCAACCAGATTGAAGAACAAAAACTACAAATAAATAAAAAATGTTACAGTGGTTGCATTGCATTAGAGAGATAGTCAACATTCTCCAGAAGGAGTGCTGATGCCCCTGTCTTTTTATCAACACTTGCAATCTCATTTCTCTATCTTAAAATATCAAGCAATTTGAAACAATGGGATTAGAGGTAGAGAAGATGGAGATGAAATGGTTAGGGTTAAGGGTTTAAATAGAGAGTACAAAAGCTCAAAAATGAGATTATAGGCTGTGATGATATTAAGCCCGACCCATCAATTTACAAAAAAAAAAAGTCCAAACCCAAACCTTTAAGTAAGTAGGGGTGGAATTGGAAACCCCTTCATTTGGCGCCAATTGCAACTCTAAATTCTTCCCGTCTCTCTCTCTCAATCCCAAACATGTATTCGTCTGAATTGCAATTTTAAAGGCACTCACTTTGATTTCAACTCTGAGCTCGAAGAGGTACGCGTCTCTTTTACGAATCGGGTAGGGATGATATTTAATTACCAATATTTATTACCGAAACAATTCTAGTATATATAGTCCCTACGGCATCTTGGTACATGAAGTTATCCAAGTGTTCGTCAAAAGGACCTATAAAAAGATAATCAATACTATTACACTCCAAACTTGACATGTATCTAGCTGCCTTGTTTATCTCCGTGAATATATGTTTAATTCTAAACCTTTCTAGCTGTTCAGCAAGATCTCTAATTTCATGCACCTCGTTATTTGACCTCCACGTGGGAGTGGCCTAACCATGCCAATAATTTGCTTAGAGTTCAAAACCGCCTAGATCTTCTTGCACCCCATACTTATGCACACATTGATGTCTTGGAGCAAAGTTTGAACCTCTGTTGCATAAGACCGCCCTCTCGCCTTTTGAATGAATATAACTATGCATCTCCCTTCAGGGGCGGAGCCACATGATGACCAATGCATGAGGACAGTTATGTATAAAAAAAACTTTATATAGACTACAACTCTTCTCTCGGCTCTCTCCTCTGCGATTTAGGGTTTTTTTGTTTTTTTTCATCTGCGATTAATTTGGCTTCTCTCCTTTGCAATTACTACTCTATTCTCGGGTCGAGGGCGGTTGAGGCACGAAGTTGAAGTTGGCCAAGCATGAAGCAAATGGGGTTGAATGACAAAAGTCAATTGCATGATCCCTGTCCACACTAATATACTTGTACACAGTCTAATAAACCAAACCCTAATCACTTGGTGTTGGTAATGATGGGACCCACCACCACCATTACCACTTCTCTTCTTCTTCTTGCTGTCATCATCATCCATGGGCATGGCTCCCTCCTAGATGATGATGTTGTTCTGCATTGTTGTTGATGTGAAATTGAAATTGGGGATTTGAGAGAGAAGAGTGAGTGTGGTAGTTAGATGGTAGCATCTCTCTCTCTTACAACTTTTCGAAACCAGAAGAGTGTACACGTTTCAGGTTAGTTGTTTTCCTCTCCAACGAGTTAACTCGATGGGTACTTGTATCCATATTAGTTAGGTTTACCTTGATTGCTATGGTTTCTCATTTAACTTTAACAACTTGTTCTACTATGTTTGAGGAAATGGTTGTGGGAAGGAGAATCTCACTAGACTTGTTGTTGGAGAGGTGAGTGACAATTTTTTCATTAATATCATCATTATTACTTACTTTACTTGTTGTATGTACTCTTTTTAGGTGAGTGATAGTCTATTATCTATTGCTTTTGTTTTATGGTATCCAATGTTATTTGGAGTGACCAATATGGGTGTGACCATTTTTTTTCTTCAAGGGCTACCGCCCCCGAACCCCCAACTTCCCTGCCTCCCAACCAATAATCCCAGCTCCGCCACTGTCTCCCTTCATAGTCCCTAACAATTCCAGCCAATGTTGTTTCTTCATTTATCTAAGCCCCATTTGAATTTAGCATCACCTAATTGGCTTCGGTTTTGATTGATTAGCGCATCTTCAGGATTTTTTTTGTAAACTTAGCTTTAATGTTAATGGTGGCAGCCAAGGGCGAAACTCGGGAACTATTTCGCGCCGGGGTGGGGGGTTGGAAACTAATAGGGGGTCGTGGGTAGTGCCCCCAAATTTTATTTATTTTTTGTCGATTAAGCATATTTTTTAATTTTAACGTAAATTTTAATATTGTTGGTTTTAACAACTTTTATTTTTCACGACAGAATGATTAAATGTGCATGATAAACAAAGACTAATGTACCAGTTAAACAAATGAATTCAAAATATAACTAAAAACAAGGCTACTTATATTTCATAAAAAAAAAATTATAACAAGAAATTATTTAAGAGCTAACCTCCAACCTTCCTCGAATAAAATTCATATATTATCCAATCCCCCTTCAAAGACTTCTACAGTAGTTTACTGTTAAGGATAAAGAGAGGGTTTCTAGGAGCATCTCCAACAGAGTGGTATGTTGTTAAGGTTTTTCCATACTCTTGCAAAAACTCCATCCAACAGGGGTATGTGTTCAGTATACTCACCCCCATACCCCTCCAAAGTATGCGAAACCTGAACTTTGTGAGGAGTATGTGCATACTGCCTAGGCGCTGACCGTTCAACACCCAACAACTTTTTTAATACAGCTATCCAGGCGCTAAACCGTTCAGCGCCCAACAATTTTTTTAATACAGCTGTTCAAGGGGAAAATGGATGATTTAAAGGTGCTAGGCGCTGCGCCTAAGAAAAAATACATATCATTTGGCTTTTTGGTGTTAAGCGCTGAACCGTTAAGTGCCAAAAAAAAAAAAAACGTAATTTGCTGTTGGACCAAAATAGTATGCGATTCTGGAATACCGGAATAGCATACCACTCTGTTGGAGATGCTCTAATGAAAGGAGAAAAACAATTTTTGAAGGGGAGATGCGCAGAGATTTTAAAGGGAGAGACAGTGATTTTAGGCAAGAGAGGCAAGTTTTTAGGGGGTGTTTTGAAAGAGAAGAGGAAAAAGTTCAAGTTTACAAAAATACTGGACACTCCGGGCTACAGCTCAGGCCATCCTACCTTTAGCTCTGCCCTTGGCGGGAGCCATCTAAGATTAATGTTGTTATCTAAGACGTTGAGCTCAACTCCTGCCCATCTCTCTCTCAGGTCTTTTATGACCTTACTAACAACTTCTTCATGAGTTTTTTTGTCGTCATTGAAGTTCCTCGAGTTTTTCTCTCTTTATATCCAATAGATGGTAACACATAGCCCTACTTGAAGTATCTAACATTGCATTGAGTCCCCTCCAACCATTCTGGTAATCCACTTCCATTCTTCTTTCGCTTTCAAGAGTCTTTGGGTGACTATTGAAAACTTACAATTAAAAAAGTGATGATTCAACATCTCATTGACACATGATCGACTAGTGTTGGCCCTACCATGGTTATTACTTCTCGGGGATGCCTTAAAGGGAATTCTGTCATACCATTGTTGAGATCTTGCTCGAGGTTGGGTACTTCTCCCTCTCGCATTGTTGATGTTATTGTTGGTAGTCTGTCTCTATTGCTTTAAAAGTTTTATATCCTTCAATCTGTACCCTTGGTCTTTGTTACAAAGCACGCAATTTGATATTGGCAAAGAGCCCCATTCAACCAACTTCTCCTGAGTGTTAACCACTCCTTTCATCACCATGTATTTTGTGATGTGCTTTATAACTTTATAGTGGTACATTAGAGAAAAGACTGGGGATAACTCCAGGGCTATGTATTTTGATCCAACATGTTCCCTATAAAAAGGGAGATCGATATGAAGCAATAATTAGTTTCTACTTTAGTGATTATGGGCACATAGCGGTACAAAGACCGTATGTGACATATGAAGATACATTCCTGGCTGTGACGGAAGGATTAGGAATATTTGAGGGGGTGTCTGGTCAAGTTAGGCTTCATAGAGCGGTGAATTTTGATTTTCCTCTGAAGATATTTTACTTGTTTCGTCTCAAGGGGTTGAAAGGTGATCTTCCAAAGGGTCTTTTAGGTTTCCTCCATCTCCAAGTGCTAAGCTGTCACCTGCTGCCAAAGCAACTTTACCAGGTACAACTATTGCTAACTTCACAAACTGGTAAAACAAGACTTGGGGTTTTTCTTAGTGTGATTCTTATTATGGTAATCTTTCTTTGTTTATCCCTTGAGCTACATTTATTGGTAATATGCTCAAATGTCATTTCTAAATGAATAAATTAAGGATACCTTTTTTTTGCTAGGCAAGCCGGGTTTAGGCAAACCTGTGACCAGATATATAGAAAGAAAAGAATGTACATGGTGGGGACAACTCCTCCTAATCCTCAAAGAGTCAACATAAAGACCTGGGGAGAGGGAGAACCAAACACCCAAAAGGGAAAAACAACCTAAAACAACAGGTATACTCAAAAAAAGATTACAAAGAAGCAAAACAAAAGAGACTCGTGTTATGGATCTGGATCTTTAGGAAGTTTGTCTTTCGTAGTTACCACTTCTTGCTCGACCCTTTTACTCAGTAAGGAGGCATCTTCATCACTAGGTCTAACACGAGGACTACTGTAAGAAACAATAGGCCCCAACTCTTTATCCATCGTTGAAATAAGTTGATCTTTATCTTTGATTTCCACAGTAAAGATATGCCCCTTCTCTATCATCTTAATTATCTCTTTAGAGCATCCGCAGCAGGATGTGGGTTGAGTTGAGTTTGCCAACCCACACCCAAACGTCTCCCAGCAGGCACTGCTTGAGTGTGAGTTCGATAAGCTGGCGTTACAGGAACTCAACTGAGTGTGGGGAGCTTACAGGTGTTAAGATCACCGCGCGGTGATCTAAACACCTCCAAACTCAATTATTTCTCTAGATCACTCCTTGTTTCCTTCATCTTACCCAAAACCAAGAAAGCCTTGTATAGAGGAGAACCTCTGCACTCTCCCCAAATGGTAAACTTTGGCACTAGTGGTAATAACTCTGCACCGTCGACCCCATCTTCCCAAAACTCACCTTCAATACCATTCGCTCAACAACCATCATCACAATTCACTTCATACCTCTACCAAAACCCATCGCAATTTCAACCTCAATTCCAATCACAGACCCCACCTCCGTTTACTATGTCGCAAGGGGATCCCAGTTATGGATAATATCAAAGTCCATTTGCACTATCTCAGCCACAACCTCAGGCCTTTAGCCCGTACTATCAACCTTATCCGCTCACTCAACCTTAAGGTTTTCAACCGCCAAATTTCTTTTATAACTATCTATTCCATGGTAAATCTACTCAGCACAGTCAAAGTGACATAAATACGTCAATACCTGTTGAAGCGGCAGCTCCCCAGAAAGAAAATAGAAAAGGAAGAAAGAAAATAGCACCCGTAAAATAAAGACCAAGCGTGCAAGTGTCAGAAGATCCTGAGTTTTTGGACGAGACGGATGATGCTAGAATGGATTGGACAGACCCAGACTTTACGTGCCTCGCAAGGGCATGGGTAACAGCTTCTGTCCAAACAAATGGTCGTACAAAGGGTTTCACTTTCTATCAAAATGTCAACATTGCCTTTAACAGAGACCCTGAGTGCCCCACACGACGATCATGTGGGTCGACCAAATCTCAATGGTATGCCCTTAATGCACAATGTATGGCGTACAAGGGGATAGTTGCTCAAGAACGATTTAGAAATAGCAGCGGAAAAATAGAAGAAGATCGGGTACGTTATAGTTTCCTTTAACTCAATTTTAATTATTTATCGTGAATATACACGTTATTTATTTGTATTGGGTAATTTTGCGAATTGTAGGAAAACGATGCACACAAAATCTATAAAGGCTTGAATGGCGGCAATGACTTCAAACATCGTGAAGCGTATAAGATTTTGGCGCGGGAACCGCGATGGGCCAACCTAAGGGATGATGGGTTGAACCATGCGGTGAATATACCAAGAAATGTGGCCAGGAGAACATTAGACTATTCTTCTCTGGGGAACTCGGTCGGATCAAACAATCTATCGGAGGACCCCAACGGCCCACCAACACCTCAATCCGCGGGCCTAAATTCTGGCTTAGATTGTTCGCTGTATGAGGGTGGAAGCAGGCCCATCGGCAAAAAACTCCACAGAAAGAACATTGCATCACAAAAGGCAATGGAGGGTATTACTGCATCTGGTAGCGGTATCCATGCTCTGCTGGATGAACTACGGTTGGAGAAGATGCAAGCGAAAGAAGAAAAGGAAAGAAGAAGAACATAAGCAATACAACACTGGCAAACCAAAATGGATTTGGAGCAAGCAAAGAAAGATCACAAAATCATGGAGAAAGACTTGAGTACTCTTTCTAGACATCAATTGCAATATTATCTACAAAGGCAAGCTGAGATAATGGAACGTCTGGCCAATAGGGGCGGACCAGGTACTTGAAGTGGTGATGAAATATAATATAATTTAACTTTACTATATATTTGAGTTTTATATCCAAAAATGTAGTTTACCTTCCAATAATATAATCATCTGAATAATGTACTTTGTTATTGAAGAATGCAATCTTGTTTTCGAAATGTTTATTTTCCGATAATATTGCGTTAAAACAAATACAAGATTAATGCAATATCAAAAACTTGTTTAATAAACTTGTACGACAAGAAGCTTTAATAAACTTGTTTAATTAATGCAATGTTCCTTTTACTGCGCGGTGTTCATTTCACCGCCAAATCTATGTTTGTATTCCTCAGTAACATTTTTGTTCAAATAGAATTAGGTTCTGTTCGAATAAAACTGCTCAGTGTAAAATTGTGCAAAATTTATTCGAACAGACAAATAGTGTGTTCGGTTAGACATTGAAAAAACTCTACTAAAACCCTAAAAACATCACCAAATAGTATGTAGAAATATAAAACACCTCAGTGCAAATTTATTCGAACAGACAAATAGTCAATTTCAACAAAAACTTCAGTCAATTTCAACATTAGATAATAATGGCTAATGAACATTAAAAACATCCAAAACATCATCTACAAATATATCATCTACTCAGAATCATCTACATAATCAAAGCACAACTTCTACATCGTCTAAAAAAAAGCCGAAACATTTATATCTACACATAATCATCTTCAGTACCCCGCCCACTGCGGCTAGTACTGCCTCCTCTGGTTCACAGACCAGATCCACGCTGCCTCGTCTCGTGCCTCCTCCAGGTGGTAGTAACACCACCCATACGTCACGCACCCTCCTCAGTTGTAGGTCTTGAACGGGACAAAGAAACTTTATAAATATTTTGACAAAATAAATATGACATTAAGAAAAAACACCACAATAAATACATAAATAAATTACTTACATGGGCATATATAGCTGATGATCTATACTGTCAATTTGCATGCGAGCAATAACAAGCTCTTCCTTCACCTCCTGGATCCTCTGTGCATCCCGCGCAGACTCTGCAAGGATGAGTCACCGCATACCATGGGTCAAGCGCCACAACTCCTCTGTGCCGTAGGATGAAGACATGAGTGGCGGGTCCCTCAAGCGGGCGATGGGGAGCCTCTTACGCCGACTTTCCACTCCATGTGCCACCCCAGGTCTGGCCCCTCCGCCTCGCCAGGTAAACTAAAGTCCTGGGATAAGCTATGAACTGGCGCTGTCGTAACCACCACGGGTGTAATACCAGCTCTGAGTGTACTCGGTCCGAACAGATCTAGATTCCCCATCCTTTGGGAATCTGTCAACATGTGGCCTACCTCCGAAATTTGTTCAGCCCAGTATGAGGCGTAAGTCTCTCGCAGCTCCCCTACCACAAACTGCTCACAGTCAACGAACCCCGCCTGTCTCATCTCATGTAAAGCCGTTGGACTAATATGTGGCGACATGCTAAGCGGAGGATCCAAAGGAATACGCACCTCACCAGTCACCTGCCTTCAACATCTATCCCCTAAATAATATTTGCAGTTTCCATTTGGTACTTGAAGTGGTATTCTTTTATAGGATAAGAGTTTTGCATTCAGTACGTCCTCTGTCTCAGACACTGCAGAATCGAACTAAGGTTCCCATGTGATCGTCTCAATAGTACGGTGATCTAGTATCTACCTATAATAAACAAATTGGCCGCCTGGTTATTTTTTTTCCTCCTATTCCCCCTCTCCCATGCTCTGAGGTGCGGATAGGCCGGGTACTTTACCTCTTCCTTGACTATAGGGTGACCAGCCCCACAATACTCGTAGAACCAATACTGTATTTTGGAATAACAGAAAAAATAATTATAATTTATATTTAAGACGTTTATTGGAGGATATTTGATTTGTAAATGGAAAAAGTGTTAGTGTACCGGAAGAAGTTGCACAAATCCAGTAATGGCACCCCCGGTTGTGGCTGCGGTATCCAAACCATGGTACAGGGAAGCAAGAATAGCAGTACCCCAGTCATATTGGGCAGCCGAGTCCAAATCATTCACGGCCGCGAGATATCCAAGCGGGACGGTGTCGTTGGCCGTTTGGAACCACAAATGTCCCATCATAAAGGGAATAAAAGTACGAGCAATAGTAATATTATCCTCCCGATCTGCTTTGACGGTCAAGTACGTCCTCAAATGTGTAATGCTGATGTTCTCACTCTTTATATGGCTGGAATCAATGTTGGGGAGCAATTGCCTCGCATTGGATTAAATAGACCATGTGTCATCATATGGCACCTGTGTCGGATATCGGCCGATGGACAATGATGTCAGCATAACAAAATCGAGGGGAGTGACCCTTATCTCTGCACAAGGGAACATAAACATGTGTGCGGTCTGCCACCAACGCTCTATAAGTGCCTGAATTAGCCGATTATCCTAATTGCCCAAGCGTATATCCATAAACTGCCCAAAAATATTCACTACGGCATCCCTTACAGCTGGAAGTGTGGCAATATCCTTCCACACTTTGAACACTGTAGTGAATGTTCCGTGCACACGCATCGAATCCCGATTTTGTTCATTGAGACATTTTGTCAAATACTTGATATACGGAAAAAATAATTTCACAATTACACTAAAACTTACCATAAGTTCCTTTCCCGTGTAATAGATGTAACTGACTCTGTCTGGGAGTTGGGTAATACACCTTCGCGGGAAGTTATCTTCAGTTGGGTTTGGTATATCTTGGGGTTGAACATCTTCAAATTCTACCCGCTTTTCCTTCCTTCCGGACCTCGAGCGAGTTACGGAACGCTCAGGATCTCTTGTTCCTCTAAACCCAGGCAGAGTGGCATTTTCATTTTGATTTTGTTGGAATTAAATTTTTTTTTACCAAGGGATTTTTGAGAGAGAGGTAGATGTAAAAAACTAGAAAATAGTCGAATTCACTTGTGAAATCTCCTCTAAATTTAAAAAAAAAACCACGTTGGCAAACTCACACTGGCTGCTGGGAGAGGTTGAGTTTGAGTTGTGGGTTTGGTGGGCTAGGGTGTAAGAACCCACACTCGCTACTAGAGATGCTCTTTAGTGAGATCAATTGGAATACGAGCAATAATACCACTTGTAGAACTAGTAGGTCTATACCTAGCAGTCTTCCTCAGCTTCTCCCAACCATTTTTGTCCACTACGGTCTTGGAATTCTTTGTGGTCTTAGCTACACCTTTTATCCTAATTTTGGCAGCCTAACTCAAAGAAGCTTTTGGCTTAGCTTTCTTAGCTACAATGCTTACATTCTTGACAATGTTTACATTTTTTGGACAATTCAAAGTACTAATCCCCTCGTAAGCAATAGGGATGATACTTGGAAGATCCTTGTCAATATTAACCTCCACACAAACTCTAGCAAATGATGTTCTAGTCTTATCTTCAGTTATTTTATCAAGGAACAAAGGTGTACCAATGAAGCTAACAATCTTTCCAATTCCATTAAGGGTTCATAAGTGGAAAGGAACCTTTCTTGAGATTTATCCAAATGGGGATAGTCTTTAATTCAGATTCTTCGGTCTCAATGAAAGTCCTCCAAGGCCTAATGATGAAAAACATGCTAGCAATAAATTGGGATCCCATCTCTAGCACTCTATCTCTGCCTTCACTCAAAGAAATTTTAAAGAAAAAGGTGTTATTATATTGAAGAGTAACATCAACTGACCTTTTCAATTTTCAAGTTTACACAAGGTATCCCTAACAAAGATGTAATCTAGTCTTTTCCCAACAGAATTACCAACTTAATAAGTATCAAACTCTTTGATACTTTCTATGAACTCTTCAGCCAAGAAAGAAACCATAGAAACACCATTAATGGTCTTAAGAGGAGAAAAATTGAGCTTTGTTGTACATTTTTTACTTGAGGGAGAACCTAGAAGAGAAGCCCAGATTGTACCCTGTGACGCTGAAGCATTACCCGTAGAAGAAGTACCATCATTATGTTCTTAAAGCAGTATGCTCAGTGACCCCGATAATGCATAGACCCTTCATTATGTCTATACCACTTGTATATCTTATTGTATTATGGTATAAAGAAACATGGTACAAGTTATACTTTATGTCCCACCAATTCCTTAATCCCAATCCTGGCCAGGTTAACCTACTTAACTTGTAGCCCTACTTAACCCAAATAATTTCATTTGGCGCTAATTGTCACTCTAAATTCTTCTAATCCCAGATATGTATTCGTCTGGATTGCAACTTTACAAGCACTTGATTCGATTTCATGGAGATCATTTGGAGACCCTCAAAGATTTTGTTAGAATCTGTGAAACACATTGGTATGTGTAATAATAAAGTAAAGCTACTATAGGAACAGTAGTCTACCATAGAAATAGTAGTCAGAGTAGGTAGCATAGTAAGGTAATATTTGTATTTCGGCTAAGCCAGGCTGGATTTGTGCTCTAATGCCTATATAAAGGCTTGCTATATCTTGTAATCAAATCATCTCATCCTAAGTTTGATCAATAACATTTCTTCTTTAGAGTTTAAAATTATATTTTCAACATCTGGTATTAGAGCGAGCACGGTCTCTGGCTCGACAACTCGAAGGCGACGACGTGAAGAAAAGCATAACCTTTTCAAGTATTCCGTCGAGATATCATTCATTCGGCAGAGATTATTGATTTCGTCTATTTTTTACAAAAAATGACAGAGAGTTATGTTCAAGTGGCAATTCCTAAATTCCAAGGTCACTACGACCATTGGAGTTTAATTATGAAGAACTTCTTGAGGTCCAAAGAATATTGGCACTTCATTAAAGTTGGTGTTTCTAACAATTCAGAAGAAATGACGATCGCTCAACTATCCAAGATCGAGAAATTATAATTAAAAGACTTGAAAGCCAAAATTTATTTTTTCAAGCTATTGATCGTAACATCTTGGAGACGATCCTATGCAATGAGACATCCAAAGATATTTGTGAAAGGTTTTGGATTGTCTCATTTCGTGTATGTAAAGGTCTGTGGTTATCTCAGTTGAAGACAGTGACAGGAAGAAGACCTTCGTACAATCTTCTATCAACCATTGACCAATAAGGTAAGTTGACTAAGTAGAACTCTGATAAAGGGAGCCAAAAATATTTTTCTAAATTATCTAAACTTTTTGGGAATCTCGTTCGAACGACCCAAGGTCTCGCTCGAACGAATTTTGGACATCTCTTTCGAACGACCTTAGGTCTTGTTCGAATGAATGTTACGAGTTCAAAATAACAACGCATATTTTTTGAAGGTTTATTAGGGATTTCGTTCAAACTACCAAAGGTATCATTCGAACGAGTCTCGAGAAAAGCTTAAACACTATTTAAGCGAACATTGCTTCTCTTTTTTTCTTTTTTTCTTTTTTTTCTCTTTTCTTTGGCAAAAAAATTATTTTTGAAAGAGCTCAATATCCTTTATCAGAGAGATAATTTGACATTAATCAAAACCTACAAACCTTAAGGTTGATGTTGAGTTAGTTTATCCCACTTCCCACATATTGTTCTAGAGTGATTCAACAAGGGTGTTCCTTGTTGTGAGTGTAAGGAGAGTCGTTGAGAGAACAAAGAAAATCGTTGTGAGAACAAAAGTGATAGGGCGTAATGCTTGGATCAAAAGAGAGATAATCACGATATGGGGTTATCGAGTCAGTAAGTGCAGTTCAGATTAAACTCTTTTGATTTGTGGATTTTTGGTTATCGTGTTCATCAGCAACGACCTGTAGTTTTTCTCCTGAGTAAAGGAGTTTCCACAGTGTAAATAATTAATTGTGTCATTTAATTCATTGTCTTTACTATTGATTGTTTCTGCTTAATCCTAGATCATTGATTGATAGGAATTATTTTGACCTAATTTCTCAAAATATATTAAATACCAAACACATAAAATTTTAATTGGTGTCAGAGCAGAATTACTTGTAGGCTTTATATCTTGAACGGTGATCCTGCTTTTAAGTGCTTGCTTAATTTAATAGATTTCAAAAAAATTGGAGGTCCTATAAATCGTCCACCACTCTTTGATGGAACGAACTTTCCATACTTGAAGGTTTGAATGATTGCCTTCTTGCAATCTATGGGAGAAGATGTCTGGATTGCCATTAAAGATGGATGGGTTCCCCCGACTGTTATGCGGGGTAAGCCAACAACAGCTGTAAAATTCCTAAACCTAGAAATTAATGGACTAAGGAGGAAAAAGAAATATCTGGGTATAATTCTAAAGGTCTTAATGTTATCTTTAATGCGTTGAGTCAAAGTGTGTATATGCACATCTCTGCGTGTACCACTTCGAAAGAAGCTTGGGACATCTTAATGTGCACTCACGAAGGTGATGATACGGCTAAAGAAAGTAAACTACAAATGCTCACCTCTAAATTTGAAAACATTTGGATGAGTGAGGATGAACCGTTCAGTGAGTTTTATGCCAGACTGAGGGGCATTGTCAACAACAGTGCCTCTTTAGGAGCTGGATATACTGATGTTCAAATAGTTCACAAAATTCTAAGATCTTTCCCTTAGTGTTTTAGATCCAGACGTGATGCCATTGAAGAAGCTCAAACTCTTAAAACTATGAAACCTGACATACTTGCTGGAAAATTGCAAACATTTGAAATCGAGATAGAAATGGAAAACCCTAAGAAAAATAAGAGTCTGGCTTTTAAGTCTTCCTCCAACTCTTCATCTTCTCAGGGAACCAGAGAAGTTGGCAACTTATGTATCTCTAACGATAATGAGGAATTAAACTTTGATTCACAGATTACTATTATAAGCCAACAGTTTAGAAAACTCTTAAAAAATGGCAATTTGAGAAATAAGGGCAAAATGTGAATTATAAGCCACCTCCTCATGACCGTGCTAAGTCGTATGGCAAACAGACCAATCTTGAACACGAAATAAATAAAGTTGAATGTTATAGGTGTCACAAGTATAGTCGCTATGCTCACAGTTGTCCCACTAAGAGTTCTAATAGTAACCATAAGGCCATGAATATTAAGGTAACTTGGGATGATGATAATGATGAATTTGATGCTAATAATGATCATCCCCAAGAATATTAAAATGACAACTATTGTGCGTTTCCTAGTATAATAAACTCTAGTAATAATTATTCTGACTCTTTTAAGCTAGAAAACTCAATTGAAGATCAGAGTGATTATGAAAGTAATAATAGTAAAGAACCCTAGTTTGAAGATTTGTATTTTCTACTTGTTTCTCTGCTTGAGAAACTTAAGAATAAGAAAGATGCTCTTATTGCCAAACATGATATTTGTGAAAAAGAAAAACATACTGTTGTGGGGAAGTTAAAATTGATTAAAACTGAGCTTGAGAAGCTTAAACTTGACTTGACTTCCACTAAGCAGAAACTTGAAGATTTTCTCCATGGAGCTAAGAATATTGATAAAATGCTAAGTCTACTACACCTCAAATCACCAAGTTTGTCAAGCTACTCCAGTGCCATCTTTGCCCAAACAAAGTGTTACTAATACTCCTTATAGGTAGACTAAGAAGCCTTCTGTCTTTCGCGTGTTTTATTATCAGGCTTGTGGTCGAAAGGGTCATCTTTCTCCATATTGCAGATATGTTCCTGAATTCTATGATATAAATGAATTTCTCAGCGAAAGGGGGAACTCTATCAACCATATGCCCAATATGTTGCTAATCCCTCTTTTATCCAAAAGTCTTTTAATGGTTTTAGGAATTTGACTCAAGTGATAGAAGAACGAAAGAAAGTGAAATCCATTTGGGTTCAGAAGAATGATCTTCTACCACAATTACGGTGCAATGTTGCAGTAATGGCTCAAAATGAGACGATGAAGAGTGTGTGCTATGAGACGGTAAAAGATATTTTATCTGATAAATCCTGGATAAGCACCATTGGTGTCTATTCCATTGAGTAAATTGTTATAGTCATCCTGACTGTTTGTGTCGCTATTTTGTGAACATTATCAGGTATGCATTGTTTTTCTTGTTCATATTGGTTATTTGCCCTGATTTTTACATTACAATCTATCTTAGTTATGCATGTGCATGATTCAGGATTTATTTATTTGTCATATATTCACCTAATGTTTGAGCTACTTGGTATCACTTATTCATCACTAGTTCCAATTGTTCCTGACTCTAGTCGTAAGTAAAAACCTTAAGGATAAATATAGAGACTTCGTTACCAAATATTATGTGAGGATCTAACCTTTTGTGCAAGCTCTGAGTGTTATTAAACGAATTTTTTACCGCAAAATCACTCTTTGTTTATGATCTCATTATTTTATGCATTTTTTAATTGTTGGTGGTGACATCTAGTTCAACTTAGTTTAATAGAACATTCTCTATACTTGATTTGAGACAAAAAAAGGCACTATGTGAGACCGAAAATATGATAATAGGTTTTTTATTGTTACATCTTTTTGGCCTTCGTCTATGCTTACCCAAAATTTTATCCGTTTGTAGCCCTTTTATGCCTTAAAATATACCATTTGTTTTATATCCAACTCTTTTTAACCCTTTTGTTCTGAGACATTTCAGTAAAATCAAAGTGAAGGAGGAGTTTAAGTGGGGAAAGATAAATATAAAATTAGAGTATCCCTGATGTTAAAAAAAAATTGTTCGAACGAGGTTGATAGTCGTTCGAACGATCTTTTGACAACCCTCTGGAATTTTGGCCCAGGAGCCCAATTCGTTCGAACGACTTCATATTTTGTTCAAACAAAATCTAGGAATTTTTTATTTATGGTTTTTTAAACCACTCACTTGCCTCGAGATTTGAGCAGTTGTAAAAAGTTTCCCTAGTATATAAAGGGAAACTTGGGGAAGAAGTATTCTATTTAATGTGTACTCAATAAAAAGGAAGAATGTCAGGAGGTGCACTCAAATTAAAGAAAGAGGGGGAGAAAGTATAATCTGTAGTCTCAGAATACGAGTAAAACATCTACTCTGTCATGTCCCTTCCCTTGCCTACATTATAACATTTTCAAGACCTGCTTGGACTTGAGTTTAGCACAGTCAACTTAGTGGAGATAAGAGATAGGGATTCTATATTAGTTAACTTGACACCATCTTAAACAATTGATTTCCTTCCATGAGATCTTTCAGTAAAATAACGTTGTTTTTTTTTGGATTATGAATTTTTAACTCCAGTTTATTCATATTCATATTTCCTCAGAGTGATATCTAGTAAATTATCAGTAACTTTGAGTGACCAACCATGAGAGGCCTAAGTTTAAACATATTTCCAATATAGTGATCTTCATACGTCTAACTGTCAGGACATTGATTGGACTACACACACACACACACCAAGTTCTTTTACATTATTTCGTTTATAAATCAATAATATTTTCTATATCATGTATCCGCTGTGGTTTTTGATTTGACTCTGCACATTTTGAGGGAGAGTGTGTTTGGTAGTCTTCAGTTTAACTCGTAAGTCCTGTATCTAATCTTATGTTTCCTATGGATTATGTTTCATGTTAATGTTTGTTGAATACTTGGTTATTTTGATTCATATCGGTGTGGTTACCTATTTCTATTCTTTTGTTCAAATGAGTTTTCTGCTCGTTCGAACGTTTAGGCAAAACTTGATGTTTCGTTCGAATGAGTAATTATCTCGTCCGAACGACTTTTCGACCATGGTTAAAATTCAAAGATTCTTCTATTCTTCTCTCTGTCTGTTTTCCTTCACTCTCATCTCTTGTCTCTCTCACTCTTGTCACCACCTCTACTAAATTTTTTTCTCTCTCTATTAATCATTTACATTCGATTGAGAAAATGCTCGAGTTTGCTGCTCCTTGTACTTGATTTTCCTCTTGGTTGGGGTTTGATTATCAAAGTTTTTCCAAGAAATTTGGGGCAGTTTTGTTCAAGGTTTCCCAAAGATGCACCTTGGGTTATTGGGTTCGGCATGCTTGTAATTAGATTAAGTAAGTTATTCTCATACCTATTATCTGGTGTTTGTAATTGGATTATTGGGTTCGGCATGTTTCGTTCCTAGTATATTGCTCAAAATTGGTGATTTTGGAATTATGATTGTGCAATGTTGATTGGTTATTTGTTGGTTTAGTCAGTATGACTGGGTTTGTGGAATTACTGGGTTTCAGTATTGGAGAATTGAGGGATTGGAGTGTGGGTTGTTTATTGCAAGTTTTTAGATTGGATTGTGGTTGGTGATCTATTGAAATATTGGAGATTGGAGTTTGGTTGTTGGAGTATTATTGGTGGAAGTATCTGTTTATTTTCTTGCAGGTGTTGGGTGGAATATGGGTGATTCCTTGATTGGATTTGTTGGTTTGGTATTGTTGGTTTGTTTTTGTTACTGGGGTTTCTCTGTAGACAAATTTTGTGTATATTAGGCAATATGGCACCTAGGTTACGAGCAGGAATAAAGGGGCAACGCTCTACTTCAACAGGTATTCTTGATGGTCAGAGAGTAGGGGATAATCCGGTACATTGGAGTACAAAAAAAGGTTTTAAGGATCGCCCGATTGTAAATGAACATATAATACATATCCAAAGTGTCTCTACAGTTAGTAAGGGCTTCGCGAGTGTTTTTGCAAAGTTTGAAGCGAGAGGTTGGACCAAGATTCTTACTCCAATGGGGAAGGTATATCCTTACATTATTTGACTGTTTTATGCTTTTCTGAAAGTGGAGTCCACCAGTTCACTCCATGATCAAATTTTTTCAGTCACTATTGATGGGGAAGAGTTTTTTGTAACTAGGGGCAAACTTTATTCTATATTGGGCATCTCTCCGTTCATTCTTGTTCTGAGGTGTGTTTGGCCAGTGACGTCTTATCCATGGCCTGCCTATTCTCCGGAGGGTGAGTTTATTGAGGATGATATTCTTGTTTTGCCTAAGCCGAATGAGATGGTTATTGACATCACTTCTCAATATAATCTCTATACTGGATCGGGAACTGTGACTTGCAAGATGTTAGATGATGAGTCTCATCTGGTACATCGCATTGCTATTTCTAATATCCTCCCAAGATCCCAAAAGAATGAACATTCTGAGCGGATGAAGGTCTTTCTCTATGTCGTTTAGAATAATGTGGAAATCGATCTCCCAAACATTATCATTGCAGAGATGATAGATGTCAGCACCAAAAAGGCAACTCATAGTTCATTACCTTTTGCTCGCCTTGTGATGGATATTCTGCTAGAGGTTGGGTATAAGTTGTTTTCTGATGAGCCTGAGGATACCAAAGTGGAAAGATTGAATGCTAGTAACTTTCATAGGAGTGCATCTCATTTACCTTCTGCACTACCATCTGAGTCCGCTCCTCCAGGTGCGCAGTCCACTACTCCAGGTGAGCACATATGTTCTTCTAGCTCTGCTGTACAGACTCAGAGGGAGTTTACTCTTCAGGATGTCGGGACCATGCTTCAGACTTTGACAGTGGATATGGGGGGTGGTGAAGATTACGATGGGAACTATTGATATATGGTTGCTTGGAATGAAGGCAAAGGTTGCGTATCTTCGTCAGCTATATGAAGAGTCTATGTATGATTATGTGTCTGCTTATGAGGATACTTGATAACACATGGTGTCTCGTTTCTATTCTCTATTTTGTTTTTAGTCTCTGGCTCGCCTCTATGAGACTGATTTTGTTCTGAGAATACATATGATAGTAGTCTATGTACTAACATTGGAAGTATGCTTAATACTATCTTTTATTTCTTTAATTCTCCAATGGTTCAAATCTCTTTTTGTTTCAGGTAGTAGATTACAGTTGTTAGTTATTTCTTCTGTGACAAAAGGGGGTAAAATACGTATCTTTGATAGGAAAGCAACATGAATAGATATAGGCTAATGCTTTTCTGGATTGATTATTTTATGATTTGATTTCTGTCGGTTGCAT
Organism: Kingdonia uniflora; assembly: GCA_014058105.1. NCBI lineage: Eukaryota > Viridiplantae > Streptophyta > Magnoliopsida > Ranunculales > Circaeasteraceae > Kingdonia > Kingdonia uniflora. The sequence continues at coordinate 1,120,607 of JACGCM010002180.1, forward strand.
ACAAAATCTACACGAAGTGCCTGTGCTCTGTCACTTTAGCGTTCATGATATTTCTTATTCATTGCATCCCAAATAAAATTCTATCTTGCTTGGTATTAATGTTTTAAAAAAATTTGGTCAAAACAATTCCTATCAATCAATGATCTAGGATTAAGTAAAAACAATCTATAGTAAAGACAAGGAATTAAACACGCAGCAATTGTTCACCCTGTGGAAACTCCTTTACTCAGAAGAAAACCATGTCTTATCGATGACACAACCGCCAAAAATCTACTAATCAAAAAGAGTTTAAATCTGAATTCCACGTACAACTCGTAACCCTGTCTCGTGATTATCTCCTCTCTGATCCGAGCATCACGCCCTATCACTTCGTTCTCATAATGACTCTCCTTCGTTCTCACAATACCTTTTCTTTGTTCTCTCAACGACTCTCCTTGCACTCACCAAGGCAACACCCTTCTTGAATCATCCAAAACAATATGTGGAGGCAGGATAAACTACTCAACATCACACTTAAGGTTTTTAAGTTTGATTGATGTCAATTGTCTCTCTGATAAAGGATATTGAGCTCTTCAAAATACTTTTTTGCCCAAGAAAAGAGAAAAAGAAGAAAAGCGAAGTAATTTCGCTAAACAGTGTTTCACTTTTCTCGAGACTCGTTCGAACGACCTTTTGTCGTTCGAACGAAATCCCTAATAGCCTTCAAAATATGCATTGTTGTTTTGAACTCCGAACACTCGTTCGAGCGAGATCCCAAATTCGTTCGGCGAGACTTTGGGTCGTTCAAAACGAGTTCCCAAAAAATTTAGATATTTAGTAAAAATATTTTTGGCTCCCTTTATCAGAGTTCTACTTAACCAACTTACCTTCTTGGCCATTGGTTGATAGAAGATTGTACTAAGGCCCATCCTGTCACTGTCTTCGACTGAGATAACCACGAACCTTTACTACACAAAATGAGACAAACCAAAACCTTTCAATCTCCCCCGTTTGGTTTATTTCGTGACAAATAAAAATTAAAGACCTACACTTGCTCTGTAGTACTTCCCAGCTACAAAGACAGTTTAACCTTTAGACACACCCCTTTTCATGAATAGTTCAATCTCTGGACCTCTTTACGGATGATATCTTACATCTCAACACTCATCAGAAAGCTTGTTACTTATATCTGTACACTTACAACTGTTTTACAATATATATGGAGAAAGAACTTAAAAATATTAAACAGAGAACCACATAATAGAAAG
>JACGCM010002626.1:0-30880 GCA_014058105.1 Kingdonia uniflora
TGTTGTGCTCTCATAAGAAGAAGGAGAAGACTTGATGATTTACCTGAAGTTTATCTAGTGACAAAGAGATTGACCCAGATGAAAATAGATGCTTATGAGATAGAAAATCCAGTGAAATATTGTGCAGAAAGTGAAAGTGAATGTGATGCTATAGATGAAGAATAAGAGAGATGGGTTAGGGTATGCCCAAGTGGGATTGATGTTTGGGGGCTGAGGATGGTTATTACAGCACCAACTAATCTGATGATGAGGATTATGTTCCTATGCTGAAGATCTTGAAAGATGTAATGAATTTGAAAATGTTGATATTGAATTGGATGATATTTACAGTAAAGGGAGGATGACAAAGCCAAAACACCATTGACTGTTGGTTTTAAAGAACTTGAGGTAGGGATGCAATGGGCAACTGTATATGAAGCGGAGAACATATGAGAAGGTTTGGAATTTAAACATTTTACATATATATATATATATATATATAATCTCAAGAATGACAGTACTAGGCTGAGGCTAAAGTGTTCAGAGGAAGAGTGTGAGTGGCTGGTATTATATCAAGAAACAATGATGGGCACACTATGGTTTTAAGACATGGTAACTTTCAAAATTCTTGTGGAGGAAAGCTAGGGGCAGACAATACCTTGTGTAATGCACCATGGGTTGCTAGAGAAGTTGAAGCATTGGTTAGAGATGTTAGAGCAATGACTCCCAAGGCAATTAAGACTAGAATGAAGAACAGTATGGTGTTGAGATTAGTTAACTGGACTGCTTGGAATGCAAGGCAAATCTGCATGGAGAGTATAGTAGGGTCTTATGATCAGGGTTACCATGACTTGCCTTCATTGTGTGTGGAGATTTTGAAATCCAATCCTGGGGGCATAGCTAGAACTTGAGACAAGATGACACACTACAATGGACTGGTACTCTTGTGGCTTTCAAGGCATCTTTGAATGGCTTTGTCAAGGGTACAGACCTATATTGGGGCTAGATGGTTGTTTTTTAAAAGGGAAGTATGGAGGGTTTGCCTATCTGTACTTAGTCTTGATGCCAACAATGGCTTATTTCCAATTGGAGTGTACATGTGCAGAACTGAATGTAAAGAAAGTTGGCTTGATTTCTTTCTAAGATAGAACCTTACTTATCTACACACCCATGAAAATTGACCTTTATCTCTGATAGGCAGAAGGGGTTTATTGATTCAGTGGCAGAGATATTTCTACATGCAATCATAGGTCTTGTTTTAGACACATGTTTAAGAATATGAAAAAATACCACAAGGGAGCACACTTAGAAAGACTTTCATGGGGAGCTGCAAGAGCTTTTGGGCAAAATAAAAAAAAAAGTTTCTAAATCAGCTTGGTATTGACATCCCTGGGGCAAAGGACTATTTGGAGAAAGAACCATATGAGCATTGGTGTAGATCTCATTTTGATTGTACTGTAAAATGTGAGCATATAACCAATATTTTAGTGAGTCCTTCAATTGGTGGATCATGAAGATCAGAGATAAACCACTAACAAAAGCATTTGAGAGACTGAGTTTGATGCTTATGAAACTAATGTTTAAGAGAAGAACCAAAGCAGAGTCATGGGATCAAGGTGGTTTAGTACCAAGAGCAGTTAAACATATTGAGTATTTAATAGCACATTATGGGGAGTATGATATGGAAGGAGGTGACAAGAATGAATGGGTTTCAATCTCTAGTACTGGGGCAAGGCGGGTACTAAACCTGGAAGAGAGAATTTGCCAATGCATTGAGTGGCAATTGACAAGAATGTCTTGTATCCATACTGGAAGTGTATTAATCCCAAGGAGGCAATCATTGAAGAGGTAAGAAATATATTTTCCTAATTTATTTATTTATTACTTTTTTCATTGATTTCACTGTCTCATGCATTTTCATTTGATTTCATTGCAGCTTTTTTCACCATATCACTTTGTTGCTTCATATGTGGCCGCATATAGTGGTATTATACATCCAGTATTTGATGATACACCACTGGGCCTCTGTAAGTTAAAAAAAAATTAGTGGTATTATACATTTTCTGATGAGCTTATGTGTTCTTTTAATGTATTCATTTTGTTCTTTTAATGTATACACACACACTGTTCTTTTTGTTGCTTCTTATACCTCACTTCTAATTGTATTATGCTCATTTGTTGCTTCTTATGTAGCTACCTTATGTGGTTGATCCACCACCATTGCAGAGAGGGAGGGGAAGAGCTAGAAAGGAGAGAAGAAAGGGTTATAATGAAGTGCATAAAGAACAAAAAAAAATGTGGGAAATGTGGTTCTTTTGGCCACAATAAAAAAACTTGCAAAGGTGAACCTATCCAAATTTAAAGTGAACCTGCACCTAAGGTAAGGGGAAGACCAACACAAAAGTCAACCAAAGTTTACTTCAATCAGTCACAGCAATCAGATGTTACTCAAGTACAAATAACACCTATAGTTAAAGGAGTACAAACAACACCCATAGCTAGATGAAGGGGTAGCAGTGGGAGGGCATCCAATATTGGCAGAGGGAGGGGAAGAAGTGAAGGTGTTTTAAGTGGGAGAGCATCCAATGCTGGCAGAGGGAGGGGAAAAAGTGAAGGTGCTTCAAGTTCATCAAATTTGGCAGAGGGAGGGGAAGAAGTGAAGGTGCTTCAAGTTCATCCAATACTGGCAGAGGGAGGGGAAGAGCTATGCAAACAAATCACCAAAAGTTTGTATATGAATGGTTGAGTAACTCAGTCCCGTAGAAGCTCCACAATCATAAGAGAGGCCACCACTGGTGATACCACCCATGCCTCCAAGGACAGCTGCCCAGCAAATCTTTATAAGAAAACCTTTAAGCCACCTAGGCAAAATTAGAGGCTTTGAACTTTCTGTTAACAATGGAGTTTGTTTGGGGTATGTTGATACAATGTGTTCTAGTGTTTTGTTACAGTTTATGAATGTGAAACAATGTCACTGTGTTGCAGTTTGATTGTTTTTGAATATAATGGAGTATGTTGTGTTGTATTGCAGTTTGACTGTTTATGAATGATATATTGTGTTGCAGGTTGACTTCTAATGTTGTGTTGCAGTTTGAATGTTGATCTAATGTCACTGTCTATGAATGAGAATATAAGTTGAATGTGATGTAGTTATATGAATATATTGTGCCATTGTCTATATGAATGTTGATCCAATATAAATTTGTGTCACTGTCTATATGAATGTTGATACAATATCACTGTCTATATGAATATATTGTGTTGCAGTTTGTCAATGTGTTGCAGTTTGTAATGTTGAATTTCTATATACTACATACAACATTCTAATGTTGCAGTTTGACTATTAATGTTGTCAATGTGTTGCAGTTTGTCAATGTGTTACAGATTTTGGAATGGTGAAATGCTTATAAGGACATAAAAAGAAGGCAGGAGAATGAGGTATACTATATATCTAATTTATTTAATTAAAACCATACATTCTTGTTTTCAAATCATTACATCATGCTTTCAACACAATACCGCTTTACATAGTTATTTTTTGCTTTAAATTCATTAATGAATTCATCTAGCCCCATCTCCACAGTGACCTTCACATTAAGCTTTCCATTGTTGCCTTCCTTGAAATCTTCTAAAGCATTCTTCAACCACTGGAAATTGCGACAAGTAAAACATTTCAAATACTTATGCCCATAACTATGATCTTGCCTAGAGGTAAAAAATATCATTGTCCCAACACAACCTTATACTTCACATTTGGATTCTTTCCAAGGGCAATCTCTAATCCAATGAGATGAACCACCACACCTAAAGCACCCACTTCCAGAGGAGGTCCCAATTGAACTTTCAGATTGAACATTTGTATCAGATAACCATTGAAATTCAGTGCATTTTGAGTGTTGACACTTGAGATATTTTATGTTGTAGTTCTTTGTTGTGTATGAAGTCATAAGCTTCCTAATGCCATCACAATGAGGAAACCTACATTTGGTGTATAGCCAAGGGCAACAGTCAGGGGAGTGGCCTTCAAGGTAACACATTACACACTGCAATTTAGAATAACAACAACAGTTCTACATAAGAGACATATATTAGACTGTATAAAGTACAAAGAACATAAGCTTTAGTCTTAACCCCCTCTGTTTAGAATTTGCAATTTGGAATAACATCTATTTTGAATTTGAAATAACAATATATTAGACTTAACCCCCTCTGTTTGTAAAGAAGATAAGCTTTAGTCTTTTCTCTCTAAAATTTGATTCATGGACTAAAAGCTTTGTTTTTTTTCAATTAACACTATCACTAAGCTTAGAGTAATGCTAAATTACTTTTGTTTGTGATTCAGAAGCACTTCCCATGGCTAAATTAGCTTGGTTTATTTTTTGTATTTTTTGTTCCAAATAGGAAACTTGGAGAGGATGATACTCAGATTGGAGATGAAGATTAGAGAGAGGGAAGGGAATTTATTGGAGAGAGGGAGAGAGAGGGAGAAATGGTTTGGGCAACGACGAGCAACGGTCGACAGTTGTGCATCGTCGGATACTACAGGTAAGTATCTCGAGGCTGTGATTTTTTTGTTTTTTTTTTAAATTGTAAAAGGGCAAACTTGCCTTTAAAATTTGTTGATTCGGTCAAATGTGGGTCAACTGCGGTCAATTGCAGTTGACCAAGGTCAAACTGCAAATAAAGGATTATAGTTCATTTTTTGCTAAATGGCAGGACTTAAGTCAAATATGCATAGAAATATCATGACATAAGTCTAAAAAACTCAAAAAATTCTAGAGACACCCTATATTTTGGGGTCATTATACCTACACCAGTAATTTCGTTAAAAGGAAGCATCTCTTCATTTACTTATCATGTTTAAGAAAAAGGGATTAACTATTTCGCCAGAGGTAAATGGGAGGAGGTATATCTCGATGTTAAATATTCAGAGTTACCAGAATGACTCAGACATAAGAGATTTCTCATAACGACCACAGACATAATAAGAGGGTTATCACCGAAAAAACAGTATCATGGTTGAGATGTAAAGTGAAATTCAGGCCAAACTAACCGAATGATTTGGCATTATCTTTTACAAATTTATATGATCCTGTGAAATGCCTATGCTTACAATTTGAAACTGCTGATCCTCAATACGAGAACATTTCGCATTGTAATTGCAAGCTTCATTAGTTCTTTGACAATAACTTAATTAAAAATCTAACACTGCAACGATTCACAAGTTGGTTTCTTCGCAGTAAGATATACTGAATTACCTGTATTATTCTGAATCAAAACATAATTTTTATGAAGACGTTAAAACGAAGTGGGTAACAGATTTACAATTGAGCTTCATTAATCTTCTTACATCGTGAGTGACTTTATTGCTTATGGATTACCATAATATTGGATGGACTAGATTTTGCAATACGTGTTCTGTGTTGCTCTTTCCTTTTAACCCCTAACACGCATTTCAGATTTGAAGGGCATCCGTGATGGAGCCTGCAAGACTCAAGACTTCGAAAGGAGCCTCGTCTGCAAGAACCTTCACAGTCTGCGGGCACGAATCTGTTATCCAAAAGTAGGCAAATGCCTTTTCTGATGAGCCTTCTGAAAGGGGAAAAAAGAAGAAATCAAATATATTGAAACCAAAAGATTGCAAAATGAAACTTATGAGAAATTTAAAGTTCATTTTCTTACCACCATTGCTGCGAGTAAACTGTTCCCATGACCTCTTAGGAAACACGCCATGGGTAACAAAAGCACTGACCTTTGAAGCTCCGTGAGCTGCCAGAACTTTCTAATAGAACCAAAAAAGGGGGAAAACTTAGTGGGGGAAATAAGCAGGAGATAAAAAAACACATTAATTTATATATTTTGGGATCTGAAAATAAAACTGGGGAAATCAACTCCATGGCAAAAGGCATGCCATTTTCATTCTTAAGTTAATGCACATCAAGCATTACTATTTTAGATCTACCTACTATCAACTAATTTCTAGTCAATGTTAATAAAGTTGATATAACCATGCATACAGGGTGGCTGTCCTACAACAGTCACCACAGGATCAATGATTATGGCGTGAACGAGTCTGGAATAGGCACCTTCAGAATCTAAAGGGCTTCATGTGTCCAGTGCATGTCCGAATCAGAAGCCTTGGAGGAGCAGATGGATTGGATCAGTAGAGAGTCAATTTTAGGCGCCCTTTTGCGCTAAGGTTGTCTGTTCACGCTTTGACTACATAGTCTATAACAAAGGTGGACTTTCTATAGCTTATAGGGAAAAATATCATTCATAATGATAGATATGCAGAAAAGAAACAAACATCTATACCAAGTAATCTACATTTTGTGTTTATAGGTAATTGGGTACGATGTTTACGCATATACCTGACACTCAATTAGGGTCCCTCCTGACTGAACCAAATCATCAACAATGACCACATGACAACCCTCAGGATTTCCCTCCTTGAGACGGACTATCCTCTTTTCGCCTTCACGAACTTTTGTGCACACAACCTGCCATTAAACAGCATTGAATGTAATAAAATAAAATGTTAGATTAATATATAGAAAATTTAAATATTTTGAAGAAAGTAAACTTACCTACCATGGGATAATGCTGCAACTGCTTGTAAAATCTCTTCCATGCTCCATCATCGGGAAATGCAATTACGATCTGAAAGTTTATGATCACTTATTAAAAGATTAATGCCAGGTTGGGATGAGTTCATCTTTAAATTAACTAGCAGCTGTGATCCCCATATGCTGCCGAAATGGATTAGTTTTTCACTTTAGTATAACTTTAGTAAACAGGCCCTCATGAAAAATTCAAGCTTACTAACATTATCAGCATCTGGAAGTTGGAGAAGGCGTTGCTTCAGCAGAGGGATTCCAGTTTCAAAACAAGGCAAAACATGATCCCCAAAATAAAATCGCTCCTGAGTTAATCAAAGAGAAAAAACCAAAAGCTATCAACTCTACCATATCAAAATCACACTGTATATATGAATGCAGAAGAATTGATACTAGGATAATATGAGGACCGTTTTATCACAAAATCAGACTGCAAATAAAAATTGCAGCTACAAAAAGAAGCAACTCTACACCCCACATTATTTACGAGGCTGAATTGGATTACCTTTCTGTTGTTAACGTTGTAACTTAAAGAATTCAATCTTGGAAGAGTTAAATTCTCGGCCTATTAAGGATGACTTGTTTTACTCAATGCTATATTAAGTAGCATGCATGTTTACTGGTCAGAGTGATTTATGCTACCTGTGAGAGTTATTCAGGAGGTTGAAAGTATATCCAGAAACTTTCTTTAGTCTGGGGGTGGAGCTAGCTACCAAAAGTCCTATGGTTAAGTGGAGTGACATTTTTCATCCTTCCAAGAAGAATGGCCTGGGAGACAGGAACATTGAAACTAGCAAAAGAGCAGCTACTCATAAGCATATGTGGAAGGTAGTGTCTGGAAGAGATTAAATCCGGGTTTAATGGGTGAATAAAACCCTCATTAGAGGAAAAACTTTACGGAGTAAGATCCAAAGACTGTTCAGGGTGCTGGCAAAAGATTCTGCAAATTAAGAGAGGGAGTTAGGGAAATGTGCTTGCATTTGATTGGTAATCGTTCAGCTATTCAACTATGGAGGGACCCTTGGCATCCTTTAGGATTTTTATTAAAGAGGCTACTATAAATTCCCTCAAAGATTGACATGATAGTATATTTATTAAGGAGGCAACTATCGATAGTATCATAACTGAAGGTAGATTCCAAGTTGAACTGGCTAATGATGTGGATGGATTCACTGCTCTGTGGCTACAGGAGGTGCAGACCAATACCAATAGCGATGATGAAGTTATCTGGTCTCTAAATACCATTGGAGGTGAGCACTCAGAAGTCTACCTACAACCACCTGAGGCATGAAAACATGTTGTCTGATTGAAGTAAGGTTTTTTGGAATGTAATACCCAGACATAGCATGGTTTCTTGGCTTACTCTGAAGAACTCTCTCAAAACTCAGGATAAATTGGTTGTGGCGGAACTATTGAGAGATTCAAGTGTCTCTTATACCAGAATTCAAGGGAAAATGAAAAACGCACGATTTTTAGATGCCCTGTATCTACTATCTAGATGCAAATTCTAAAGCTTTTGGTCTACAAGAGGAATGTATAAAGGTGGGAACATGAAATTAAATGGTGCACCAAACACTTCATTTTGACTGACACAGTGGGATGCCTCAAAAAATTCTATAAGAATGCATTTCCCGTCAACTACACCATGCCATTTAGACAGGGTTTGTTATCCCCTTTGCCAGATTAAAGAATCAATATCAGGACTTCCAAAAAAAAAAAAATTTCCAGCTTAGAAAGTAGATAAGAAAATAAGAGTTAATTTTGATAGTGTACGAACTTGTTTGATTTCCGAGTTCCTACAGGGCATCATGTTGGGCAGTATATCCCAGGTTGCAGCACTATAATGTATATGTTCTTTTTTTTCTTCTATAAGTTGTATCGCAAGTTTGGTTTTTTTATACAATACAGCATCATCAGCCTTGTTCTTTAATTATATTTTTCACAACCTTTTCTGGAATGGCAATTCAACAACTCCATTAACAAAATCAAAGCTGTGCTTTAACCTATCATCAGATTGTTTTATATGCGTAGATTTTCTTACTTCAATCAGGATATAGCTCCTAAAACTACTACTAGCAATAAAAACCCACAAAAAATCATCATCAATCGCTGGTAAGGGGAAGAGAATGTAAGAAGTACTTTCTGACCTCGTTTTTCAGTTGATTTTCTAAAAGATCACATTGACCTAATAGTTTCTGCAAATGAACAAGAAAATCTGATGCTAAAGTGAAAATAAGAAAATGAATACAACAAAGAACTTTTGATCAACATGTAAATGGCGGACAGTCAGGGATAATAAGACTATATCTCTAGCATCATAGAAAACTAATATAGAATTTGGGAACAAGAATTTTACAAACAAAGTAAGCTATCAATAAACAAATTAGGGAAAACCATTCACAAATTAATAGAGCTTGAAGACCAACCTGAAGAGCATGTATGTCATAGATGACTAAGCTAGTTGGACCACCTCTAGATATGGGTATATTTGATAATATCCTTGCCATGGTAAATGCAGTTGCGACATCCCCTTCCTCTTCCATTCTCTCAAACGAACCAGTTGGAAAGAATGGTAAAACGAATGTAAACGAAGCAACAAAAAGACGCGGAAGTGCAAATATCACAGATAGTTGCTCAAATATAACACTAGGTGAGCTGAAGGACGCCAGAAAAGCAACATGTTGCCCTCGAATACTATGTGCATTGTTAATAAAAAGATTTGGAAATCCATCATCAAAGCTCCTGAAATAATAAGTTCATCCCCTAGTATACACTAATACGAAAAATATAAGAAACATGGAGAAATTGCTGACGAGAATGATTAAAAAATAAACCTCCAGTTTATGGATTGGAGTTGAATAAACTCGGACTCCGCGGCAATTTTTTGAGCTAGGTCTTCGTATTCCACGCAGTGGAAAAGCAACACTTGCTTCTTCTTCTCCTCCATCTATTCCTCCCCACTTTCTCTACTTGTTCACAGTTAGAATACACTGCAACGTTAGAGAATGATTAAATGTGCGAAATTATATTGAAAATCACCAATTCCACAGCTGAAAAGTCACTTTTTAAGTAGTATTCAACCAATATTAGTATATTTACAGATAGGCAATTTGAGGGAATCCCAAAACTTGAATCAGTTAGACAATCCAACACAAAAATATACACAAATGAATTGTGGGTTTAGGGTTACCTGAGATAAGTCCAAATCAACAAAAATATGTCACAATTCAACCCAAATTAGTCACACTGCATCCCTAGGTCAATCAATCAAATAAGATACAGAGATTCTTGAAATAAAAAGGTATATAACGAAAATATATCAAAAGGAAATGGGAATTACCAAAAAAAAAGTTAGTAACTATTACTACTTTTTTTCTCCATCAGTTAATTGTACACTAGAGCTAGTGGGGTATCTTGAAATATGTTAAGAGGATAGATTATGTATTAAGGTTTATGTGATGCTAAGATTAACCTGTGTCAACTTCAATCTCAATCTTAATATTGTCTTAAAGCAAAACAAAACACTTATCTACTTATCCATCTTATAATCCCATTGAGCTACAAAGATTACCTGAATATTTTCAGCAAAATAACAACAACTCAGCAGTAACAATATGCATATCATGTCTATAGAAAAAAGGGAAAGTGTAACCTTTTTTATGTAATTTATTCAGATAAGCATTTGTGTAAAATTCTTTAACCCCAAGTTGAGATATAACAGAAGCAATTTGTATAAAAGCAGAAAATGCATTCTTTGAAGAAACACTTGCTTCAGACTTGATCATGGGAAAACATGTAGTAGTGTTTCGTTCACTCTGAAAATTTACTAAGAGCCATCATCGTACACAGAAATAAGTAGCTCCTTAACTTTAATTCGTCTAAAAGATATGAACTTATGATTAGGATGCAATTTTGATGGGATTGTGTTTGTTCCCAAATTTTGTGGCTGGTATGTAAATACATTCCCTGGTTACTCCCACCTTATTCCGGCTTTATTTTGGCCGAAGAAATTCACTATTTTTGAAGCTCATAAATTAATGATTGGCAAACTAACTGTGTAATTTCAAAGACAGTTGACACTTGCCTTCAAACTGGTGCTTATACAGATTTGGCCTTCTGCAATTATTTTAGATACACAACAGTAGTAATTAGATTTTAGCAAAATAAAAAGAATTTCACTTGACAATCCCAGATGGAGAAGCTACAAAATTGCATTCACTTACTGTCCAAGACTTACAACAACAGCCATAATGTTAGAAGAATTCGGCTGAACATAACTGCATCAGTTTAAGCCCTTTGTCGTGTAATCTCAAAATACATTGTAACGTATATGGGAAAATGTCAAGGTTTCTTCGGGGGTTCAAGCTCAAATGCTTCTTCTGGTTGCCTTTTCCAAAAATAATTTTCTGCTTCAATCCATCGAGGATGAACAAGAAACTTTCCCCTTTTCCAAGCCCAATGAGCCTTGTCAGTCCCTGCTTCGAGTGACACCACATGCGTCACGGATTGATTGCATTCTGTAGTACATTTAGCACCCAACTGCTCTGCCATTAACCTCTCTCCTAACACTTCAGAACCTACAATGACGACAACAAACGGGTTAAATGGGGAAAAAAAAGAGAGGATGTGGGGGCCATTACACTTTAGGATATAGCCAACAAAACATAGCAGGTCAATTGCATCTATCTTATTTCTAGAGCACCACCACTTAGAATTGTCAACTAAAATGAGATGTACTGTTCAAATAAATAGAAAAATTAGGCAAATTGTGTTTAGATAGCTAAGGCTTCCATGGTTTTAATGCTCATTTCAAAAGATAGCTAACATGACCCAAAACCAAACCTTATGGCACATTTCAGCTACTCACCTAAGAAAATAATTTGAATGAAAACTTCAAATATGGAACATCATGGTTTATAATTGTTAACCTCACAACAATACAGATGTGTGTGCAGGGTGCCCAGTTACTTTTGGACTTAACACATTGAGAACATCTTTTGCTGATAAATAGACTTTGACATTATCAGCTTCATGATGTCTACATCTCACCAAATGTTCTAATTCCTTGTGCAAGTTCACTTGGAGAACGGAACATATCTAGGCTCTGACGAATATATGCGACATGGATAATATGAATGGCCATTGAAGGTACTTTATACACAAGAAATGGGACATGGTGTTTGAAGCCTTACCAGTCTTACATCTCTGCCCAATAAATTGTCCTTGTTATCCTGCCAAAAATAAAAACATTGAATCGACAAAGTAAGTTTGTTAAAGCAGTGAGTGGAAGCACAAGAAAATTTCGGTACAACTGACCGAGTTAAAGAACGACTGGTGAACACGCTTAAGAACTTTAAGAATAGCTGAAACTGCACCCTCACTCTCTACTTCATCTCTACTTAATTCCGAGAGGGACTTATAATTTAAGCCGAAATGGCGACCACTTGAAGCAAAGAAGTGATATCTTTCCATGAGTATGAGGTTTTCTTTATGCTTGCTCCACACCTAAAATGGAAAACCAAAGAAGACTAAAGAACTTTTAATGAACATTAACAGCTCAAGCAGTTTATAATTGACCTAGCTAGCAGAACAAAATATCCTAGATTCCATGATCTACAAATAACATCGTGCCTCTTAATATTACAGAGATTAGAAAGTGCTAAATAAAATATAAAATAATATTGACCAGAGACTCTACGGTAAACTCTCTAATATAGTATGAGCCATCCACATGACAAACTCCTGAGGATGTAATATCTTTTGTTCTCTGTATACTGTTGGAGACGTTTGCAATTAGATTGGAATTTGTATGAAGCAACAGGATCCTGCTTAGCCTACATCAGGAGTAGAGGATTTGAACACTGATGGTTTAAGATAGATACACCAGGTAAGCTATGGAGTGGGTGTACACTAACTGTTTCACGGGTTTCCTCCCATAGATGCACGAACATGAAAACTGGCAGTTAGTAAATAGAGCTATAAATCATGATAGCCTTGGTGGAGTTTCATCTCAACAATGCCCAAATGGAGACTGTGGCAAGGGCAATACACTATATTATCCCACTCCACAGTCTTAATTAGGCATGGTAAAAGAGTAAAACCACGTAGTAGTGCCTACACAAATAAATACTCAATTTATCTTCTATATTAGTTACTGGTACTTAATGATAAATCTTAGCCTGATTAAAAGCATACTTGTCAAGGTAAAAGTGTGCCCAAAAATATCTCCTTATTATTTCTCTTTGAGTATGAACAATAAATGTGTGACTTATCCCCCGCACGAAAATACTTGTAAATGTGTGATTTATCCCCCGAAAGCTTTGTTTGAGGTAAACATCTTGCAGCATTATGCTTGAAACCAAGGCATATACAATATTACAAAAGTAATGGAAGAAAACACCTAAAAAGTAGCATGCACATAAAGTCAAAACAAAAACAAGAGAAAGAACTTCAAAACAAAACTTAATTGAGGAGATAAGGCAACCAGATATCCATATGACCTAACCAATATAGCATACAAAACTTAATTGAGGAGATAAGGCAACCAGATATCCATATAAAAGACAAACAAGAAAACAGCAATTTAAGCATGAGCAATAAATGGAACTTACAGACTCTGTATCATCGAGGATAACTACGGCATTATCAGCGCCCATAATGATATCAAGACCTTTTTGATGCCTCTGGGTACAATCAGATTGAGATATAACCTTAGAGTTGAAATAGACTTCCTCAGGATCAAGGAGACGCGCCATTTCCAATGCATAGGACTGTTCTCCCATGGTGTATATGTACATCTCAAACATGTCACTTGCTTCTTTCAAGAATGTCCTTACAAAGGGCCTCAGCTTCGTCAACATGCACATAGAGTCTAATTTGAAAAGGCTGCCCTTTGGAATATCTACCATATTTTGAACAAGTTGTGATCAGTAATAAGAAAAAAAAAAAAAAAACTAAAATCGAAATAATTGAGTTGTATAAGTACAAGTAATGCACATGAAGATAGAAAGATAATTTTATCTCAGAAAGTAAAAATCTGGAAATAACTACAAAATAAGTTTTCTTAATTAGAAGTAAGAATGTTAGTTCTTTAGCTTTACCCGTTCAGGAATATTTTTCTTATTCAATCACTATACCCAGAAGATTGAATCGCAAAATGTTCCTCCCTTATTCTCTGTAGCCTTCACTAAGGAAAAAGGAATATCGACAGTTTGAGAGTCCCAGGTTCAATAAATTTCAAGATACTGTACTTCAATAGTGCAATTGCTCTTTTACAATAAAGGTATCATGTCAGGCAAAACTTGTGCAGAAATATTTCTTTGTGAGACTTGTTTACTTCGAATATATGTTAAAATTCTAGAAGAATATTTGCACTAACTTAAGCAAAATCCAGTTGTTTGATATACCCAACAGTTAGTGCCTCTGCTCAGAAAGTAAGAGAATTATTACCTTCTAAGGAATCTGTTTGGTTCATCAAAAATCCCTCATCCGGAGAGATGTCCCGAAACCTAGTTGAATTCAAAAGAGTGTGGTCCAAGTCAAGCACCAAATAAAGTTTTTTCTTTTGCAACAGGCTCTTCAGATTAGCCCTACGCAATCGAGCCAATTCTTGAGAGCCAATCTTTAAAGCCTGTCAACAAAAAAATATGGTTATCGTACAGCATATAAGAAGACTATATTACATGACTAAGATTGCATTGGAGGATAGTTTAGTGTGCAATGGTTTACTGGCAGTAATTTACATTGTCACTAGCCCACTAGTGACTGCACGAGAAACACACAGACACTCTCTTCTAAAAAATGAATGGCAGGCAAACTGTTGAGATTGGATGGAGGACCATCGACGACATTGTGGCGGCAGCACCACATCTCATAAAGATATCTTAGAGGCCCTAGGTAGCTTCAAGTCACAACTAAGAAGATCTTGTTATTATTAAAATTGAAGCCACAACACTCATTTCGGAGTGTAAGCATGCACGATACACATTTCAGCTGTTAAAATCAAGGATTGATGTGGCAGGCCAATAAGGGTGTAATTGCTGAGGGCATTACTGGTTTGGCTGTTCTAGAAGCCAAGGGCATTAGCAGTATCTTTGTTATGACTGTTTTTTGACCACCTCTTCAAATAACATGTAACAAGCCCGGCGTTAGAGTTTGATTCCCTTTCATTTACACATGGCCTAATGCTTTTATACTAGTCTGGAACTTAAGATTTTGCTTAATACAAGAAAAATGACAGTGGATATTTCCATTTAAATTTAAAGTAAGTAAGAAAATATTCAACCTTAGTATGTGTTCACCTTGTTATAGTCACGAATTTACGAGCATAATACTATTTAAGCAAAGATTCAAGCAGTAAGTAAGAAAAGCGTTAAGGAAATAAATATTCACTAAAACTAGCAAGCTCATACCTTAAGTACGTAACCAAATGGGACTGCGGAGCCATCAACCTCTTGCTTGCCGCATAAGACACACAACCCTCCTAAAGAAGCAGGATGAGGGCATACTGTGGATCCCCTTATTTCTTCAAAAGCCTCCACTTTATGCCTTTTACTCCTACAATTAATAAATCCCATTATTTGTCATATCAATTAACATACATGATACTTTTACAAATGATAGTAATCATACACACCCAACATTACATGAAAACTATTTTCAAACGACCGAAGCAAGTGTTTTACACTAGGCACAGTGAAAAGCTAAAGATGTCACAAAATATGTCTTTCCGTCCGTCATCGCCTTCTTCTTCTTCCTTTTCTTCTTCACCTTCTTTTTCTTTCTTCTCTCCAATCTCTCTTCCTCTCATTTCCATTACTAATCTCTTCTCTTTTCCTCTTTTCTCCATCTCCAATCCTTTCTTTTCATACTCTCTCTATACCCAATCTTTACCCATCTCCTTTATATTCTTCTTCTTCATCTCTTCCCCATCTCTCTCTCTCTTCCAAACCAAACTCTCTCTCCCGGTCATCTCTCATCTCTCGGTCGTTGAATCCACCATTTTATGGTTTACTAGTATCTCCAGCACCAATCACACCGGTACTTGTCTTCTTGCACCTAAAGCTACCAAGCAGTGGAATATGAATTTTAAGCCTAACCCAAAGAGTAGTATGTGATCGAAGTGAGAAAACTTACGGCGATACTACTCTGTTGCAACATCTTCTCATAATGAGAATATGATAATCAACGCTAACAAGGGAGGCTGGGAACTTCCAAAGTATAAACAGATTGCTAGACTCATGAATAAGGGAGTTACAATTACTAAAGATAGCTATAAAGTTTTGCCACTACAAATCATTCAGAGGCTTGTGAATAAATGATTTAATAAAATAAAGGGTTGAATGAGATAAAGGAACTAGAAAATTAAGCAAGTAAAGTACAGGAAAGATCTTAATTAACACGCCTCGGGGTCACATCGTCACATGCACCAATTGATCGCCTTGACTCTCCAAGTGGCCTAGGGTCAGTTTATTAGAATTTAGATCCGATATCAGCGTGTTTAGCAACGTAGCTCCAGCAAGAAACAAAAGGATTTTCTTTTGCGCTAGGAGTTTAGAGCTCGAAGAAAAAAAACAAGTCCTTGTTTTCTTGCTGCCGAAGTGTCAAGATTGAGGATGGTGCTAGATGGGACATGTATACTATGCGGTGACTTTCTGTGCATATTATATATGGTTCATGCTGTACCTAGCCCCAGCTTCCCTAGGATGAAAGAATTAAAGTGAAAATCGGATGACCCTTTTCTCTTTCTAACCTGGCAGACAGTAACTACTATTTACTAACTTACGACATTGAAGAATACAAATTACAGTGCGAAGTATTGAATTCGGATCTCGATATCCGTATTAGCATATCTCCATATGAATTCTATAATTCTAAAGCTAACTCAATAGTCCTAAATTCAACAAAGTAGGCAGACCTATTACCAAAAAAGCAAGGCAAGTAAAGTAATCAACACTTGTACAACTAAGAATGGTCTCCATTTGGCTAAAATATACATGCAAGAGAGAAGATTGATTTATGTCTAAATAGCTATTAGGAATGACATATTAATCTAACCAACATATTTTCAATGGTTTATCATGGTCTTGAGCTGGAGGCTCCCTGTCCAGATAACACATTGAAGTGAAAAAAGTCAGAAATTGGAAATGGTTAACAGAAAGATCATACAACATGATAATCAGTTCTTAAAAGTAGCAGTGTCAAACCCGATCGTTGAACTGTCTAAATAACCTCATCTTAGTAAAAGAGAAGACCTAAATGATGACCGCATAAGACATCATAGTGACAACTCTTTCAAATAAGATCATCAAACAAAATTGTAAACTTCCTGAATTTTACCTGGAAGGGGCAGTGCTCTTTGACCCTGTTGCTAGTGAATCCCTCGATCTGCACTATATGCCATTGTCCAAAGTCTCCACGAGTTTAATCAAATTCTTGTATTGGTTAACGTAACTAGCAGTCCCGTTATCACCATCATAATCACTGACACTACCACAACCATCAAACACATCAAAAAAATAAAAACATGAAAAAAATAAAAAACAAAGAGACTACCAGATGAAAGAGCAAGGTACACTTAATTTGAAAGAAGAGCACCCACATTAGCTACAAAAAAAAAACTATTCAGGGAAAACACTTATACCTAGGTTTAGGGATGACCCCTTTTCAAATAACCTTAAAAGGGTTTTCCCTACTCCTATGTTTTGAAATTCACATAGGAAATAAAGTCTGCATGCCTTGAATATGCAAACGGATTTCTTCCTCCTCCATTCCCCCTCATTCTCATCTCTGCTCAAGGACCATCTCTCTCCACTACCATCGAATCATCTACAAACAGATATCCTCGTCAATGGAACCTTTGCCAAGTTGATTTGCATAGTGATCTAGATTTTAATGCACTACATAAGTTAGGTTATGGTGTAGATTGGTGGATTTAAAACATGAACATGGTAGTGTATGAATAGTGTAGGAACCTCTAAAATAAGTTATGCAGTTTTGATAATAAAAAAAATGGAAAGCTCTACGATGTGCTGAATACATAAATCCCATAGGTGGCAGTCTAGATCGGTATTTTATTTTTATTTTTTTTACTATGCAGTATTCTTATATTAATTTCAAATAAGAAGGATGTAGGCTATATAAGAAATAATCTTATATAAATCTGAAACAAAAAAAATGATCATAAAAAGACTTTAAGAAATAAATGATTATGGCAGAGACTTTGTAGTTCCTTCCACTAATCGCAATGATATGAACTTAAGAATTGAAACATAAAAGTTCACAAAGGAATAATACCCTGGGGAAATTGCTGACGGCCTTGGGGTTCACGTAGTGTATCTTCTTGTCTTTCAGTGTCCGAACTGCCGGAAAACCACCAAAGAAGCATATATTACTTACATTTGGTTAAAAGGGGACAGTCAAAAATACAATTTAATGAATAAAGACATTGCATTACCAAAGGTGTTCAATCAGCAAATTATCACAAGTTCACAAAGCAGTGGATAGTCACTGACTCAGACAGTATGGGTCAGCTGTTGCAGAAGAAGAAAAAGCCACCTTGGCTATGCAGACAAGTGTTTGAAACTACCACGGTAGAACTGATGAAGGTGGAGGGGTGCATTGTCTTTCACACTTACCCTAAAGCAAACTCTTAGGCTACTTTTTTGGCCCCTTATCTTGATGTTTTGGGAGGAATTAGTAGACCCCTGATGATATCCCTTATGGCTTAAATGCCCATATAAAGGATGATATTGAAGGAAGGATATACTCTAGGTTGTAATCTGTTTTTGGTTTAATATAGCAGGTTAGGGTCTGCCTAAACCCCAGCTTACCTTCCTAAAAAAAGGCCACTGGGAAATACATATAGCTCTCATCCGCTGTTCATACTACACTTAAAAATGTGGTCTTGTATGAATGTTCTCTGTTTCTCTATTGTGATCAGACCACCTTTCAAGGCTATCACCGACTACTCGTCTACATTCTGAAACTTTGCAGCAAGCAAAACAAGCTGCCCCGTGGCCATTAAAAGCTGCAACAAAAGTAGGAAGGAAAAACACCACTGCAGATCTTAATGGAAAATAATCAAGCAGAACATTCAGGCCTTCTGTGTTTCTCTAAAAAATGCCACTGCAGGTAGATATCCACTACTCCAATTGAATTAAAAATGCGACAGAACTAAATTAAACTTATTCAGATAGAGGAAAATTCAACTATACTCGTCAATATAGAAACTATCGACAATTACAAGGTAAATAGTTATGAAAAATCCATCTTTGCAAAAGATAAACTCTCAACAGAAGATAAGAGTGGTATTTGATTCATTGGGTCACAACACTTGCAGTACATTCTAACTTTTCTACGAAAATTAAACACCAAAAAAATAAAAACTATACTTACGAAATACTTCAAAGTCATCAAACCCCCCTATGTTTCATTGTCAACCAACTGCAACAAGTGATCAAACAAAGGAGAACTTGTATCCAATAGTGATAACTGAGAGCCGATGCTTTCATGAGATAATTCCAAAGAGTACCCATGACTATTCCAAGAGACAAGACTCTGAGTATGAGCGAGGTAAAAGACATCATAGTTGAATTTCTTCGTCTCTAGTTTCCTTATCTAAAAAGACATTAACTAAATTCTAAAAACTACATATGAACCACTCAATTATTCTGTCGAAATCTATTCTAGTGTGCCCGTGTCTGTACCCTGGATTTCATCAACTAAAACATTGCCATCAATAACCTCGGGAATGTTATTGGCTGTGACATCCACTTCAGCCGAGAAAGATTCCGTAACAACTTCCCTAACCTCCAATATCTCTGCTTCTGACTCCTTGGCCAAAACTTCAGCCAAAACAGATTTGTTAACAACTTCCCCGACTTCTAATGCCTCGTCTTTGGTACCCTTGCCCAAAAGTTCTGAAAACTTCGTACTTGGTAAGTTGTTCACACGTTTATTATCAGCCAAACTCTTCGCAATTTTTTCTGCTTCCTTCTTAGCCAAAATTTCGGCCTTCTCCATCTACTTCTCCTGAATCACCCTCGGAAGATCTTCTTCTCTTCCTTCGCGTCTCAATGCATCTGTTACAACCTCTTTTATCTCTGAACTCAAGCCCAAATCATCATTCATTAGCATATCTCCAACCATCGTTAGAGCCTCATCCAGCTTCCCAGCCTCATAAAGCACTCTTAGCATGGATTCGTAGCTTGCAACTTCCGTCTAAAGCTTCTCCACCATCTGATCAAACCACCCCTTGGCTTCATCGATCTTACCTGATTCAATCAACGCATCAAATGATCTTATTAAAAGAGAACGCGTTTGGCCTCAATGTTAATGTTTCTGCCATCTTTGCAAAATACTTGGAAGCCTCATCTACACGATTTTTCTTTAAGCAAGTGTTCACTAGCAACATATACGTAAACTCATCTGGACTAGAAACCATGTCCTCACCCATTTCTTTAAATAACTCATCTGCCTCGGCCATCATATCATTTCCACATAGTTGTTCAATCAAATTGTTATACGATAAAGTATCCGGACTACAATTCTTCTCACCCATTCTTTTAAAAACCCCGATGGCATCCGTAAACCTCCCTTGCGCACATTTATCATAACATTAAAGCTCCCAAGATTCACCGACATTCTACCCGGTGGATTATGTTCCTCCATCATCCGATCAAACAACCGCATTGCCTCATCAAACATCCCATTATTGTTCAAAGCATCCAATACCCAATTATAAGCTATGCTGTCAGGGGCGGGATGGAGCGCTCGGCGGTGGGCATAGTCACTGCTGCGGCGGGGTGGGGCACTAAGTGGGGCGGGGAGCTAGGCGGGAGAATGTAAATTTGTAATATGTGTAAATTTGTAATATGTATAATATATGTAAATTTGTAACAACAAAACCCCCAACAAATTGCAAGTCCAATTAAAAAAAAAAGTCACCCATAAAACTCCCAAAAACGGACGATGGGTGCTTCTTTAGGTGCCTCGGCAATCAATCTGTCACGACATATATAATGACATGTATTTTAAAATAGGGCGTTACAACAACAAAAATTCTTCTTCAACGCCATTTTAGATTGCTGAGAGGGTCACTCTGATTTTGCTAACGTGAAAGTAGTATTGAGCAAATAACTACGCCCTTTGAGCATCTCCTACTCGGACTAATACTATTGGGCAACTCAGATTCAACTCCAACTCGACTCGAAATCTGTTGGAAATACTCCAAAACTGTTGGAAATCTACATTGACTTGGAGTTGGGACTGGGAGATAATGCGTCACCAAATTAAACGACACAAACGCAGAGATAAACATCGCTCACACCAAGAGATGTCGTATTAAACGGAACAAGATACTCTCTTCGGCATTTAAACAAACACCAGCCGAACCAAAACACACACTCTCTCTCTCTCTCTCTCTCTCTGCACTAGCCGAACCAAAGCACACACACTCTCTCTCTCTCTCTCTCTCTCTCTCTCTCTGCACTGTAATCTTCAATCATCAACAATGAACCAAACCCTAACAAGTTCCCAATCCTCTCTTATATTCTATCAAGAACACCCAACAAACCCACCTCTATTAACATCTCCTCATTGTCCTCAGCATCATGTCCTGGGGCATATCCAGGTCAACCACCTCAGCAGTATAATATGTCTCAGCCTATGCTGTCAGGGGCGCCGCCAGGGCGCTACGGGGCGGCGGCGGGGCGCCCAAATTTGAACCAACCGCTTCGCCGTAACATTTTAACGCTCTAGGCGCTTCAGAGAACAAGGCGGCGCTGAGGCGGGGCGCCAATTTCAAGGCGCTAGGCGGGCGCCTTATGATATGGAGGTTTTTTTTTTTTTTTTTTTTTGAAAACTGCCAAATGATATGGCTTATTTTGTTAAAAAAAAAAAAAAAAAAAAACTCAAACTGCCAAATGATTTGGCTCATTTAAGTTTGTGTTTAACAAAAAAAAAATCAAATCAATTTGCATTTCTTCTCTCCTGCGTCTCTCCTCTCTCACTCTGCACCTGCGTCTCTCCTCTCTCACTCTCCACCTGCGTCTCTCTAAATCAATTTGCATTTCTTGATCCACATCCACTACACCTGCGTCTTGCACCTGCGTATTATTCTTGGAATTACTCTCTCTCTCTCTCTCGGGCCTCGGCGTTCTTCAAGCTAACGACGGCCGACGGGAACTGCTTTGTTTAAGTCTGAACAGAGTCAATCAAGGTCTGTTCTAGTGACCTTTAATTCACACTTTTGTTAGCCTCAACACTTGTTCTTCCTTTACGTCAGTAAAACTGCAAATGCCAGGAGGACATTGTTAGCCTCAAAATAAATTTGAAGAAGATACATATATGTTTAATACTGTGTTTCTTCCTTTGTTTAATACTGTGATTTTTGAAAACAATTTCTTACTTCTTGACATCAGTTTTTCTTATTTTCATTTATACCTCAGACTTACATGCTTTTGATGATATAATTTGGATGCGTATAATTTGGATTTTGGATTATATATGTTATTAAGAGTACCCTATATTGTTAAGACTTCAAAGTACCCTATACTGGTTGTTGTGTCTCACTCTCTCGGCGTTCTTGCTGGTTGTTGCGTCTCTCTCTCTTGCGATACTGCGATCTCTTGGGGTTTATAATGTCGGTGGAAGGTTCCCAGGGAAGTACTGGTCGATATAGACCGACTAATTCGAATGATCCGGGGTGGGACTATGGTCAACCGGTAGATGAAAATAGAGATCATGTTAAGTGCGACTTTTGTGGTCATGTGTCGAAAGGGGGGATTAAGAGGTTAAAACAACATCTTGTGAAAGCTTCGTACAAAGGGACTATGTACAAAGACGTTAGGAAATGTGATAAAGTTCCACAAGATGTTGTTGATGTACTTAGAAGCTTTATGGAAGGAAAACAAAAAATAACCGAAGAGAAACAAAGTAAGAAAGACGAGATGATTAGAAACGTCAATGTGTATGGAAATGATGATGACGAGGTTGAAGAAGTTATGATTCAAATTCCTAAGAAGAGGAAAGGGCCTATGGATGCTTTTGTAGCCCCTATTGATGTGGATTTCCGCCCTAGAGCTCCTAATTCAAACGAAAACAAAAAAGCTTTAGAGAACATCCATAGTTACATTGCCGACTTCTTTTATGAAAATAGCATATCATTTAATTGTACAAGATCAGATAGTTATTCCAAGATGATGCAAGCAATTGTCCAATACAATGATCCATCGAGTAAGTCTTTTATCTTACAAATTATTTTTTGCAATACAAGTTAAAAGAAAATTGTCAAATACACTCTTAATCTTTTTAGTTTTAAATTTAATTTGTAGCTTTCAAGCCACCCTCATATAATGACTTGAGAGTCAAGATTTTGAAGAAGAAGAAGAAGGAAGAGACCTCAAATTGGGTAGATAATTTTAAAGTTCATTGGGAAACTTATGGAGTAACCATCATGACCGATTGGTGGACCGATGGCAAGGGTATGACACTTATTAACTTTCTTGTGAATTGTCCGAAAGGAACGGTCTTCCTAAAGTCTATTGATGGATCCGCACATATTCATGATGCGGAACTCATTTATAAAATGTTGAAAGATGTGATTGAAGAGGTTGGAGAGAAGAATGTTATTCAAGTAAGTCTTGAGTATTTATGCTTTTTCCTATCTTTGTTGTTTTGCTTAGACTTTATACATATTTGAATTTTTGTATACTTTTTCACTAGATATGCACGGATAATGCAAGTAATTATGTACTAGCGGGTGAATGGATTATGGCGGAATCAAAGATTTATTAGATGCCATGTGCGGTACATTGTATAAATTTAATGCTTGGAGATGTGAGCGAGATGCATTTGGTGGATGAAACGGTTAAAGATGCGAAAAAGATTTCCCTTTTCATCTACAATTACAAACATGTGCTCCATTTGATGAGGAAGCAAACAAAGGGTAGAGAAATTGTAAGGCCGGCGGTGACTCGATTTGCTACCACTTTTCTATGTTTGCATAGTATGTATGAAAAGAGATAAGAACTAAGAGACATGTTTCATACTGTTGAGTGGAGAAATAGCAACTGGCCAAGGCACCCTATTGGAAAAGAAATTGTAAAAAAAGTTAAGAGTAATACATTTTGGAACAATATGCATACTTGCCTAAAAATTATGGCTCCTTTAGTGGATTTCCTATTAAGAGTACCCTGATGTACTTTACTTGTATACACAAGCTATAGGAATCATTGAAAATAAAGTTTACCCTAACAATCTCTGCAGGTTACACTGTTACATTAGGAATGAGATGGAGACTAAGTCTCCGCAGTGCTTAGGTGAATAACCCTCAACCAGTTTTCCTATTAAACGTAGATCTTGGAATCTTCTAGTCAACTAGGTAAGGTTACCATTGAGATTACTCGTGGATTGGTCGTATTAATCCTATTCCTTTTGATGTACAGTATACTTGCCCTTTCGACAACCCTTTTGTAAATGGATCCGCAAGGTTGTCTTGAGGTTTTACAAAATCAATGAATATTATTCCATTCGCAAGTAACTGTCTAACGATATTATGTCTGCGACGTATATGTCGTGACTTACCATTATACACTTGATTCTTAGCCCTTACTAGTGTTGCTTGATTATCACAATGAATACATATAGCAGGCACAGGTTGTGGCCATAAAGGAATATCCTCTAGAAACTCTCGAAGCCATTCTGCTTCTTCTCCAACTTTGTCCAAAGAAATGAACTCAGATTCCATCGTGGAACGAGCTATACATGTTTGTTTTTGAGATTTTCCTGATACTGTTGCACCGCCAAGTGTGAACACATATCCAGCAGTGGATTTTGACTCGTCAGAATCCGAAATCCATTTGCATCACTATATCCTTCAAGTACAGCTAGATAACTAGTGTAGTGTAAACCATAGTGTAGGGTGTACTTTAAAGCCCTAACAAGTGTCACCCAATGTGCATCTCCAGGATTACTCGTATATCGACTCAGTTTACTTACTGCATAAGAAATATCTGGTTTGGCACAGTTCATAATATACATGAGACTGCCTATGATACGTGAGTACTCAAGTTGAGAAATGCTTTCTCCCTTATTTTTCGCTAAGTTTTGAATTCTATCAAATGGTGTTTCAACACCTTTACATTCAAACTTATTGAATCTCTTAAGCACGTTTTCTATATAATGTGCTTGTGACAACACAATTCCCTGTGAAGTCCTATTGATCTTGATTCCAAGAATAACATTTGCAATACCTAGGTCCTTCATTTCGAAGTTCTTGGTCAACATTTTCTTAGTGGACTTTATTACATTAATATTAGTCCCCAAAATCAGTATATCGTCTACATAGAGACATACAATTACACATGCAGCATCAATACATTTATAATAAACACATTTGTCACATTCATTGATTTTAATCCATCATTGATCATAACATGATCAAACTTTGCATGCCATTGTAAGGGCGCTTGTTTTAATCCATACAAGGACTTCACAAGTTTGATAACTTTGTGTTCTTGTCCTTTGACAATAAACCCTTCAGGTTGGTTCATATAAATTTCCTCATCTAATTCGCTGTTTAGAAAAGCTGTTTTCACATCCATTTGATGTATTTCAAGCTTATGCAAAGCTGTAATAGCTATCAACATTCGTATAGATGTTATTCTTGTAACTGGTGAATAAGTGTCAAAGTAATTTAGGCCTTCCTTTTGCCTAAATCCCTTAGCAACAAGTCGCGCCTTGTACTTGTCTATAGAACCATCAGGTTTCATCTTTTTCTTGAAGATCTATTTACAACCATTTGGTTTGTTACCAGGTGGAAGAGTTACCAACTCCCACGTATGATTTTGCATAATAGAATTAATTTCACTATGCACTGCCTCTTTCCAACTAGGAGCCTCAGGAGTTGACATAGCCTCCTTGAAGGTTTGAGGTTCATTCTCTAACAGGTTAGTTAGATATTCGGGACCGATTCTTACGGATGCGGTCTTAACACGTTTGCCACGTCTAAGTTCTAGAGCTAGTTTAAAAGTTTGTTATGGAGTTTGCTCAGAACTTTCAGGCTGAAGATCACTACCTGAAGCAACGTCATTTGATCTTTTCAGAGAATTCACATTATCACTCTTTTGCTTGGGAAAATATCCTCAAAAAGATAGCATCACATGATTCGATGAATGTATTCTCATGTATATCAGTAATCTCTTATTTGTGTACCAGAAACCTGAATGCACTACTATTATTAGCTTTGCTAATAAAATACAGTCAATGGTTTTGGGTCCCAATTTCACACGTTTGGGAACTGGAACTTGCACTTTTGCAAGGCACCCCCACACTTTCATGAATTTAAAGGAAGGTACTCTACCTTTCCAAAGTTCATAAGGAATACTATTAGTCTACTTATGAAGAATCTTATTCAGTAAATAGTTTGCTGAAAGTAAAGCTTCCCCCCACAAGTTTTGTGGCAACCAGAACTAATCAGCATGACATTGACCATATTTTCAAAGTTTTAATTTTCTTCTCAGCAACTTCATTTTGCTGAGGTGTATAAGGTACTGTAGTTTGGTGAATAATCCTTTTCTGAGCACAAAACTCTTCAAAAACTGATGAAACATATTCACTACCTCTATCTGACCTTAAGGTTTTAATCTTCCTTTCTAGTTAATTCTCAACCTCATTTTTGTAAAGCGTAAACATCTTTAATGCTTCATCTTTACTTTGGAGTAGATACACATGACTGTAGCTAGTACATTCATCGATTAAAGTCATAAAATACTTTTTCTCACCTCTTGTTTGGACGAATTTTAAGTCACATAAATCGCTGTGAATTAATTCGAGAAGTATTATCTTCCATTTATCAATTGATTGAAAGGGTTGTTTTGTAAACTTTACTTCAACACATGTTGTACATTTTTGTTTACAATCAATGCTGAATTTAGGCAATAGTCCCAAGTTCATTAATCTGCGTAACGAACCACTATGAACATGGCCTAAACGTGCATGCCAAACATTAAAAGACTCAAGAATGTAACCAGAACCTTCAATTTTATTGATAAACATTGGGGTTACATCAACATTGAATTTAAACAGGCCATCACTTAAATAGCCCCTTCCTACAAATATTCCACTTTTAGTCAAGACACATTTGTCCGACTCGAATACTAGCCTAAATCCTTTTTTACTTAAAACTAATCCAGACACCAAGTTCTTTCGAATATCTGGAACATGCAGAACTTCATTCAGAGTAAGTTCTTTTCCTGATGTAAACTTTAGGACAGCCTTTTCAACTCCTTCAACCACAAAAGTTGCAGAGTTTCCCATGTACAGTTTTTTATCACTGTCCACTTTGTTGTATGACAAAAACTGGGTTTTGTCAGAACAAATGTGGCGTGTTTCTCCAGTATCAATTCACCAATCTTTGGCATTACTGATTAAGTTCACTTCAGAGACCACAGTAGAAAGGTTCTCCATTTCAGACACGTTGGCTTGAGGGCCCTGGTTCTTTGAAGAATTGCATTTATTTTTCCTGCAATCCTTTGCGCGGTGCCCTCTCTTTCCCAGAAAACTTCTTAAAGTCTCTTCTGGTTGGACCCAGTGTAGAGTTATTACCCTTATTCTCATTCTTCTTATGGGATTTATCCTTATTGTTTGAAGGATTGCCTTCCACAATATTGGCTTTTGATTCCAGTGAACCAATTCCAATCGCTTTCTCACTATTGCGATTGTCTTCTTCAATTCTCAAACGCATGATCAAGTCCTCAACTTCATCTCCTTGCATTTGTGCTTCAAATAATTCTTAAATTCCTTCCAGGATGAAGGTAATTTTTTCAATTAATGAAGAACCTTGAAATAATTCGCTCAGAATCATTCCTTCTGCATGAATTCATGAAGGATAATCTGCAACTCTTGCACTTGACTGATTACTGACTTAGAATTAATCATTTTGAAGTCAAGGAATCTACTGACAACGAATTTCTTTGTGCCTGCATCTTCTGTCTTGTACTTCTTATCCAGGGAATCCCCCAGTTCCTTGGCAGTCTTGAGTGGACTATAAACATTGTACAGTTTATCATCCGACCCATTCAGAATATAGTTCCTGCACCAAAAATCAGAATGTATCCATGCCTCCATAGCAGCGACAATTGTCTTGTCATTTCACTATTTTGAGAATGGAGCATCTCCTACAA
This sequence comes from Kingdonia uniflora, assembly GCA_014058105.1. NCBI lineage: Eukaryota > Viridiplantae > Streptophyta > Magnoliopsida > Ranunculales > Circaeasteraceae > Kingdonia > Kingdonia uniflora. The sequence goes on from JACGCM010002626.1 coordinate 27,782, forward strand.
AAATTTGGCAAGGTTCAGAGTAGTAAGATAACAATAGCATCTTCTTGCTGCCATCATTGAACTCCGCTCCATTGAACTTCTCTGTCTTTTCTTGATGAACACGAACAAACAGTTTCATTAATCGACATCTTCACAAAACTTGAACACAAAGAAGAATAATAAATCTATCTTAAGATTGTAAAACATGTATCAGAATTGAGTCGAAGATAAACGAAAAGGAAATGGAAAAAACTGAAGATTGAGTCTTGCAGTCACTGCAATTCCTTAAGACAGATTTCACCTGCGTATGGTGCTTCATAGTTGACGATGTCTGTCTCCCAAGATACAACGATCGGATAGTATTGACTTTAAGCACTCAAGTTGATACGCCTGTCGAAACTATCTGTAACTTTACTCTCAAGAAGGAATCAAATCGAGAAGAGGAGGAATGAGATTTGGGGATGTTTTTGTGTATCAAACACATCAAGAACAATCATTTAAATAAAGGAATGGTGTCCTTTAGAAGCACCTGTAGACAGGGTTGCGTCCCAAGACACACCTCTGAGAAGAGTTGTGTCTCTGAAGAGTAACTGCATGTTTTATTCGATAGAGTCTATTTCTGTTCGAATGTATTTCTTATTGTTAGATTTATTCGAATTAGATCATAATCCATTCGAATAGATTCTACTGCCAGATTATTCGAATAGACTTTATAAAATAGTACAATGGGTCATGGGTTGGTTCGTGCACGCAAGCCATGAGCGTCCCCATATAACAAGCCTCACACACTCGCCTCACACATTTGTGGGGCCACCACTTACACATGTTATACATGCATAACCCAATATAAAGTGAAAATACTCTTTTCACGTATCCAATGTGGGAGTAACAGTAATCCAAAGTTTATATTCAAACACAAAGAAAAGACATGCAGTTTTTCCAACAAAAAACCATGACGCTCTCCTCTAATCACTCTCTATTTCTCTTGGGGTATGTCAAGAGTTATGCGGGGCCACGTATCCCACACTATTCCAACTACTTGTAGTTATGGTAAATAGTGGACGGTTAGGGTTTGTTGTTCTTGATAAGGGTAAGTTGCAGTTATCTCCTAACAGTTTTATATTCGCCTGCATATTGGATATGCTCTCTGCCTCAGCTTCTTCTCGCCTGGGGTTCTCTTTCTACTTATTGGGTATCTCCCTCGTCTGATTATCCCACAGTTCCTCCTCAATTTTTTTAGTGGTTGATATCTTCGATTCTCTGGTTGGGTATTGGTTTAGTGCATCAAAGAGAGACGACACCAGTTGGTTGTTTGTTCTTAAGCTTGGAAAAGAAGGGGTTTTGTGGGGTTTCTGGGGGTGTTGGGCTCTGAGGGGTGAGTTTGTTTCAGTGGATAGTGTTGGGTTGCGGGTGTTGGTATGGGTGGGGGTCTTTTTATGGTGGTGAGGGTTTCAAGTCTGGTGTTATTGTTAGTGGGCATTTATGTTACTTGTGTTAGGATATCCTCTTTCTCAGTCCACAAGAGTTTGTAAGTAGTATGGAAGTATGTCGGTGACGAAACCCTGGGGAGCCACTGTGGTTCACCTGACTTAGAAAAGATTTGTGCGGAGGAATCCGATGGCAAAACGTTGATAGGTACGATGTCATTGACACGGGACGGGGATTTTTGAAAATTGTGCCTGCCCTAAAGAGTTTTTAAAACATGGAAGCGCCGGAGATTTGTAAGTTTTTGAAAGAGAAGTGGAGGGTAAGACCTTTTTCCTTTTTAAGTTTTGAACTGCGTAGGACCAAAACATGTCTTGCTTAATCAACCTGGAATCCTTATGGTCATACGTCTATTCTCTTACGTATAAGGCACAGACTCCGATTGATCCTTGATCTTCAAGTATGTTCCCATCTAGTTAAGTTTGAGATTACTGATCCTTTCTTCGGGACAACGGAATCCTTTATAAGTTTAGGCAAAGTCTCGCCAGGTATGATTACGAACCCAATGTGGACAATCAGCGAGTGACAAAGATGGATACCGTGCAGGGTGATGATGGACATTTACGGGGTCTCCGCCGGCGGTCTGGGCTGAGTTGGAAAATGGGCCAATCTTATTGGGACTAAATATAAAGGCGTCTCGGTTAATTTTTGCAGTCTATGTTTAAGATGGGGCATAGAGTGATGTGTGTACCGTGATCCTTGAGGAGGACAGTCTGGCGGGAGCGGGGTGAATCAGTCCCCAGTGGACGCGGCGATACAGGACCAGAATATGGACAGGGAAGCTAACGTATGTTCATTTCTCACGGCCTTATTCGCGGGCGGAGGTGGAGGCTAAGGACGACTGTCTCTCTCCCTCCCTCTCTCGATTCGAACTAACAAGGTAGAGGGATAAAGGGAAAAACAATGGTTGGTATGGGGAGGATACAAACTGCGATCCCAGAGACTAATTGGTCTTGGCTGATCAGGAAGGATATCAACCCATATGGGCAGGGCCCGGGGGGCAATGGTTTGGTGGACTCTAAGGACCTCCAGACTTGGATTGGACTTTAGGGTAGTAGTATGAGTTGAGGGATGAGAGATTGAGAAATAAAACTAGACAATTGAGAATTAGAGTTTGAATATGAGAGATTATGAGTTTTGGGAGCTTGAGAGTTGAAAGGATTGAGATTTTAAAAGTTTAGAAAAATTAGTCGCTAGGCTATTAGGAGAAGAAAATGAGACTCAGTTTGAGGCACCTGTCGTGCAGGCACGTGGCTTTACGGACAGGCGGTCAGAGTAGCGTCGTTTAAGTTAGGCGGGCATTTTTTGCTTGGGCACCTGTTGTAGAGGCGCGCGCTTGCACGACAGGCGCCTATGTCGAGTGGAGATTTTTTTCCCAAAGTGTGAATCTCTTCTCTTTTTTCTTTTGCGAATGGAAATCTTATTTCTACTTTATTGAAGGGGATTAAGAGGTGAGTGTGAGGATTTCCACTCCCGCTCACCTCTATTGGAGATACTCTTAACCTGTCTAACTTCAATCTCAATCTTAATAGTGTCTTAAAGCAAAACCAAACACTTATCGATGTTACAATCCACTGAGCTAGAAAGATAACCTGAATATTTCTTGTATAAAGTGAGAGGAATTAGTTAAAGCTT
>JACGCM010000757.1:0-46446 GCA_014058105.1 Kingdonia uniflora
CCAAACATTTGACTTGCGTACGGCGAAGGTGGAAGCAAGAGGTAGTTTAAAAGAGGGAACCATAGTGGACACAGCAAAAATAGGTTGCTAAAGCTATTAAAAGACTACTTGCGTACGCGGAAAAGGGCTTTAAATAGAACTTGCGTACGTTTAAAAGGTAGTGGTAATGTCTATAGTGAGTAGGAAGCTAAGTGGCATGTGCAGAAGAAGGGCGGCAGGAGTATTCTTTTTTAAGTGGCTTTGTTTTAAAGCTGTCTTGTCTTGAGGATCCTTGCTGCCTGATGGTTGTTGCTAAAGCTACTAGTAGTTTGACTCTTTTAAAAACGAAAGAAAAGCAAATGAAACTGAAGTGAAGACTATGCCTTTTCTTCGATCTGGTGCAAATGACAACTATTGCCTTTTCTTCGATCCGTAAAAAAAAAATAACACCTATATCCAAACCCGCTACGAAAGACATTATCTTTCTAGCACATAAGGTAACTTTTTTTTTATCTATAGACAAATCCTCTTAAAGCCCAGCTCTAACCCTTTTAAACGTACGCAAGTCCGGCTTCCAAACTACCTAACTCAATCTAGCTCTAAACCTTTTGGCTCTTTATTTCTTTATTTCAGCACTTTTTTTTGATGATGGATAAGTAGTTTAGGATCCTCCAAAAAAAACTACTATCCTTTGTACCTTATCTTTAGGCTACCTCTTTTAAATAGCTTTTGCTGACTTGCGTACGCCTAAAGGAAGCTTTTCCTCTCTGCGGCGCATATCAATAGCGTCAGCAACTTATAGACATTAGCGCTATGCCGATCCCCTTTTTGTAGATTAGAAGCAACCATCAGGCTTGCAAAAAAAAGGCCTGCTAAACTACAACTACTAAAGCAAAAAAAAGGCAAACGTTCCCCACTTACCTGTCAAAAACAAGACCGGCAACCCTAGCCAACCAACGCTTAAAAGAGAAAGGAAGGACAGGCTCTGAGAAAAAGAACCAAAAGAGCCCTTAAAGGTGGAGACCGAAAAGGCGCCATAGAACCAACTAGCTATGTAGTGGTCAGGTTGGCAGGCTTTAAAATGGGTAGTTACTTTTGCCTATGGGTCGACGAAACTTTGGCGCCTTTTTTAGATGGCTAGCTGCTAAAACTAAAAAATAGTGACTTTTAAACTACTAAAACTATAGGTCGAATCAACGTAATGTATATTTTTTAGCCTTTTTTCGATCAGCACTAAGGAAAAGAGTTAAGCTAGATAGATATAGATAGTAAGAGCGCAAAGGCGGAAAGTAGTTATGGAAAAATGGGACGCGCCGCTCTTTTTCCATCGTATCAAAGACGAGAGCTTTTTGGCATTGCTAAAGAGAAAGTGGAGGTTTGGGGCTTGCGCAAGCTTGCGCAAGCTTGCGCAAGCTTTAAAAAGAGCCTTTGTCTTTCCTAGCTATTGACTGGGACAAAAGCGCTTCTAACAAGAGTAGTCGTCATGTCTATAGTACTATTTGCGTTGACCAAACCTAGCTATTTACTTCTTTTCCGTTTGCGCCAGACCCTACCTAGCTAGGATCCTTGAATTAGGTTTCGTAGTGGGCTACTATGCTATCTATGGACTTGGACCGAATCCAAAGTCTTTCATACCCGGGGCTTTTTCTCTCTAAGGAAGCCGAGGGCGAAAGCTTCCAACGCTTTTCGATACCTCCGCAAAGAACGATGCAAGTATAGGTTCGGTTAGGCCTGTGCTAATGAGTGAAAGGGCCTCGAAGGTAGCTTTAGGCTCACATGCCACTCCTATTTTCTATTCTTTTAGTTCTAAGGAACTAATCCGTCCTTCCTTTTTCGACGAGCTAATAAGGCCCCTTCTGACTGCAAAGTTTGGAGTTCCTTTAAAAAGGGACCCGTACCCAGTTCTAGCCACAGGGGGTAAAGATGACCACTCCGGCGTGTACTTAGAGGTCAAAAGAACCAACGTCTCCTTATCCTTACTTAGAGGTCAAAAGAACCAACGTCTCCAAAGTTTAGGCCAGAAAACTAACAACGTCTCCTTTCCTTATCCTTACTTAGAGGCCAGAAAACTAACAACGTCTCCAAAGTTTAGGTCAAAAGAACCTACGTCTCCTTTCCAGAAAACTGGAGATCCTATGTTCGAAAAAGCTAGGTTAGGCCTTCCAAGCTTTCTACTTTTAAGAGCGTTTAGTGCGGTGGTCTTTTCCAAATTGCAACAGATCGACTTGCGTACGAGGAAAGTGGGCTTATTGAGAGTCTTTTTTTTCCGCAACACACCCAGCTGAAAGAAGATGCGCGTGTCTTGCAAGCTTTAGGAGTGCTGGGATTTTCTTTCTTCAGACGGGCTTTCGCTAATGCTTCTTCTATCTAATTTCGCTAACGCTTCTTAGATTCGATATAGATATAGGTTCGGAGCTGTAGAAAGATTGAAAAGGCGGTCTAAAACACAAACACAGAGCGGAGAAATTATCGGGACTAGGGAAAAAAAAACACCCTTGGCAACATGAGTCTGGATTCCCACTACCCAAGCTGGACAGGATCCACGAACTCCATCACTTCCCTCCTATGGTCAGCCGTCTTCAGTCTTCATGCCTTGCTCTTTGAAGCGGTCTTCTCCTTTCCGTCTCTAAACTACTCTTTAATGCTCTTTAAGGCTTGCGCAAGCTCTAAACTACTAATGCTCTATAGACAAATCCTTTGAAAGCCCTTCTCAGAGCAAAAAGCGGTCTTCTCCTTGTTCGATTTGAGTGCACACGTTCTTTTTCTCTTCTGGTCTGTTGGGAAAATCTGCGTAGCGTAGTTTAGGCCGCACTAGGTAGTTTGAGAGCTGATCTGCGCGGAGCAAAAAGGACTGACTCGGCCGATGCTGAATAGCCCTTTATTTGGAGAGTTCTGTCTGGGGCGTCCGCTCCAAAACACAAACACACTCCTGTCTTCCCCTTACATGCCAGCGGAAGGGAAAGCTCTCCAAACTACAAAAAAAGCAAAGGATTTCCAAGAGTCTTTCCTCCGGGCAAAAGTAGGTAGCTTTAGGGGCAGTTTTGAAGTTGGCTAGGCAGTGTGTTGCAGGCTCAGCCTTTATTCTTCGATGAGGTCGACTACACTACATGCCTTAGAAGCTTGATCGGACTCTCTTCGTACGCAAGTTCGTACGCAAGTTCCCGGAGAATAGTTAGGAGTGAAGCCAGAGGTCAGCATCTCCTTGGTCTTGTCTTTTCCAGGTAGCCACCGCCAAAACAAAAGAAAAGACAAGGTAGTTAGAGCTAGAAAAGAGCTGCGGAAGAAGGACAGAATGGAAGGAGGCCTTAGCCTGAAGTCAAAGAAAGTCTTAGTAAGGTAAGGTAATAGATCTCCGTACGCAAGTTGGCGCTGTAGGCCCTAGCAGACTTTGCCTCCACTCAAGCGAACTCTAGGCTGAATAAGGCAGAGAATCGTAGTTTAGAGCTCACTCTTTCTTCAGCTAATCACTCTCTATGACTTGCGAGATCTAAGCTAAGAGGATTTGATCTATGTTTCGGACATGAAAGAGACTATAAGCCTGTCAATCTTTCTTTTCTTATGGTGGCGTGTGGCTCAGTTCCTCCCTCAATCTGGGATCTATCGTCCTCTGTCTACTCTCTATACTATGGGCCTTGGCCTTGAAGCTAAAAAGGCGAAGGTGGGTGTGGGTTTTTTTTCAAGAAAGAAAGAGAGACTTTCCTCGGCTGTCGCGCGTAGTTTTAGGATGGTCCTCTATGTCTCAAACTCAGAGCAAAAACAGGGCTAGTAGTTGTTTCGTCTGGGCTAGTAGTTGTCTCAAACTCAGAGCAAAAACAGGGCTAGTAGTTGGCCTCTCTTTTGAGTCAACAAAGCTTTTTCCGTCAACACGTTCTTTTGTCAACGCTTTTTCCCTGGAACGTTAGGGGTCCTCTCATAGAAAATAAACTCTCAACTTGTTGCAAAAGAGTCCAAGTGTGTCATCCCTTCCGTCGATAGGAACGTAAAGAGATAGGATAGGATCTGTGGGCCAGAAGAACAAGGCGAAGAAGTCCGAGATGGCAATGATGGCAATTCATCCAAATCCAACTAGGGACGAAGTGAAGTGTTAGGAGGCTTCGGGGGCAAGAGTGAGCAATGCGAGTGAGACGTGCACCCCTGCTAGGATCCTTGCTATCATAGTGTGCAAGGCGTGTGTTGCCGAGGTGCCTAGGATCTTAAGAAGAAGGGAGATGTTCCCGCCGTTAGCGCTTGTCCTTTTTAGGGAACTATCAAAAAGAGTGCATGCGTCCTAAACTACGCCTTGTGCTACTTCCGGCTTTTGACTGACAAGAGTGCATGCGTCCTAAACTACGCCTTGCGCGACTTCTGGCTTTTGACTGACTATGACTAGCATAGCCTGACGTCTTGTGAAGATCAGCACCAATAGCATAGCATAGCCTGACGTCTTGAAGATCAGCACCAGGGCCCTCTCCTCTCCTAGCCTAGTCCTTCCATCCCAACCCTCCTTACATGAAATCAAAGTCACATCTAAGCTTTCCTTCGCTCTTTCTCCGAGAATCCTTCTGTAACACACCGATGGGCCCTAGGTCTTATGCTTTCTTTGCTTTCTTTTCCTTTTTTTTTTTTTTTGAGCTAGGCAGCTAGGAGAGAGGCTCCTACTGGAGTTGCGCTCTCGAGTCTGTTGCGCTCTCGAGTCTGATGATCTTATATCTAGAGCGCCAATGGCATTCTCTATTTCTTGAGATCGCGGCTAGTAGGGAAAAGCGAGTTTAGTCGATATTCTAAGCGCCATGGGGTTCTGAGCCGAGTAGGGCAAGCACGGAAAAGAGAATTGGCTGCCTTGGTCTCTCTAGAGCTATAGTACTTAGCTGATAGCACGTGGGAGTCTTGTCTTTGGACTTGCGTACGGTGTCCCAAACTACTCTTGCCGTCCCTTCTTGAGGACTGGTGAACTGGGTGAAACTACTAGAATCGGGCTTGGAGCGACTTGTGCTAAAGCTAGTTTAAAAGAGGGCTGGGTCATATCCATGAATAGAAGCAATTTTGACTCTTGCATAGCGTTCTACTCTTGCATAGCGCGTCCTTCTTTCTATAAAGGCCCATCAAAGAGGCCCATTAGAAAGCCAACACTAAGTCAAAACAGCAAGAAATCCCAACCAACGTATACTACGGAATAGAGAAAAGCCAAGAAAAATCCCAACCGACGTATCCTACGGAATAGAGAAAAGCCAAGAAATCCCAACCAACGTATCCTACGTAGGCGGACCGCCAGTGAAGTGGTCTCATCAAAACGAGGTCTGCCTCTAGCTACTTCTTTAGTTATCCTAAGCCCTAAGCTCTTTCCGAATCTTAGAGGCAAAAAAGTAGGCGTAGTTTTAGGATCCTTCCGCGCTTTCCAAAAAAAGAGTAGTTTGTAGTTTAGGGGCTTCTCAAACTACGGCCTGTAGCTCATTCACGACTCAGTAGTTAGAGGTCGGTCTTGCTTTCTAGTCCTGGTCCTCTCTAGACGGAAGGTCTGAAAAAAGGGATTGGCTTCTGAGAGTAGCCGTTTTAAACTCCTTTCCTCTAATTGGTTCCACCGCTAAACTACTCCGCTGTTCTTTAATGCTCTTTAGACAAATCCGGTTTTTTTTGTGTTTTAGCCCCTAAACTACGCTACCTATATAAATAGTTAAAAAATAGCTCTTGCTGTTTTTTTTTTTTTCAGTGACCGGCAGCACACCCCCTTTCTAGTCCTCTCTTTTGGCCCTAGCTCCTACGGCTACCTCGCTTTGAAAAGAAAAGGCATGGAGCACACTCGCAGATTGATACGCGAATTTTAGACCTAGAAGCAAGGATCCTTAGAGCTAGGGCCGGGAAGGTGGAACTTAGAAATAGCACACCCAGTGTCAAGGAGTGGTAATGCCTATATCTATAGTAAATGTCTATATCTCAAGAACGCTAAGGATAGTATTGAGTTAGCGCCGTTATAATGAGTTAGCGTGTATAGAAGGGTTTAAAAGGGTAATGGAGTTTAAAAGGGCTAGGGTTTATTATAATATAAAAAGAGGAAATAGCTTTGTTGCTACGAAGCTAGCAAAAGTGTTGCTAAGTTAGTCACTTTCGCCGTACGCAAGTATAGGTTGATCAACGTAATGTATATTTTTTAGCCTTTTCGTGTCGCTGCTTGCTATAGCTATAGAAGGAAAGTTCGTGTCATAGCTAACGTGAATCTATATAGATAGATAGAGAGTTACCAAGTAGGATCCTTCTTATTGAGCAAGAAAGCTACCTCTTATCTTCAGACTTTCATTATAGTGCTACCTAGTCTTCTATTTAAAGCCAACTTTCACCCACGGCTTCTATTTAAAGCTAATGAGTTTGCCCATGTCCTTCTTCCTGTCCCTGTCCTTGTCCTATGTCCTAAAAAAAAAACTGTACCTGTCCCATTATCTATCTATCTTTCTTCCGTTAGCCTTTTTTAAAGCACGCCTTTCTTTCTCGCGCTTTTTTGCAGCTTAGGCCTCACTATAGGTATAGGTATAGGTATTGGTGACCTATTTTATTTTTCAAAAAAGGTGCCTTTAACTCGAACTCGAAAGGATCCGTAGTTTGGAGCTTGCGCAAGCTTTCAAAAAAAAAGCTCAACTCGAACTCGGTAGTTTAGAAGGTCTTTCAAGGTCTTTTTGGGTTCTGCGTACGTAAGTTTAGCACACCGGCGTTTCTAACTACTGCCTGATGGTTGTACTTGCGTACGCCGTAATGTATATTTTAGGCAACTAGTAGTGGTTTACTGCGTTTTGCCCGTACGCAAGTACAAACTACTTTGCCTGATGGTTGTAGCCGTATTTTCCACTGTCACTATTCTTTGATTTAGAGATTTCGTGTAAATAGGACTTCGTATAGCGCTTCTTTTAGCGCTTCTTTTCTTTTTATTTTTTTATTATGGAATTATCTCCTAAACTACGAGCAGGTGAACTGACGACTCTCTTAGAGAGTAGGATGACCCGTTTTGATACCCATTTTCAAGTCGACGAGATCGGTCGAGTAATATCGGTTGGAGACGGTATTGCACGTGTTTATGGATTGAACGAGATTCAGGCAGGAGAAATGGTGGAATTTGCCGGCGGTGTGAAAGGGGTCGCGCTGAATCTTGAGAATGAGAATGTAGGTATAGTGGTTTTTGGAAGCGATACGGCTATCAAAGAAGGCGATCTTGTAAAGCGTACAGGCTCTATTGTGGATGTTCCAGCGGGCAGGGCGCTGCTAGGCCGTGTGGTCGACGGCTTGGGAATCCCAATTGATGGGAAAGGTCCTCTACTTGCGTACGGCGATCACGAACGAAGACGTGTCGAGGTGAAAGCCCCAGGGATTCTTGAAAGGAAGTCAGTCCACGAGCCTATGCAAACAGGCTTAAAAGCGGTGGATAGTCTGGTTCCTATTGGCCGTGGTCAACGAGAACTTATCATTGGCGACCGCCAAACAGGTAAAACAGCAATTGCTATCGATACGATATTGAACCAAAAGCAAACGAACCTATCTGAGGGCGATACATTGTATTGCGTCTATGTAGCGATTGGGCAGAAACGCTCGACTGTGTCTCAATTAGTGCAAATTCTCTCTGAGGCTCATGCTTTGGAATACTCGATTCTTGTAGCAGCCACCGCTTCGGATCCAGCTCCTCTCCAATTTCTTGCCCCCTATTCAGGGTGTGCAATGGGGGAATATTTCCGCGACAATGGAATGCATGCATTAATGATATATGATGACCTTAGTAAACAGGCAGTGGCATATCGACAAATGTCCTTATTGTTACGCCGACCGCCAGGCCGTGAGGCTTTCCCAGGCGATGTTTTCTATTTGCATTCCCGTCTCTTGGAAAGGGCCGCTAAACGATCGGATCAGACAGGTGCAGGGAGCTTGACCGCCTTACCCATCATAGAAACACAAGCTGGAGACGTCTCAGCCTATATACCCACCAACGTCATCTCCATTACAGACGGACAAATCTGCTTAGAAACGGAGCTCTTTTATCGTGGAATTAGACCTGCTATTAACGTCGGCTCATCCGTCAGTCGCGTGGGGTCCGCCGCTCAGTTGAAAATAATGAAACAAGTCCGCGGGAGTTTAAAACTCGAGTTGGCGCAATATCGCGAAGTGGCCGCCTTTGCTCAATTTGGGTCAGACCTTGATGCTGCCACTCAAGCATTACTCAACAGAGGTGCTAGGCTTACTGAAGTACTGAAACAACCACAGTACGCACCGCAACCTATTGAGAAACAAATTGCAGTCATCTATGCCGCTGTCAAGGGATTCTGTGATCGAATGCCTCTAGACAGGATTGCTCAATATGAGAGAGCCATTCCAAGCAGTATCAAACCAGAATTACTACACTCCCTTACTGATAAGGCGGGGTTTACTAATGAAAGAAAGATCGAACTAGAAGCTTTCTTAAAAAACTGCGCCGAAAACCTAGCATGAAAAAATGCATACATACTAAACTACTATTCTTAGTAGTATTAGCTTTTTTGCTATTTTATTTTTTTTTCTTTGATGATGCTTTCTGTCAATCTATATCTATCAAGATAGGTATTACAGTCTTTTCTAAAGCCCTCTCTTATTTTTTTAAAATATTCGGCTGGGAAGGGGGGCTCTTATTGTCTATCCTTTTACGATTATTCGTGACTTTTTATAATCCCGAACTTCCAATAGCTATGATGATGGATGATCCGGCTGGGGCCCCTGCATCGCCCCTACCCCCCATCTCCTACGAGGGCGACAGCTGGATCGACGAATATTATCCTTCTCCAAATGGGGAAGAGGTCGACCAGCCGAACCCCATAAGCGCCCCGGTTGCTTCCCCTGGAGCGGCTATCGCGCAAGAGGAGCAAGCTCCGGCCGAAGTGGCCCACCCTGCTCCTAACCTGGTGGAAGAAATTGCGGCCCTAAAATCTTATATTCACGCCTTAATCGCCGAAAGGGTGGGTGAAAACGCAAATAAACGTTTCGGTTTTAGGTACAAAAGGTCTCCCGACCAAATTAAACTTAACTCAGATACAGCCAACGATTTAATGAAACAACTCGAGGTTCCTGAAAATAAGGATGTAGAGAAGGATGCGGAGGAGTGTGCGGAATATCTCCGCAATATGGCGGAAAAAATAAGAGAAGACAAGAATCTTCTAACGAAGCTCATAAAGGATTACATTCCTAAAAAATAAAAATCGCCTACTTTATTTAGCTTTGCTTTTTTTATTCTTCTTTATTTTAAATAATAGATAGCTCTTTTCCTAAAGGAGTATTAGTAATAATGGCGTAGATAGAAGGACCGAGCGCCTCCGGATGTAGCTGAAAGGTGAACCGGGTAACAAAGTCACGATTAGAATAAATGGTAGTTCGCTGGGATTGTATTCATAGTCCCAGAGGTGCAGGTTCGACTCCAGCTCGTGACAAGGTATATGACCAAAAAGGCCTTGTCACGACTTCGCAAAACTTGCGTACGTTGATTCAACCATAGGCGGAAAGTCACTCAACTCTTTTCCGCACGTAGCGATCGCGAAACTTCGCCAAACTTGATTCAACCATAGGCGGAAAGTCACTCAACTCTTTTCCGCACGTAGCGATCGCGAAACTTCGCCAAACTTGATTCAACCATAGGCGGAAAGTCACTAAAACTCATAAGTTCGACTGGCAAGATTGGAATTATTTTTTTTTACCCGGAAAGAAAGGATAGTACGAACGACTGAAAATCAGTCGTTGCCTCTAACTACCAAGGTGCGCAACCTTTATTTACTACGTTGCACGATGGCACCATGGATCAGTAGTCAGGCTTCTGGCTACTTCGAGCGGGCCCCGTATAGCTGCTTAGGCGCCTTAAAAAAGAGGGGCTGCCCTGCCCGCCCTAGTAGGACGCCGCTTCGTAGTTTAGGAACGGAGCTACTTAAAACGCTTCTTGAATCTCCTATCTTGCGATTCAAGCTGCTGCCACCCTATACCTATTACCTATCCTATAGTATAGCCCTCGGCTGTGTGTAAAAAACACCGGAAAAAAAAGGAAGTAAAAAGCTGTCGTCTAACTACTTGCGCATAGACATAGGGCCTGTGCGTTAGAGAAAGCACTGTAGGAAGCTGCCTTAACTACGGGCGCTCTCGCCACGGAATTGAGGCGCTAAAGATAAGTGAAGGATCCTTGTGCTACCGTTGGCTGTAGTAGAAGTTCTTTGACGGCGCAATACGACGGATGATAGGAGACCCTTTTGAAGCAGGTAGTATACGCGGACCCAATCAAGCTAGCCCTGAAGACGACGGGGCCAACCTTGAAGGTTACGGAGACGAAAGACCTAGAGGTGGTTAACGTCCATTTTCTACTAGAGTCCTTTGTTTACTTCGCCACGCTCCGAGAGTTGACCATGAGTCACCTTCTTGCCATCCTTAGCGATGAAACCGGGTGAACCGCGTCTTTCCTGGTTCCTAAGAAGAATGGAGATCTTGCAACGCTTTTTCAATCTTGCGTCCTACTTTGGCTCTAGAATAGTCAGTCGTTTTCATTAGCTTCAGCCCTAAAGAGGTAGTTTAGAAGGCGTGCTACGTCAACCAAAGGCGAGAGACAGACAGCGTAGTTTAGAGCACCGAATCCATTCATAGCGAAAGCGGTGTGTTGGGGCATCAACGTCTTGAACCAAAGGAGGAAAGTGAGCAAGCGGGTCCTAAACTACGAGTCGCAAAACCCAAAGAACAATGGCTAGGTCGACTAAGTATAAACTAACTGTTTAAAACTATGAATCTTTACCTAGAGAGCGAGAAATGGAAACTCGGTGGAGTGAGAGCTCCTACGCTGTCGCTACTAGACCTACTATTCAAGGTAGTTGTAGTTTAGGAGTCGTTTTAGTAGTTTAGGGGGCTAGATGTCTGGAGAAAAAGGACAGGCCCCTAAACTACTAAAAAGGAAAAGAGCAAAGAATAGCTTCGGAGCAGTAGTTTCATAGTTTGGAGAGCGCCGGGAAAGACTTTTCGGTGTCAATAAGATCCAAAGAAGCGAGTCTTTGCAATCAAGAGCCTTAGAGCCCTGGAGCATTTCTTCGTCTTTAGGGGAACCGTAGCTCTAGTAGGCCACGGGCGGCCTACTAGAGCAAAGAGGATGTAGGATGAAAAGGGCCCTTGCCAATCGTGCAGGTTAGGCCTAGCGTCGTTAGACCTAGTAGGCGCCACGTTTTGAGGAAAGGTAGCCGTACGTAAGTTTCAAGTAGCTTAAAGTAGCTTCTTTTCCACGTACGCAAGTGTCCCAAACTACCCACTTCTAGTAGTTTGTAGTTTGAGGTAGCTTTTTGTTAGCACCACCTAGGTAGGATCCTTGAGTGATTTTTTAACGGACTTGCGTACGTTAAATAATCAAAGGATAGTGTCTGGGTTCAGAAAGGATAGTGTCTGGGTTCAGCTAGGCTACTGGGCGCTACTAGGTGACCTTGGGAAAAACCGAATACTTGCGTACTTTTTGTTGAAAGACGCTACACTTAAGAAAAAGGCGCAGCGCAACTTCTTTTCTCCAGTACTACCTAGCCCTCTTCTAGCTTGCTACTCATCAGTAGCGTGCCGCCGCTAGCATCTTCTAGTCTATTACGAGGCATTAATTCCCTGGCCACCGAGTTGGACCAGAAAGCATATCGTATGGGAGCTGCAAAGCATATCGTATGTGAGCTGCCGAAGAGCTTTTAAAAGAGTCAGTCTTCTAAACTACTCTTCCGCTAATACGTGGGCATAGGAGATTATGCGTCGGATGAGGGGCTCCACTCCAACAACACACCCCTCGACTACGTACGGTAAAGGCCTAAAACAGCTCCTAAACTACAACTACCGCTAGTAGTTTAGGCACCACTATGAAATCACTGCAAGGATCCTCCAAACTACAAACTACCTTCTGACTCTTTTTGAATACCTTCTACTGGCTCTTTTTCTTGTCGTAGTAGTTCCGTTTTCTTGTCGTAGTCAAGGGAAGGGGGATAGGGATGCCGTGGGCGTCGACGTAGCCAGGAAGCCATAGGTGTTTTCCATAAAGCACGGACTTGCGTACGTTTAAAAATATACATTACGGGTTAAAGAAGAACCAGTCTGAGGCGCTCCTAAACTACAACTACGCGATGCTTAGGGGAGAGGAGCAGTCGGACTCCTAAACTACGAGAAAAGCCGGCAGCCATCAAAAGCAAAAAAAAGAGCTGTGGGACACTACTACGTCAGAGGCAGCCATAAAAAGCCAAGATCTGGTGCGATGAGGCAAAGACCGGAGATCTTATCAGAGAGCCAGAAGGCTTTGGGTAGTTTAGCGGCGAAGCGATCTTTTTTGGGTAGACCAGTTGACTCAGCTATAGGGATAGCGAGACTGAACTCAAAGAGAGGGAAGGCGTAGACCGGTAGTTTAGGGCGACTTCTTTTCTTTAATGCGCAAGGATAAGGATCTGATCAGCGCTTCCATCCTATACCTATAGGAGTCTATGGGGTTCGGCATGAGGGAGAGGGGGGTTCGGCATGAGGGAGAGGACGTCTGGGACCAGTAGTAGTAGGTAGACAAGATGCATGCGCTCGGGATTCTTAGTCTCAGTCTAGCTATGATCAAGGAGTCGCGTAGCGTGAAGTAGTAGTAGGTAGACAAGATGCATAGCTTTTTTTTGGGGGATTCTCGGTCTCAGTCTAGCTATGATCAAGGAGTAGCATAGATAGAAAAGAGGCAGAGGGAACTTGCTACGCTAGTGGACACCGGACTTGCGTACGTTAAAAAGAGTAAAAAGCCATGTGGCCTTGATCATAGTTCTCAGTTTCCCAGTGAAAGGAGCGCCCGTTCTATTTCGCTTTTTTTGAGATGGCTAGCTGCGAAAACTAAAAAAATAGTTACTTTTTCTTTTCTTTCATAGGGTCGAATCAACGTAATGTATATTTTTGAGCGTAATGTATATTTTTTATGTCGGCGTATGCAAGTCTGGTTTTTTTGAAAAGAGTTGAGTGGGTTTTCCCGTACGCAAGTATGGATTGATTCAACGTAATGTATATTTTTGAGCGTAATGTATATTTTTTATGCAGCACAGCACAAGATGAGGTTGTGAGTCATAGTGAGGACCCTAGCCATCCCTACTCACGCGTTACCTTAGCAGCCAAGCCAGCAAGAAAGCGAGAAAGATCAAGCGTAGTTTAGAAAGCAAGAAGGATCCAGCGTAGTTTAGAAAGATCAAGCGTAGTTTAGAAAGCAAGAAGGATCCAGCGTAGTTTAGAAAGCAAAGGTTTCTAAACTACTTTTAGTTGAGTTGCCTCCTTAGCCATATCTACATTACCAACCACTAGGAAATCTTACGCTTAGGTTCAGTCTTAACACGCCGGTAATGCCCGTACCACACTAGGACGAAAGAATCGCTTTGCTTTCGTCCTAGCCATAAAGACAGACTTGGCAAAGCAAACTCTTACCCACTCCTGACTCACCCTTTTTTCTTGCTATGCTGGTGGAGCTATGTTGCTAAAGCTAAACGCTTTAAAAAGCAGCCTTTTTTTTTTAGCTCAAGGTTCGAAACAAAACTGTGCGCTTCTAAACTACGAAACTACGAAACTCTTTATTAACTCCTTCTTTTAACGTACGCAAGTCACGCTTTCAGGATCCCTTTAAAAATAGCTCTGCGTTTTTGATTTTCTTTCATTTGGCGTACGCAAGTTCCAAACTACCTTTTAAACAGCTCATCGAAAATCTATAGGCAGACGCTCCCCCTTTTTGATCCGGCTATGTGCTCCTAAGCTACACTTTTCGACCGAGACTTGGCCACAACTGATTTCGCTAGTTTTTAAAAGGAGCCAAAGCGAGCATCCTCTTCTTCTTTCACTCCAACGAAAGGGTCCCTTAAAAGAGCCACTCAATGCAAGAAAGAGTCAAGGATCCTTGGCGACGGCTCTCTATAGGAAGGATCCTAGGTGTGCGGTCCAGGTTTCTAGTAGCACTATAGACGAAACTAAGCAGAATCAAAAAAGACGGGGTGTGTTTTGGGACCGAAAAAGAAAAACAGGTCTTATTCATAGGTTACGGGGTTGGTACCGAAAAATAAAAACAGGTCTTATTCATAGGTTAAGGTTACGGTTAGGTCGAGACTGATAGACATTCTCCTTTTAAAGCCCAGCACCGCGCTAACGCGAAAAAAGAAAAAGAGGATCCTTCTAAACTACACTTGCTGGGGTTTGCTTTCTTTCTGGAAGGATCCTCACCTACTTTTAAAGAGCGGCGCTATCGCATCGGCCTAACCCGACCTACCATCGCAAGTGGTACCTCTAATCAATCAGAACAGCGCCTGTGGTACCTCTAATCAATCAGAGCAGCGCCTATAGACATTACCAACCACTATGCAACCATGGGTTTCCTAGCCTTTTCCTACCGAGGCCACTTTCTATAGCTATAGACAAGAGCTAATAACGATAGCTATGGTTTGGTCAACATTACCATTACCACCTGAGACCGCTACCATTACCATTACCGCTTTAAAAAGACCGCTACCATTACTGCTTTAAAAAGACCGCTACCATCAACATAGCGACGCAAAAGGGGAGTTAGTGAACCGGAGTCAACATAGCGACGCAAGAGGGGAGTTATTGAACCGGAGTCAACATCAACATCAACATCAACATCAACTCAACTTCGCATTGAAAAAGGGCGT
The DNA here is from genome assembly GCA_014058105.1 of Kingdonia uniflora. Taxonomy (NCBI): domain Eukaryota; kingdom Viridiplantae; phylum Streptophyta; class Magnoliopsida; order Ranunculales; family Circaeasteraceae; genus Kingdonia; species Kingdonia uniflora. The sequence continues at coordinate 14,610 of JACGCM010000757.1, forward strand.
AGGTAAGTTTCGCATTGAAAAAGCTTAGGTAAGTCAATCCAAGACGTGGTTCATTCGCCCACCAATAAAGCGAGGATCCTTTACTAGGTCAACAAAACGCCCGTAGTTTAGGACGCAGTAGTGGTTGATAGAGAAAGTTGCCTGCTTAAAAAACAAAGTAGGTCAACAAAGCCCTCAGTCAAAAGCGATGAAAGAAAAGAGGTAGTGGTTGGGAGGTTGAAAGTGGCCTGCTTAAAAAACAAAGAAAGAACCAGCGCGTAGTTTGTAGTTTTAGGTAGCTTGTTTTTGTAGTTTAGCAGTAACTAGTAGAGCCATTTTTTAAGAAGTAGTTTAGGAGTGAAAGTAGCCACTGAAGTAGGAGACGGTGGAACAAATTAGAAGCCAAGCCAAGGTTTTTTGAGGTTGTATCCGGAGGATCCTAGCTGGAAAAGAGATGATCCCCGTACGCAAGTTCGGCTCCTTCCATTCAGACTTGACTGTAGGAGTTTGTGTAGTGGATAGAGTTTCAAAGAGAACTGGCGACTTCGGTTTTTCCACCGGTGACTTCTAATCTACTCTTTATTGCTCTTTCTATTCCACTGGTGACTTCAGTGTTTCAACTGGTTACTTCGGCTTTTCAACTGGTTACTTCGGCTTGAGAGTGTCCTTGCCTGGCTATCACCCTCGCCCTTTCCTACCTTAAAGGTTAGCCCTACGTCCTTTTCATTAGCTTTCTTTTAGCCCGGAAATCCTTACCTTTGCTGTTTAAAAAGGAAGCATTCAAAGCATCGGCACCAAAGAAAATAGAAAGGTAGACGCATTTCCTTTTCTTTGGTGTGATCGAGTTTGTTGGCCTTATATAGAGTTTTCTTGACGGGCACAGAAATCCTGGGGGTAGTGGCAATGTTTCTCTTGTGATTTGCAAGGATAAAATCCAGCGTAGTTTAGAAAGCCCAGTCTTTGCTTTCTTATTTCAAACTAGCTAATCGCCGGTGGTTTTCTTGATATTTATTAGTGGTCTGGTTAAAAAACGGGGTTAAAAAGAGACGATAGGAAAAACGAGTCTTCCTTTGCATCTTCGGGTACATCGGTTTTTCAGAGCGTGGTTTAGGACAGGGGGTCTGATGTTTGCTGTAGAAGAGTCGTTTACAGGTTCAGGAGTAGGAAGAACGGAAGAGACTTCTTCTTTCTTCTATAGGCGCTAATGCAGATCGGTTATAGTTCGGATCCTCTGGTCTATGGTGAGTCGGTAGTTGGTACTGGAAGAGGTATAGCTTTTTGCGAGTAGCTAGTTCCATAGTGAGAGTCGCTAGGAAGTAGGGATCATAGAAGGAAGCGCAGTAAGACAGACCTATACGCTGGTCCAAGCTAGCCTAGCTGGTTCGTGCATTCTTGCTATGCTACCTAGGGTCAGATGAGACTGATGTTGGAGATGATGGCAATGGGCCTAAATGAGCTAAGAAGGAGATTCCCCATCCCTAGAAAAGACGATGCCAGGACTAGAAGAGACGGAAGGATCCTAAAACTACGGGTAGTTTGAAGGACATCCGTGTAAAGAGGCCCCAGAAAAGACGATGCAACACACAGCAAGACTCGAGCTGCAGCTACTCGCTACTCTAGAACGGAAGGATCCTAAAACTACGGGTAGTTTGAAGGACATCCATGGAAAGAGGAGCCGTAGAAAGCACGCCTTTTCCATAACTTTTATTTATTGTCAGTATAAAGGCTGAAAGCAGCTGCAAGTGGGTTTGTAGGACCTCTATAAAAGAATAACCTGAGTGTAGGCCTAAAACACACCAGTAGGTAGGTAGAGAAGTTCGAGTCCAGATTCTTCGATGAGCAAGTAGGTAGGTAGAGAAGTTCGAGTCCGGATTCTTCGATGAGCAAGCAGGTAGGTAGGGTTTTTTTTGAATCGATGGATAGAGAAAATAGGAGCCGTCTGACTGGGTCGGATAGAATGCATCTATAAGTCAAGTCAAAAAAGCTATGCGTCAGAGAGGATCAACTCGCGAGTCATAGCATATACCAAGAAAGAAGACCAAAAGTTGGAGACACCAGGCAAGGGTGAAGCGGCTATAGGCTATTACTAAAGCCAGGCTGAATACGATGGAATAGCCTGTAGACTATGCTTCCTGTGTCAAGACGAGATGAAGAAGACCAGGATAAAGGAAAAGCAAGAGCCCTTCCTGGATAAAGGAAAAGCAAGAGCCCTTCCTGTGTCAAGACGAGATGAAGAAGCGAGTGAGCCCGAGTCAGACTTTGCATCAGTAGTTCGCTTTAGCTCTTTTCTATAGACAAATCCTTTTAAAGCTTGCGCAAGCCCAGCCCAATCCCTTCTCTAGCTCACCTAGACCTGTCAGTTGCACCTTCTGAGGCATCAGAGCCAACGTCGTCTACAGGACCACCACAAAGCCTCGTTCCACTCTTGGATCTATGTCACTAGATGTTCCCTAACTACTTAAGAGCTAACTAGCTAACTAGGCACTATAACCCACCTATCCCTTCTTGTAGATCACGGCTATAAAAAAACCACTCCTTCCTTATAAGTTTGTAGATCACGGCTATAAAAAAACCACTCCTTCCTTATAAGTAAGTAATAGCTGAGCTTTTGGACCTCTCTTTTCCTTGTACGCAAGTGGAGCTGGAGTCTCCTTTTTCTCTCGCCTATACATACCTATACTACTTTAAAAGGAGCACTACGGACAACTAGCGCTGAAAATAACCCACGGTCTCTTATCGGTAGCTTCTTGATAGCGAGTAGTAGTGGTGTTGAAAGATGCGTAGTTTAGGATCCTTGTTTTTTTATGTTGAAAGATGCTATGCGTAGTTTTAGGATCCTTGTTTTTTTATGTTGAAGGATGCTACGCGTAGTTTTAGGATCCTTGTTTTTTTATGTTGAAAGATAGGAATGAGGTGCTCACGCCTTAACTCAAGGATCCTACCTTATCTTGTCTTTGTAGTTTAGGATCCTACCTAGCCTCGCCTCCGCCAACAACGCCAGAAGCCTCATATTTTCATCAGTTACCGATGGATCGAAAAGAATTTATCTCTCTAGTCCTAACTACTGATAGCCCTTCTTTCCTATGATAGCCCTTGTTAGGATCCTAAACTACGAGTCGTCTTTGGATAGAGACCTTCCCACCATCACTATGAGTGCTTCTTCTCCCCCTGTATAGAGACCTTCTAGTGAGTAGTTTGGAGGAATGAGTCGTTTCTAACTACTGCTAGGATCCTAAACTACGCGCTCGTCTCTTGCTTGAGTAGTTTGGAGGAATGCGTCGTCTCTAACTACTGCGTAGTTTAGGATCCTAAACTACGCGCTCGTCTCGCTACTTGCTATGCTACTATGTATGATCTTTGCCTCAATCCTATAGCGTAATCGGTCAAACCGAGCGCCTACTCGCTACGCTACTATGATCTTTGTCCCAATCCTATAGCGTAGCTAAACCCCATCAAAAGCCTGAACGCATATCTTCTCTTGTATGCATTGGCCCCGGTTTTTTTTGTTCTCTCGTTCTCTCATAGTTTTTTTAGGGACCCCTTTCGCTATTCTCCTTTGACCGATGAAGCACAATTCGCACAATTGACCGATGAAGAACAATCCGCACAATCCCTAGAGAAGTCATTACTATGCTCGACGGCCTAGCCCACCACGCCCTCCTCGGTCCTGTCCTTCGGATCCCTGTTCTCGTTCTAGTGCTTATGTATACAAGCGAGAGGGACACCTGCTAATCAAACAAAACACACGTTGACTTTTTAAGAGGCAAGATAGACATTCCCCCACTACGTCATAGAGAGTCTTGAGTTGGCAGACCTATGTGGTACATACTAGCCAACGCCGAACCTAGGCGCTACTCTTTCTCACAGGGTGTTTTGTGGTTTAAAACTTGCGTACGGTGAATGAGCATTTATTACTTGAGTAAATAGGGTAGAAAGAAAAGGATCCTAAACTACGGCGTACGCAAGTTCTAAACTACTCTTTTTTAACCTAGGGAGGGGTGTGTTGCAGGTTCTCTTTTCTGCATAGGATCCTTGCGCTTCTTTTTGTGAAATACTACTTTCTAAGGCTTCTAACAACTGGAGTGTGTTCGAGAAGCTAAGGAAAATGAGTGGGTTTTCGCCGTACGCAAGTATTTCTTAAGCAGTTCTTTTAGACGCAACTTTTGCTGTTGAGAAAGGTGACGACTTTCTAAGGCTTCTAACAACTGGAGGGAAAAATAGGCGAGTGGGTCTTTAGTTTTCTATGGGTGGACTCAGCTTTTTCGCTCGAAAAAAAGCCATAACTCCTAATGTCTTAGGAAAAGAGGTTAGTGCCAATTTTCCTAACACTTGCGTACGAAGACGGCTTTTTTGAAACACTTTTGCGCTGAATCTATTGCTCAAAAAAGAGGCGCGAAAGAAAAGGTTGGGGCGCTTGTCTCTATTCGGAAAAGCACGGGAAAAGCCTCTAAACTACTGTCCTTGAGGCCGCTTGAGCAAGGGGTTGGCTCTTCTTCAAAAAAGGAGAATGGCGACCGCACCCTTTTTTTAGGATCCTCGCACGCAAGTTCAAAAAAAAAGATCCTTGGTAGTCAGTTAGCGACTTCTTTTCCGTGTTAGTCACTTCGTGTCGTCGCCTATCTATATCTATAGTCAACGTTGACAAAGACTCTTCAAGAACGCGTAACGAGAAAGCATTGGCGGGGTTGTCGCTTTGTCTAGATATCATAGTCTTTTTGTAGCGTAGTTTTAGACAGCAGGTTCCTATGTAAAAAGGGCGAGGGATATACATAAGCGCCTAGTTGTTTTTTTGTGGTTATAGGACTCAAAAGCGGCGACGAAGTAGTGTGAGAATGTCTATAGAGAGTGGCCGCAAAAGATTGAAAAATAGGACATGTTTGTCCTATAGGACAAATCCAAGCTAAGGGAGCACAAGCATTGGAAAAGATTGAAAGCTTTAGGAACTTGCGTACGCCGAAGGTAGTTATAAAAAAGGTGGAGTTAGAAAAGGCGAAGGGAGGTCAACCGGATTCCTGGGGGTGTGCCTGTGCCTATAAGCTATGAAGTCGCCTTTTTTAATAGAACTTGCGTACGACGAGGATAAAAAAATAAAAAAGCTCACTTGAAAAGCTTTGGCGAGAAGGTAGAGAGAGAAAGGTTAAAAAATTGGCGGTGTGGTTCAGCCAACCCTAGATTGAAGGAAGATCACCGCTTTTGAGGATTGAAGAGATGCAGAGAAGCCAACCCTACTACAACATGCAAGGCCCATAGGATAGGGGAAGGCGTTTGAAGTGGAGTTTAGTTGTCTCTGCTCGAAAAAGGCGTCGAGAGCATAAAGGTAGATGGGGGTGGAGTTGAAGTGAGCGAAGAAAAGCTAAGAAACTTTAGGTCTGCATAAGCCTCACCGTACGCAAGTCACTTGGCTTCTGACTCACCATAGCTCGTGACGCTCGTAGTTTAGGATCCTAAACTACAACTACGGAGTGTGTTTTTTAAAAGAGTAAAACTTGCGTACGGTGTAAAAGAGCGATAGCAATCCTACCAAAGAAAATGAGACCAACTGTAAAGCCAAGGACTGCGGAAAATGAGAAACTTGCGTACGAAAAATAGTGACTTAAAAAAAACTATGGTGACCGTACGCAACTTGCGTGCGTTGAAACTACTTTCTAAACTACAATCGCCATTCTGAGGTTGACGTACGCAAGTCTGGAGACATTACCACTTGGATTTGAAATTGGGTTAGTTACTTTGCCGTACGCAAGTATAGGTCGACTAAACTTTTGCCATTCTTAGGTTGCCTACACTAGTGAAATCAACATTAGTGACTTTCGCCGTACGCAAGTATGGTCTGACTCCTGGGTCTCAAAAGCGCGTAATGTATATTTTTGAGACGACTTTAAAACGAGGGACCGTAGTTTAGGATAATCGGTTAGTTACTTTCGCCGTACGCAAGTATAGGTTGAATCAACTTTTTCCTTTTCCTTTCTTGTAAAAAAACACGCATACAAGTAGTTTAAGGGACACAAAAGACTTAGGGATCACTAAGACACTTCTTTTAAAGCCCCTAACTACGGGCTACTATGAGAGAATGACTGATGAGCTACCACTACCACTACTACTTGCGTACGGAGAGAGAACGGCTGGTAGTTAAGGAGCCTAGAACCAGTAGTTTAGGACATCACGAGTTAAAAAAGAGATCCACTAGGCTAGGCGCTAGGCTGTTTGCTTTTCTAAGTCTAAAGTGCAAGATTCTGCCGGACACGACGACAGAGTGTAGTTGACGAAAGAGTTTGCGATATCAACATCCGTCATTTTGTCTCAAGTTGGGCACAAGAAAGGAAAAGAGGGAGAGGTTTCTTTGCGATGTTCAGCCATTCTCGAACTAGAAACGAAACTAGAAACCGGGTTTAAAAAGGGGAGACTGCCCATGAGAGCCTGACCTATAGGGTTCGCCTATGAGAGCCTGGCCTGATGGGTTCTTAGTTGCCTGACCTGACGGGTTCGCCTATGAGAGCCTGACCTTATGGGTTCTTAGTTGTCGGGTTCTTAGTTGCCTGACCTTACGGGTTCTTAGTTGTTTGTCTTTGTTTTTGTTTCGGCCTGGTTGTTCGCTAAAAAAACTCGTGGTAGCAAAAAATTTAGACTTAGAACGTACCGCAAGCACTGCCCCTGCCTGATGCTTGTAGAAGTTGAGTGAATGCGCTATGTCCTAGCCCTGTAGTAGTTCTTTTCTTGCTACTGACTTGCGCACTAACGCTATGAACATGAAGCAGTAGTTGTAGTTTAGGAGTTGCCTAAACTACAAATATACATTACGGCTACCCGACTTCTTCGTCTCTGACTTATAGAAAGTCGGTCTTTCCTTGCTCTAGCTCTGCGACACTTCTAAGCGCATCTTGAGCAAGTTAGGGACGGTAGATGGTAGATAAGACGTCGCGCCGCTGCAGCAATAGCTTAGAGGACACCAGCAGTTAGGAACTTGCGTACGGAGAAAATGATAGTGCTAAACACTGCCAAACCGCGGAGGTGTTTTCCAAACTACTAAAGCCTAAAGGCTAGCGCCATAGTGTGGGGTTATTAAATTAGCCGGATGAAATATACATTACGGAAAAGAGCTGTTTTTTGTAGTTGTAGTTTGGAGGGTAGTTTAGCGCTAGAATAGGTATTGAGTTAGAACCAGAGGTGAACAGAGCTAGCGACTTGCGTACGCCGATCAAAAAGCTATAGAATAGTGGGCCTTGCATAGTTGAAAGATGGAAGGATCCTAAACTACGGTTGGCTGGGTAAGAGTTTCCTTGCTGGGGGAACGTATAGGACACCATACCGCCTGCCTAGGATCCTTGGCTTATGGATAGTGTATTCGAGGACTTGCGTACGCAGATCGAAGTGTTCTGTGACGCTTTGAATCATGCTGCTCTACCCACTCCTAACAGAAGCAAGAGGCAACTATGCTCTACACCACTTAAAGATAGTCTCAATTTCAAAACTTGCGTACGCCCAAATGGACTGGTGATTGACTACGCTTCTTTTTTGAAAACCCCACTCCAACGCTTCGAACTTGCGTACGCAAAACTGGCTCTAAAGTAAAAAGCGTAGTTTTAGGACACTTGGATGGAAAAAAGCATGTCGCTTTGTCGTAGTTTTGGAGTCAACAGAAAAATAAAAAAAATAAATAAACTTGCGTTCTAAAGCGTAGTTTAGAAAACGCACTGCTTCTGACTTGCGCCTCTAGCTTCCTGAAAGAAAGTAAAGAGAAGGATCCTAAACTACGCCCAATCCCATTGCGCTCTGAAATAGACATTACGGTGAAGCCATTTTTTAAGAAGTAGTTTGGAGGCTGAGGTAGGAAGCGATAGAATAGGTTCACTTGCGTACAAACTTGCGTACGAAAAGAGCTATTTAAAACGGATTAAAGAAAAGGAGTCAAAGGCCACAGAGCGAAGGCTAGTTGCTGCGTACGCAAGTAAACTACAAAAACAAGTAGGAAAGGAAGTTGCAAGGCAATTCTCCAATCGACGGTGGATAAGAAGTCTCCAAGCGTAGGGAGGTGCAAGTAAAAAGCCAGTCGACAGAGAACTTGCGTACGAAGAAAGGCATGAAAAAGTGAAGGACTTGCGTACGCCAATAGGTAGTTATAAAAAAGGTGGGTTAAGGTAGCCGAAGAGAAGTAGATCCAACCAAAAAGAATTGGACCTTCGTCCTTTTGCACGAGACCGCAGTAAAGGCTCTTTTTTTACGTCCCACTCAGAACGATAACGGAAGGGGCGGACGCGTTGGTACTTGCGTACGGTGATCTATAGCGCTTTTCTTTCCCTTTTTCACAAATAGAAAAAGCGAGGAAAAACTTGCGTACGGTGATATGGAATGTATGCATTCGAGATAAGGCCTACCCCGCCATCTCCAACACTGTAGTTTGGAAGCCGGTATATGGAAAAGACCTCTAAACTACAAACTACTCCGTCTACTACATGCCAAAAACTAGAACCCTTTCAAGTAGCTCAGACTTGCGTACGGTGGAAGCGCCAGAGGTTTCAAGTAGCTCAGAGCTAGAGTGAAAGGTAGTTTGGAGGCTTTAAGTAGACGGAAGAGTAGTTTAGAGAGCGAATGGCCTTTAAGCAAGTAGCCGGACTTGCGTACGGTAGCCTTTCAAGTATTAAAGAGTAGTTTAGAGGTTTAAAGGCTTTAGAGCTATTTTTTAAGGGATTAAAGATCTAACTTGCGTACGGAAAAGCAGAAGGTAGTTAAGGAGTAAAAGAATCAAAAAACCGGACACGAGACCCACTAAACTTGCGTACGAAAAGGGACGATGGATAAAAGGAAGGGTTAGGGCTTTCTTTCGCCAACTTGCGTACGAGGAGCCTAGGCCTCCATAGAGTATAGAGCGTAAGCAAGTGGAAGGTGCGCTGCAATAAGGAAAAGAGATACCTGAACCCGAAGACAGCTAGAGAGCCTAGGCCTCTATAGAGTATAGAGCGTAAGCAAGTGGAAGGTGCGCTGCTATAAGGAAAAGAGATAGAAGACAGCCCACTATAAGTTCGAATCGCTTCCTAAGTGTATGGCTCGGTCTTGGTTTGACATGGTTTCCGGCTTACTGGTTCTTATTGCTTAAGAGTTCATTTCTCCGTACGCAAGTCTCCATTAGCTTCGCCCGTTCTCAGGCTACCTTTGGCTTTCCATGCGCTTTTCCATAGAATAAGGAAGAAAGAAGAGCTATTTTTTAACAATGTATATAGAAGGAGTTAAAAAGGGTTAATAGAAGACGAGGTAGAGGAAAGAAGAACCCACTGGCGGATGGGAAAGAGAGCTTAGTGGCGTCAGTCCTCCTACTTCAGTGGCTACTCTTTAATACTTGAAACTTGCGTACGGCTACCTCTAGCTACGCAACTAGCGCTAACTCTTTTCCACCGCTAAACTACTCTTTCAAGTTAGCTCTTTTCGTACGCAAGTTTCATGCTTGTCTTGTCTCTTAACTCTTATTTCACTCTTTAGCTAGCTCAATTCGCTTTTCTATTGATTCGAACTTCGATCTAGTTCTCACGCTTGGGGCTCATAGAGAAAAAGGCAAAGGCAGTTTTTCTTTAATCCTCGTACGCAAGTTCTTCTTTTTTTGGGGTACTTGCGTACGCCGAAACTTCCACTCCCATGCCTTTCTTGGTTGGACCAACCCAACTTGCAAAGAAAAGAAGAGAAGTGCTAAGAAAGTCTCTCTATTCGCTATCACATAACTTTAAAGATGACGCCTCAACTGACGCTATCTTGCCTAAGGTTGCCACTCTACTGGCTTTAGCGCGCTATTAGCTTCTTCAAAAGAATAGCTTCTTCAAAAGAATAGGGATTCAAAAGAATAGGGAGCGGAAAGGCTTTCAAAATAGGCCTTGCTCAACTCACGTTTTTTCCATGACTCCCATTCTTCTTCTAGAGAGGCTCTTCCTTACAATCGCTTCTTGTGATGCAGCGGAACCCTGGCAATTAGGCTTTCAAGACGCAGCAACACCTATGATGCAAGGAATTATGGACTTACATCACGACCTCTTTTTCTTCCTCATCCTCATTATGGTTTTCGTCTTATGGATGTTGGTTCGTGCTTTATGGCTTTTCCACGTACGCAAGTACCAAGCGAATCCGATCCCGCAAAGGATTGTTCATGGAACTACTATCGAAATTCTTCGGACCATCTTTCCTAGTATCATCCCCATGTTCATTGCTATACCATCATTTGCTCTATTGTACTCCATGGATGAGGTAGTGGTCGATCCATCCATGACTATCAAAGCCATCGGGCACCAATGGTACTGGACTTATGAGTATTCGGACTATAACAGCTCCGATGAGCAGTCACTCACCTTTGACAGTTATATGCTTCCAGAAGATGAGCTAGAATTGGGTCAATTGCGCTTATTAGAGGTGGACAATAGGGTGGTTGTACCAGCCAAAAACAAAATACGTGTTCTTGTCACATCTGCAGATGTCCTTCATAGTTGGGCTGTACCTTCCTTAGGTGTCAAATGTGATGCTGTACCTGGTCGTTCAAATCAGACTTCGATTTTCGTGCTTAGAGAAGTAGCTTCGTTTCTTGATTGGAACACCGAAGCTATTTTGATGATGGATCCGGCTGGGAATGAAAGCCCTTTATCTCCCCTACCCACCTTCTCCAGCGGATGGATCGATCCTTATTTTACTCCTTCTCCAAATGGAGAAGTTAACCAACCGAACCCGGGATTGGCTGAGGAGCTGGATGAGCAGGAGGCGCTAGCCCCGGCCGAAATAGACCACCCTGCTCCTAACGAGGTGGGAGAAATAGCGGCCCTTAAAAAGGAGCTTCACGCACTCCTAACCGCTAAAGCCCATAAGTTTTATGAGAGGGGTGTGGGTCGTCTGTCCACTAAGTATGCCCTTCAGGGCGAACTGAACTCTACGTCCGCCGACCTTCTTATGATCGACGTACTGGGGGTTTCTCCGAATACCGATGAAACGACAGCAGCGGAGCTTCACGAATGGATTCTCCGACTAAGAAATGACGAAAGTTCTCTGAAGAGAGAAATCAGAGAATGCCTGCGCCCTAAAACCAGGGCGATGAGTAAAATCAAATTTTTTAGTGGCTCTTGATGGGTAGTTCTTTAAACTACTATTAAGAAAAGGCTCTTAAACTACTGCAGAACTTATGAGTTTTAGTGACTTTCCGCCTATGGTTGAATCAAGTTTGGCGAAGTTTCGCGATCGCTACGTGCGGAAAAGAGTTGAGTGACTTTCCGCCTATGGTTGAATCAACGTACGCAAGTTTTGCGAAGTTTGGCGATCACTACGTGCGGAAAGGAGGTGAGTGCCAAAAAACACGGGTTTCATCACTTTTTAGATTGCCTCAGATGCTAGGTTCTTTAAAAAGTAGGTACTTTAGCGGCGGTAGGTTAGCCAGTTAGGTGGAATAGAAAGCAAGAGATGCTAGGTTCTTTAAAAAGCAGTTACTTGCGTACGGAGAGAAGGCAGGTGTGAAGAAAGAAAGGGCTTACCTTCTATTGGCAGAGCTTATAAGGCTTTTGCTTACTTAGGCCTATTTTGAGTAGGATCCTAAACTACGCTTCTAAACTACAACTACTCAAGAGCCCTATCTTGCTGGTAGCTAGTCTTCCTAGGGCGTAGTTTAGGGAGCGCCATCACTCCCATGCCTTTCTTGGTCGGACCAACCCAACCGGCGATTTCCGTAGTTTAGAAGTCTTTTTTACCTTCCTTTACAAAACACACTCCTTTCCTTTTTTCGAAGTTGGACTTTTCGTTGAAGTTGTGTAGGTAAGTGCAAATGTCTATAGTGATAGAAACCCAATCGAATGACTTGCGTACGGGAAAAAGCGCACTAAAGACCGTGGTTTAGGGGCATTTTTGTAGTTAGGGCCAGGAATGCCCTAAACTACGACTTGCGTACGAGGAAATCCGTTACAGATGAAAGAGCATTAGTAGTTTAGAGCGTACGCAAGTTTTCAAAAAAAGCCTTAGTAGTTTAGAGCATTAAGGAGCATTAAAGAGTAGTTTAGAGGACGTACGCTTTTCTTTTGACAACAGCTGTTTTTTTTGCCGGAGAAAATAAATAGCGACCCGTCTTATTTTCCGCCTTTAAGAAAGCGAAGAGCCAAGAGCAGATTCGCTATTGTTAAAAAGACGAAGACTCTATGTATATAGAACTCTTCACCAGCTCTCACTATTCGTTCTTTCCAGGTCTTTTCATAGCATTCACAACCAACAAGAAGGAACCCCCCGCCTTTGGTGCTGCCATGACCTTTTGGTGCATTCTTCTTCCTTTCCTTGGTCTTTCGTTCCGTCATCTTCCGTTTAACCTATCCAATTACAACGTCTTAACCGCGCATTCACCTTTATGTTATCAAATCTCAGGGACCTGGTCTAATCATGAGGGTAGTATTTTCTCGTGGTGTTGGATCCTCAGTTTCTATGTCTTCCTTCTGGGAAGCTCAAAGGAATCTGTCTCCAAAACTACGAAAGGTGGCCCCAAGCATCTAGAAACTTGCGTACGGGGATCCAGTCTCTTTTTCTCTTCCTTTGTCTCGAACTTCGTGAAAAAGCACATAGAGGGCTCTCCACAGTTAGGAAGGATCCTAAACTACGGAACTCGCCGGAAACCTGCTATAGGGTGCTCTGGCTTCCCCGCTAACTTCACTCTTATCACTATCTCAAGTATCACTATCTCAAGTAGGTGGTTTTTTCCAACTCAAGTACGCTCTCTAACTACGTCGAAGCCGCTATGTCGTCAGCGCTTCTTTAATCCTACAAGGCTTTCAGAAGAACGAAGTTCCCAAACTACGCAGGTCCAGCTGAAGAAGAGAGTTTTAAAGACCACTACGGTGAGCTTCCTCCCCTTTTTCCGGACTCAACCAATCTTGCAAGGTGGAAAAGAGCTAGCGCGACTTGCGTACGATGAAAGTATGCGGATCAGAGCTTCCAACGCTTTTTCGATAGAGGAAGAGCGGTTGGGTGGGGCCCTATTTTTTTTTTCTCTCTTTTTCTCCACTTTCCTATCAGCGAGTTCCGATCCTTTTGTTCGAAATCTCTTCCTTCGTACTGAACCGCTCGCGGAATCAAACCCTGTTCTACAAGATCCTATACCAGCCATACATCCGCCTCTCATTTATGCCGGAGAAATCGCCAGTGCACAGGGCTTTGCCTTATGCGGATCAAAGATTCTTCATAGGATTCAAGCACTCCACTCGAGTGAATGCAAGGATCCTAGCTGGAGTCAAAGGGTTGAGCTCAATGGAACGCTGCTTCGCTCTGCCGTATGCACCTATCGCCCTAGAAGAAGGTGGCTCCAAAACACAAACCGGCCTCTTAACCTATCCAAGCCAACGCAAGTGCGGTTGATCAAAAGAGTCGCCAATGCAAAAAAGAGAATGAGCTCCCAAGCTTCTACAGGCTCTAGTGCCAAAAACACACCCCTTTTAAATGTGTCAGCAGGCGCCTTTCGTTCTCCTGCTATGCTACCAACTAGCAAGAAAAGCCTGCCCATGATGCTTCGGCGGCCCAACCAAAAGCCCTATGACAATGATGACTATAGCTACGACCAGTCTTCTTTTCTTTCGTTCTATTTCTCAAGGGCTTCATCTCAATATTTCGCGGGAGCAAAGGCTCCTAAACTACTGGGTAGTCGGCTTGTCTATAGAGCTGTCCGAATTCCAGAGAGAGGTATGCAACGGTCTTACGCATGGACCGCCGGTCTATTCGCGAACACAGTGATCTCTGACCAGGATCTTGCGCCCATTCGAATTTGGATCTTGACATGTCGGTGCTTTTTAACCGTGGGCATCTTGCTAGGAAGTTGGTGGGCTCATCATGAATTAGGTCGGGGTGGCTGGTGGTTTCGGGATCCTGTAGAAAATGCTTCTTTTATGCCTTGGGTCTTAGCCACAGCTCGTATTCATTCCGTCATTCTACCCCTTCTGAATTCTTGGACCTCGCTTCTGAATATTGTGACTCTTCCATGCTGTCTTTTAGGCACCTTTGCAATCAGATCCGGTGTGCTAGTGTCCGTTCATAGTTTTGCTACTGATGATGCACGAGGCCTTTTCTTATTCTGGTTCTTCCTTTCTTTGACCGCCATCTCCTTGAGCGCTTTCTACCACATGAAGCATCAGGCATCTTTAAGATAAATAGAACCTATCAAAAAGCCTTGGTTGTGGCGCGAAGGACTCTTGTGTTGTGCACCTACGGCAGCAAGGATCCGTAGTTTAAGACAACGCGCCAGACTGCTCTAAGCCCAACTCAGCGTAAGGCAAAGAAAAACTAGACCGAACCCTCTATTCAAAGTGATGCGGCCTTTTTTTACCCTATATCGACAACATAGCGACAAGAAGTTGAGAGACAAAAAAAAGAAGCGACAACATAGCGACAAGAAGTTGGAGAGACACGAGAGCCCATGCCATAAAAGAAAAACTGGCATAAATTATAGGGAAAAAAAGTAGTTTAGAAGCTGTCTTCAGCCTTGATCAAAGACAAGTAGCCAGTCCCAGTCCCATCTTGAGGTGAGGAAAGAATAGGCCTTTCCTAAAGGTTGCGTCCTAAACTACGACCCGCGTCTGTCTATAGTCGTGATTCCTTTCAGCGAACCCACATTTTTGATCAACCGCTAAAGGTTTTGAGGCTAAGTCAAAAGCTACTTGCGTACGGAGAAAATGATCCTTTCTTTTCTTTCGTACTAGACACCCGCGTCTGTCTATAGGAGTTCGACGACGAGCGTTAGAAGTCAAGGATCCTTGTACGCAACTTGCGTACGTTAAAAAGACGCTTCATGGCCAAAGAAAATAGACGGAAAGCAGCAAAACAATTAGCGGATGATGGAAAATAGGATCCTAAACTACGTAAGTCTACAACCAAAAAGGGTGTCTGAAGCGTAGTTTAGGATGATGGATAAGTAGTTTAGGATCCTAATCATTGGTTCTGAAGGTTTTAGAGCTAATTTTAGAATAGAACCGGAGTGTGCTGTAGCCTTAATAAGCATTGTAGAAAAGAGTTAGAACTTGTTTTTGATGATGGATAAGTAGTTTACTTACGTACGCGCAACTTTTAGTAGTTGTAGTTTGGAGCTTGCGCAAGCTTTAAAAAAAAAGCCAGATAGCTATGAGTAAGGCTTTAATAAGGCTTTAAAGTAGGTAGCTTTAGAGGCGGGGCCCTCTCATTTGCGATTAGGGAAGTTTCGGGGCTTGCACGCTTTGAGCTTTTTGTGTTTTAGGGGTACCCTTAACTACAAAAAAACAGCTCCAAAAAACCGCACATGTGTAAGCTTTCGTTCGCGCGAAACGTCCATAGATAGGTCCTAAACGAGCGACTATAATGGCTATCCTGCAAACAAAGAAAGAATCGATACACGCCTTTTCCTTAGTCTTTCATTGCAAGCCAACCCGAGAAGAGTGAGATGGGAGTTGAGCCCTAAAAAAAACACCGTCTGGATAGCGATCGCAAAACGCACAAGACAAGGTTTAGACCTAGAAAGAAAGTAAAGGTGTGGTCTAAATCTATGCTACAGGTTCAGCAAACTAGGATCCTTGGTGCGACTCGCCTTTCGCTACGTAGTTTAGGCCCAGAAGCTATCGGTTCTTTTAGCGCATGAGAGGTGTCACTTTCGAAGCTATGGAGCCAAACTTTCTGAAATTTAAAGTTGTGTTTTGGACCTGCGCATGGTTTTCGCGTACGCAAGTTTAGTAGTTGTAGTTTGGAGCCTTGTTCTAAAGATCTTACCTCTAAACTACTTAAAACGGGGATTTCTGCCTCTAGCTACAAAACACACTACTCTTTAATGTGTATTTGTGCCTCTAATCTGCGTACGCAAGTCTTCAAAGAAAAGAAACTGACGTTTCCTTCATCAAACTGACGTTTCTGGCTCTGAGCTACTTGAAAGCCTTCGGCTACGTCGCCTTGTGGATTTGTTCTTCGCCGCTGTTCATTTTTCCCTAAACTACTAAAATAAGTGGATTTGTGCCTCTAACTACTTTCTTTAATAAGAAAAACGGACGTTTCCTTCCTCTTTTTTATATTCTTGCTCCTTCTTTATGCCTCTGGCTTCCAAACTACAACCCACTCTACTAGTTGCGCGTACGTAAGTAAACTACTGTTCCATCATCAAAAAACAAGCTTCCAAACTACAAACTACCGGCTACCTCTTTTCTTTAATGCTCCTTTCTTTAACCCTTTTCGTACGCAAGTTTATACAAATCCAGTAGCCGAAGGTGGAGCCCTCGTAGCCAGAGGAAAAGAAAGCAAAAGCGATTCCCGTAGGCGAGCGAAATGGGAGCAGCCTAAACCGCGAAAACGGGGTTGAAAAAGATGATGGAAGTAGTGTGTTTTAGAGAGCAATACAAGCGTCGTGCTGCTAGGCGAAGCAGTGGAGTGCTGCACCGTAGATGGTGATTACAAGGATCCTAAACTACCACTATTTATCCGGCGCACTATAGACATTACCACTACTTGCTACTTTCTTTTAGCAAGTAGTGGTAATCTTTGGATTCGCTTTCTAAACTACGCTGGGCAGCATTAGACCAGAAATTTGCGTCTAGGATAGAGAGTAGCGCCTATGTCGCTCAAGTTCCCTTTTTTTTAGAAAAGGGCCCGAAGACTGACTGGCAGCGCTTATCTTTTTTTTCTATTAAAAAAAGACGCATACACGCATACCTAGCGACAAGAATAGGCTTTATCAATCAGAGCTGGGCTACTGAAAGACAAACTAAAGAGTACTAAAGAGTAGTTTAGACCTAGAAACTAAAGGCGCATGAGCAATCCTTGATCTTAATGCCGCTGCTGCTACCTCAGGAGCTTACGATGCGCTTTATCTCGATGAGGATCCTTCTTGCGTTTTTCATACAGACCTTAAAGTCGGATGCGCATAGAGGGGTGGAGAAGAATAAGCGTGACTTATTTTTGAAAGCCTACCATTGCGAACATAGATCGATGAGGAAAAGCCGGATGCGCAACTAGAACAAGGGCTTTAGTAGCCTTTAAAGAGACTTACGTACGTTTCAAACTTGCGTACGGGCAAACTCATTAGAACTTGCGTACGGAGTGACTTATTTTTGAAAGCCTACCATTGCGAACATAGACCGATGAGGAAGCCAAGACTAGTTAGCCAATAGCGTCATGAATTGGGGGGCGATTCGCGCGTAGTCGTTCGCTTTTTAAAGCAGATACATAGCCAGAACAGAAGAAAACTCGTTGGAAAGCAGAGGAACCAAGGGCTTGGCTTCCTAAACTACTGACCCCAAGCCGCTAGGCTTTTTTTTGAACCTGAAATCTTGGCTTCCTATGACTAGTAGTCTGCAAGCTGCGACGTGAAGATGAGAATCTCCCTCATGGATAGCGCATAGGTAGCTTCATAGAAAGCGTAGGTACTTTCTTTTTCATATGGCATCATTAGTGCCACCAAGCAAGGTAAGGAGGACGAAGTCCTATGAGAGGAGCGAAGCCCAAGCGAAGCGAGATCTGAAGAAGGTGTCTACGCGATCAGTCCCTAAGCAAGGATCCTAGGGAGTTTAAAAACAGGTGGAATCTCAATGACGTGAACAGTAGCCGTAGAAGGGAGAAGAGGATAGGCGCTTGTTGCATAGCTAGAAGAAGAAGACTAGGCGATAGCGAGGTTCACGAATAGCGCCCGTCAGTAAGAGCCATCATTCAAGGAGACAAAGCTCTCTCTTAGGCACGACTACTCTCTACGTCTTTTCTTCGTACGCAAGTTCTGCGCTTCGCCCTAAACTACACTGCTAGTTTTTTTTATAGGCTCACTGCGGGTCTATCTTGACTCGGGGGTTTCGCTCAAATTCAGTAGGTATCTCTCTAGGATCCTTGACGCACCAATGGCAGGTAGTTCCGGTCTTCCTCGCTTGCGATCTTGGCAGTAAGGATCTCTCTATTGACGCGCCAATTGCAGGTAGTTCCAGTCTTCCTCGCTTGCGATCTTGGCAGTCGAGTCCTTTTAAAAAAGGAGACCTCTAACTACTCCTACTAGGCAGCCTCGCTCTCCGCACATGTCTGACTCCGCACTGGCTATACCACTTACGTCGTAGTTTCCAAGCCAAAAGAACCTCGTGAATAGGCACTCTTAGTCTTTCTTTTGAGCCTTCGCTTCATTAATGAAAGAAATGACTCACTTGCGTACGGGGAAAGAGCGCTAGACCAAATGAAAGTTCGGATAGTTTTAAAAAGGAAGTTGGCATTGCATTTCCCCCACTACGCTCCTTCCTTAAAAACGTGGTGGTCAGAAGTCGGAGTCCTTCGCTCTCCCCTATGGGCGTGGAAAGTGCTAAAACGTGGTGGAAAGTGCTCGGAGTCCTTCGCTCTTCCCTATGGGCATCGTCTACCGTCCCTACTATAGATTAGACCGGTCCTACGTTCTACAAAAAGCAAAGGCCCCGCCTAAACTCCTTCCATGCTATGGCATTCCCAACTCCTTGGTCCTAGAAGGTGCGGTCATGCTGAGGTCCTTAGATAGAGAGAAGAGAGCAAGCACGATGCATACCATTTTCGTAGTTTTAGGATCCTTCTGGTGATCAGTCTAGCCACGACAAAGATAGAGGTGCAGGTGTTTTTTTAGTAGATAGTTGACCAGGAGCATGCTTATCCTAAGGACAAAACTAGTCAGCTTTTTAAAAGAATGCGCTATTTTTTTTAGACTTGCGTACGGGCAAATAGCCTAGGAGGAAAGACGGACAGACTGACCTAAGGCGTAGACCCGTTGGACTGGACAAGACCAGCTAAACGTAAGAAGAGAGCGGAATCCTCTCTCCTTTCTTCCGTTTATATAATAGCTTCATGGTGAACAGATTCCTTGGGTGATAGCTTAAAAGCGGGACTAGAAATCAGCGTACGCAAGTTGACTTTTAAACTTGCGTACGGGGAAAGCGGGACTAGAAATCAGCGTACGCAAGTTGACTTTTAAAGGGGACTAGAAAGCTATTTGTTTGGGACTAGAAATCCGTTTGTTTGGGACTAGTAGTTAGGAAAGGGGGAATCAGCGTACGCAAGTTGACTAGTAGCTAGGAAAGGGCTTAGTGCTTCGGAATGAGCCTTTCTTTTGCGCTATCTCTCATCCATCTCGCTAACTATTACGGCCACGGCTCTTTTCTTTAATCCTTCTTTCTATCGATCTACTGACGCCTTGCTTCTGTCTATTTTCTACAGGCCTTCCCTTCGTTCCAGCTCATCTCAGCGTACGCAAGTCCAATCTCGTCTCTTCTGTCTTCAGTCCGTAGTGGTCTTTTTAAAGCCGCGTGGTTGAGTCTTGCTTCCATAGCTTTTCTTTTGTGCTTGCACTTCTCTATACTAGGTAAATCTACTTACCCTATATCGGCTAGATGGGGCGACTTCCTAAAGAAAAGCTATGGAAGATTGACTCTATATCGGCTCGATGGGGCGACTTCCTATTGACTCTATATCGGCATTCCCGAACTCGTCTTTCGTCTTAGCTGGAAGCAGAACTAACCGTCTTCTTATAGAGTGAGTAACATAGCCTGTATTGGATCGCTTACTCGCGGATAGATCACCTCTTCTGCCTTAGCGTATAGAGCATCCATTCAATGCAAGCCAAGCACAAGCCAGATCTTCCCATTCCTCAGGCATTACCGCTGTAAAGTGCTGACTTCTATTACTCCCGTTAAAAAACATTAGTAGTTTGGAAAACACCTCTTCATCACGAAAGAAAGTTCGCTCTCTAACTACTAAAGCCTCCTTCTTTTAACCCTTTTAAAACTCTTACCCACTTTTTAAAAGGGTTACCCTACCCCTTTATCCTTCTTTGGCGCTAGCTCTACCGTACGCAAGTTTGAGCGTACGCAAGTTAAAAAAAAAAATATACATTACGCTCAACCAAGCCTCCGGAGACTATTTACCCACTTTTGAAAAGGGTTTACTCGTAGTTTGTAGTTTGGATCCTACCTATTCTTTTGCTTCTGTAGTTTAGGATCCTAGTGCGCTCTTTTCCTTTTTGTTAAATAAAAACCGACGTTTTAAAATAGCTCTTTTTCACCGTACGCAAGTTGTTTAGGATCCTACCTATTCATGTAGCTTTAGCAAGAGCTTCCTATGCACCTCAGTCAAGGTCTTAGGAAGCTAACGTCATAGAAAGGTAGTTTGTTTGTTTTTGAAGACTGACCCCTACCTCACTACGGCGTGGGGCCCCAGCACTCCTATGCAAAACGCACCAAAGGTTTCTTTCGCTGCCTGGGAGCGCTTGGCTTAGAGCCCATAGACGAATCGATAGCGCAGGGTCCTCAAAAACAAAGCTCGGCGAGCATCCCCGTACGCAAGTCTAAAGAACGAACCACCTCTTTTCAATAGCCCTAAGAAAATAGCGACTATAAAGAGGAGTAGGTTTAGGAAGCCGAAGGGCGTGGGTCGTAGTTTGAAGAAAGAATAGCTTTGAATTTGGTCCTCTTTGTCTTTTAACTACTATCGACATGACTTGTTGCTTCTAAGCTACTTTTAACCGTATGATGAAATCCGTGTTCAGCAAAGTTCAGCAAGTAGATTAGAAGTCTTCCGCCAATGTATATAGAAGGGGGGTTTTGAGTTTTGAGCGTCACATCCTAGGCCTTCTGAGTCTGAGAGTCAATCCGGGGAGTCTTCGGTTTCACTTTCGTCGGAGTCTTCGCTTTCAGTTGAGATAGCTCCTTTTTAAATGTACATTACAGCGAAATCACTAGCGATTTCTAAAAAAATGGGGAGTCTTCGCTTTCACTTTCGTTTGACGTACGCAAGTCCTAAACTACATCCATCGGTCTCTAAACTACTCTTTATTCGCGCTTTATGGAAAACACCTATGGCGTCCTAGACCTACGTCTTTATTACCAATAAGAAAAACGCCGTATGAAGATTTTTGACTTGTCTTTACTCCATTGCGTACTAGACCTAGAACTTTCTAGTGCTCCACTTCTTAGCGTCGATACGTCATGGTCTGCCCTATTCGGGGTTAGGGGTGCCACCAATCAAAGCGCTATGTCTAAAACACAGGCAAGGCTTTTTCGATCTTTTCCTTTTTTAACCCTACCCTTTTTGCTTTCTCTTTAGCGCATAGGTTCAGCCTGACCTCAATTTCGTCCTAGACACCTACTACCCGTAGTTGTAGTTTGGAGTGCTGTCCAAAACTACGCTACAAGTTCGTTGTTGCTATTCAAAAGCCTGCGTGCGAAAGAAATAGCTGGTACTGGCGACTTGTCTTCGATCCTAGCCCAGAGCATGATAGACACAAAGCCACTACGTCAGCAGTGTGTTGCTGAAGACTTTCTATAGCTATAGTGGGTTTTTGCTTATAGATTCCCGCGCGGACTTCCACCTATAGGTTCTGTTAGGGCTTTAAGTATTAAAGAGTAGTTTAGAGGCGCTACATCAACCAGATCACTCTTTTTTAGACCCTTTAGCAAAGGCAACGGCAAAATAGCTCCCAAACTACGTCGAGACTTGCGTACGTCGAGTTGTTCGCTAAACTTGCGTACGAAGGCAGTTTAGGCCTCACTTGCTTTTCCGCATTCTAAGCTACTCTTTTTGAGCAGCTATGTGCGTCTTCTAAGCTACTCTTTTTTACTCTTTTTTTATTTTTGAGCTATGCGCGTCGCAAAAAGGGGGTTGTTCTCTCATATAAATAGTCGCTATTTTTCTTTCAAATTTCAAAGTACGGCGCTTTTCCATCTTCTTCTTTTCACGTACGCAAGTCCGCCAATGTTTGTATATCACAAGAGTAGCTAGAGACCTTGCTATCTTTTCTTCCGTCCTTTTAAATAGCAAAGAAAGAACTGAGTAAAAACCCCGCGCTAAAACACAAACACACCGCAGCTCTAGGCCATAGTACTTGTAGGAGGCCCTAGCTAACGCTGGGGAGGACTATGCAATAGGATTTGACTTTGACCTCACTCACATCGCGGAGAACGCGGAAATAAAGTCGTTGGCTAAAACACAAACACACCGGTGTAATAGCGCTAGATCTCATTTGTACAGACCATCGTCATTCTTTTTTTAGCGGTGCTAATCCTATAGTAGGGGCGAAACCCAAGGATCCTAGCAAGAAAGAATAGTAGGCTTCATCTCTCTCACCCATGACCATCATTCCTTCAACGACTGCTGAGTCGCCTCTCTTCTATGTGTACAAGGTGGCAAGAGTAGCCCCCTTTTAAAAAGAAAGAAAAGGGTAGTTTAGCGCAAGATAAGGTTTTTTGCCTTTCAAATAGCAACAAGTAGCTCCGTTCCTAAACTACGAGGCTCCTATTTTCCATCATCAAAGAAAAGAGCTAAGATTGAGCTAAGATAAGGCCGGAGGTCGACTTAATACTAAGATAGGCGAAGAACCGCTTTAAAACAAAGCCCACTTTTAAAGCCCAGCAACAAGGAGGTCCTTCTTTCTCTCTTTGATTTGGCCAAATCAAAGCTAATGTCATCGGGATTTCCATATTGTCGTCGCGATGCAGGTGTTTGGACTTGCCCATGGCTACTCGATCGTGACGAGGGCTTAACTACCTTCGCCTACTGGCGGCCCCTCCCGGCGCACTCCTCATTACACCTTCTTGTGCCTCGGCTCTAAGGTTTATGAATGAATGTGTAATCGTTGGTGCTGCTGCTGTTTTGACTCGTGATATGAATGAATGTGTAATCGTTGGTGCTGCTGTACGGTCTCGTCCACAACCTTTTCGAGTAGAGTCAAACTCGACTCTCAGTTTGGGAGGCACTATAGACATAGGAAAGAAGACTAGCAAGGAAGATTAGCCTTGTTTTTAAATCTGCCCTTTAAATGAGCTTCTTTCCGGGAGACTTGCCTTTCACGAGTAAAAGCGGGGTCTTGGGTGGTGTAGGTTAGGGTTAGAATTTCTGTCAGCCCCCAAACTACAACTACTAACTACTTCCGTCTCAAAAGGTTTAGAGCAGAGTGCACGGTTAGCCATGGGTGTGTTCAAGCCCGCTGCCTTGCTTAAAAAACCCATGAGTTAATAGAGAAATAGAAAAAACTACACCTCACCCCGGAATAGCATCGGAGAAGCGCTGTCTCAAACCCCGGCAGGCCTACGTCTGTCTACGGATCCTAGACCAGCAACACACCCCGATCAGCACCTAGGGAATGCCTCCAAAACTACGCTACCTATTTCAAAAAAACTAGAAGAAACGCTGTACGCAAGTTCCTGGCTTTTTTGACTTCATTCTTTTCACTATCGCTATAACTACGCTTTCCTGTGGCTTTTTTGACTTCATTCTTGGCTTCTGCTTTTTATCCACTTTTCAAACTCGCTTGTAGTTGCCAACTCATTAGGCTACAACTACCATAACTCCTGGCTTTTTGACTTCATTCTTTTCGCCGTACGCAAGTCATCTTCTTGTTCCCTATTAGATTAGCCATCGTGGATCCCCCAGGAACTTTGTCTAATCTAATAGGAGGGTTTTTTAGGATCCTTGTTTTTCCATTATTGGGATCTCCAGTTGGACCAACTCGCCGCGTAAAGAACGGATTCGCTTATCTATGTCTTTTTTAAGGTAGGCTTGCTAACCCTCTTTTGGGGCTATATAGCTAGAACAAGAGCGAACTAGGGGTAGGAGTTGTAATTTAGCTTCGCTGCCCAACCAGGACATCTTGCCCTTACTCTTTTCTTTTATTTTCTTTCAGGATCCTCCAAACTACAACTACTAAAGCCCAGTGTCTTGAATAGCCGCGTCGCTCAGCATCAATTCGCTATGGCGTAGCTTTTTCACAGGACATAGTAGGAATCGCCATGGCGTAGCTTTTTCACAGGACATAGTAGGAATAGGAACCGGAGTGCGAGTTGTAGGTGCCAAAATGGGAGTCCGCTCCTAACCACTTTAGCGAAGGGCCTATGAGTTGTGCTGTTAACGAGTCTGATGGGTCCTAGCTCTTTTCTTCTTACTCGCCTCTAAACTACTCTTTAATGCTCTTTTATAGCCGCAAAAAAAAACAAATCACTCAAAAGTAAAGTCTAGAGCCAAACTTGCGTACGTTGAATAGACTGAGCGAATTGACGCCATCAGCTAGGCCTGAACACCTGCTTCTACGAAGTGCTAGCTCTTTTCATCAAACGAGCGGGAGGATCCTCGAAAAAAAACCACACGCCTATCTATGGGCACTACTCCTACCTATTCTGAAAGACGAGTGGGTATACGCGTAGTAAAGGCATTACCGCGCTTCATCCTAGTACGGATAGAGCACCTGGGTTCGAATCCAGTAGTTTGGGCAACCTATATGAAGACTAGCTTTCACTATATGCACTGCGGAGGGGTCCCGTGCGAAAACTCTCTTTCTGTATGCCTTGTTCATGACCTGTAGTTAAATATGGACTTGAGCCTTGGACAGGGGAACCCCTTTTGTCTTTCTTGAACTGATTCGGCTGAAAGAAAGAGAGTTTTCGGCTGACAGAACGAGAGTTTTCGGCTGAAGAAGCCTGAGTCGATTGCCACTACCCCTCCTTTAGTAAGGTTTGCATAGTAAGGTTTGCACTTGGCGGCATAACCTTTAGCGGGATAATTTCCGTTGTCTGATAGTGAGTGGGATTCTCTAGTTACCTAAGCAAAAACTTGCGTACGGGGAAAGAGAGGTAGTGGTAATGTCTATAGAAGTTGGAATCACCGCCAGTTTTAAACCACCAGACATCCTACCACCGCACTAGAAGCTATAAGGCCGGGTTTTTAAAAAAGACCGGAGTCATGCTATAGTGGTGCACTTCATATAGACATCGCTGCTTTTGCCTTTTTTTTAGGCCCGGGTGAGGATTCTATCTAAATTTCCTTTTTTTGAACCCGGGTTCAAAAAAGCCATGGAAGCTCGGTCTAGAGGTGGACCATGAATGAGTCTGATAGGGTCCTCTAGCTTAGGTGCGCTATGAATGAGTCTGATAGGGTCCTAGCTGCTGCAACACACTGCCGCTTCGATCATTCTTTTTCCAACGTAAAATCGCGGGTGAGTCTAGAGCCAAACTTGCGTACGTTGAATAGACCTCTTTTGAGCTCTTTTACGTTGGCGAGTCTAGAGCCAACGTCGAATAGACCTCTTTTGAGCTGAGCGAATTGACGCCATCAGCTAGGCCTGAACACCTGCTCTGTTTATTAACACTCGCAGTAGTGCGTGCTCTTTTCATCAATGAGCGGGAGGATCCTAAAAAAAAGCCCACCCCCCTATCTATACCTTACCACTATACCCAAGCTTAAAGATGGGCGGGTCCTCGGACTACCGCCTACTTTCGCCCAAGCTTCATCATGCTGTGGAGAGTTTAGAGCACCTGGGTTCGGATCCATAGGCAACCTATATGAAAGGCAACCATAGGCAACCTATATGAAAGACTAGCTTTCGCTAAACGTTTGAACTGCGGAGGGGTACCGTGAGAAAACTCTCTTTCTGTCTGCCTTGTTGCGGAAGAATAAAAGACGAATGGAGGAAAAGGGCTTTGACGGTTTGATTTCTTGCTGGGTGTCCTTCGCTAATGAGAAAACTCTCTTGATGTTTGCCTTGTTCATCATGACCTGTAGACGTAGACTTGAGCCTTGGGTTTTGCTTGTACTATCCTTCGCGCTCTAACCAACTGAGCTACCTAAACCGCAGTCCTAGTGGGATCCAGTAGGTAGCTTTAGGGAACGTGTAAGTTCTCGTATAGTCGTCATGGGAGCTCATTCGTAACTTCTCTTTGCAACCTTCCTCGTCTTTTTAAACAGTCATCATCTTCCTGCTTCCATCTCTACTATTGGATTGGTCGCTGATTCATAGCAGCTTCATTATTGGTCACTATAGAAAAGGATCCTTCATAGCAGCTTCATCCCCTCCTTTAAAACAAGCGTAGTTAGAGGGCCTTCTAGCTAGGATCCTTCTCCCTCTGACACGGGTCTCTAAACTACCACCTATCGATCCGAACAGGTCCTCTAAACCTACCTACTAAAGCCTAGGCTTTCTCACACTCCGAAAAGAAGAAGGTAGCCGGAGGTTAGAGTAAAGAGCGAGAGAGTTTGTGTTCTCTAGTAGCAATGAGTTGGTATCCCCAGCCCTTATTTCACTCCTAAACTACTAAAGCCCCCCCGGTTTTAGGGATTTTAGGAGCGACTGTTTTAAACTAGCAACAACAAGGAGCTCTGCAGTGTGTTGCGGAAAGCTATCTGCGTGAGACGTTTACTTGAGGTCAGGTCTTCTAAACTACTACGCACTGTGGACCTTCCCCAAAAGTAGCTGGAGCTCACGAATTTTCTATTCTTTCTCGTTCTCATACCCACTGTGGCTTCTATTCATGAAAGGCAAGCGCGAAGGATCCTTGAAGCAAATCAACTAGAAACTCAAGCCAAACCTATGGCTATACCTATACTAGGCTGTGCAACCAACGCTTTTTCCGTTTTAAAAGAGCTGTCAATAAGTTCTTCGAAAGCGAGAACAAGGATCCTCCCGCGATGTCGATGCCCCATACCCCCAAAAAAAGGATGCTCCTAAACTACGTTTAAAAAGGTTTGTTTATGCAATTTGAACCAGAAAAACTTGTAGCAGTGGTTGTGGTTTAGGAGTCAGATCTTCATGTGCAGCGCCCCAAAAAAGCTAGGTACTACTACCCTATAAAAACAAAGGTCCAGCTCCTAAACTACTAAAAGCTTTAGCAATCTTTAACCCACTAATTAGAACGGCTTTCTTTTACTTTTCTTTATTTACACCGTACGCAAGTTTACCTATTCTTTTGCGGCTTTAGACTCCAAACTACAAACTACTTAAAGCCTCCAGCTATTTCTATATACATTGTTAAAAAATAGCTCTAAAACACAGGATCCTTGGTCCATTTTCCACTGATGCCTATTCTTTTGCGGCTTTAGACTCCTAAGCTACACAGAACTCTTTTTAACGTACGCAAGTCCGCATTGTCTTAGATGTATTCGCGTTCGTTGTCTTAGTCTTAGCTGTATTCGCGTTCATTGTCTCGGTTTTTTGATAGGCGGTAGTAAGGAAACTTGCGTACGGCGAATGACGAGTTGCCGTTTTTTTTCCAGCTGCAGATCCAAGCGGAGGAGAAATTCCATTGCCCATGTAGAAAGGGGCCTTTGCTGATCGCCATAGTGGGTTGGCAACGGAAAGGCCAGACCCCACCTGCGTCTATAAAGTCATATACGTCATAGTGGATATAGACCCTTGACCAAAACGACCCATTTCTTTTCTGTCTTGCTGCTCCTAGCCAAAAAAAGAAAGCCTATAGACAGAGAAAGATCAACAGATTTACTTTCTAAACCTTTTGCTGGATTTTCTTTCTTGCTGCCGCTCTAACCACTTAGGTTGCTGGTCCTCAAAAGCTATACATTACGTAGTTTAGGATCCTATTTTCCATCATCCACTATTTCTCTCTGAAACCTAAAACCAACCCACCCCTTTTAAAGCCGCGCGAAACTATTGGGTTCGTTATTGCTGGTCTATTCAAGACTGACGCAACTAGGGTCTACGCGCGATCTCGATAGCTCGTTGCAAACACAGGACTATATCAGTAGGGCTAGGACGAAGTCTTTAGGTCTATAGGCAGGGTCTCTAACTACTTTTTTTCAGTCTCGTAGTGGGTTTGTCTATAATGCTAGAGAAAACGCACCGGTTGAACGTGGTTCGGCGAGGAAACTTGTCTGGCATCAAATACCTTTCGCAAAAGCGTTGGTTCCGTTATAAATAAGTAGTCAAAATCTTCAATCCAAGGCGTCGGCAGCATTGTAGACACGAGCATTGAAGTAGAGGAGCCGTGAGAGAATGCGAACCAACAGGGTCCTACTACGAGAAAACCCTATGAAGACCACCTATATCTATAGGCTCTTTTTTGGACTAATCACCCTTTTTTCTAGCTTTAGCAACTCTTTTTTGGACTAGTAGGCGTGCTTTAGACGTAGGAGATGGCAGAAAAGAGCTGGCAAACGAGAGAGCTTAGCAGCGAGGACGGGGTGAATGGATAGGCAACTTTGGACTTCTAAGGAAGGATGCTAGATTGCATTGCCATTGTTGCTGTTGTTGCTGTTGTTGAAGGAGGGGGGCCTTTTTTTTTCAAACTTGCGTACAGTGAAGGGCGGCTTGAAAAGAAGAACGAAGCTAGGATCTTGGGTGAAGTCAGGCTAGGCTTCTCGAAATAAGCGCGAGCGTAAGCTATTCTTCAACGTTAGAGGCGTGGTCCGTCAGCGCAGGTGTTTAGCGAAGGATTGACGCTGCTCAAAGAAGGTAGTAGAGTAGTATAAGGACAGTTGGCAGAAGCGACATCGACCTCTAACGTTTAAAGGGTCATCTTGCCTCTTGTCCTCCTTATAGGTGCAAACTCTTGTCAGGATCATTTAGACAAATGTTCAACTGAAAAAAAACGGGTAGCGACAAGCCATGTTGAGCGACCAAAGCTTTTAGGATGTTCCACTCCCGGCCAATAGCGTATCCTCATAGCTACGACACTGATGTCTTTTTTTTCGGGTAAAGATAAAAATCCAGATCAAAAGCGTTGGGAAAGCTGAACTGCAGGAGACCCGGATTAAAGAAAAGAACTAGCAAATCGCTACTATGGACACAAGAAAGAAAAGGTTTCTAAAAAAAAAGTAGCCAGAGGTGGAAGCCTTTGAGTTCTAGAACGCAGAGGAAGAAAGGCACCCTTTCGTGTCATAGAAGGAAAGAACTCTATAAGATAAGCGTTCCTAGCTTTTGACTTACCGCGAAACCCAAGAAATAGGAAAGATAGGAAGAGCAGCATGGACAGTCTTTTCTCTTTATTCTCTTTACTAGCGAAAAGCCATTGAGTGTCCTTTGCCCATCGTAGTTTAGAAAACAAAGGTTTTTTTAGCGGCTATCGCTCAAGGCGTAGTAGTGTGAATGTCTCTCAGTTTCTCCCATAACTCCTGGCTAACGCTGACTCCTTTACTCCTTGCTTAGGCTACTCCTAAACTACGACTCCAAACTACAAACTACTTAAAGCCTCTATAGCTATGGAAAGTGCGCTCTTTTTAACGTACGCAAGTCCGGCTTCCAAACTACAACCCTAGCTATACCTCTTTTCTTTAATGCTTAAAGCCCTCTAAACTACGCTACTTGTTGCTACTTGAAACTTACGTACGGCTACCTCTAACCAAGTGGAGGGAACCGGAGCTACTTAAAGCTGGCTCTTTTCTTTAATCTGGCTTCCTAGCTATAGTCGTTTACCTAGCCCTAGCTATATATCGCTCTACCGGTGCTTTCTTGTTCTTCTTTTTTAAAAGGATTTAGAGACCTAGCGTTTGAGACCTAGCGTTCAATCTTGCTCTTTTTAATTGCTACGCTTTTTAAAGCCCTGATTTTCTGTTTTGTTTGCATGGGTTTTGGGTGCATGCCTTAAAGCGTCGGAAGTTTCAGCGTCTGCGAAGGAGGAGCAAGAAAGATCTATAGAATGCAAGTCTTCTTTTTCATTGGTTTCAAAAAAATATTCCATAGAATGCAAGTCTTCCCAGGGTCTTTTGTGGGGGGGGTAGGCCGCCAAATAGCTTCCGTAGAGTTCGCTAGTTACCTTGTAGGTTAGTCGAGATTGCCGCTGAATGAAAAAGAGGAAATAGAATCCTATAGCTATAGATCAAAGGTTGGAAAGCGAAGAGGAGTAAGAAAGGTTTATTAGTGAAACTAGGTGGAGCAATTGCGCCGGGCCACTTCTTTACTCCGGTAAAAAGACTGTTAGCGTCAGATTTGCTAGGACCAAATCCTTAGGTGTGAGCTGGGCTTGTCTCTCTAAAGCACTTTTTAGGTTTGAGCTTCGATTCTACGGCGCCTTCCCAACGCTTGATTCAGAGCGCAACGACTTCTTTTCCTTAGAGCGTATAGGGAGTCTCGCGGAGAATAGAACGTCGACGTGTCAGTCTAGGGTAGTGAGTTGGTGCTCAAAAGAAAAAGCAAAGGTTCTCTTTATCTCTGAAACCTCTCCAAACAGCTACAAGGGCCTCCAAACTACCTTCTAGCTATCAAAAACAAGGCATAGACTCAAGCGAGCATGTGAGAAAGGATAGAAGAGCGAAGGTATAGGCTAAGAGGATGAGATTCTTTGCATTTGCATCCTCTCTTATTAATACGTCTGTCTTTGATGAACGGAGGGAGAATGCTCTCAAAAAAAAACTAGGCGCCTAGATCTCTGTTTTTTACTATCTTGTACTCGGCATTGGCCAACACCTAGGCCTTGCAGCTCCCAAGCACGTTTCGGGTCTCTAAATGTTTGGGTCGCCAAGCTTTATTGATTCCAGGACCTAATCTTCGTACGCAAGTTACCTCAAAAAAAGAAAGTCACTAAGTAGTTGGGACAGGTACAAAGGAAAAGACGAGTGATAGCACCAGATGAAGCCCCTGATGGTTGTAGTTGCTAAAGCTACAACTAGAGGATCCTAGTGGTAATGTCCCTTTCTCCGTACGCAAGTTCCAAGGCACCAGCTCTCTAAAGCTACCTACTTCAGATGCGCTTCAAAGCCAAAGGAGTTGGTCCTTTGTGCGAGTCCAGCCTAGGATCCTTCTAATTAAAGCTTCTCCAAGCTGCCTGCGCAATCCAGCGTAGTTTAGAAAACAAGGACCTTGGGAAAAAAAGTATAGTAAAAGTGCTAGGTAGCTTTCTAAACCACGTAGTTTAGGATGATGGAAAATAGGATCCTAATCATTGGTAGGATCCTAAACTACGAGCTGTTTTTTAAGGACTTGCGCGTTTAAAGCGTCGGTAGCCAGAGGTGGAGTAGTGGTAATGTAATAGTATATAGAAGGCTCTTTAAGGAGTTTTAAAGGGTTAAGTGAAAAAAAAGAGTCAAAGCTATGAAAACTGACCGGTTACTTTTGACTGGTCTCAAGCGCGAGCGTTGCAGATCTTGCTTTTCGTATTCGGACTAATAACGAATAAGAGATGGAGAGTTGGGAGTTGGGTAAAGAAGAGCCTTCGCCTATGGCTTCGAAGTACCGGTATGCGCTTCTTAAAGTACCAGTACCGAGTGCCTACTACGATGAATCAATCACGCGAAGGGTGGGGTTAAGATCTCTTATTCGGTTACCGGAGTACAAGGATCTCACACCTAGGCTCTTTAATCAGTAGAAGAAAGAAGTAGATTTTGAAAAGTAGTGCTTAGCTAGAAGTTCGTGCGTAGTGCTTAGCTAGAAGAGAAGATGAATAGCGTTTGTTGCCATGGGTAGCGGTAGAAAAAGGGATTAGTTGGGGCCAGAGTAGGTAGCTTAGAGGTCACTTTCAGTCTTCGGGGAAAGCAAAACGCGCAAGTGTCCCTAAAATACGAAAGCAATCACACCAGCCTTCTAAACTATCTATGGCCATTTTCGTCGTGGGTTTCGCTTATGTATACAAAGGCCTGGACGCTAAGTCATGCTTCGTAGCTTTGCATAGCGACAAGACGAATAGCGGCTACCTTCCTCTAGTTGCACTTCCTCCTGCCTAAAGACCCGCCAAGCAATTCACCAATGGGTCGACTACCTACGATTACCTATGATATAGCGGCTTAGCACTTGACTACGAGGATCTTCCAATCATGTAGCTCTTATCCTTTGAGCTTCCTAGCTTCATTCTCATGTAGCTGTCTGCATAAGAGCTTTGGTTTAGTTGAGTCTCTTCTATAGCTATAGGGTTAAAAAGAGGAGGGACCACACCATGAAATTGGGGAAAGAAAATCCAGCAAGGATCCTCAAGGATCCTCGTAGCTCCTTTGACTCCGGCTACCTAACTCATGCCTCCGGGTTTAAACCAGCAAGAAAGAAAGAATAACCTACTACTAAGGATATTTCCAACCTCTAAACTACTCTTTAATACTTAAAGCCCACCTCCTAAACTACTCTTTCATCTTTCACTCCCACCTCGGTCCTTTGTACCTACCTTAGCTCTTTTACAACTCGCTTTCTAAACCACTAGCACTAATAGTTACTGCGTACGCAAGTTTAAAA